>JBCFYV010000012.1:90870834-92070834 GCA_039000515.1 Timema cristinae
AATGACATAACATGAGAGGCACACTGGTGCAGTTCCAAGCACACTACTGCAAGACTAACACTACAGGCCGACTCAGCTTCGTTCTCGCATAATGCCGGGATCACGATCAAATTAACGTTTACTTACAGTTAACTTAACACAAAGGATCTCCTTGTGTGTTTAAATGGAAGCGATCACGATGCAGTTAACTTAACATTGACTTGCAATTAACTCAATGTAAGGTATGTCCTGGGAGGTCTTTTATTTTAAGTGAACGTTACTTGAAGGATATCACATGATCTAGCAAGTCAATCATTATCAAGTGACATCAAAAGGGCTATTTAGTAATTCATTTGTTGGTTTTAAGATTAAGGTCTACTCTTTAGTTTATGTTCTAGTGATCAGACATTGAAACAAAGTAATTAAACTAAAATAGAAAAGCTTAAGTTATCAAAAAAGTTTAATAATAGATATTTATATCAATTGAAAACTATAAACATTAACAGATCATAACTCGAGAATGCAGATGTTTGGCTCGAGTAGCTATGCTAAGTTACGTGAATCGTGACCACACGTTTTCTTAAGTTAACTTTATGTGAATGTTATGTTAAGTTGATCGTGATCCCGGCATAAAGCCCTTCTTGCATGGCAGACCTAGAATAGGCTTGTTGGAAATAACATGACACCAGCTGGGAATAAAGCCAAATACATCCAATAAATGATCTTGGCGTTTAAACCTTCTAAACAACAATAAATTCATATGTTTAATTTAGTCTTAGCTAGTATTAAATAGTTAATAATTAGCTTTTAAAGTTATTTATTCTTGAACCGATGTGTTAATATATACAGTTTAGGTTATGTTTTAAAGCTTTATAAGAATATTTATAATACGTACTATGTAATCAACTTTCTGACCGGGGGCATCAGACACTTCATAATCTCCAGTTACCAAAACGTTAGACTGTAATTCTTCTTTGAGACACTTTTGAGTGTTCGGGTGTAGATTCCACATAATACCGTACACATTTGTTGCTAAAATTGCAACTATAGAGAATATTAAAAGATTGAGATCCATTTTAACATAAAATGACAAAACAAACAAAATTAATGTATCGAATAAATAGTGTTGACTTGTTTAATAAACACCAAAGTCACGTCATACAATAATAAATGTTTATAGACATTCTCTTTAAACAATCTGTTAAATGCTGATGAGGTGGCAGCCATTCATTGCAGAAATAAAACATTTGTGAGCTCCCTTCCGGTGACATTTCAACTTTTACTCGGTTTTGAGCTCGGTAGTTAAAGAAAGGGTATTAAAATAAATTTTTTTTAGACTATAGAGGCGCTAGTAAAACGCATAAAGCACCCATGTAGCAACATTTTGAAACTCAAAAGGGAAACAGTTCAATGTCGTTGATATTAACGTGAATTATCCCATCAATAATGGAAAAAGTTATTATTAGATATGGTTTCAAAGGGTTATTCCTGACTATAGTGACGAACAATCTTTTAGAAAGTATTTAAGTTTATTTAAAGCGAGCCAAATTATTGATTTTAATTATCGTCAAGATGAAAATTCAACTTCAATAACATTTGATTGTTCTGTTATTAACCAACTAAACTTAATTTCCCTCTCATAAGCTAAGTTTAAATAAACTGCACCATATTTTTTTCAAACACTATAATTTTAGTAGCCTAGGTATTATTTGAATATATGTATCCTTGTGAGTGTAATTGTGATGTTAAATAAAATTATTGTTTGATGCCTAAAAGAAAAACTGTCGTGGTTAGTATAAAATCATGCCGGGATTCTTTATTTTTCTCTCTGCCAAATTATAATATATTTTATGAATTGGCGTTTAAGCCAGGGAATATGTCCTTCTAACATCTTGGACAACTCGAAATATAAGCTATCAACTTTATCAACAGTAAGTAATGAATAGATTAAAGTACACAAGGCATTTATAAAAGTACGAAAGAAGTTATGACTGGAATTCAAACCCCGATCACCCCGTCATTGGAAATCCAATCTCCTGCATCTTTAAATCCACAAATTGAAGGGTATGTTTTATTTGGTTGGGTAATATTGACATTGGTCTGTGATAAACAGGATTAAAAACTAAAAGCTCAAAAGAATGCTTAAAGAATTGAAAATACTTCACAATCATTACTAAAAGCAGTGTTATCTGTGAATGATAACAAAATACTATTCATATTTCATACTAAATACTTTATCAATATACTTTTCGTTTTGCTATTCTTTTTATCACCGAGTCCTACTATCCATTCGGACTACTAGTCTATGGTATTAGGAACTCAAGAGTTCATTGCCACACTTACTAAAGTACGACACCTCTTCTTATCTTGAACTAATCCTGTCCAGTCCATCTCATTACTCATGTGGATGACATATAAATATGTATACTTGTTATGGAGGAAAAACTTCCGCTAATAGTTTACAATTGACTTTTTTTTTAATATTAATATTTTAAAAGATGGCTTTAGTAATTTAATTCAAATTGGGTAATTGTTAAACCTTTTGCATTATAAATAGTGTAATATATATATATTATATATATAATATATATATATATATATATATATATATATATATATATATAATTAGTTTTTCTAAAAAAAAATCATTCAGTACTAGTAGATAACTAATTACTGAGTTTTGTAAAGTTGGATTTTTTTGAAAATGGTTCTAATGATAGGTTCAAAACTGAAAACCTGGGACTATTTTGCATTATCAATATATTAATGTATCTTTATTTATCTAAATTAATTTAAAGGTTGTTTAGCTACGGAAAAAAATAATTTAAAAAAATATTTGGAGATTGAATTCAAATTATTACTCTTTCGTGATAACATAACAAATGATTTTAGGGTAGTTTACAAATAATTTATTTTTGAGAGTTTAAATTTTGTTAAATAGCCATATTTGAACAATTTGGTTTAAGAGGCCGGTCAACACTTGTTTACCCATCAAAAAATGGTAATACTAAATAAAAGATTGTGACAAAACCGTTCTATGGATTTGAAATCGGTTTACACCAATGAAAAAGTATTTATATTATCTAGAAAGAAGACTCTGTTAAACATTTACTAATCATACTAATTAAATTATACAATGAAAACTATCACATTTTCAGCCTCACACTATTTTGCTTATAATGACTTAATTAAGTGATATATTCAAATTTGAATTTTACTATATAAAGCAGAACTATTTTTACTTCAATTTTCTTAGATTAGAATTTTTATTTATTGTTCTATTAGTTTTTTATATTTTTAAAAAATGAATAATTACTTTAATTAGATTAATATGGATGTAAGTATTAATGTTGGAAAAAGAAGAAATCATAAGGCTAGATAATTTTTCTCCTGATTTTAGTTATTTTTTTTATAGTTTATTAGTTTAATATTGAGCTTTAAAACATTATTTTAAGAATTAAAATTTTAAAGAAATTGGTAGCCGTAGTGTAACGCTGTTTGTTGTCAAACAAGGAACTATGTGTACCTGCTGGCAACTGTCCACTGTCTTTCATCTACAGCGTTGCCACGATCTTATTCTAAGAGAAGAAGAGAGAAATTATTTTTTCCAACATTTTGAATCTTTAAAATTGTGTTTCAAATGTTCTAAATCAAACATAAGAATCAATGTATATGCCTGAGTGTGGTTGGCGTTCAATCTGAACCACCAGTACATTTTAAATTAAAAATGTTATCATTACTATAAAGTGTTTTTTCGAAGTATTTATTTAAATTATTAACGTTCTTTTATGCACTATATCTTAGCACATGTTTGAGATATCCACAAGAACATCACAAACGTGAAATTAAATTACTTTGTATTGAAAGAATGGAAAACAAAAGTCAACTTCTTTTAAGTGCACCGTGAAAGAAGCGGCGTAAAATTATTTTAGAACATTTAAAGAGAAGTTAAGTTAAAATACTACTTTAGAATATTTAAAAAATAAGCTAAGCTAAAATATTATTTTTGGACACAATATATTGTCATTACTTTGTTTTGGCACTGAGGTTTATTATAGCTAATTAATAAAAATTATTATACCTAATTGTAGAATTCCCACACCGGACGTCACGTGGCCTAGAATCTTAGGCTCACTTTGGCTATATTTTCCGTTACGAAGAGATCAAGGTTCAAATCCCAGCGCACTATGGATAGTTTTATTTGTAAATATTTATCACCCTTTTTCCAGGCAGATACTGGTCCATTTCCTTTGGAACTTTGCCTCCACTCCATTGTGTTTTTAAAACAAGTATTTAGTTACAAGGTTAGTTTACATAGATGTTCAAATATTTTAAGGCAATCTATTGAATCACATTAAAAATGCCCAAAAATGAATTTAAATTTACAAACAAACAAAAAAAGACCAAAAATACAATGAAAAATTAATTAGCACGGGACTAAATCAAATACCCACTTGACAAGCGGAAACTAAAATGTTTGCAACGCAAAACCACAATAATTACACTTGCATTTTGCTAAACAATTAACCTTAATTTACAAACTTTAGCTACCGCTTCCACTGATGTCAACATTTCAATTTAGTACCAGCGGATCACTAGGAAGATGGCTTTTCCAACCATGTAAGTAGAGAAGGTATAGATTCATTCGAAATTTATATTTATTATCTTCTCATTCCAACAGTTGTATGAGGAATAATAAAATGTTTGGTTAGTCCGTTTACAAAACTTATTAATATTTAACATAACCGTTTAAAAATTATCAAAAGATTAATTAAAGCATGTAAAACTGACCTATAAATTAGACATCTCTACACTCAGGGAATGACAATATGTTTTTTTTAGCACCGCGTCATACTACTCATCCGGGTTATACGCTTATGTACAAATTATGCTAGTAGGTTAAGGATGAGGAAGGTTGAATTTAAGGGAATTGTTAGTGGAGAGTGGGAAAATATTTATGAAAAAACATCCTCAGTACACCCAACCGGGATCAAACCACGATCTCCCTATCATCGGCAATCTCATCCTACAAATGAGTATTGTCTTTGGGTTAAGGATGAGGAAGGTTGAATTTAAGGGAATTGTTGTGGGGAATGGGAAATTCTTTAGGTAAAAACATCCTCAGTGCACCCGACCTGGATCAAGCCACGATCTCCCTGTCATCGGCAGTCTCATCGTACAAATGAGTATTGCCTGTGATGTAATATATATATAATGCCAAAGATGATTCTTTATATAAAGGAGAGTAATAAAGAACATAGGGAGGAAAAGTGATTTGGAAATCAAGGCTCCCAGATGATGGGACAAGGTGGGTTCATTAGAATAACTCCAGGTGGGGTATTAAGACCTTAAAAATAAATTTGCAAGGGTTTTTACATTTGTAAATGAGAGGGTTATTTTAATTAATATTGTCTTGTTTTCTAAATAGTTAATACAAATATATTGTATTTACTTTTTTCTAGACAATCTTATGAAATATTTCACCTTGTAAGCTTTAGGATTAAATTGAAACATTGTACTACTGGAAATCTGTATTATCATAAGGATCAAATCTATTTTTATCAAAAATACAACTTTATGAATAATTTAGAATAGTTTCTCACATAATAAACCAATTTATAATATTTATGAATGTGGTAAAACCACAATTTAAACCTTTATATATTCTGTGCTGATCTAAGCGAGCGTATCTTATTAGATTAGTCGCACTAACGCCACGAGCGCATCTTATTAAATTAGTCGCACATAACGCCATGAGCGCTAGCAATGTAGTTCTACTTGCCAACATTAGAGTGGCATTTCCATGTTTATCCCTTTTCTATGAGTCAAATTCTCAAACAATTGAATAAAGTAAACAATAAATTATTCAATTATTTTATTTTAGTCCATTCAGCATTAATTTTAAGGAATAGCAGTGTAAAATTATTGTTATAACTTTTGGAGCACATTGACTTACTCCATTCAGTGGTGAGTTCACCTTTGGAAATAATTTTAATGAGCTGCTGTGCTAGCCTACTAGTACTGAAACATTTAATTATTTTTATATTAACTAGCTTGTTTTCAGGATTAAAAAAAAAACCTTTTTGACCCGCTTTGGTTACCCTATTGTCTAAGACGCTTCTCTCGTAATTAACCGTCTGCCGATGACGAGAAGATCGGGTCCAAATCCCTGTCGGGCCTATTTAGGGTATTTTACACTCTAACCCAACACATTTGCTGGTGTAATTAATCTAATTTCAACATTTCTTATATCTAACACATTAAAGCAATTAGTGCATTGGCATATCACCCGAACGGGATGTAAAACTCTAAAAAAAACCTTTGGATCTTAGTACATAAAACTTCACAATCTTGAAAAAGATTTTTTGCCAAAAATATCACCAGCAGACATTAGCTGTATCAGAATAGTCTACTTCACATGCCGTTGACCCTTGATGTTCACTTGATAGTAGCATTAGAAATCACATGATCAAGTGTGGATTCCTTCGAATAATCCCAAAGTGTGATAATGCACTCTTCACACGCCCTTGAGTCCAAGGGTGACAGCAAGTTACCCTTCACACGCCGTCAAGGCGGTGTTTAATCAGCAATAGTTTAATTTTTTGTCTGCTAGACATAAGAGCTTGTAGAGTAATGTAATCTTTGATAACACACATTAAATGTGCTGGTTTTTTATTGTTGTGTTGGATAATTAGGATAATTTGTCATGTACAGTGAAAATAAGTCACCACAAATATGAATGTGGCCTGCACTAATTCGGGCTCATAGATGGCATTTAAAATAGTTTCTAAGATCATTGGTAGGAAGCATCACTGTGGACTGAAGGGTACGAAAAGGATATTTTGCCGTCCAAATGGTCTGTTCCAGTATTCAATCCAAGTGTGTGTAAAGTGTAAAGTCATAAAGTCTGCATCAAGTCAAGTGTACTTGACTATTTGGATGCAGCCAATGTTATTAATTGCATTTGACACATAATTGGTAAAGGAATTAAAAACAATTTAAAATAAAATTTAGAAAATAGTACATAGACTCACCTATTTTACAGATCATTGCCCACTCAGCATTTTCTGAAATGCTTCGTCTTCCAAACAAGCTAAATGTCCACCTAAATAAATGTTTATTCCCATCCTAACGGAATATTGCGCACCTAGGGTAAGATTTTTTCATTTGTTCTGTGTAATTTATTGATAGATTTTATATTTACAATCATCTATAAACACAGCAACAAAAGTAAACGTCCAATTAAAACATAATATTGTAAAATAGTTCTATATGGTTTAGAAAACTCACCTAATTTACAGAAGAACGTTAATATATAAGCTAGAATGTAAATAGCCTATTCAAAAGAATGTCACAACATGGCACGAAAAGTACTTTAATAGGCCTACTATCACAAATTAATAAAACCTAGCCCGTCATGCTTCAACAACATATTTTTCATTAAATTCCGAGATTCTTAAATATGTTGAATTGTATTTACGAACACACTTGCAGATCACATTCACGCTATTTTGATGCACAGTCCTATGGATTCCTATTCTTATAGGTTCTCTTCATTCTTCTTTATTCTCTTAAAATATTTGTATTTATTCGTACATGAAAGGCTAAGTTAAGTTTGGTTGGGATAGTCTTATTTATAAATATTTTAAGATGTACAAAGTGTTTTGATCAAAATTTTAAAAAAAAATGCGAAACTTATTCAATTACAATAAGTAGGGTTGTTATGTAAAAACAGAAATTTTTGTACTGGTAAACAATTAGTTTGTATTAATAATACCTATATTAATTCACCATTGTGTTATTATTTAGGATTTTGTATAAAACTTGAGGTTACAACAGGTAAAGCTGGTCTATGACAGCTTTGGAGTTTCCCAAAAAATGAAAAATTAAGTGGGTTTTCTTTATGTTTTTAAAATTATATAGGATAAATTGACAATATTAATTATGTTATAGGCCTAATTGGAAATTTGCTTTTGTATTTGTATATATAAGTACTAAAAATATAAAATTTGTCATTATATGACATAGAAAAAATTAAAGAACCTTGTCCTCAGTGCACACTGTTCCCATCCCTTTTATTAGATAGTTGTCTAATTTTATGACATGTAAGGTTAGGTTATGTCAGTATTTAACTCATAACATATAAATGATTATTTCATACACTTGAACACATATTTTATTTAATAATTTAGATTAAAATAATCTTTTCTATGTAATAAATTACAAACAAACCTAGCCTTAGGCCTACATGTCTGAGAAAATTAAGTGTTAATAAAAGTTATTATTGGTATATAGGCCTACATTTATTTATAATTTAGGCTAGTTATTTGATTTAAGCTTTTACAACGTCTACATTTCATGGTGGCATGGTTTTCTACTCTCCCTCCACACAAATGCGGGTTCACTTTCTCTAAATTCAACCTTCCCAGTTCCAGTCCATTAACTTAATTAATATTTAAGCATACAACACGATTGGGTAGTAAGACGCAATGCTCAAATAATAAATAAATACTTGACTGATTTTGCCACCTAAACATTTAAACATAAGTGAGATATTTTGTTTGTTGATGTTAACAAAACGTATTGCCTATATATGGTGGTCATAACATAACCTGGTTCTACAGGGTATATTTTATAACTTATTTATACAGTGACACAAATATTACCTAATTAAATAGGTATTAGAAAATAAACACAAATTCATAATAATGTTGATTTTGGTAGCTGAGAATATTTTGAAAATACGGGATCATTGTAATAAAAAATATCCCATCAACCGAAAAAAACTTAAAAAAAGTTTGTTTTAATCCTTTTTAATGTTGTCTGGAAAACCTGAATATTTCAAGGAATTTATAGTAAAAGTTTTGTAGCCACCTTAAGGGCATTAGTACCACTAGCAACTCTAGAGCTTCGCATGGATACATGACCTCAGCTTTATTATGGTAGTGTACGTCAAGCAGCCTTGTTGTGTCGGCACAGAGGCACAGACGTAAGCTGATACTCCTTGGGTCAACTGTTTGAACTTAGTGTTTGATAATTTCGTTGGCTGGTCAGTGATGAAGTATCCGAGTAGCAAGGGCCGGGAATTGTTGATTAGCTTGCAAAAAGAGCAATACATTCATTCTTCGGTTACATTTCTGGCTGGATATCCGTCATTTACGTCCGTAGTTGGTCTATCATTATGAAAAGGTCAAGATTTTATTATTACAATCTTTGTTCTGGATTGCTCCGTGAAGATTTTCGTTTGTTCCATTTTGATAAACCCAAAAATGATATGCTTATTATATTGGGGGGAATCTTTACGGAAGACCTCCCCCCCCATACATTTGGAAAATTGACATTTTCATTGTTTCATTGTTTGTTCCGAATTGTTTCGCAAAAAGTTTCGTTTGCTGTGTATTTGTTCTTGCACAAATAGGACGTAAATTTGACACTTTCTTTACTCATGAGGGGCCAACTTCATGGAAACATCTCCCCCCCACACACTTTTGAAAATTCATGGCGTTTTGATTGCAATCGTTTGTTCCTCGCTTGTTCCGGATTGTTAGACACATGTTTTTACTTGTTCTGTTTTGAAAAACCCACAAACCGTATGTTTACATTGGGGAAGAGGGGCCAACTTCATGGTAGCCCATTCTGGTTTGAATAAGATCGAGGCACTTATGTTAAATTAGTATATTTTTAAATGATATCGATATTTTATAATCTATAAATACTCAAACCTATTGTTTTTAATCAAAAAGTTGTAGGAATGATAAGATAATGTTGAAAATTAACTATGTATCCTATTTGTTTGTCATGTTTGTAAAATCCACATAACTGATTAGACGCTGAAATTAAACGATGGTATGGGATTTTTTTTAAACTAAATTTTTGTAAATCAATATTATATTTACCAGAATGCAAGAGTTTAGCTGTTAAAAGACTTTATTGCATAGCTATTTTTTATTTTCAATTTGTAAAGGCACGTGTTTGATATAGTTATGTGCATTCATTTCGATTTTTTGTTTAATTTCTTAGTTTGGTTTTTTTGGCAAATTTTTAGCAATTTTTTAGAATTTCAGGCTATTCTATAGATATTCTTAATAACTTTTTTTGGAAATTTATTCTAGGTCCTGTTAGTAAACTTTGATTTGAAAAAATAATTTTTACTGTCGAGGAGTTTCTTAGTCTTTTTTGTAAGTGTCAGAGTTGGAATAATTGACATTTCCTTCCAATCATGTCTCTTTGCGGTCAAAGGTACTATTTACTACATCATAACAGTAATAGTAGCAAACAAAAGGAGGGTGCGATGTCAATACTTTAGGATAACCTAGCTATGAGCTCTCTTGAGGGGGTGGGGGAAGGAGGGTATCTTTCGGTAATTTCACAACAGCCCAATTAGACGAAACCAATATTTTGAAGCTTAGGAGGAAGTAAAGCCTAAAAAAATACTTTTCTTTACTATGAGTTTTATGGCATGCAATAAGTTGAAGACCAAGTTTTTGTATTTCTGACTTGCTCCGCCATTTTATTGCTTTTTTGTGCATAGTGAGCGAATCAAAGAAATTATTTTTCATACTTTGACACAGAGGGTGGGACATTCTTATACAGGTCGCACATACAAAAGGCCATCATCTCTAGTGACACTAGTTTATTTAGCGTTTGTAAGAGATCTAAGAACTAACAAACTAAAATATAATGCACAATAATCTGGAACAAACTAATAAAGTTTTAAAATAAAAAATAAAAATTTTGTTATATTTTATCCAGTTGAGGCGAGGAAACGGAGCTTAGCATAGTGATAAAAATATGGTAATTTTAAAACTATCAACATGAAATAAACACATTTTTAAAAGAAATTCAGAACGAAATAAAGATAAACATGTTAAGGAACTCAAACAAAATATAAAAACAAACTTTAAACAAAAAATGTTCAAGTTTTGAAATAATGTGAGAGAGCTACTACTAGAAAAAATTATCGAGGCTTTACAAAAGGAATAAATGGAAATCTTCGCAAAAAGAAATTTAAAACTAACCAAGAACGTATTATTGTTTGCAAAGATAAAATACTATTTTTAAAAGTTGTATGTGTTCATGTGGAGAATATGGTTGCCATAGAGCGTCAATCTACGCTCCTAGTGTAAATAAATCTTGTGTTGTCCTGTAAAAACGAAATGTGCGTTTTTTCAGGAACCTTCCGGAACAAACGAAGAACAAATTATTGCAATCATAAAAATATGGATTTTTAAAAGATGGGGGAAGGGAGTCAACTTCATTGACGTGCAATGCAAACATACAATTTATGGGCGTATAAAGACATATCAAACTATTTTTTCCTGAACAATCCGGAACAAACGAAGAACAAAAATTGCAACCATAAAATTTATTTTTTAAAGGTTTTTAAGGGGAAAAGATGGTGAGGCAGCTTCGTGGAGATACAAAGTAAACATATCATTTGTGAGCATATCAAAACGGAAAAACAGATTATTTTTTTTGCGGAACAATCCGGAACTAACGAAGGAAACAGTATTGTAATCATAAAAAAAAATGTTTTTAAAAGAGGAGAAGGGTGAATTCATGAATGTCAAATGTAAAGTATAGCTAATTTTGGGGACGTATCAAAAGGTAAATAATTTTTTTTTTAACAATCCGAAATAAATGATCGCAACCATAAAAATTTCATTTCTCAAAAGTGAGGGGAAGATATCGTAAAGTTGGCACTACCAATGTAAACATACCATATGTGGGCCTATCAAAACGGACAAACGAAATTTTTGCTGGACAATCCGAAACAAGCGAATGCAATAGTAAATACATGCATTTTTCAAAGTGGAGGAGCTACCGTAAAGTTGGCCCCTCACGAGTAAGCAAAGTGTCACAAGTTCATGTCCCATTTGTGCAAGAACAAATGCAAAACAAACGAGCCTTTTTGCGGTATAATCCGGAAACAAACGATCGGAAAACATAAAAATGTGATTTTTTCAAAGTGTGTGTGGAGGGGTGCGGGGGCGGGGGGACCGGGGGGGTGTTACCGTGAAGTTGGCCCCACCAATGTAGACATATCATTTGTGGGCCTATCAAAACAGAACAAACGAAAATATTTGTGGAACAATCTGCAACAAGCGAAAAACAAACGATTGCAATAAAAAAAACTTGAATTTTTAAATTCGGGGAGAGGGCAACTTCGCGGACGTGTTTTTTTTAACAGTTGGTACCTACCCATGGTACAAATTGTGGGATTATTTAAGAAAATATTAAATATCTATCCATGATTCCTGTTATATTATTTTTGACGGAGGTATCGTTCTCATCAATAATCTAGGTATGTCATCGTCACTTTCCTATACAACTCAAAATTCTTAATTTTCTATTGAACTAATCTCACAACTATCTTCTTCAGAGCTTTGGAATTCTGAATCGGTATTAGGGCCTAAATTATCATTTTGAAATGTATATTATTTATTCTAATAAAAACCAGGCCAATAATGATTTTTCATTAGAGATAAAGCGTATTATAAAGATAAATATGGTTTATACAACAATATAAGCTGTAATTTTATATATATATATAAATTTTCTCTCTCTGGTGTATATATATATATATACACCAGAGAGAGAAAATTGAACAAAACTGATGATTACGTTGTTCATTTGTGCAAGTCATGTGACATATAATAATATATTATTTCAAAGTGAGCATATATTATATAAAGCCAAACTTCGATAAGGACTTGAATCGGTTGGTGAATCAGGTAGAAAATATGTATTCAAAAAATTACTAGGAACTTGCAGCAATAAACTCGAGTTTACAATAAAAAGGTGGGTTTATTAATAATTTACCTATACAAATAAAATATATATATAATTTTTACAAATTTTTAGGTGGCTTTCCACATGTGTTCTCTTTCTATAGTTTTGCAATCCACTCTCCAAGTAAATATGGTGCATTTACTATTAAATTGTGTTTCCTTCTCCTTGCACCCTAGAATAACTCAAATCTCAAAACCTAATCACTAAATAATTCAAAGGGTCTAAAAACATTGGAGAGCGATTATATATAAGTTACATCTTATTCACCCGCCTCGGTGGCGTAGTTTGTCTAACGCGCTTGTGTTGAGCTCGACTGCTGAGGACGGGGAGATCGAGGTTCAAATCTCAGTCGGGTGAACCTTCCCAATTCCTAATCCATTTGCGTAATTAGTACTTAAAGCGTATAACCCGAAGGGGTAGTAAGACGTGGTGCTAAATATTATTATTATTATTATTATTACATCTTATTTGGATAAGAATGTTTCAGTTATTTTGATTAAATTAATCCAAATAAAAATCGTTCTCTCTCTCACACATAATTTTTTATGAGTCATATGTAATAAAATACATTCCTTAGTGAATGAAATAATTATTTATTACATTATTTATTTGCAAAAAGATAATAAAAAAATCTGTAGAAAGACTGTCGTTACAATAGTAAATAGCGGTTTTTCATTTGAGGTAAATTCAAAGTGCCCACACTCTTGCAAATGCAAACATCAATTACTACTATACTATCATACTTGGTTCTAAAATTACTCTCTAAGTGAGTTAAAAATGCATAAATAATTAACACTATACCTTCCTATATTGTTTAGGTCCCCAACAGGATATCTCACTAATTGGCACATCATCATTATAGACTACTTATATAGGAGCTACAACGTTTAACTTGACCTAATTATACCCTTATAGGTGGAATTAACAGAGAAATTCTAAATATTCCAATAGAATTTCAAAATTTAAGTCATATAAAATGCTGGAAAAATTGCAAGCTTAAACGTAGATTCTTGCATTCACACAATTTTTAAGGCGATAAATAATCTATTTCTTATCAAGCATATTTTCAAGAGGCCACTCGGTGACCTGGTGGTCTAGGGGTAAGGTGTCAGACTTCAGTGCTGGCGGCCGGGGTTCAATCCTCGGTCCCGGCACAAATTTATCTGATTACCAAACCCTTCCTTCACCTCTGACAAGACATCTTGTGAATGTGGGGAATGCCAGGTCTCCACCGTGGTTCGGATTCCACGTTAAACTGTAGGTCCTCCATTTCATCTCACAATCACCCTACCATTACACATTAGCGTAAGTGCGTATAACCCGAATGGGTAGTAAGACGCGGTGCTAATAATAATAATAATAATAATAATAATAATAGGCCACTCAATTAACAGTTTGACAGTTGTGGGAGAGAACGTAAGAAAATACAGGCTATAAATGTGATATAATTATTGTATTATAGCCCGACATGTTAACTCAGTCGCTAGCGGGATGGTCTACAGTGCAAAGAGCTTCGGGATCGATTTCTGGTAGGGGCGTAGTATTTATTATTTGAACACTTTTCGGCCTTCTTCTGGATGTTGTATATGTCTTAGAATTCAATAATTCTATTTAACTGTAGAAACTTGCCATATTCCTAAAATTATCAAATATTTGAACAATATAATCAATTTAATTGTAACCACTTGACTTTTTGGGTTTGCTTCTTAAGATAAAATGCATATATATATATATATATATATATATATATATATATATATATATATATTAATGCTTTCATAATCACCATTTATGCCCACATTATATTTACCTATAACCTAGGCCTAACTAATTTGAGGAAAATCGGCCATATGATTTAAAATGTAAATAATCACAAAATTGTAATGTTTAAAATGTAATTAATCAATCAAATTTATCATGCAGATAATCCCATATGAACCAAGATCTAAGTCTGACTGACAGTATAAATGTTCTACCTCTAATAAAAACATAAATAATTTAATTGAAAATAATAATTGCAGTGTTCACTAAATTGAAGATTGTGAAATTATTTTTTCCATATGCATATTAATGTATTCAGAGTAATAAGTTTTGCCAATTTAAACTATATAAAATAATGCCTTTTTCTGCATTAATAATGACTTAATTTCTTAGCTATTTGAACTAGTTTAAACACTATAAACTGCCTAAATTGAAATTTTTTCATGAAAAAGATTTTTTATACAATGGCTGTAAAAAGTGTTTTTAAATGTTAAATATTTATTTCATCATTCTTGATATGAAATGTGTCGAAACCTTGGGCGATCGCTTACAGCCATTTATTGTTTACTAGATCGTATATTTTATGTTACTGATTCTGGAAACCCCTAACATATCAAACAAACATAAAGCCTATCTGCCTATATAATACATTATATTATGCCCGTACTCGGTTTCAAAGCTTGACGTTTTCCAGGTTGTGATGGAAGGAACCATTGTTTATTATTTTAATAATTATATATATATAGTGTGTTTACGGTTCACAGAGATCACAAATAAAACACAAATCTAAAAATTACTACAACATGTTTTAATAATGAAATAACCCTGATAGTGGTATAAATATTAATATCACTACAATATGATTCTACCCGAACGGTTAGTAAGACGCGTTTCTAAATATTATTATTAATATGAGTCTAACTATTTTAAGAGACAACTTGTGAATGATCGTTCAAACAGAAATCTCGAATCTCGCAAGGACTGCAGATTACTTGTGTGTTTGTGATAATACAGCTGGAGTAACTGCTGTGGAGGCGGGCTATCTCCCGTTCTTGTCGACTAAGCTACACTTCCCTACAAAGTTTTGATCCCGTCAGCGAACTTGGAATTTCAGTGCATATTTTTATGTCATACGCAAATCAAGTTATTCAGTAAAACTTTGCATATTTAAATCTGAATATATTTTTAATCTTAAGTATACACATCAATACATCGCATGAATACTAATATTATATATTTATAGATGAATTAGTATTAATAAACAATTGTTGAATTGTGTTGATTTTAAGGGAACTTTGAGTATATTTATACAGAGTATGCTAATAACTACGGTAAAATCCCAGCTTTATCAAATAGGTATAGTATTAAAGATACTAAATTTTAATTTTCAAAATTTTATTTCAAAAAGTTTAGCCTAAAACTTGATTTGGAAAACGTAAAAATTGAAGTTTCTTACCCTCATAGCTCTTGAATAAAAATAGTTAAAAATAAATTTTTGATGTTTAATATTTCATAGAATAAAACTCTTTCGAATGACGAAAAAAAAAAATTCTGTACATATGGCCTTAATTGTGGAAAGATGTAATTGACATGGTGTGAATACAGTATTGTGAAGGTTTTTTTAGTCGACTCACAAATAAATTATTTTATAATCAAAGCAAAATATTGTTATGCCTTTCCCTTTTATGTGTCAAATGTAATTTATAATTTGACATTGAATGGTAGGTATTGTTATTTTTGTGAACATATTTTTTTCCAAAAAGAAATTGTTAGCAAACTAAACCCCCTTTTGATGGTAAAATTATAACTAGCCTATTTTTATTTTCAGGGTTGTTCAAGATTGCCAAAACCCAACTATCAAAATACGACAATCTGAATATATATATTTTCCTGTATAAGATTCAATCCTGCTCTGTGAGCTTGTAGACAACTTCGTCCATTTATTTGTGATGTTTCCTCAATATCCAGCCGACGGCGAAGATGAACCTCACGATATCTCAAGCTTTATTTTGGAAATGGGTACGGATAAAGAAGTGATCTGTTGGCTATGCGACAGAGTGTTTGCCTCTAAACACTGTCTGGATAAACACTTGATCAGACATCACAGGGTTGAGCCTCTTTGCCTGAAACATCATTTTGTGTGCCCCAAATCAACATGCAGTGTCTCCACGGTTTCTTATGCTGCATTAGGAAAGCACATGAAAGAAACTCATCCCATGTTCGAGTCATCGGGTGTTTTCATTGCCACTGAAGAAAGTAAGTTTTAACTATAAACTTGTGTGTACTAGCCATACCACTCAAATAGTTGAGGCCTATGATTAAGGTTTAATAGTTTGCTAACAAAAACACCTATTAGTGTCAAAACATGAATAAGGAGTAAAAAAAATCATAATGTGTGATTGTGAGTCAGTAAAATCAAGTCTCTTATTTATTACAGCAAACCCTCCAAGCTATGTTCTTGGATTGCAAATCATTAGCCAAATAGGGGCATAATCCTGGAAGTGTTGGTCCAGGTTTTATTTTGTTCATTTGAATTGAAAGCAACCATAACCGTTTTTAATACCTAACAGGATAGATTGTGATGTTTGAATTGTATCTATGAATTTTAGGTGTGAATTCATTGGCTAAGATATAGATCCTCAGTTGGTACACCTCTCTGGGTGAAGACGTAATCTTAATCTTGACGTTTGGCTTCATTTCATAAATGTGGGCTACTCTTTTCATTCCAAAACCATGGTAATGTTTGTTGATTTTTTTTAATGCCAGGTTCAGCAAATACCTTTGACTGCCCGCTATGCTGCCAAGGACTCAAGAGACGGTTTACCATTGGTGAATTGGTAACCCACCTATCAAACTATGTCTGGGAAATCTTCAGTGTCCAGTTTGCAGAAAAAAAATAGTTGGAATTGTCGATCTTGTGGTTCATCTACAGAATAATCTGTGTGAAGTCGATGAAGACGGCATGACTGAAATGGACACAAGTGTCGTAACCGAGTTGAATGTTGCAAATTCTAATGACAAGTTATTGGGAGGCACTCATAATTCGTATTATAAGTGTGGCTATTGTGAACTGGGATTCGACTCCTCAAATTTGCTATTAGAACATGCATCTATAATTCATGGTGTGAAGTATATGTTGGACTCTGCAGCTAATACCTATTCGCTCAATTTGTTCTTGGAACAATTTAAATCTGCAGAAAACAAACCAAAAGAATCTGTTGATGGTTTTTCTGTACGCGTTGATAGTTTTCGTCCTGCGGTGGCATTGAAACAAGGTGATGAAAGCTGTAAGCATAATACTAAAAACATTTCTAAAACATTGGCAGAGAGTAAAAATAAAGTTTGTTTAAACAAGGTATGCCATGTTTGTGGCATCACACTCTCTCTTCAGACTATTAACAAATTTGAAAATACCAGTGATAAATTCATCAAGTGTTTAATTTGTGTGGAATGTTTTAGTGATAAGGTTCGCTTGACAGACCATGTGAAAACTATGCACGGAGAGGCAGATATGGATATGAGATGTTTGTTTTTAAAAGACAATACAGTGTGTGAAATGAAGAAAAATGACACAATAATCTGTACACTTTGTGGGATGTTGTATTCTAATAAAACTGAGTATGAACGCCATCGCAAATCATTTCATATGAAGAACTATGAATGTTACTGTCCTGTTTGTGGACTGATGTTTCTTAATAAGATAAATTTAAAAGTGCACTCGTTATCACATCGTAAGGTTACAAGTGATATGCTAAAATCATCATCCATAAAAATGTCCTCACCTTCGATTATTGACATGGAAAAATTACCTACTCAAGAATTGTCTTCAGAAGTTTCGGTAGCAAATTCTCTTTCTGAAATGAAGAAATCAAAAGTAAGACTAAATAAACGTTATATATGTACTGGTTGTGGACATAGATTTCGATATCAGAAAAATTTGAGGAAGCATGAAGAAACTCACCCTGGATGTAAACATTCACATCTATGCCATGTCTGTGACATGTCATTCACAAAGCTTTCAGAATTTCTTGCACACAAAGCTATTCACAGTGGGGAGGCCCAGATAAAATGTGTGGACTGCAATGAGGTCTTTCAGACAAAAGTTGCTCTTAATAATCATGAGATCTCGCATAGGAAGATATTAAAGTGTAAGTTTTGTAATAAAAGATTTCAGGAGAAATGGAAATTTAGACAGCATTTAATTGCTCATAAACATAACTAATGCTCATATCTCTAGGTTGGGGTTGAATACTTTAAAATATTATATTTATTTCAAATAAATTAGGCCTTACCCTAACATTGGCTACCTCATAGAATAGACCTCTTCACAAAATGTAGCATACATAATCTTGTTACACTCTTTTAAAACTAAAACACTCTTTCAGTGAGTTTATTGAAAGAAAAATTTGAATTTTCAAAATACTGATATCACTCAATGGTACAGTACTGGTTTTATCTTATTCAATTAGCACAATTAGGTGAGCTGTCAGGCATCAGCACACCTGCATAACCTGAGAGGCGAGCCCTCATTCCTTGCACTTCCACCTTTAAAGAAGTGAAGATATTCCTAAAACTATGGTTGATCATGTAGGCCTAGAGCTCATGTCAATATTGACACTTGTACAAACACTTAAATTACATCAAATTAAATGTATTGTTATTTAATTGTTTATGAATAAATATTTTTATATTTATGAAAGGATAACATAATAATTCTTAAGTATATCATAATATCAACACCACTATAATGACAAACTCTTAATACAGTTCAATTTCAAAAGGAATAAATTTATTTGACCAATTTATAAATAGTGTTCAATTTGTACATAAAGTTATGTGATCTGCTACTCTCACTTGTAGATAATGACAATACCCTATGAAATAATATTAATTATAAAGTAAGATGTCATCATTTTTGTACATAAAAAAGGTTTTTTCTTAAAGTTTCTTCCTAACAAAATCTTACTATACCTACCAAAGTTGCTCTTTTATTTAGGTTTTTCCTTCTATAATTTTACATAATAGTACATATACAATGAAAAATAGGGGCTATTTCATGGAATATATCAAAACTTTAAGATTGCTTGAATGTTGGTGTAAATTAACCTGATTTTAATTATTGGTGTAACTTTGTTTAATCATTTGTTTTTGTACCTTGGCTCTTGATTAGTTCTCAATTGTTCCTTCCTGGTTTTAAATAAAGGGAATTTTGACCTGCCTGACACCCATGGAGATTTAAATAACCAGGTCAAGTTGTCACAACTCAACATTTGTAGAAGAAAGATTTAAGGAGAAATCATTAAGATGATAAAGATAAACTCTTGATAGTGTGAATTTGTATTGAATGCTCAAAACATCAGGGTCCAATTAACAAGTATATCAATACTTGGTAATGAGATGTCTTTTGAAACAAAAGGCAAACTATGAAATAATATCATGGTTTTTTCATTTAGCTTTGGAATAATTTTCTATTTAGCATTATGTTCATAACTGCTGCAGCTTTGGTGGCATGGCAACATACCTTAACCCCCCCCCCCCCTCCTGTTCTCGCATTGAGTGAAGTGGGGGTGCGGGGGTTTGCAAGGTTCAGGAAAAATTGTGCAAAGATGTACTTTTTGTATTGTCAGGAATACTTAAATCTAGAAATTAGTGTTCTTTTTTTTTTTTTAGCATCATGTCTTTCTAGGTACCTATTGTTCTATCTTAACTAAACACTATTTTGATAGTAAATGATGTAAGTTCATACAAGTTATCTTATAAGATTAGCAAATTATATAGCATATGTGTATTTAATGTATATTGATGTAATAATTGTTTTGAGAAATTTAACCAATATTGCCAGTATACAAATGCAAAATAAAATTTTATGCTATGTCCCCATAATTTAACACAAAAAATAAAAGTAATTTTGAGATTTTATAAAATCTTTTATCATATACAAAAAAGTATCTTCCATCTCTGCATTTTGACATTATGTGCCCCTATGCTTTGTTTTAAGCAACCCAATATGACTGGACAAAATAACATTCCTGCACCTATGCTTACATGGAAAAAAGGTACATTCACAATCTAGTTTACTTGTATGACACTAATGATAGCTCAAATTTACTAGAAATAGCCCCTAATGTATCCCTACGCCAACAGATTTATTTGAGGTCGGGCACAAAGCTTATTTATAGTTTTATTCCACTTTAAAAAAATATTATTCACAGGAATCTTACAAAAGCTCTAACAAATATAGCTTCAAAATGTCTAACAAGAATGACAAACTTAAACCATGTGATCATGATGCAAACAAGTTCTTTATAATGGTGTACTCATGTAGTTTATAAAAACATATTTTATGCAGTTAAGTATTTTGAAATACGATAAAATAACATTTATATATATAATAAAAAGTATAAATGTTGGCACATTACACATTATCGATAACATTCCAAAATAATAAGTAGATCTACTTTTAATTGTGTTAAAATATTGATTCAGATATAATTAAAAGTAATGAAATTATGTGTGAAAACTTAAATTTACGTTATTTTATATGTAATATAACATTATTAAAAACATCTATAACAAAACAGTGATCTTGTAAAAGTGTTGGCAGCCCAAAACCTAAACGTTGGATTTTGCATCTGTCATTCAGGTAAAAAGCTAGGCTGGACAGACTTCACAAAGATTGGCATGATATTATAGAAGCCACATAAACTAAACACCTTCCTTGACTTGAAAAAACTTTTAGAAAATGCATATTAAAAATTACTATAAGACTAACAAAGATTACTAAAAGTTAGTGTCATTTTCTGTCAAAAATAGCTGGTTGGCATATAAATACATAAACGTATTTACTTAGGTTGGAGTTGTGAGTAGCTACTATCAACAGCGTGTTTGAGAATTATCATCTTGTAGAAGAGAAATGGTGCATAATTGCTAATGTCTTACATACATTTTCTAACTAAAAATTTTATAAAATTTAAAATATTAGCTTTATATTTTCTTTTCAAACATTCAAAGGCATCTTAACCTCAGAATTAAGGAAAGCTTATTTAACTGAATAAAATTGTTATTTAGAAAAATAATCGATAACATGCGTAAAGGTATAAAACAGTCTTAAGCCATAATGGACACTGTGATGTAGCCTTTTATTATAGATGAACCCTGTGGTATAGGAAAATCAACACTCCTACCTAGCGGTTGAAACTTAAGCTCTTGTAATCTCGACTCGAGTGTATATCACAAGAGGTCGTGTGTGTTATATAAAAAAGGTATTAATTTCTGTTTGTGAAATGAAAATAAATTGATAGATACATTCCTTAAATTAGGACAACGAAATTTAGTATTCTCAATGTCTTAGGTCTTATTAAATAGTAAATTTGAGTGTGTTAGTACAGTTAAAGAGAGAGTAATAACTCCAAATAAAATGTAAGTATTTTTACAACAAAATATTCAATGCATGGCCTAACAAGTTCACCGGTTTAACAACTATTTAGATTGTGATTTTTTAAATATATTATTAATTGCATGTTAAGTATCTATATAAAACTATTTTATAAAAATGTTATAACATAGAAAAACTTAATATAATAACAAAAACATATGATATCAATATACAATAGGAAAGTGACTGTTTTTACCATTAAGGCGCTGATTGATAAATCAATAACGAAGCATTCAGAAGGCCGTTTGAGTTATTTTTTACATAGGTATCTACTTATAATTAATTAAAAACACATGTTTTATCTTTTAGACATGTACTGTGATATTTTCTACTTGAGTTCTAAGGTTGTTATATTAAACTCGCTAAATGTGCTTTCATTTTTTATGTGTAATCATCTTGGCTTAAAGACCTCTAAAAGTAAAACAATTAAATAATTTGGTAATAAAATACATATTATTATTATTATTTCTATTTGGTTTTTATTTCACGATGAGGAAAAGGTTATTTAACATGTTGGTCCCCCAAATTAGGCCTACATCTCCTTCCCCTAATTAAATGCTATACCACATTTATTCACAATGTTTCTTCTTAAATAATACACTAACGTTATGCGAAACTTGATAATGTTTTCGAAAAATTACTTTATTGTTTGATTTACAGTCCAATTTTAATATAAAATACAAACTTTTTTGTAGCCAAAAGTGACAACATTATAGAGCCTAATAAGGTAGTATTTTATTAGTGTTAAGGTTGGAATACTTAGGGTTTTTTCATCTGTTTGACCCGTCGGGTTGGACGGATGTAACTTAATACGAGAGTGTCTCGTTCCGAAACCAAAATTAGTTTTACTCTTCACCTTCGGCTGAAGCCGAAGAAATCGCACATATTGCGAAAAATCCTTATTTTTAAGTTTAATGCAATTTCTGTTGCATTTTAAATTTAAGATCGTGTTTATTTTAATAACAGGTCACTTTTTTATTGTTGATAAATAAAATAAAATAGAATACATTTCCAAAATTATGACACAAAATAATATAAATAAAAAATAAATTTATGAGAAAAATATCAATCATTTCTTCCTCTTAATATTTGACTTTGAAAAAGTTACTAAATTATGTTTTATTGCCATCCAGTCCCGTACAAAATAATAGTAAGTTATCTTTTGTGTATATAATAATGAATTTACATTAGCCATGGTTTGAGAGGAAATGTATTCATAAATTTGATATTAGCACTAGACTATAGTAAACACAGACCATGTGTCACCACAACTGACTACTGACTAATCTACCGACCGGGCGCCTAAATCCAACATGCAGTCCGTTGTCACGTGACCGCTCCCGCGCCGCACCCACGAGCGTACATTTAGGTAAGGTAAGTTAAATGAATCTTCGGCTTCGGTCTAATTTTGGCCGAAGTCAATTATTTTGCGGAAGGTGCAATTTATGGTCGAAGGTGGCCGAAGCCAAATGTTCGGTCGGACACTAGTTGCAACCAATTAGCCTATCAACGTAAAAATAGATCCATTATTATTGTTGTAGCTGTTAGGTAAGGCCCTTCCTTTTAAAATTGGACTGTAGTTGCATCTTAAAATGTCATCGTTTCTAAGATAATGCACACAATAAGAGAATGTATTTACATTTTTTTGTTTTAAAGTTTCTATCTCTTACACACTTTATCTGACATTTTATTGTATCTTATTATTATTTTTATTATTATTATTCATTGCGTCAATTTCATTAACTTACCTAACATCGAATTAAAAAACTGCAGTCGGCTGGTTTGTTCAGGGTAATCAACCGCGGCAGCAGAAAATGAGAAAATGGATTACGCACCCAGTCCAACGGTTGTACGTTAAATCAGAATTAGCAAAGTTGAGTCGATCTCGGTGGTCTTGGGGTAAAGTGCTCACCTCAGGACCCGATGTTCGTGGGATCATACCCAATCTAGGTTGACTGATTTTCCTTGAGTGATAAAAATCCTTCGGGGAGAGAAGTAAAACCGTCGGTCCCATGTCGAGTGTGACATGTTATAAGAACCCTGGATGGCATGTGAAAATACCTTTCCCGGCAAAATTGGTAGGCCATTTCGCTCTCGCTCATAGAAATTGTCTTGTGTTGATATAATTAGTCGGCTTTTAAAGTACGCTTTAAATACCTTAAATAAATAAAATTTAAAGGAAAGTATTGAGACTTTTTTTTTCATGAAATAACTTTAAATGTTCACACAACTAAAAGTTTCAGTTCTTTTTCTGAGAGTCGAACACGCTAGCTCATAAACCCATCTTGGCCGGACACATGAGTATATGAAATTTTTTTCATTGTTTTTGTTTTTCCTGTCTTTCGCTGAATTGGGTCCTACATGTTACTGTACACTCTGTAGATATATACACGTGGAGTTAGATACTAGAAGTATTGTTGAGGGGCAAGCCACGCCACTGGCTGGACGGACCTATCTGGGTGTTGGCTGTTTTTCGGACCGGCAACTTGTGACGCGCAGGAAATAAGATCCAATTCCGGTCGGTTCATACGACACTTCCCACTTACTCAGCTGTTCAAGCGTGTATTGTTTATTTGTACCTGTCAGATAGCTTATTTAACGGTGCCGAGTTCGATGCTCGAACATTGTGTCATTAGGAACTTACAGTAATGTCTTTTGTTTTGAGTCAGGAGCGGATCTAGAGCTGTATCCATATCCCTAAATAATTTTTTATTTAGTATTAATAATAATTAAAAAATAAACCAATTAAGTCTATGTTATAGTTACCACTAGTTGCACTTTTATGTAATATCTCACTAGCCAGTTGCTTCGCGTGTCAATCAATCACTGTCGATAACTAATGTACATTTTTAATACATAATTTAACTAACAAAAATTAACAAAAAACATAAACGATAAATTTCTATTATTATTTTTTAATTAATTTCTATATTACTCCCAATATTTTGAAGTACCGTCAAACGGGGCGAGATTGTGTCTGAAGGGGTGAAATTGTACAAATCATATTTTTGAACTTGCCCCAGTTCTCTAAGAAAGGTGACTCTTTTAATGCAGATCGAATCTGATCTGTGCTGCTATCTAGTGTATAACTCGACTAACTCCATTTTCCTGCCTTTCATTAAATTTTACATTGTTGTTAGTTTTAGAACAGCTGTACTACTTTTATTTGGATCACGTATAGGAATCAACTTAATTAAAAACAGGCATGTATTATTTTAAATATTATTTGTTATGATTATTTTCATGTATTATTTAATAACATTGGCTGAGTGTAAGACTTGCGAATTGTTTGGTCGTACATTTACGGGGTAACTTTGTGACATATATTTTAACAATTCTTATGGCACATTGATAAAGAAAAGTCGATGACCTGGTGGTCTAGGGATAAGGTGTCAGACTTCTGTGCTGGGGTCCGGGGTTCAATCCTCGGTCTCGGCACAGATTTATCTGTTTGCCAAACCCTTCCTTCACCTCTGACAAGACATCTTGTGAATGTGTGGAATGCCAGGCCTCCACCGTGGTTCGGATCCCACGTTAAACTGTAGGTCCTCCATTTCATCTCACAATCACCCTACCATTACACTTTAGCGTAAGTGCGTACAACCCGAACGGGGAGTAAGATGCAATGATTTGATGATAAAATAATAATAATAATAATAATAATAATAATAAATAATAATAATAATGACTTAATATAAAGAAGGTAAATTCAATGCAAAAGTTAGGGGAGTTCTGGAAATGGCCAGAAAAAAGAGAGATATGTTATGCTAAACAAGCCGTTTTAAAAAGATATCAAATCCTAGACTAATATCAAAAAGTGGGCTCTTTATTGTGGACTTATATTGGACCGGTTCATATCAGTAAATATTTTGTTTGTAATTTTTAAATTTCATTTAATCTAGTTTTAATTTAATTATTTAATTTACGTATATCAAGTTTTAACACTGTACTTAATCATTCTTAAATTTTAATATTATTGTTTTTTGTAATATTTTCAATTTTTATTAATGCCAACTTGCAAGCAATTAAAGACTAATGTTTTGAACAGAAATTGTTTTTAAGATAATTTATTTCAGGCACATTTTTCGCTTATGATAAAATATTTTTGTGTCCTTATGGTTCAAATGAAATACAAAGTGATCCCTTTTGAGGGTTAAATTGTGCCAGTCAAGTTATAACATTAATACAAATAGAAACATTTGATGGCACAAACTAGCCTCGACCAATGGGGTCAGATTTTGTAATGAACAGTTTATGGCTTAATGACTAAAGATAATGATTTTTGTTGTTATAAAGTACAATCTAAAGATTAAATCTTACCTCTAGCATAGTTTGCTTGTCAAAAATTAATACACATTTTAAAATACAAAGAAAAATATTCATAAGGTTGCAAATTCTCACCCTATTTGATGGTATTTTTGCGTCAGAATTTACTGAGGGCTACGACAGGTCTAGCCAGCAGGTAGTGGAAACATTGATGGCTTGAATAAAAAAACTGACACAGATGTAGGCGAGAAACGGTAATAGATGAAAAAAATCTTCTGAGGGTGAACCTCCCCTACCCGGCCCCGTGAGACCGCCACCCGCCCTCCTTACCCCTCACAAAAATCATGGATCCGCCCTTGTTTTTAGTGATATGCCAACGATGCGGACTCTTGCTGTTTTTGTGTTTAAGATCTATACTTGGGTCGGCCACTAATAACAAGTAATTACTACTTCTATTACATACATTAATATAAATTAAATTTGATAATGTATGTCGTTTACACTAGCGATTGTGTTATATTCGCATTGCACTTGTTCACCGCTAACAGAAAATCAGGGTTCGACTACCAGTCAGCTGCACAGAGAAGGTGGTGGGTTTTACAAATGTGTTTTCCCATCTTCTTGTCATGATAACGCTGCTGAATTTTATCTTAACTTTTCTTTTATAATCCATTTTCGACTACCCGAAGTTTTATTCTTATCGGGTGTATATTTGATTTATTTGTACCCTTTTTCATGTGAATGCTGGTGCATTTAGTTTAAATATATACCCGTGGTGATGGGCACACAGGCAAACGCGTCAGTATTGTTCTTTCTGGTTTGTGACGTGTAGGTCAGGGTTAGAATCCCGGTCGGGTGTATGTACTAAGGTATTCTTTCTTATATGGTTTTTCACTCTCTTGAAACAGAAATGCGGGTACACTTCTTCAAAGTTCCACCATCATTATTCTTACCGCATTGGTATAACTTACGTATTTATATAGGCTGGAAGAATGGTTAGACCAAGTACACATACACCCGCGCGCGCGTGCTTGCAAGTTAAAGCTACAAAAAATAAACACCCTGTCAAAAGTGCCTCGTGGACTGTAAAAGAGGGTGGATCTGTCAACATCCTCTGTCCAAGTGGTTGCAGTACCTCGGCCTAACAAACGGGACGGGGTTCTTTGTATGTGTGTGTGGGAGAGAGAGAGAGAGAAACGCGGGTAGCAGAGAGTGGCAGGCGTAGTGTGTGCGGTTTTTTTTTATCGGCATACGCTGCTGATACAGCGAGCTGTTCAGCCCCATTATCTAGTCAAGTGGGGTGAGTGGGGTAGGGGAGTAACCTTAAAACTTGTTCAAAGACAAAAGAGAAAAAGCCTGTGAATCCCAGGCCCCTAAACAGAGATTTAAAAAACCTACCCTTTAAACGCGTATTTGTATCAGGCAATGTAAAACTCTTTGACCTCATCCTTTTCTAAATGAACAGGATCATGAAAATATTCACAGGTGTTGCCGAGGGATCTATTAATTATTAAGGCCCGGTGCACACATCCGTTCTTTAAATGTGCGGTGCATTATGTGCCGCAGTTCCCCACGACGCCGCAACGGTACTGTACTTACAACCCCGGTCTCTAAATACTTAGCACCGCGTCTTACTACCCTTTCGGGTTATACGCTTTAAGTACTAATTACTCTAATGGATTAGGAATTGGGAAGGTTGAATTAGAGGAAGTGAACCCGCATTTGCGTGGAGGGAGAGTGGAAAACCATTTAGGAAAAACCACCCCCAGCTCACCTGACCGAGATTCGAACCTCGATCTCCCCGTCCTCGGCAGTCGGGCTCAACACAACTAGCGCGTTAGCCAACTACGCCACCGAGGCGGGTCCGGTCTCTAAAAGTACCTTGTAAGTTGATCAGCGCACACATCCGATTTTTTGCCGTAAAAACGTGAAATGGTGGGATCGGATTTTTAACAGTTGGATATAGAACATTTTATTGGTGAAGTGAGAAACTATCCTGATATTTGGAATGTCGCTGCAGAGGAGTATCATGGCCGAACCAAGAAGTGAAGTGCATGGATTAATGTGTGTAAGATGTTTTGGGAAGGATTTGTAAAGCAGGACGAACCCAAGTACCCTCAGTAGTCCTATACCCTGAATGGTAGCAAGCAGTCTCACCTTGACCGATTGCACTATGACCCTGTATTATATAAGCCACGCCATTGTGAAACCAGACAAGGTAAGCACGGTATAGTACAGTCGATCCAGCATAGGAGTGGTGGTAACTGACAGATAGCAAAAGATTTTTATTGCAAACATTGATTGAAAGTCACTAATACCTTTGTGGAAATTATTATTATTATCATTTTATTAGTAAAACTTTATCATTAATTAAAAATGTTATAAAACGCTTCTAATAACACTTACCTAAGTATTAATATATAGTTGGCTTTTTCGTAATTATTTGAAGAACATAAAATATTGATAAAACTATTGGTTGTTTTACGCTTTTGTGGAAACAAGAAATATAATAGTGCATGAAATATTAGATTAATTTTTTTTTATAACTTAAAGAAAGAGACATACAAAATATTAGTTTCGAGATAAAACGTTTTTATTTTGTTAACCCATGTGCATGAACTCAGCCAAATACGGTATGCATGCCGTCATCAACCGCCTTCATTTTGTATGGTTTGCCATCTTAATCAATGAAGAGAACGCAGCCTTTTAAAAGCTCTCGTTTGTAAAGCATTTCTAAATTAACCACATACGCCGTTTCCACACACACAAAAAAAGAAAAGAAACAACATTCAAATGGTTAGTTTCATAAGTTCGTGTTTCAGTAATGTAAAATGGTTAGAATAAAAAAAAAAAATTGTTGTGAAAGTTTTCGCTGTCAAAGGGGACAACAAATCAATTATATATAATCTGGCAGTTCATATGATTTGGCGAATGGATACATGAGAGTGGGTCTGGTAACTTTTATTAGCTGTCACTTATCACCATTCCTTCGCTGAATAGACTGTACAAATCTTCTTCAGCATCCGTGGTATCGAACCAGAGACCCGTGGTTGGCCTATCTGATTCCTCAGTCATGTATCTCTCTCTCCTCCTCTACCCTGAGCTGTATTTACCCTATTATCGCCCTTGTTTGGGCTGTCTAGATATTGTTGACTAATCTAACACGCTATCCACATAACCGTCCGTACATATTTACGTACCTGGGAAAGGGTGGGCGGGGATTTAATCAGTGAGGAGCGTCATGTGTGCGACCCACAAGGATTTATTAATTACATGGGGTGGGAGGGGCTGGGTGCACGTTTAGTGTACTAGGCCCAAATAAAGGTGTGTGTTTTTTCAATCCTTTCGTTCTGTACACGCGACTCATTATCCGTCCGGGCTATTGATATATTTACTCAAATAACTTTTCCCCACCCGTGTCTTGGGCGTTGGGAAATGTCGCGTCTTTTCAGTCGAGGTTCCCGACATGTTTTGTATTCAATCTTGTTTGTGGAAACGCTTGACATTTTGCATTCCATTTAGAGATTGACAAGAGCTATTAAAGAGTGCATTACCATTGTATGAACTGACTTTCTTGTGTTTAAAACCAATATTTCTTCTCATTATCAACTTTTACCGGTGGTAGCACTGAATGGAAATAAATAGATACATCGCTTTGAAAGGAGCAAAGCGCAACGCTCAAGTTATTCACAGATCAAGTAAACACGAAGTTTATCGTTTGCTTGATTCTAAAGGGACAGATCTAACGTTTTATTTCAATGTTCTTGGGCGAAATCACACTTGAGTGAATAAATATGAAAGGATTCAGTTTCACAGCTAATACGAATAAAATCTTTGCTATATTAAATTTGTAGCTATCATCCATGTTGTTTACATTCTGCTAAGGCTACAATAAATTTAAAGTTTGCTATTAGCTTGTATATTGGTTTCAGATAAGATAAAAAACCTTATTATAGTGAAAGTTCAATAACTATAATGCAATAATGTAGCTTACAAATTGATACCATTTGTTTGAATGACAAACTTTGTGTAGTGGTCTTACGTTCAGACGATCATTTAGGTTATAGGCTTGTAGAAAGTATACCCCGATTTTGATAATCTCATTATGAAAGGCCTATTTCGTACCAGGACCCTACTGTGTGGTAGTAATAATTTAGAAGGATAAACGACTTTCTAGGACGGTAGCAGGAAGGCCCTTCCAGAAGATTTTTTTTATAATACCAAAATACGCTAGGGTTTTGGTACGAAATAAGACCTTCCAAAATGTTGGTATACATTAGTTTACGTTAACTTATTTAAAGAAACAAGTCATGAGTTTTGAACTTGGTTATGCTGTCCAATCCTTTTATTAACACATTTATTTCATAACCATCACATACACTCTGATGTATATTCATACAACTTAGCGAACGATGTCAAAATGTTACATTGCCCTGAATGTGTGTAAGAAAGAAAAATATACCCAAAAGTTTCTTTCTCGCTTACACAATGGTGTGCAGGCAGACGACAGTTTGAGAATTTCAACCTCAGATGTTCATCTAGTTATATTATAGAGATCAATGTCTATGAGAGAACTGCATCGTTATCATTGGGAGACAACTTTGTCATGCTCTTGTTTTCGCGTTGTGAATCTTCCCTCAAATGAACGACACATTTTGCAACGCAGGATCGTCGATATTTCAAGTAGCACTCCATAAAATTAGTCCTTTAGCCCACGTAGCTACTCAAATAAAACTCAAAAGTGAAACGAGTAAAACCTAAATTACCAACCAGTAGCTTGAGCGTCACCGCCAATGTTATATCTGTTTGTGGACCGGTTTACGACGCGCCTGTGATTAGTCGCTGGAAACTCAACATGCTAGTCGCCTGGCTACCTCAGCTACGAACTCAGTCATCATGAATGAACAATTATTGAACATTAAATGTACTATTCAAGTTAGCTTTATTTCTACTTATGTACAATGCTATAAAGCTTGCATCAGTTTGTTGCAGTCCCCTTGCCGGGACGAATAGTCGATTATTATTAATATTATTAATATTATTAGCATTATTATTATTTTCAATAGTTTTTATTTTATATTCTTTTCATTGTATTGATTAATCCAAAATCTTCTCTTATACCTTTAATAATTAATAATAATAATAATAATAATAAATAATCATCTTCGTCATTCGAGTCACTAAACATTTATTAATAATTAATAAATATTCTAGAAGCTCAAAGAAAGTGCTTGCAGTTAGGTAGATGGTACGAAACTGATTGAAATTTCTATACTTTTGCGTAGCATCGTGTGCGAAACATAAGTAACAAGCAGTTACTGACCAGTTTGTGACTTCAATCACTAGTCCCATCACAGTTGAGTAGCTCCGTTGTCAAGAGGACACAATTTGGTTTTCTGTTTCCTATTACCCATTAAAAGAAATATCCATCTCATGAATACTTTTTTACCTTAAACTATATATATATTTATCAAAAAAGGCTTTATTAATGACTAAGTTAATATTTTGTGTTTATAAATTGCGTTTCTTTTGGACGACTAGCTATGGAATTAAAATATTTTGAGCATTATTTTTGTAAGTAAATAAAGTGGTTCTTAACCCCCCATATTTAGTACTAGTCCAAATGGCGTTGTATCTTCCATGTTTGTTTATTAATTACGAATAAGATAAGTTTTTACACAAAGGTTGTTTGCACATGAAGCATACAAAATAAAGTTCAATAAAACTTTAATCCCCGAAAATAAATGTCATGATTGTGGCAAAATCCAATGTTTCTAGAAGAGGTTTAACAGAGCCTCCAGGAAATAAGTTTGCCTGTCACTTATTGCCCCCTACCCTCTCTACCCCCCATTATGGTTTGGAGCTTAAAGTACAATCCAATTTTCGTAGGAAGGGTCTTTTAGAAAATACTAACAAGTTTGTTTGCAGCCAACATTGATAACATTTTACTATATTGTTTATATATATATATATATATATATATATATATATATATATATATATATATATATATATATATATATAAAATTGACAGCTCTAGATCTCACATGAACTGACATATGAATATATGGAAATAGGTCTAGTAGCTTTTATAGCTGTCAATTAAGTTTTCTTAGTCTCGCGTCTTACTACCCATTTGGATTATACGCTTATGTAATAATCACGCTAAAGGGCTAGGTATGAGGAAGGTTGAATTTAGAGGAAGTGTAGCCGCATTTATTAGAGGGAGAGAGATAGAGAGAATCCATTTAAGGAAAACCACCCTCAATACACTCTACCGGTATCGAACCATGATCTCACCACCATCGGCAGTCTAGTCTATTGCGAGAGTAGCGCCTTAGACCATGCGGCGACCTAAACGGGCCAGAGAAAGATCTTCTTATGCAAATTGGTATATGCCTTATACTCCCTTAATTTTATAACAAATGAAATCTAAACCGTGATATTCTCTGTAACACGCCTCGCCACTTCTAACAGGTCAGGACTGACCCCCAATGACCTCGGAGTCCTCTGACACGCAAGCATGTCCCCTCACTCCCCGGCCCCTCTCCCCACACCGATTAAGACCGATGTCGAGGCGCGACCTTGTTTTATTGGCTCTGAATGAGCCGTTATTGGGGTCGGTAAGGCAATGGGCTCTCCGTGTGGGCAGCTTGGCAATCTCGACTCGACGTCAGCGCATCAGGAGGGTTCAAATACTCCGGCCTCGGCTGCGGTCGAGAGAGCGAAGAGGTGGTTCAGGCGCCTAGCGACAAACTCCGTCTGAGACTGGCTATTTATAATATTTACAGTCGAAACAGGTTTATTATCAAATGGAACGAAACAGAGGTAAAGGGATGAGAAGGTTAGCTTAAAGGAAATGTGACTGAATTAGCGCGAAGAGGATGATAAAATCCACACTTGAAAACTACCCTCAAACCCCAATGCACCTGAGCCGATATTTCCGTACACCTACGATAATGGGGTCAGAGTGAAGTAAGTAGAATTTTATGTGAAATGTACCTCACATTTGCATGTAAGGAGAGTGATAAATCATTTATAGGGAACAAAAACCCAATTAGGTACACCCGGTTGAGATCCAAGCCTCGACCATCTCTTTCACCAACAAACTAGTCAAGACGAGACTGACACTACTTGCTTGCCAAACTGCCATCCTAGAGTTGGCATGTGCATATATCTCTTTATCAACCTGTGACTTCACCGACAAACTAGTCAAGACGAGACTGACACTACTTGCCAAACCTCCATCCTAGAGTTGTCCTGTACATATACCTCTTTATCAACCTGTACCTTCACCAACAAACTAGTCAAGACGAGACTGACATTACTTGCCAAACTGCCATCCTAGAGTTGTCATGTGCATATACCTCTTTATCAACCTGTGACTTCACCGACAAACTAGTCAAGACGATACTGACACTACTTGCCAAACTGCCATCCTAGCGTTGTCATGTGCATATACCTCTTTATCAACCTGTACCTTCACCGACAAACTAGTCAAGACGAGACTGACATTACTTGCCAAACCGCCATCCTAGCGTTGTCCTGTGCATATACCTCTTTATCAACCTGTACCTTCACCAAGCTCTTGTTCGCGAGGCAAAGTGGGTAGGGCTTGAGATGGATCGGGGCACATTGGGACGTAATGAAGATAAGTTGTCTGCGTTGTCTCAACTAATTTGAGAGGCAGCCGCATACGAATGTAAAGTGGTTGAGGATTTTCTTCTTTTTAGCTTTCAGCCATCTCAGATGTTTTTACAATAAGTTTATTAATTTGTAATTTCGTTTATTGAAGGGTAAAAACAAGATTCTTGGTTTGATAGGCCTAATTGTACCATTCCTTACAACTTTGATTGGACTTAGTATAAAAAGCTTTATTCACACGTCCGCCGAAAATTGAGAGCAGAATCTTGCTTTCGTGGCGGAGCAAGTCACACATTAGCAGAAATGTATTTATGTTCGTGATTATTTGCAACACAAACTAGAAACAGCTGATTACCGACAAGATTTATTTTATCGTGGTTAGACGGATTTATAAGAATAATACCACGATGGATGTTTTCAAATAAAAACAAGAACGTCACGCCTGCCTCCCATTTAAGGCGGCCGCCTCGGTCAACGAGGAAATCTCAATCGCTGTAACGTCACACGGCTTAAAAATTCAATGGTCTCTGTAATTTTCTGGAACTACTCTATTTTGTCTAAGCTTATACTCTCTTTGGCCCTTCCTCTACAACCATCCTTTGTCATGTCAATAAGAAAGAGGATAAATAAAACTACGAAACTTTTCATCTCAAGGCTTGTTATAAATATCTTAAAATTTTCTTTTGTGAGCCTATAAAAAATCTGTATTTGTAAGAGAAAGGTTGTAGCTAGAACCTTTTTCATCAAACTCAATCTCATAGCTCCGCAAATATGCTTAAAAATTCGTTGAAAATGAGCTAATATCACATTTTCGCAAATTTTTTTCCTATAATTTGAACTCAAACTATATATTTATGGAACAAGAGTCTTGTCAGAATCTTTCGACTTTATTTTGGTGTGAACCATATTTTGAAATGACGCATCGTGGAATTAAAATATTGCGTTAGCGCTGAATGTCTGCGCGACAATTTCTCTATTACCGAGGCGATCCCTTAAAATATCTCCTCACAGCTGTAGATGTAGTTGTCTGCTAGCGTAGTTTGAAGAGTCTGTTTAGTGATTAGGATTATCGAATGAAAACTCTCAAATAAGTCGGTAATATTAGACTATCGACCTATTCGATAGCTTAAAAACCATTTGACTGAAAAGTATTCAATTCTCTCCCGTTGTTGCTGATTGACAGCCAACTTCACTGCTTTGAATATTTTACTTGTCATATTTACACAACATATTCATTTCAATAGAGTACACTTTTGGAAAGAGGAATCGGGCTTTTTCTTGCTGATCGATAGTAGTCTTCACGAATTCGAATGTGTTCCTTGTCCTTAGGGAAAGTTTTCATTGCTCCTAAGGTTATTATTATAAATCAGGCCTAAATATATATGAATGATCAAATATCCTACTACTATTCTATGAAAAACATTTTATATGTGTTTTCCAAATTGAACGATAAAATCACTTTAATGATCAAATTTTCATAATTTTATGTGGCTGTTTTATTAAGAGTAATTTTAATATTATAATTATGGTTTTCAAACATGTCTATCATATTAATAGCACATCAATGTGTTTTTTTTTTGTATGATAGCAGTTAGGGATCCCAATATAATAATTTGAAATATTTTGTTCCGACACCAGGAGATTTTATTATCTTATCTTGTGTTTTTTTTTGTTATGTTTGCATTACATAGCACAAGCCAGAGGCACTGCTATTGATAATAGACCTTATTGTTTTGAATAGTCAGCTTGGTTATACTAGAGATTATGATGCACACAAGGTTTACTATCGATCCGCAACTGAGAATGGCTAGCTCATTTCATTCGAATACAACAAAACACGAACTGCTTTTGGTAAGTATCGAATAAAAACTATTGAATGATCATTCGATAGTTTGGAAACAACAGTTTTTATCATTTGATAGTGCCCATCACTAAATCTGATAGTATCTCGCTCTTTAGGTTCATGCGCACTTCTCTCGGTTGGTTTTGAAATTTGATTGGGTCTTCCAAGCTGACATCGTGCCGAAAAAAGGAAAGCTGAAGTTATTTAAAGCTGCGCTGAACAGACAACGCCGATGGGATTGACATTTTTTTGATTGCCCAGAGATCGCCACGTGACCACGTCTCAGTCCTATTCTCTTTTCTCGGTGAACATGCGAATTCACTGGAAAGTATGCAAGCTGAAAACACAAACAGCTCTACATCAGACCTAGGTTTTGGCAAAATCGCGTTTACTGAACACCTAGAACTATCCAGTGACTTTTTTTTTGTTTTATGGGTAGATTGAAGTATTGCCAGAAACAGTCTTATAAAGACCCAGGTCTTGTTTACAAAAGTGCAAGTTTTGACAAGTGACTAGTAGTTGTAAATTATGTTTCTCGACGATATTTCACTCACTAGTTGATTGAAGAACAAAGACTTAGTAGGTTGACAAGTGTGGCGGCTGTTTGAGCCTTGGCTATACCGAGTAAAGTAGCGCTGCTACAAAAAAAACTGAAGAAATTAAGGGTTTATTGTTTGGCTCGTTTAGCTCTTAAATCAACAAACAATTGAAAATTGAAAAGTGAAGGTGCTATCAGAGGTTGTAGAGATGATTTCAAATTAATAATAAAATATGGCATTACATTAAAAACACTGTGTGGGGCAATTGACACAAAATCATGGTTAGAGCCGTGAGTTTGACATACTTGTTCTAGAATCTAGAGCGTTAGTCTAAACTCTTATCGCACTTGGTCGTCGTTGCCGGGAATATTGAGGATCTAATCCTGGCCGGGTACACTGAAGGGAATTTGCCACGTATGGTAGTAACTTTTCTCTTTATATTTAGTTTTGTTTTGTGAAGAAAAAAAAAGTTCTTTTAATATTTAACCATATTGTCCTAGCTCGAACTACCTTTGATGACACAGAATAAACATCAATACAATACAATACACGTTATAATACCTTACTTTAATTTATATTTTCTTTTAGCGATGAAAGTTTAGTCCTCAGCTAATGAGTTTGAGTGTAATAACAGTGCTCTAAAATTTCAAGTTTAAAAAAACCCCACTAGAAACGCAAGTCCTTTTTTTTTACCCTCAAAATATTGTCTCGAAATTTTTTAAAAACTGATTTTATAGTAATTTCATTACGTTTCCAAAATGTAAGCCTTCAACTGTCTAAAGAACACACAGAACATATCAGATACCTGCTTCGGGGGCCCCTGGTCTAAGGCGTCACTCTCGCAATAGACTAAACTGACGATGACAGGCAGATCGTGGCTCAAATCTTGGTCGGGTATACTGAGGGTGGTTTTTACTAAATTATTTTCAACTTTCTTCACACAAATGTGGGTTCACTTCCTCTAAATCCAACCATCCTCATCCCTAACCTATTAGCGTAATTAGTACATAAGCGTATAACCTGAACAGGTAGTAAGACGCGGTGATAAAAAAAAACCTATCTGGTTTTCTTGGATAGGCCTACATAACTGATGGAATGAGGCTCAGAATTCTTATTTGTTTTTTTATCACCAAGTCTTAAAGTTAAAAGTATCTTTTAGAAGATAACAAAGTATCTTTGACACCTGTAAACTAGTCTCAGAAGGATTGGTCCATTTTATCTCTAGACAACTGATCATTTGTTGAAATCTAGGCGATAATTTTTAATATATTTTGTCGGTCTTTCACTTTTTTCCCCTGTTGCGCTGCCCTTATGTCCAAGGTTCTACCCCCATTGGGGAGGACCTTGTAAGAGTTGCGATAGTAATATAGTCTTTTTTAAATTATTTGGTATTATGTATTTTATTAAGTTGGTTATTAGTATTTTTCAGAGTCATGCCGATATTGTGACGCTTGGTGAAATCCCTCAATAAAAGAGGGCAAGGAATACCCCTTGAATAATTCTAAAAGATCCTTATAATTGAGTTTGTAGGTGTTATTAAACTACGATAGGTTTTGAGGAGGAATAAAAAATAAATTACTCATAGTTTCAGGGGGATGTAGGAGAGGTTGAACTATCAAATTAACCCCGTTAGGTATGGCTTTGACTATTTTAACAAAATGCATGCAACTCCAAAATTAAAGGTTTTCCTTTAAAGAGCTATATTTTTGAAATTCCGCCAATTTCCCCCCACAATGCTCAATCATTGTGAAATGCACAAGAGTGGCAGTGGACGGTGGGTCGTCCTAGATGACCGCGATTGACTTCTGTCTGCTGAGTTCCTTGGCCCGGGTCTGCCTGTACATGTACTCCTTGGTCATTGCCTGGGAGCTGAACATCCTCCGGCTCTTGAGGAGGGTGGCGTCCCGTGGACCCCACTCGGGCTCAGGTCTCAACACCAGTGCGAGGTTACCCTTCCTTCTGCATGCTAGTGCCTGATGCGCCGCGGCGCCCACCACCGCGACGTGTAGCGCCGCGAACAACCCCCAGCCTACCACTCGAGGGTAGAGCAGCTCGTTCTGCGAGGACCAGTGCAGTAGGTTGGTCACTAGGACCGCGACCAGGACGGCTGGGGACGCCAACCAGCTCGCCTGCATGTAGGTACTAGGGCGGAACCCCAGCATGAAGTGGATGTCGTCCGTGAACCTAGAGAGGGGCAGCAGGCCTTACCGTCAAAATGCTGACAAGGTCTCCTTATAATTTATAGCTTAACCGAAACCACACGCAGGTAAACCTAAAGGTTCCTTTTCCACCGCCACCCCCCCCCCCCCTCCGGGATATTCGCATATTTACACTGATGGGTCAGAAATAAGGAGGTATAATTTTAGAGGAAATGTACTATCATTCGGTAATACTGAGCGTAGAAAATAGTTTAGGGATAAAAAAAACCCACCCTCAGTACACCCGATTGGCATTCGAACTCCGACCTACCCAGCACCGGCAAACCGGAATAGATGAACTTGCCCACTGGTGCGAGCTACATGAATATAAAATGATATATGACGCCACTGATATAGAACCAAGGTCCCTTAGATCCGTAGTGGACTCCCATAAGTACACGCACATGGGATTGGGTAGTATTTTCAAATAACCCTCTTAACAATTTTCCTTTCTTTGAAGGACAGTTAAAAGTATACAAGCTCTGGTAAGAAGAATACTAAATCTGACAGCTACAAAAGTTGCTAATTTTTTAAAACATATTTATACGTCAAGTTAATGACCTGCAACCGTCACATTTGATATACACTACCAATACCTATACAATACTAATAATAATACTAATATACTAATAATAATAATAATAATAATAATAATAATAATAATAAGTTAAATTGTTAAGCAATGTTGACCAAAAACATGTCTATTTTCTAAACTGTTCTTTCTACCAAAATCAGGGTAAGTCTAAGGCTGGGTTTATATTCTTACATAAAGAATAGCGAATAGTGCATAGCAATAATGTGCAAGGAGTCATTTTTCAGCACCGCGTTTTACTACTCATTCGGGTTATATGCCTATTACTAATGGGTTAAGGATTAGTATGTTTGAGTTTTAGGAGAAATGTACTTGCACATGGAAAGAGAGTGGAAAAACCATCCTCATTCCACCCGACTGGAATTTGAACCCCTATCTCCCCGTCATCGACCGTCTAGTATATTGCGAGAGTAACGCCTTAGACCATGCAGCCACAGAAGTGGGTCACAAGAAATTTAAACATATCAGATTCAATTATGAACGTTCATAGTGGAACAACTACCACTTAAATTGGATTAACTTTATGTTTCAAAAGATACAGTTATTTAACCTTATTTTTCGAGTGAACCTTGAATTAAGTATTTTTGAAGACCCTTACTAGTGAAGATAAAAGGTTAGGCCAGTTTTTATGAATTAAAAACAATATATTTAATTGCGTTTCATTGTTAACCTTTGTATATTTTAAATGAATTATACATTGCACGTTATGAACTGTTCAATATTAGATTTGAATTAATACCGCATCAACCTGACTTAGAGCATGGAGGCGAGGAGTGAGGTGTGAGAATTTGATCCCGGCTGGATTTTTGGTAAGTTCTCCTCGAAATATAAATGGTGGTGCATTTACTCAAAGATCCAACTTCAGTCGATTTACATATTCCTTTCCACCGTGTCTTACTACCCATCCGGTCTGTACTAATTTAATACGGTAGCACATTGAAGCCGGTATGAGTAATATATAATTTAAAAAAGAGATATACCTATATTTAAGTGTAAGGAGAGCAGGAAACCATTTAGGGAAAAAAAAACCTTAGTATTCATGGTCAGGATTCGAACCCAGACATCGTCACCAACAAACCAAACTACTTAGATGAGCTTGACGGTAAGTCCGCTTGCCCATTAGTATGGGGTCTCATCCTATTGACACAAAGTAAATAGCTTGTAAATCGTTTATATCCAGTACTGTCTGTAAAAACAGATGACGCCCACCCACCTGGTGACGCCGTAGATCCAGAACACGGCCGCAGACTGATATATGCTCACTACCAGTGAGACGGGACCCGCGATGAAATTGTCGATACTGTTGAGGAAGAAGGACCCTTCGGTAGTGACGAAAACGAGTCCTTGAAGGAACACCACGGTACTTACAAGGGCGCTCATATATATGGTGTACCCCCTTGGGCAGGGAACAGCCCGTACAGGATCTCCAGGTGGCTCGATAACAGGCAGAACGAAGAGCTGATACCAACGCAGATTAGAGACGAATACAGGATCAGACTCCAGAGGAAAGTGGGCTCTCCCAGATACAATAGAGTCTCGGGTATCACACTGAACAGCAAGGGCTTTGCCCCCTCCAGGATTTGTTCCACCGGGATCTCCAGGTCGAAGCTGATGGCACCCATGCAGTTGAACATGACAATGCCGAACGCAAGCGACGTCCGTAATCGATCAAGTTCATGTTTATGGCATCCATGTTGGTGGGACTCCGGAAGGGGCTGTACGACCCGAAGGTGATGAGCGCCCCCGTGCCGAGGCTCATCGAGAAGAAGACCTGCTCCACAGCGGTGCTCCACATGTCCCACGTCGTCAGCTTGGTAAAGTCCGGCATCAGGAGGTAGTATATTCCTCTCCCGGAGCCGTGGTTCAGGAGGGTGACGAACAGCAGCACAACCAATCCGATGTAAGGGTACACGGTTGTGAAGAGGACGACCTTCTCGAGTCTCTTGATGCCTTTAGAAAGTACAAGGAATATGATGGAGCAGATAAGGAGTTGGCACAGGCAAAGGTCCCATTTAGGGGTCCCTAAAGTCTCTCTGGTCCCGTCCGTTCTTTTGTCGAGGACTTTCCGTGTCCAGAACTGATCGGCCGAGTCCTTCCAGTTCATTGCGAGGCAGCTTTCCACCCCGTACTTTCTGTAGCACTGGAACATGACGGTGTAGTTGTTCTTCCGTGTGACGCAGAATTCCCCGGCCCAGGGGGAGTTGCATTTGGCCCATGGCAGCTCGCTGGTGAAGGATGAAAAGAAGAAGTACATACAGTACCCGATGATGATGTTGTAATAGGACAAGAGGATGCTGCTGAATATGGCGCTGGCGATACCTACGCCTTTCGCCAAGGGACAGAGTATCCACACGGCTAGAGGTCCTTTCTCTGAGAACTGTCCCAGGACTAGCTCCATGTAGCACAGAGGTATCCCCAGGAATATGGTGACGATACTGTAGGGGATAAGGAACGCGATGCCGCCGTTCTTGCAGAGTAAAATCGGGAATCGCCAGGCGTTACCCAGTCCCACGGTCAGCGCTATCAGAGAGAGCTGGAGAGTTTTTCTCGATTTCCAGGCGAAGGGCTTTGTGATGAGTCATCCTTAGCACCCCCGACCACCTCTTCCGGCTTATGCATCGCGTCGAAACTTCCTCAAGGGGCTGGCTGAGATTTTTATTCTACAAGGAAAGTAACCAAACAATTGATCCACAGATTAGAGACACCATATGCGCGTTTCCTTTGTTTGATTCGATCCAGATAACTTGTTCTATGTCCATATAAGTTGTCATAGTATTCAACTAATTTTGACTATTAGAACTGTTAGCCCGCGCATTGCTTCCCTGACAGGGGTTGAAATGACGTCACGAAGGACCCATCTAGTCGGATCTGGTAAGGACAAGATTTTAAAAATTACAAACTTTTATTATGCGGTTACCATATTAACATTTAATTTTATTTTAGGTACTTGAAGGAACGACATTAATTCGCTAGGAAACCAATTTCCAATAACAACAGTTCACTAGATAGATTAATTAAAAATTACATTGTCAGCTTGAATAAAACATAAATTATATATACATATATAGTTTAATGTGGTACTCGAAAGTAATTTAGTATTGTTTTTTTAAACACAGACTGTATGCTGTCAAATAGGTCTGAAGTCTTGTCATTGTTGCTTATTAAATTGTATGTTCGAGGCATGCAAGAAAAGGCGAATTGTACAAGTAGGTAGTAGATCTAGTCACAGAGGAATATATTAGTATTTTATGTATTGCTAGTACTATTTTATAACTATTGATATTGACTATCAAAAGTGGCGTGGATTTCACGACTTGACATAAGAATGAATGAAAGTAGTTTTAGTAACTATCTTTAACGGTTTTTGTAGGGTTATTTTCCCCAGAATCTTATTTTAAATACAAATTACGTCATTTAAGGAAAAAGTGTTGCGCATTCTTTAACATGGTGTTACATTTCGATGTATATTTGACGACCAGTCTCTGAGTAGTCTGTCTAATGTTCATACCAAAGACAAGGAAGGAAGCCTTAGAACGCACTCTTCCTGTGGAGCTGCGGGACCACGGATTTGTGCGCCGAAGTGGATGTGATTTGAACTAGTAAATAAAGTCCGGGGTAAGATCCTTTTACAAAATATACCTTAGTGGAAAAATGTAGCCTACCAAATACATTATTATTTCTTTTAGGTTAATATTTGTTAGGAAAAAATACTAAGTTCTTGCAACTTTTATCCTCTTGGATACTTTAGAGTTTAGAATTTATTATAGTTGATTTAAAATGTGTTATCAATGGATATGATGCTAAATGTTCTTTTTTAAATCTGTAAACTTTTTTTATAACTATTGCTATATTTGAGCGTTAGAGACGATTATCTATGTTCGTGTGCCGTGTATGTAGACTTTTAGTCGCTCTTTGGTAACAGAACGTTGCCCAAGGTTGTCAACACGTCATAGCCGCAATGAGATGCTGATAGGGATTATGAATGTGTGGAGCCAGTGGGGTTATTAAGCCTAACTTAGCTTAGTTAACCAGACCATAGTGTTCATAGGAACAATCACCCTCTCGGGAAAAAAATACCTATGGTACTGCCGGCAATCGAACCTGGGACCTCTAGATCAATAGCCAATAGCGCTGAACACTAGATACAGGGGACCATCATCTGTGCATTAATACCTTTATCATTCCTTAAGTTGCCCTAGGTAGGCGCGCGCTAGGTCAAGTACACTAATTAGCCAGACCAGAAATACTATTTTCATTTTACAATCTAGAGATTTTGGTTGTTACCGTGATTTCGATCCCAAATCACATAAAGTAATTTTTCAAAACAATGTTAAATTAACAACTTCTTTCTGGCAGATTTAGGGGGTAAAACAAAGTGTAATTTACATTATTTATATAAAATGGTTTTTGGTAGCCGACATCCATATGATATCAGATGACAAAGGCTTCTCTTGGAATGAACCGGGTTAGTGGGTTTGAGAAAAGAAGTCAAACATTTTCGCTATCAGCCAAAATATAAACCAAAAGGGGAAATAACAGCTTACTAACAACTGTCGATAGCTGATATAGGATAACTGTTCCCTCCGTCCCGCTTAAAGCATACCTACGTACTTAAGGGGAATTGTGCACGCTATAAATGTTGTCATGGGTCGATTTAAGTTCTAAATGAGTAAATATGATAAAATGAGCCCCTCCAAATAACCTGTCACCTCCTAAGACACTGAAATATATCTGCTTTAGCTCTAAGAACTCAGTTGGGAGTAAGTTTTTCCAGGGTTAAGAATTTTCTTACTCGTCCGCTCAAAAATTACCGCGAATTTAAAAAAAAAAGGTATTTGAGTCCTATTAACACATTAGATAAGCAAACCATTATTATATTCTGTGAGGCAGAAAACGCGGTCGCAAAGTGGGATGGGGAAAAAGAGAAAAATGAATCGTTCAGACAAGGATAGCACAGTTAACATTTCCCCTTAACCCTAAAGGCCAGAACACAAGTTGTACTTGAAGAAACTAACCAAACGGAGACACGTGGTTAAATCAGTTGGGGACACTTAGTGTGTTTTTTTACATACTGTTTTAAAAATCCGACTACTAAAGGCAAAAATCAAATATTTAATGGTTAATAACTTAGAAAGTGTTCAGTCAGTCGTATTGAAATATTTACACGTTCATCGATAGCAAGTTATTAAGTCAAATTAAGTTAAAACAGCTTGTAAAGAAAAAATAATAAAATAAACTGAGAAAATATCTTTTGAAATTGAAACACAGAATATGTGTTGTTGAGAAAAAAATTTTTTTTCGAAAAATGTTTCTATGCATTATCCCCCTTAACAAAAAAACTAATCCTACACAAACATCAAAGATTGAACAGTATTACCAATTAGTATTGTAAGGTTGTGCTGAACTTCATCGGTGTATATGGCTTTGAGAATTGAATCCAGTGGTAGCCATTAGGCGTTACTTCTACAGGGTGTCCAGCCAAACTATATTTTAAAATTCCCTGACTTTTCCAGGTTTTCCAAAGCCAATTTACAACTTTTTCCATTCACTATATTGTAAATATTATTGAGATAAAATCGCAACTTAGTGTAGTAGTTCTAAACACACACACACAACACATATTTTGAAAATGTAACACACTATGAAGGGGTTAAATGATGTCAGCCTAAAACATTGGGCTATTGGATCGTGTGATTTAAGTTAGGTTTCATTATATTATATTTATACACGAAAAGATCGCCTTACACGGGCTAATGAACTAATGACTCAACTTTGGCTAAGGACACGCAATAGAGGGGTGGAAAGTTGAAATGAAAATTTCATGTTGACTTTTAGAATTGAGATTAGTATACTCGACATGAACAACTCTACTAAAAGAAATTCGCAATGAATATTAACGGGAAGAAAAATGTTATTTTGACATTTGGTTATTGTAAATGAAAATAGCTTAGGCCTATTATTTTAGTGAATATGTGAAAATTCCAGAAATTTGATCAAATTCCCTGACTTTTCTAGGCTGCTGGACACTCTGTTCTAGTATAATATAAGTGTTAGAGTCATATTAAAATTATATCAAACTTGAAAATAAAACGTGAACGTAGCATTTTATTCTTGGTTAATAAAATAACTACTAAAATATACGATTAATTACCACTGATATACCAAAATATGTGAGATAATATACTTTTATTCTTATTATTATTAATGCTGCATATATTATCAACATTACGTTTGTTTACGGGTAATATTATTTTATCATTATCATAGTATATATTTGCTTACCTTTTATTACAGTTATTTTGTGAGTAATTTTTCTTAAGATTTACCTCAAACGTATATTTACATTTAAAATCAGATACTCGTCCTTAATTAATTTAGTTGCTAAAGATTTAAACTGCGTGATTGGTAAATTTGGAACTACTTATTTACATACATTATATGGACAAATAATGTGAATTACTACTGTCCTTCGTTTAAAAACTATGTGCAATATGTGTTGGTTTTATTTGAAAATATCATTATTCTAAAATTTTGTTTCGAAAGGATATTTAATTTGTTATAGACTTTTTAAAAAAAATATATTCATCATATCAGACATTTTGTTGATGCTACGTTTCAGAACAGGTTTATTAACAACTAGCAATCCCGCACGGCGTTGCCCGTGACCTCTTAAAAAAATTTGCTAAAAATAGCTTAGTTAAAAAGACGATTTAAAAATTTAAAAATCTTGCTTCGAGGTGCATTCGGACCCCCTTCCGTCCACCTCTTTTAAAAATTTCACATCTCTACGTGCCGTAGATTTAGCTGGGCATCGCACACAAACAAACACACAAACACTTCCTTTTATTATTATAGTTATGAATATATACTAATGGGTTGTGTGATAAAGCAAGTAGACAGATCACACAGACTATACTTTCCACTCTATTTCTGAAAAGTATTAAGATTTCTATTTGCTCTTTATTTCTTCTCCCATTCAACGGGCGACCTTGAAGGAAAGAAGTAGTTAAATATGATACATCCCCCATAGGTTTCACCATCGTAATAGTGCTTCCTAGCGGTGAGATATGAAACTATTTTTTCATTGTCAATTAACCGCATAGACTTTGTCAATTTTCCCGCTTGTTCATTGAACATCCAACGACTGAGTGAACACCGCCGTTTAGTTGAGATACGAGAGGGAAAATTCTCCGATGAATTCAAATGTAACGAATGCAATCGATAAAAGTTTTAACAATTTTCATTTCAGTTTAATTCCTCCCAAGGACGTTAACATCAGAAACATTCCCAAATGAGTTCCAATAAATCAATAACAATTATTATAGTCTCTTCTCACATTCACGTGTCGACTACAGCGCTTGGCAGTTGAATGTTTCACTAACATCGGATCTGCTTTAAACCAGATATGTTGGCACTTCAATAAAGCAAAGCCTTTACCAATTCATACTCTTTCCTTGGAGTTCAATCATCTAAAAAGATGACCGGAAAGAATACGGGATTTTTTTTAAAATATCTAATTGTTGTTTTCTGTTGCTGAACCACACAGCCCGTAATGAGAAGAGGTGTTTCAAGAGGTTCAAACCTTTTCTTTTTAAAATATTACTTATAAGTAATAACGCATTTTTGTAGAGACAGGATAGGAAGAAATGAAGAGACAATGACACTCTTTGAGTAAATTATTATTATTTCGAGAATATTTCTGTATGTTTTCTAACATCTGTTACACTGCAAAGCTTTTTTTTTTTTTTTTTGCAACATCCGCGATTCAGCGTTTGCACTACTAACGGCACAAATTTTGAAACCTATGTCAATATTTAGAGCTGAATTTATGCCACAAGAATATCCTGACTACCATAATTTGTCTCCCGAGAGTTTTCGTGAAGACACAAGAAAACGCTGAACGCTGATAACTTTCCGTATCAGATCTCGCCTCCTGTCTAATCTCCTTACACTAAAGTTTTTGTATAAGACTCGAGCTTCCGTGTTCTTTTCATCTGCTGCTTTGTCGCCAAGTTGTGTAGTGTGTATTCCTTTGGTAGATACTTTAAACGTAGCAGTTTCACGGGTTTACGAGGGTCCTTTTATTCCCCACTCTAACCAACTCATCATCTCCCCCATTCCCCCTACCTTGTTCTTTCTTTGAAATGAAAGCGTCAACCTTCCTGTAATCGCTCTTCATTGTGTGTGGCTGACAGTCCCCCCCAACTCCCCTCCCCTTGCAGATGTGGAACTAATTGAGAAATTAACCAAGTCGACTGACGTACTTACTCACTTCGCTCCCAACTAAAGTGTGAAGTTGCACACAAAACTTTAGGATTTTGGTAGCAAAAACCTTTAAAAAATATAAACATAAGCGTCCAACGCGATATAATTTTATTATATTTTTAGTGTTATAATATAGATATTGACTATTAAAAGTTGCAGAACTGTAGATCACATAATTTGACGTATGAATAAATGTAAGTATTTTTAGTAACTTTTCAATGTATCCCTGTGAAAATTGAAATGTAGATAGACCACCTCTCATAGTTTTGGAAAAACATTTGTTTATTTTAAGAAGAAAAAAATTGCGATATATATTGCACTCACTTTATCTTTCTTTTATTGCGTCAGGTAAACTACCCTAAGATTTTTATGTTTTTATCACTGTGGTTTTACCTATGTAATATATCACTAGCTTTCCCCATGTGATTTATCATTGTAGTTTTCTACATGTGATTTATGATTGTGGGGTTTCTCATGTGATTTATCATTGTAGTTTTCACCAAGTGATTTATCATTGTGGTTTTCCCAGTGTGATTTATCATTGTGGCTTTTCCCAAGTGATTTATCATTGTAGTTCTACAATGATTATCATTTTCAGATTTTCATGTGTAATTATTATCAGTGTGGTTTTTCCCGACATTGTGTCATATTATCGTTGTAGTTTCACATTGATTTATCACTTTGGTTTTCACAGTGTGATTTTTCACTGTATTTTTTCACATGTGATTTATTACTGTTGTTTTCTCAATGTGATTTATCATTGTGGCTGTCTCCATTTGATTTATAATTGTGGTTCTCTGCATGTGATTTATCATTGTAGTTTTCCCTTAGTGATTTATCATTTTAATTTTCCACTTATAATTTATCATTTTGTTTTCCCTATGTGATTTATCATTGTGACTTTCTCCGTGTGATTATCATTAGTTTTCCCTGTGATTTATCATGTTAGTTTCCCATGTGATCTATCTGTGCCTTATGTGATTTACATGTACTTTCTCCATATGATTTATCAATGTGGTTTTCCCCGTGTGTATCATTGTGGATGAATAATTGTCCCAAGAAATATATTCAAACTTACTCTTTAGATTTAACAGTTGTTAATCACACTTACAATAAAAAAAAACATAAATGTTTTGAGAGTGTTTTTGGTTATTATTAAACCAATTATAGTTCAATGGCTATTACTATAAAAATAATAGCCTAGTAATATTCAGGAGTTAACGTGCACTTTCTAAACATGATACTATGCAAACACACCGCTAAGAAACTAATTTAACCTACGACATAAAACCAACAATAGAGCGTAGAATTAAATCCCTCGCTACAATACTCAATCAAGTTCATTTTTACAAATATTTTCCCTAGAAAACAATTGTTACTCTGAGCTATAATATGATTGGAATATTATGTGTGTGTACAAAGTTTGTTAGAAATCAGACCACTAAATCAAAAGCTGTAAGGTGCGCACATAGCACATAGAAATAATTGTCACATCTGTCTTGCGAGGTTTTTTTTAAAGCTCGTCTCCTTATCCGTTCGGGATATACGCCTATACATATTTAACGCTAATCTGGTGGAGATGAGTAAGATATAATTCTTAGGAAATGTAACTACATTTGTGTAGAGGGTGAGTAGGAAACCGTTTAAGAAAAAAGACTTCGGTATACCCAACCGATAATCGAACTTTGATTTCCTCCTCATCAGCCGCAGTCTAATGTATTGCGACAATGATGCCTTAGACCTTTGACCATTGATGCTGGTGTATGCAATTAAATAAGAAGATGATAGTAAACACGATTAAAGGGTTTATATTATTTTATTTTCTATAAAAGACCTCGTATGAAGCTCGACAAATACTCCTTTTTTTTGAAGCGACACAATAATGTCTTGATAAAGTGTGATGTATGAGGAAGGGGAACAATTATCACCTATTACACCTTTTACCGAGGGGGCAGGCAACATTTAACATATTACGCACCGTCATCTAGTCGAGACGTCACCAGACCTTGAAGCCTTCGTTAAGGTGCGAGTTCCCCTGTTATAGAAGTGTAAGGTGTTGACACAATGCCAAACAATGAAATTGAACGTATTCTATTTTTTTTAAACTGGTAATATTTTAAATTGTGTCGTGGGCGTAAAAACATAAAGAGCCCATTAAAGGTTTACGCTCCCCAACTGTCCGAGGCAAGAAGCTTTTGGGGGGCTTGGGGATTCATGCTTCCCAACCGTCCGAGGCAAGAAGAAGCTTTTGAGAGGTTTGGGATTCATGCTTCCCAACCGTACAAGGCAAGAAGATTTTAAGGGGTTTGTGGGTTCACGTCCACAACCGTCCGAGGCAAAAAGCTTTTGCTGGGTTTAGGGATTCACGCTCCCCAAATGTCTGGGGCAAGAAGCTTTTGAGAAATTTGGGGATTCATGCTTCCCAACCGTCCGAGGCAAGAAGATTTTAAGGGGTTTGGGGATTCATGTCCACAACCGTCCGAGGCAAAAAGCTTTTGCTGGGTTTGGGGATTCATGCTCCCCAAATGTCTGGGGCAAGAAGCTTTAGAGAGATTTGGGGATTCATGCTTCCCAACCGTCCGAGGCAAGAAGATTTTAAAGGGTTTGGGGATTCATGTCCACAACCGTCCGAGGCAAAAAGCTTTTGCGGGTTTGGGGACTCACGCTCCCCAAATGTCTGGGGCAAGAAGCTTTTGAGAGATTTGGGGATTCACGCTCTCCAACCGTTCGAGGCAAGAAGCTTTTGAAGGGTTTGGGGATTCATGCTTCCCAACCGTCCAAGGCAAGAAACTTTTGTGGGTTTGGGGATTCACGCTCCCCAACTGTCCGAGGCAAGAAGCTTTTGAGGGCTTGGGGCTTCACGCTTCCCAACCGTCCGAGGCAAGAAGCTTTTTGAGGGGTTTGGGGATTCACGCTACCTAACCGTCTGAGGAAAGAATCTTTTGAGGGTTTGGGATTCATGCTCCCCAACTGTCTGAGGAAAGAAGCTTTTGAGAGGTTTGGGGATTCACGTTTCCCAACCGTTAGAGGCAAGAAGCTTTTGAGGGGCTTGGGGCTTCACGCTTCCCAACCGTCCGAGGCAAGAAGCTTTTTGAGGGGTTTGGGGATTCACGTTACCTAACCGTCTGAGGAAAGAAGCTTTTGAGGGGTTTGGGGATTCATGCTCCCCAATTGTCTGAGGCAAGAAGTTTTTTAGAGGTTTGGGGATTCACACTCCCCAACCGTCTGAGGCAAGAAGCTTTTGAGGGGTTTGGGGAGTTAAGGCACAACACTGTGCAAAATAAGATGGAAATCTTTTGGTTAGTTCACGAGGACAAATTCTATGGCGCCGAAACAGTATTTTGACTGGAGCCGAAATAATATTGCCATAGGATTGTTGGGGTCAGATTTATATTTCCCCATAATAAATAATAGTCTGGCGTTTATAACTAAACTAATAAAAACGTCAGTTTTTTTCTCCAAACATACCACAGTGAAAAGTGTATTGAAGAGAAATGTATGTTTGCTTATCATGTCAATAGAATAGTTTCCTCTGCTCCAGATATATCGAAGTACCACCAACCCTCAACTCACCTGCAAACTAACTCTTATCTACCAATATTCAAGTCAGGGCTAGTGCTGTGGAAACGCGACTTGTAGTAAATGAGGGAAGAATTCACCGTGCTCAGTGCTTTACTTGGCACACTCATAGACGTATACTTGTCAATAGAGCGTCCACTCAATACGACTCTACTTTATACTTCCACGTTCGGCACTAGAGTCATGAACGACTTTACCTAATGGGAATGGATAATGGGCATAGAGTCCCAGTTGGCGTGGAGAAAAATTTGAGGGAAATAACCAGTTAGACATCACATGTGTAAAACCACACCTTGTACACCTGGCCATGTTTTGGACCATGACCTCCCCATAAAAAGCAAACGAGTGAGATACGAGTTCAGCGGCTTAAACCTCTTGGCCACCACTGCGACTCGCATAATCGAGATATACCTGAACGGGTTACACGCATAAATATTAATTCTGCTAGTGTCCTAGAAATGAAAAAGGTAGAATTTAGAGGAAATGTACCCGAATTTGCCTAAATAAAGAGTGGTAAACCATTTAGGAAATGCTCCTCTCAATACTGCTGGCCGGAATTCGAGCCCCGACATCTCCGTAACTTGAGAACCAGGCAAAATGAGCTTGACTTAACGTGTCCAACAATGTGAGCATTTAAAAATATTAAAATGGGGAAACCACACCTCCCAGAACTTATTGTTTCAAAAAGTTTCATAAATGTTCTGTACAGTCAGATACTTTGACACAAACTATGAAATTAGTGCTTATGACAACATTAAGGGGCCTAGGACAGCACGTATAGTGTCTAGAACAGCACTTACCAAATACAGTATTCACATTAAATGCCAAACCATGCCTGCTACACCTAATTTTGAGCCCAAACCGAGATCCGAACCAACAAAAGTCGCCAGGGATGATAGACCAAGCAACGCACCAAGCCAGGCTGCCTCAGAGGTATTTCCCATGGCAAGGGTTCAATAAATGATTCATTGTAGACTTCGTTTAGCGGTCAAGGAATAATAGCTCGTGGAGATGTGTTCGTTTGTAATGAGAGTGAGGAAGGAAAAAAAAAACAATCGTGGACATAAAAAGAAACTCCTCAGGGCCAGTGTGGTCCAACTGACGGCTCGCAGGCTGAGTGCGGTCCGCGATCACTGAACATGTGGCCTTCACAATATCTTGGAGGAAAATTAAGGAAAATCCCTCGGTGGTAGAAGTTAAACAGCTAACAATTAAAATTAAAATATCAATTTCATTTATTTGAATTATAAAAATATGTTTAAATATATAGGCCTATTTATAATGCTATACTTTTTATGACATTATGTTAACGTACATATTTTATAACACCTTTCAGAGAAATTAATACATTTTTTTTGTCGGTAAAATTGAAAGGTTCTATCAATCATAGCTACAATTTATTTATGAGTTTTGAAAGTAATTATTTATTAAGTGCTGTTAGTAGGCCTATATTAAGTTTATGGTATTACTAAATATCTCTTCGGCCCGTAGTACAAACTGAAAATCATATGTGGCGCTTGAGATTAAAAACGTTGGACAACCCTGCCTTAAGGCCGATTCACACAGAAAGCTATGCTAAGCTAAGCTATGCCTTGCTACACCGCACTATGTTTTTTTTTCCGATTGCTGGCTGGACAATTTTTCCCTCTTCCATCTTGGGCCATCTTACGTTGCGCATGCGCATAACACAACTTGGGCTCCGTGTTGAACAGACGCAGTTTTGGTTTGGTGAAAATAACTAAAGAAATGTTGAAGTTTGGTTTTCAATTTGTTTCACGTGTATTTAAGTAATATTCTATTTAGGTTTTATATTTAATAAATGTGTTTATATTAAAGTGGAAGCGTTAATTGATCAGATAAACTTCAACCTCCTAAATTTTCTTCATCTTTCAAAACAGCTGCTAACAGCAGCATATTTTCTTCCTCAGTACTATCATGTGCACTTAAACAAGACATTTTGGAGAACGCCATCATAATTAATCTTCACTGGAGCAGACCAGAAAGAAACACCACTGAATTCTGGAATGAAAAGAGGGACCATTGCTTAGCTTAGCTTATCAGTCTGTGTGTATCAGCCTTTAGGCCACGAATCAGGGATTAAAAAATTTCCCGGACCATCATCATTTATCGAAGTAACTCAATTTCTCGTGTTTTTTTTTTTTCACTTCTCCTGAAACTACGGGTAGGATGGAAGCAAGGGTCCCCACGGGAGACTAGAAGACGTAACGTCTTACTTTCACGTCTATGAGAGACCGACTTCCCCAAACCCCCTTCCTAACCCTGCCATATATTTAGACAGTTAGGGAATTCACCCCATCACTCCCTTTACCAACCACATACACAATCCAATCACACGGAGAGCTTTTAGCTAAATGACGTTAACTTAAAGGTAGCCCATTCCCTTCCCCCTCCTATCTTCCTGAGAAGGGTGGGCATTATTGCCCTAGGATTACTTGGGGAGACTTTTGAATGTATTGCGATTTTTCTCCTCTGCCCGCTTTCAAATCGAGGGGATGCTCAACCCCTCTTCTCCTACCTTTCCCACCAATAACCATTCTTGGAGCAACTTTGCATACATCCACTCCAAGTAAATCCCTGGGAGGATGGCGAATGTAGGAGTAACCTTGGTTGCGGCAACATCTGGGAGAGATGTGGTGGTAGGTAGAAAGGTAATAAGGGGGGTAGTCTGCCTACCCCTGCGAGAATACTTCAAGTCGAGTCTCTTTCTCGAATTAATTTGGTTCAGACTTGATCTGAAAATCCGTTAATAAAACGTAAGATACCTTTTAGTACTATGGTTATTTTTTATTATTAATTATATTTAACGCTAACTTTCTTAACTGACTGGTTATAATATAACCCACCACACGACTTACAAACTCACTTAACTCTAGAACAGATACAACATCCAGTCTCCTTGCCGTTGATCCATCAGAGTGAAAGGGTGGGTAAGTGCCAATCTCGCCAATACTCGTATATAATTTTTGAGTCGTTTCCGGGAAACTAACCTAAAACATTACATCTACGCGTTAGCAACATATCCAAGGTGTCGGACACAAGGGTCATTTAACAGCCTAATTTATGAGGTAGTGCTGGTAAGAGCTAAGATTAAATTCATCCGTATTAGCTTGAAGAGAGGATGATGGTAAAACCACAGTAATCACTTTGAAACCATCCCTCCCTCTGCGTCTGCATCTAGGTCTTCCTATCACCGGCGAGTCTGGCGCCTTGGACCGCGTGACTCCGGAGAGGTTGTGTTCTCGTGGATGATGTGCCTGAATCTATCTCGGCAGGAGAGGGGGAAAGTGGATGCTAAATTGTAATCGACTGTACCGAGCTAATTTTACTCCCTCCCTCCCTCCAAATAGTTAAATTGTAATTGACTGTACCGAATATATTTTCCTCCCTTCCTCCAATTAAGTCAATATAGCTTCAGTTAAAATACAACGATTGACGAAAAAATAAAATTATTTTTTAATAACCAACCTTAGGTATACGCCTATCAATTATTTAATATTTTGAACAGTTTTTTGTTTATTTTTGGTTGGACAACTTATGTGCGCTTTTTGGCTAAAACCTTTTGTTCTGAAATCAATTTTGTTTAGGACAATTTGAGCTGTCTTTATTTTGTTACTATCAATCTTGAACATTTTTATTTAACGTTTAAGGTTTTTTATTCGTAAAAATATTTTTTTAGTACCGCATATTATTACCTGTTTAGGTTATATGCATATTCACTAATTACGCCAATAAGTTAAGGATGAGGAAGGTTGAATTTATAGGAAATGTACCCAAATTTGCGTGGAGGAAGGGCAGAAAACCATTTTGGTAAATCCACCCTCAGTACACCCGACAGACCTAGTCTACTACGAGAGTAGCGCGTTAGACCAAGCGACCACCGAAGCGGGCTAGAGATTTTTTACAGCCTGGGCTGATAGAATAATGGCGCGGTAGAAAATAAACAAAAGCATTCGTCTTCATTACACTCCTAATGGTGGCTATTTTGCATAGATTTTTTTATTGAAAAAAGTGCATTTGTGTGTTTTTAATTTAACCTTTAATTCAAAAGTCTCATAAACTTCTTGTTGTGCAAGTCACACATATAATAATTTCCGCTTGATAAACGAATTCATAGCGAATAGGCCTACCTGTTTTATTATTACAATATGGCTGAAAGCAACGTAGTCTAGGACTTTTATTCCAAACAATAATTAATATAATTAATATTATTTTATAGTAATGGCTCAAGTCGATTATTTTCATGAGAACCGGGACCGATTTAGATTTTGAGAATGTCAGCTATTAGTTTGGTATCTGTTAAAACATTCTAACTCGATAGGCCTATAATACACATTTTAATTAATATAGGTGAATGGCAGTGAAAATAGTCTTAGAGTGTAGTTTAATACATATTTTAATTGGTTTATAAATAGAGGGCATACAGATGACTAAAGTCTGTTCAGCGTATGAATTGTTTTCTGAAAGGCCTTTTTTCCCTACCAGAAATCTATTATATAGCAGGATATTGGTAGGAAAAAAGACCTTTCAGAGAGAAATTCCTACCGTGAATGGAGTATAGTTTGTACTAGTTACGACAGGCCAAGCAAGACGGTAGTGGAAAATATTTGGCTTGAATAAAAAACAACCACAGGCTGGAAACAGTAATGGATGTAAAGTAAAGTTTGTAGCTAGTTATGTCACTGACTAGTTATTAGTAAATGATGACACATTTACATTTGACTAGTTCGTAGCTAGTGATGTCACTGATTAGTTATTAGTAAATGATGTCACATTTATATTTGACTAGTTCGTAGCTAGTGATGTCACTGGCTAGTTATTAGTAAATGATGCCACATTTACATTTGACTAGTTCGTAGCTAGTGATGTCACTGGATAGTTATTATTATGTGATGCCACATTTACATTTGACTAGTTCGAAGCTAGTGATGTCACTGGCTAGTTATTAGTAAATTATGCCACATTTACATTTGACTAGTTTGTAGCTAGTGATGTCACTGGATAGTTATTATTATGTGATGCCACATTTACATTTGACTAGTTTGAAGCTAGTGATGTCACGGCTAGTTATTTGTAAGTGATGCCACATTTACATTTGACTAGTTCGTAGCTAGTGATATCACTGAATAGTTATTAGTAGTAAGTGATGCCACATTTACATTTGACTAGTTTGTAGTTAGTGATGTCACTGACTAGTTATTAGTAAATGATGCCACATTTACATTCGACTAGTTTGTAGTTAGTGATATCACTGACTAGTTATTAGTAGTAAGTGATGCCACATTTACATTTGACTAGTTCGAAGCTAGTGATGTCACTGACTAGTTATTAGTAAATGATGTCACATTTATATTTGAATAGTTCGTAGCTAGTGATATCACTGGCTAGTTATTAGTAAATGATGCCACATTTACATTTGACTAGTTCGTAGCTAGTGATGTCACTGGATAGTTATTATTATGTGATGCCACATTTACATTTGACTAGTTCGAAGCTAGTGATGTCACTGGCTAGTTATTTGTAAGTGATGCCACATTTACATTTGACTAGTTCGTAGCTAGTGATGTCATATTTATATGTTGGTAGCTAGTTATGTCATATTTATATTTACATGAGAGACGAAATTATCTTAGATTAGCTTGTGTAATTAGAGGAATTTGAAACTGAGAAGCGAAATTATAGACCCAGAACCAGTTCACTTTTGGAACCAAATTATCACTAAATTTGGAATATATTATATTATATTGACAGTAAGTTCAGTAAAATAGTATTGAGATGGTACGCAACCCTCAAATGCAAAGCTTCTGGTTCTATAATCTAGCTCTAGACAAATCAAATCCTTCGTGTGTAGCATGTGAAAACACAAAAATAATGCCATATGGCTCCGAAATATTGAACTTTTTGAAAAATCCGTTCATTTATTTTTATTTGTGCTTCATGTTTCTACACTTCTACTAAATGTATTTAATGACATATTATATAACATGCTCAGTGCACTTATATTAAATAAAACATTATAAATTATAAATGTAAGAATTAATCCAAATAAATTAGTTGTATCATTATAATACAATTATTTATTATTACTGATTATTATTATCATTATAACTATTATTCTAATATGGTTTACTTTTTGATTTCTTTAGTTAATATTGCTTTTATTGGGTGTAATAAAAGCAAACTTTTCCTAACTTTTCAAACACTAAAAACTATACATAGAATAGGCCTACAATAAATTAACTAGTTATTTATTATTATTATTATTAACTATTAGAGATTCCTCATTGTATGCTTTAGTTTTTTCTTTTAAACACTTGGGCTTAATTAATCCATGGTTTTGGAATGAGAAAAGTGGTTTGAGGAAATGCACCTCCATCAGTGTGGAGAAAGCATGGGAAAACGATTCATTTACATGTGAAGAATCCACCCCCTAGTGCGCCCTGTCAAAATTCGAGTATCGACCTCCTCGTCTCTCGGAACTCCGCTCTATCGATGTACCGTGGCTACAAACTATCATCGCCACCAACCTCCGCCACCTTAAAAGAGTGTATACACACCCCATTTTACGAGGAAGTCAGCGCCTAATTATGGACACTCCACGCACGTCAACACAGAACACTGCTTATCGTTAGAGTTTGGCAAGAAAACAAGAATGAAGTCATGAAGTGGCTTGTGCCCTCTGTTTGCTTGTACGGTATCCCCGAGTTCAAGACGCTGCGCAGGCGCTAAAGCTTGGGGAAAGGATCGAGAAGTGCTATCACGTGTCTCTCCCTACCTCCTCATGGTCATCCTCACGACATTGTGCGCAGGCGTCGATGAGAGGGCCATTTCTGACTTGCTGTTGATGACTTCATTGGTCATGTGATATCCCCCTATTTTTCCCCGCTGTTCAAAGTGAAATATAAGCTAGTACCCATAATGGAACTTTACTCTTTTTGATCCTAATAGGAATTAGGGGCTTACCAACATGTAAGGGATTGTTAATTTGGAGAAAACTTGTTTTTATAATTGTTTTATTTGAAAACATGGCAACATCTAAACTCATTCTAAATTATGTAGAGCTTAAATTTGATTATGCTTCGACATATTTATTTATTTTGTTTTACTAAATTAAATTTCTTTTGGTTTTAGAATTTGTTTTGGATACTGACATATTAAACCTTTTTGATCCGAGCTAGGATGATTTATTGACAAGTTAAATTATTTAATTTAATCTTCGTGTGCCCTCTTGGCTTTTATTTCTTTTGCCATATATTTACAGTAATAGTGATTCCAAGTTTCCCCCACCTCACGGGTCATTAGACGAGAATAGTGATGCTTCTAATAAACATTAGATCCAGGTGTATAGCTACGAGCAAAACTCTACTAGTTGTTTTATAAAACATATGTTTATAAATACGGAAATGTGATATGTATAGACTTTTAAGCAAAACTTAATATAATGTATTTATAGTTATATTTTGAACGACTTAGCCATAATGTGTAGATGATAGGTTGTATCTATGCTTACAATCTAATTGGCGTATTGTTCGCAATAATCAACTCTGTTTACTTTGGAACTGGTAATGTTTCCTAACGCTGAATATTCTCTAATTGTGTTAAATGTGCTTTGAACGCTTTCTTTTAAAATTGTTTTGTATACTTAAGTACATATAGTGCTTCTTGATAAGTATTATTGCAATTATGTACTATTGCGCATTGTCAGCACTTTCTAAATATTATATCGTTTATCTTTTGAGTCGTATTCTATACTCTGATAATAAAACGGCCTTCAGGCCAATGTCGATTTCATGTCACTCGTTATGCATTTACATTAGGCAAAATCCAACTCCCTCAACGTCAATATTAAAATAAACTATTTAACTGAAAGTTAAGATAGATAGGTCTAGATACTTGGGCTTGGCTTATTTGATTGTAGGTCAAATAAAGATCCCTGGTGACCTGTTTTTTTTTTTAATTCTTTGTCTTGCAACCCATACACAACTGGTTGATCGTGAACGCCTTATACCACGTGACCAATGATGTGGGTTCGATGTGGATCCAGTTTTAGTAAAATTAAATTCATGTGTGGTTTCATTAGCAATGATTCTCAGTTATTTGTGTGTGTGTGTGTGTGTGTGTGTAAGAGCGAGAGAGGTATTTAAAGTGCACTTTATAAACACAGCTTATATCAGTATACAACTTACAACAAACTTAGGATAGTACGCTTAGTACTCAATAGCCACTAATTGACTAGCAGGGTGAACCCATATACAAATATTAAATATCTTAGCATATTCCATAATCAAATCAGGATTCTCTAAACTCACTATCGATCACTCTTAGCCACGGAAACATGCAAAACCGAATAGTTTTTTCATCTATACCCTCACTGGGCCGGAACTAGGCTCCATTAGACCAAGGGGTTCCCGGCCCACTCAGCCACGGGGTCTACTTCTACTACCAATAAACTACGGTTGTCTCCTACTCGGGCTGTAAAACGTTCAACAAAGATATAACAAGGATGGAGACTGCGTTATTTGCATAACACGCAGGGGTATAATCTTACAATCCCCCCCCCCCCCCCATGTTGTCATTCCTTATTAGTTTGCGCCCGTTTCACGGGAAACTCCCTCTGGGAGACTATGCAAATTGTGTCTCACGTTGTCTCATTGATCCGACCCTCGTGGATTTAATGGTGGTGACTTTTAGGGGTGGGAAGGCGATATGAAAACTGAGAAAGATGGTTGTGACTATTGTCTGTGACATTTTTCAAAGAAACGAGAGCGAAGAAGCGTTAGACGTATGCTCTCAAAGAACACGATATAAATTTATAGAAGTGCAGTTCAAATTGAACGTATCTTCATAATGAACAGGTTGAACTAGTTATCCACCTCGATTTTATCTAGTTCAATGTGAACTACGAGATGACGCAAATGTAATCCATCGTGAGAGCGTGACTATTTGGCTGGTCTCGTAACAGAAACGAAGTGACCAATCAAAGTCAAGATTCTCCCGTGCGCTATCATGGTAGCTTGTTTGGTTTTAAAGTAAGTTCATCGTTTGATATTTCCCTTGTTCAACAAAGCTATACACTGATTTTGGTAGGAAACCGGTTATAGAAGGCCTTATTTTGTACCAAATTACTACTATACTTTAGGATTCTGGTAAGAAATAAGGTCTTCCAGAATTGGTTACACCCTCTCCACAGCCCCAAGACATAACAACCATTGCCCCAATAGCTAAAATTATATAATAATATCACTGGTATGGGGGTAGGTCACGAACTGGTGAGCGACTGAACTGCCATCTGTAGCTCGATTACGAATTAGTGACCGACTGAATTTTCTACAGGCTATAACTCACGAATGATGGTGTGACAGGTAGGTGAGTAGTCGACAATATCTTCGACAACTCCATATCAGCTCTGTAGGAACTGCAGGTCTTCTCAGATTTATCTTCTCTTTCTCTCTCTCGATCAATTGTTACCAACTCTTCCAGATTTCAATTGTTAGGAAGTGAAGGTAAACTTGGAATTCCTCTATTAGTAAATTATAATGGTTAAGTTGGTCAATTAAGTAAAAGGCAAATACATTTTCCAGCTGACTCTGTAAAATCTCTTCTAGAAACATTCAATTTTGCCACAATCATGGCTATTCTTGTTATTAATTCTACTTTATTTTTTTATATGCTTACAACCTTTGTGTACAAAACTTTACTTTGTTCATAATTCATATACAGACATTTTGGAATATAATACAACACAAATTTATACCTAATACTAAATAATGGCTCTTAATAACTAACTACGTATAAACATAGTCAATATTTTTAATTTACAGAAATTCGCACAACAATAAAACACTATACACTTAAAATATTAACTTGAGCAATAACAAAGCTTTTTGTTTTGTTAAATATAGTTTGCACAAAGTGCTAAAAACAACAACATTGATTCGGTGGATATTTTTCTAATAGTTAAAACAGAAACCAGAAAACCAAACCGTGTAAGGGTACGGCCAGACTGAGCGCGCGAGCGAGCGAGCGCGCGAGCGACTAAAATATAAAATAGAACACATTGGTTGTAATGGGGGTGGCCACACTGGAGCGAGCGAGCGAGCGAGCGCGCGAGCGACTGAGCGCGCGCGCTTGAAAGATAGAACTGGTTCTATTTTTCAAGCGCACGCGCTCGACCCGGTACAGTCTAGTTTACAGGCGCTAGGCAATATTATTGTATGTTGGTTCATTGAGTGCTGGGGAAACTTCTCATTTTGACATGATATTTGACTTTTTTCTATCAGTGATAGGTTTAACACAGTTGCTATTAATGGCCCGGTTACCTGGCGGTCTAGGGGTAAGGTGTCAGACTTCTGTGCTGGCGGCCGGGGTTCAATCCTAGGTCCCGGCACAGATTTATCTGATTTACAAACCCTTCCTTCACCTCTGACAAGACGTGTATTAATCACATCTTGTGAATGTGGGGAAAGCCAGGCCTCCACCGTGGTTCGGATTCCACGTTATACTGTAGGTCCTTCATTTCATCTCACAATCACCCTACCATTACACATTAGCGTAAGTGCATATAACCCGAACGGGAAGTAAGATGCGGTGCTAATAATAATAATAATAATAATAATAATAATAATAAATAATGGCCTCATTTAATTGGTAAGACCATAAATAGTATAATGTATATATGTAAACCCGATATGTTAAAATAATTCAATATTATAATCAAAGTAGGCCTTTACAAATAAGAATCACCATTAGTTTGGAGAGAGTATGAAAAAACCACAACAATAAATAGGTTTTAAAAATCACCTTCAGTTCACTGAGCCAAGATTCGAACCTTTGCCTCCTAGTCAAAAGCTATCGAGTGCAACGCACCATTCCGCCACTGGTGCGGCAAATCTGATTTTAAAACACTTCAGTACAGTACCATACGCATTTCTCAATTTATTAATTGGATGCACTTCTACTTTTTTCTTTTTCTATAAATACACAATATTTTCTGTAAGAATTTTCGAGGAGCAGAGATGTACTAAGTGTGTTTGACAGATACATCTTCTCTAACTAGGGGGGGGGGGGGGGCGGTGACCTAGTGGTCTAGGGGTAAGGTGTCAGACTTCTGTGCTGGCAGCCGGGGTTCAATCCTCGGTCCCGGCACAGATTTATCTTATTTCCAAACCCTTCCTTCACCTCTGACAAGACATCTTGTGAATGTGGGGAATGCCAGGTCGCCACCGTGGTTCGGATTCCACGTTAAACTGTAGGTCCTTCATTTCATCTCACAATAACCCTACCATTACACATTAGCGTAAGTGCGTATAACCCGAACGGGTAGTAAGACGCGGTGCTAATAATAATCTAACTAGGGTCCGCTAATTACGCGCTCGCTCGCTCGCGCGCTCGCCAGTTTGGCCACCCAGTCGCTTGCGCGCTCGCTTGCTCGCTCGCTCGCGCGCTCGCTCGCACGCTTGGCAGTCTGGCCGAACCCTAACTCTTATGGCTGTGCTACCGGCAACCTTTTAGAACCTTTATGAACCTAGCATTATTTAACGGTTCCAATTCCGGTTCTTCAGAATAGTGTATTGAGGGTTCCGGTTTCGAATCCAGTTCCTTAAAAATAAATGTTAATTTCTGTTATCGGTTCCGGTTCCTGTTCCGGTCCGACTCCTTGGTTTTTTTTTAAGAAAATCACATACTTCCTTATTTTTTATAACATAAAACATTCCTCAGATATACATTTTTAAACACAATATTTAAAGCCATTTTCGAACAATTTCAAATTTAAAAAAAGTCATCAATAAATTATCCTTAAATCTTTTTTCCTAAAAAACAAGTACACAGTGCTATTTATTACGTAAAACACTCCCCAGATAGAGTGTACGATTTGAACAAAATCGTTAGATCCATTTTCTAAAAGTTTTTAGCTAAAAATTACATCACAGCTAAATCAAAATCACTTTTTACCCTCGAGACATGACCGTAAAACATCTAAATTTCGTTTGAACTAATTCCATCAAACCGTTTCGGCTTTATTCTCGGGCATAGGACATACTTTCAGAGGAATAGAAAGAAAGTCCCATTTTGAGCTTGGTGGTACATAAAACGTAAAGATCCATCATTATCTCAAGGGACAAGAAATCTCACGATCATTATAGTTTCTCTATACAAGAAAAAAAACTATCTTTGCATCTCTTGTTAGACACGTCCGCTTGGCTGTATTTTAGAGGTCGATAATTAATTCTAACAGAGTGTACAGAGTAAACGTAAGTAAGGTGACTCCCTCTCTTCTCACCACGTCAACTGTTTCTGCAACCCACCTTGCCAAGAGTGGTCCAAACGGGATGCTGGAATGATCTGCCCCTGGCCTTATGAGTCGCTGACCCCAGAACATTAGTTTACAACCTGTGGTACGCTATCACGGGGGCTACGTGGCGTATTGATTGAGGTCACATGAAAATAATTTATTAATGGTAGGTTTTTTTTTCTTTCAGGTAAACCAAAATGGAACCTATTGAAAAAACTGTGTTCTTTAAAACAAGCCCCATAATACTCATTAGTAATATGTTCTATAAATTTTCATTCAAAAAAGGAATTTTGTGTTCTTATTCATGTTTAAAATTTTACCTCACTGACATATTGTGAAGTTATAATAAGTTTTATCTTATCTAAAATATATTTATTGATTTTTTGTAACCTCTAGCCTTACATATAATACAATATATGTAGGCCTATACAAGTAATTTATGCTTGAAGAAGTGTTTTTTTTAGTATAAGTGGAAAGAAGGGTTTAAATTAATTCATTATTTAAAAAAAAGTCTTGAACTAATTGATATGTGTTTACGAATGAGGGGGTACGCAACGGTAAAAAGGTTGAAAACCACTGACAATCTAGATAAAATGATTATTAGGATTCTGTAAAGAAGACACTTTATAAATTACTTTTTTAGGGGTCTATTGATAACATTTTACTTTACTAATAGTGTAATTTTATTATTGATAATATATATAAAATGTGTCAGTTCCAGATCATACGAATTTAATGTCTGAATAGTTCGGTAAATAAATTTAATTTGAGGTGAAATAGAAGGGAGTGCGTTCAGGTTCGAATTTTTACATTTTCTATGGTAAATAACTTTTCTGGTCAGATAAAATAAAATATTTCTTCAAATAAACATTTAGTTTAGTTCTCTACCCATAGAAATCTAATAGTTATTTAGTATTAGCCATGGATATCTTGGAACTCGGATAGGACTTTATTCATTTAAAAAATGTCTATCAAAATACTATTACGGCCATGGTAACTATTCAAGAACTGTTGAGAGATGTGTGGAAAAATCAAACTAAACATAATCAGTGTTCAATGCAATATTTTATTAATGCTAGCATATAAGGTTTTTTGTTATTACATTTGTAAAAAATGTTAAGGTTCACCGCAAAGACTTTCGCACTCCCCTACCTAGAAATGGAAATATTTATTTAAACTCGCAAGGTATGTGAAACTAAATCATATAAATTGTTACAGAAATAACGATTCCCGTGTCCAGGTGTCATTTTTTCAATTTTCAGAATATGATATCTAAGTGGTGCTGCCTCACTAAAATGCATAGATGATAGCTTCGGCTATCTGATTCATATGGAAAAAAGATCATCACATTCTACCTAAGAGAATCAATGAAATGATATACACTGTTACAGAAAATATTGAGTAAAGAGTAAAACCTCTGTCCATCAAAGAGCATATCACTTAAATCGTCCCATTTCCCTGACATCCATTAAAAATATATATTTGCTTACATCTAGGACACTATTGGTTTTATACAAATATATTTCAAATAAAAATGGTTTACTTTTAATAGTACTACAACTTTACCACTATAGGATATTTTGTATCTCAAAAAGTAGTGGAGATGACAATCAAATTGGAAATTTCCACTTATGTATTATTATTATTATTATTAGCACCGCGTCTTACTACCCGTTCGGGTTATACGCTTAAGTACTAATTACGCTATCGGATTAGGAATTGGGAAGGTTTTTAATCAAAGGAAGTGAACCCGCATTTGCGTGAAGGGAGAGTGGAAAACCATTTAGGAAAAACCACCCCCAGTTCACCCGACCGAGATTCGAACCTCGATCTCCCCGTCCTCAGCAGTCGAGCTCAACACGACAAGCGCGTTAGCCAACTACGCCACCGAGGCGGGTTCCACTTATGTAAAGTACCCCTAAAGTTATTTTCATGGGAAAATTATGTGCACCATTTTGTTTATAATGTTAAACAGTGAGCCGATATGAATTTTAATCATAATCGTTAGAGAATATTTTAAGGAAATAGATTTTTTTTTCTCTTTTCACCACTATTAAACTACCCTTAATTCTAGGGTTGGATATATAATTCAAAAACTACTCGGGAGAACCTTATTAAAACTCTAGATACCAAGTTTTAGTGGTATCGGTAAAATGGTCTCGGCTCTAGTCCAAGTAACAGATAGACAAATATACCGCATTGAAAAATAAACTTTTCGGGTTCAAGGGGTCAGGAATCTTTAACATCCACAAAAATCTCGACTGTGTTTTTTTTTTTTTTTTCGGTTACAATACTTCCTATCTCCCGAAAGGTCGTGAGAAAGTTAAAATGCCAGTAAATTTTATATTATAACCTCGAAATACAAAAATCAATCGAATCAGAAAGTTTAATTTTTTTTATAACCGATCAATATTTTCACTATAGGCCTATGGCTATGCTAATAAATATTGTGAGTTAAGTAGGTGGCAACTATTGACTGCATGAACATGACCACTATACTTTCAACATGACAGCTCCAACTGGAACGGACAGTGTGTAAACTTTCAGGGATAATTCAAAGAATTCCAGGAATTTTTAATTTTGAGGTTTATAATTATTTTGTTTTTCTCGTATTTATTTAATGTATTTAACGTGCATTTTCTGAATCGACTTATTATATCAGATAATTTTTATGAACTAAAGCAAAAGGGCCTATCAATTTTACAGGTATTTTCACATACCTTCCAGGGTTCGTTTACATGCTACAATCGACATGGGACAAACGGATTTACTTCCCATCCGAAGGAAGTTGTGCTACAGATTTTTATCGCCCAAGAAAAATTTCAGCCCCTGCCAGGTTTGAACCCATGAATACCGGGTCTTGAGTAATGCACTTTGCCCCAAGACCACCGAGGTCGACAAGTTTTAAAATTAAAAATTAAAAGGATAATTAGCTCATTTTCATTGAGATCCTTCACCAAATAGTAATCGTTTTTACAGGGTCACAACATAACATTCTAGAATAATTGAAGATTGTTTTAGTGATTTTTGAAGCCTTAGAACTGTTGATTACATACCTGCTTCGGTGGCCGCATGGTATGAGACGTCACTATCGTGTTAGACTGGACTGCCGATGAAAGGGAGATCAATGTTCTAATCCCGATCGGGTGCACTGAGGGTAGTTTTCCCAAAATGGGTTTCTACTCTCTTTCCATGCAAAACCGGTTACACTTACTCTAAATTCAACCCTCCTCGCTCCTAACTCATTAGCGTAATTAGTAGGGCCTAAATATACGTATAACCTGGAAAGGTATTAAAACGTGGTGCTAAAAAAAATTATTGTAATTCCCTAATGAAACAAAGCAGTGTGAATATATTTCCCTTCGAGTAAGCGATGCCCTTGATCACTATCTGAAGATTTTTTGTAACCCCCAGCCTCCATTTTACCTCATTCCAACCCTAGGTACACCAGAAACTTGGTCTTGATGGATTAATTTGAAATAATCACATATTAATGTGGTTTTTTTTTCCAGGTGTGGGTGACCCTTATCCCCACAATGTATTGTGACGCGACAGCCGGTTGACACCTCCCTACACTCCTGGTCTTGGTAAGTAAGTAGTGAAACAAGACTTTTTTTGAAAATAATAAAATGTTTGCTCTAGATTGAAACTAGTGAATTTAAATATTCAATAAACCTCGTTCCCTTCCTCTCAAAATCAAGGCCGTACTTTGTATTTAAGGGCAGGTTTCTTTCTGCCTGCGGTGACTCGAGGTGACGTTTCTAACTAAAACATGTGAAGGGTTCTTGCCATATAGTAGAGCACTAAAACCCGTTGTAGACGTTTAGAAACCCCACATTATTTATGAAATCTTAGATATTTTTTATATCCTTTTCATCAAAATGTAGGCGAACATTATCAGCAGGTTTCTAACCAGTTAAAAAGTTTTAATTTTGATTCTAAATTTTTTAAATACTCAACGAGGCTTTGCGTGAAAATGTGTACTTATGAGATTAAAGCAAAATATTATAAACCTAAATCTATCCTTCCCCTTTAAAATAGAGTCATGTTTTGATAGTCACAACAGAAAATGTTAAAATAATATGAGATTGTTTTATAATGTTTTATGCACGATATACACACACATTGGAACAACACTTTAAACTTAAAATCTATATTTTTTATAGCTGATCAGAACTTTCGCCTATATTTTGGTGAAAACCCTATTAAAATATATCAAACTACTTCATAAATAATCCGGGAATTTAAACGTCTGCATTTACTCTAAGTGATCTCCCATTTAACACCTTTAAAACTTATTTTTCTTACATTAAGCCTCCTTTTAAACGATTGAAAGTGTTTAAAAACACAATAGGTGGGAATTGAGGGATGACACCCTCTCCAAAATAATAGATAGTGTAGGTCCTACCGTATTTTTGTATTACTCCTTAATGTCCAGGCTGATTCTGGTAGGAATAATATTTTATAAAAATAAAAAAATAAAATTCTGTCACATTAATAGCGTTTAATATGTTATGAATGTTACTTAATAAATAATGATATTATATATCAAAAGTTACAGCTGCGGTCCAAATTACTATACCTATAAATATATGAAAATTGATATAGACCTTTTTTTTTTACTATAAACAATTTCTTCCTGTCTTATAAATTCCTAGCACCACAATTATATTAAAATATTCTAATTATTTTTTCCAACGGGTATTTGATTTCTAAACAATTCCTTACTGTTTGATAATTGGGGATCTTCCACAAAACACCTCAAGTAGGGCTCCCCTACCTTCCACCCAATAAAATATGGTGCATAGAGTGTATAGTGTTGGATGTAGCAAATTATGTAGGACAGTGAGTAATGTGAGTGTCCTTGTTTTAAGAAAAAGGAGGAAGGGTGAGTTTCCTTTTTGACTTGGTTAACCTTAACTGTCTCATGGAATCAATAATAAAACTATAAATAGCTCGTCGGGAACTTCCATCAGCTGGGAAATAACAGTCGTGAAGTTTGTCACACTGTCACGCACCCAGTTTTTACTTACAACCCAAGACATTATTTATATAATATTTCTACCCACGGCTGGCGCAACCAGGAGTTGCATTCGCACAGAACGGAAGATTATTGGGAAAGGGAGGGGGGGGGGGGTAAAACAGGTGTCCGGAAGTACTTCTAAATGGGATGGGAGGGATGGGGGAAAGAATCGGGTTTCAGGGGCTAACTATTAAAGCTATTTTAGGAGGGACTATCTATGTGTAGCATTTTCTTTTCTTTTTTTGTCACAATGTAGGCTATTGTAATCAAATGACACGCTTTAGAAATTAGATTTTTTTCCCTGGTTATTATTGGATTAAAAAAACAATTTCACCAGCATATTTTATCAGTATAAATACTATCTATGGAAAATAACTAGTGCAGATCACATGACTTGACTATAAATATATTATTATTATTATTATTACCGCATCTTACTAACCGTTCGGGTTATACGTACTTAAGCTAATGTGTAATGGTGGGGTGATTGTGAGATGAAATGGAGGACCTACAGTTTAACGTGGAATCCGAACCACGGTGGAGGCCCGGCACTCCACACATTCACAAGCTGTGATTAATACACGTCTTGTCAGAGGTGAAGGAAGGGTTTGGTAATCACATGAATCTGTGCCGGGACCGAGGATTGAACCCCGGACCCCAGCATAGAAGTCCGACACCTTACCCCTAGACCACCAAGTCACCCTATAAATATATTAAATAAGTTCTTATAACTTTGTTGTTGGAAGATACTGCCATAACTTCCTACTATAAATGTAGCAGTACTGAGTTATATAAATAAGTTTAAAATATACAAATTGACTTTGAGTCCAATATCTTGGCTCAGTCGGTAGAGTGTTTGTTTACTGAGCTAAGAGCCCCGGGTTCGATTTCTGCCATGGCCGAAAAATGTATCATTGGTTAAATCTGCGTTTCCCCTTTCATAGTGATGAATTAACGGCCGGGGGCTGGATGTTGTGTCTGTTCTAGAGTTAAGTTAGTTTATATAAGTCGTGTGCTGATATTAATTCGTCGGTTCAGAAAGTAAACGTTAAATACCTAAAAAAAAAAAAATCTTGTCTCTTGTAACAATAGTGTAAAATTATGGTAGAGCGAAAGAAGCTTAAGATAGTTCTAGCCACCTCAAAATTAAAACGTGGGAGTTGGGGGGAGGTGACGGGGCACAATCACCCTCAGTCAGACCTCTCGGTTCCCTGACTAGAATGATACGAGTATTCTAAATTTGGCAGTAAAGCACATTATAACGTGAATGGCAGCAGAAGGAGGGGGGTGGGGAGGAGTCTTGGTTATCCCAAGTTACTTTATTTGAAAGAACTCCTAGAAACTTTGTAATTCCCTATTCTCACTCAATCCCTCTTCTTACTCTTTTTCTTTCAGCCCATCTTACGGCCGATTAACCCTGATGTGAGGCACAAGATTACATTCTGAACCAGGGAACCTATTGAAGTGCTTTTCTCTACATTCTCCCGACAACAGCGGTATTGGGATCAGTTTGATAGTTAATTCATTTTAAAATAGTTTATCTTTCAGTTTTGTGGTATTTGTTAAAATATGGTAAAACTGTTTCACTGGTCCCAACAATACTGTTTTTTCTAAACTAGACTACATAAAACCTCACCACGAGGTAACGTCTGATTTGAGCTGCAATGTCTGCTCAAAGTGAGGTGTTTGTTATCTGTGAGGCGAGTGGGCTTTCGTCGCACGCCCGCAACCCATGTCACTGAACTAAATATATATCATTTTAATAATCGTATGAAACACGCTTCAGAAATATAAATATTGAAAATAATTGAAACCTGCTTATATGTCCACGTGGTATAAGGCGTCACTATCGCACTATACTAGATTGCTGATGACAGGGAGATCAGGGTTCGAATCCCGGTCGGGTGCATTAAGGTTTTTAACCAAGGCTTCACCCTCTCCATCCATGCAAATGCGGGTACACTTCCTATAAATTCAATCTCTTTCATCCCTAACTCATTTAACTTAATTAGTATTTATGTTTATAACCTGAAAAAGATGTAAGACGTGGTGCTAGAAAATTAATAATTGAAAAAGCACTTTAAAAAAATTTAAACTTATACAAACTTTGTCTTCAGTAAACTCACCTCAAATTATTGGTTTTGAAAGAATGAAACTGCATTATTATTAGTATTATTATTATAATAATAACTATACTAAGTGAAGCACTCCCAAGTAAACTAAATAATAATGATAATAATTTTCGAAAAAATTTAGGGCTAGAATAAAAATCATGATTTGGCCTCAAACTACAATTAGCCCTATCTAACATCTAAATATCAAGTTTGAACGAAATCCACCAAACCTTTTAGACAACATTCCCAAGTACAAAGGGGCATAAAGTTACATACCAATTGTTTTTGAGAATTAGAACACTTAAAAGGTAAGATTCCTCATCATATCTAAGTAAACAGTTTCCACGATTACAATACTTCTTTATGAGAAAGTAAAAAACCAGTGATCATTTAGTATAAGAAGGGGTAAAGAGACAGCATTGGGTATCGGGAATCCAAAGCGCCTCCAGCCCAATGTCAACATCAACCTAAAACTCGACAAGCTGTGTCCATAACTGAACATTAATTTCATTATTGATTTAGTTTTTAATCTCCTTTTCCTTTGTTTGTGTCCACATGAACTAAGGCGTCAACCACGTTTGGCTTGGTTTTCCAGTGATGGTACCGTTGGGGCTTGTATCCCGGATGGGTGTACTAAGGTGATTTTACCTAAATGGCTTCACTCTGTCCCACCACGCAAATGCAGACACATTTCCTATACAATTCTATCTTTATAGTCTCCATATCGTTATTAAAATGTATAGTTAGCCCTAACTTTTTTTTTATCACCGCGTCTTACTATCTGTTCAGGCTATACGCATATATGATAGTTACTATAATGAGATAGAGATAAAGAAGGAAGCATTTTAGAGGTAGTATACCAGCATTTGAATGGAGGGATAGTGGGAAAACATTTAGGAAAAGTCACTCAAAATACCCGACTGAGGTTTGAACTCCGATCTCCCCGTCTTTAGCAGGTCACTCTAACATGAGAGGGACGTCTTAGACAAGGCATGTCGATCTTGCGGCCCAACCCGTGTTTTTATGCGGCTCGAGGACTTTATGATGAACCAACAAACATACAATGCGGCCGGATTATTTTTATAAACATCTTAGAAATGCTCATTTTCAGGTTAAGACATTTGGAAATTGGTCATTATTTTGGGAAATCTAGCAGGTGAGGTTGTTATACCAAATCTTTTACTTTTTACACACCAAAGATTGACTTTCAAAAAGTGTTAAATTTGTGCACCAAATATACGCAATGTTTGGCAGCCCATATATGTGTGAATAGTTGTTTCCTCTTATGAAAAGGAACAAACATTCGAGGGATCGCGGCTTGCGACACGCGTTTGTCATCAGAAAGTGAAATCACCACAAAGTTCAAAGCATAGAACTAAATACCATTGCTGCAAATAAAAGGTTCCATATTTCTGGTAAAAAAAATAATAGAGGGTAGGGTCTACAGTATGTCTAAAAATATACATAGATATAAGTTTTTTTAGTACCTTGTCACATACTATATAATCTTAATCTTATTTTTGTACTAATAAGATTTTTTTTAATGCGTCTCTTTCAATATTTTCACTTTTATGAACAAACGACTTTGACATGCCTTCCCCTTGGACACAGCGGGTCAAAATATATTTATTGGTCCCTCCATTGCCTTTTACCATCCGTCTGCATCAATTAAACCAATGGCGTAGAGTGGACGAAGGTATAATTTTGTGTAAATGTATCCGAATTTGCGTGGAGGGAAATTAGGAAACCATTTACAGGGGAAGCACCATTAGTATTCCAAGCCGGGAGTTCAAATTCGACCTCTCCGTCACCGGCAAACCCGACCAGATAAAACTGACGTTTAGTCCGCGTGACCACCAATGTATAATGAACTCATTTACTTCACAAATAATATTATATTTAAATAATGGCAGAAAGGGTTTAGTTAGTAGGCTACACATAAACACTTAATTTTTTGTTCCCAATATTGACAAATGGTACCACCAATTTTTTTTACTCTTTATCGTCAGTGATACGATTTATAAAAAAGTTCTAGTGCAAAATATATTATTTGACGTATGAATGAATGAAAGTAACCTGACCAACCTTCCTACCATGCTTCTACTAATTTTCAATTAATCATTGATACACATTCTAATAAAAATGTGCAGTAACTTTGAGTTTGACTTTTTTTAACTATATGAAATAATGCAAACCTTGAAATTTTATTAACTAAGCACCCAGTGGACGAGAATGCAAAGTTTTATAGACGTTTCAATCCACCTTGGTGGGGTAGTTAGCTAACGCGTTAGTTTTGTGTTGATCTAAACTGCCGAGGACGGGAGATCGAGGTTCGAGTATCGCTCGGGTGAAAGTTTTTTCTAAATGGTTTTCCACTATCCCTCCACGCAACTGCGAGCTCACTTCCTCTATATTCAAACCTTTCCAATTGCTCACCTTTTAGAGTAATTGGTACCTAAGCGTATAACCCAAACCGGTAGTAAGATTGTAATAATTTAAACGCTAGCCTGATAAGAAATGTCTATACGCCATCGTAAGGGTGATATTATTTTAATAATTAATTATATTATTTTACAAATTAAAAGTTCTGGTGTTTTTTTTTTTTTATAGTCTTTTATTTTAATTTTAAATGAATAAACTGTTTACTTTTAGCTAGATATCACACGCATTTTATATTTTGATAAAAGCCCGACTATTGCGTTAAATGAATCTTAGCTATACGTGTTCTTGTCGAGAAGGAAGGATCACCAGCAGTGAGGAGATGTGCGCATTTGAAGGGGTATATCAAGCGACATTTCCTTCTCGAAGCTTCCTAGAAGAAAAGGGGTGAGGTCACCCAGGTGCGTCTATTTCCACGGAAAGTGCGTTGTCTTTTTTAGACGTAGAAGGATTTCACCACACCTTACAACTCGACAGTTCTACACAAATAAATCTTACTACCCGCTCGAATATTAAATATAGTAATTTTGAATATAGATTTGAATAATAACATATTGATACGTATAATTTCATATCATTACAAGATGCGGTGCTAAGTATTTATTTATTTATAGAAGTTTTAGGGTAGAATTTTTCTCAATACTTTGGGATGTTCGATAGTAAACTTTTTTGACATTTGTAAACATTACTAAAACAATGTTCATATATTCATATGGCAAGTCATGAACTCAGAAACTGTCACTTTTGATAGAAAATTAAACTATTAATAAAACAACATTTTATCAATGTTGACAGCAAAAAGTATATTTGTATTTTCTAAAAGGTCCTTTATGTGAAAATTTGACTGTACTATATTGGATTTTCTATTCATTTGGTAGCGGTATTAACGACGTCGCCTTCTTGGAGATTTCAAAGCTACTTTGCGAGGCGGGTTGCATCTCAACTTGACGCACCTAAGCAGTCTAAGCATTATCACACGTATACACTAACTTTAACTGGAAGCGAGCTACACCGACCAAGCGGCCGCTGCCATCAGCGATGATAGTACCAGCATTTGCGGATATAGGGTGTCATGTGGTCAGCACAACGAACCTTCTTGCCGCTATTCTCAGTTATCTAAACCAGAGCTGCTACTTCTTTATTCAAGTGGTTCCTTATTTGTCTTCACGAGGTTGAGTTTGACCCCGTTCCAGACACACTGCTTCACAGATAAATTTTGGAAGTGCCGGTAATCGAACATGGGACCTATGAATCTGTATCCAGGAACTCTGACCACTCACTAGACCACAGAGGCGGTAATGAGCAGTTTACTCTCTGAGGCTTCTTGTTTATCTATTGATAACACTTCCCCTCTTCCTCTGACGAGCTTACAAGGTTACAACAACAACAACAACAACAACAACAACAACAACAACTACTAACTACTACTACTACTGCTACTACTACTACTACTACTACTACTACTACTACTATACTACTGTTTGTGCTGTAAAAACATTGACTTGCTTTTTAAAATGACCTTTTTCTTGTTTTTTATTTTAGATAGACATATGCTACCACATACATTTTTGGTCTACATCCTGGCAGGAAGACTCCTACAAACAATTTCATGACCGAGTTATATAATATAAGTTGTAGATGATTTATAAAAAATAATGTTTACAAAAAAAAAAACTACTTCAAGATAAAAAATAATAATTTGTGACACTGTAGGACTAGTTTAAGAATTATTTTATAATTAATAGTTTTTGTTTCAACGTTATATCTTTAAAACTTGTTAAATAAAACGTAAATTCATTAACATGGGGAATCCTATATTCCCCTTATGTGACGTCACAGGTAGGCAACGTCCTTAACTATAATTCAACAAAAATAAAAATGCAATTGAATATCATTGTACATGACTACACATGATTAGCCAAATATGATATAAGTGGGGTATTGAAATCAGGATCTGGACTATTGCTCAATAGTTGGTTATTAACTTAGTGTTACTGTGACACTGTATTTAGCGAGAGTGTAAACTACTCCAATTTTTAAACATATCACATCTAAAGTAAAAGGGTATCTGCTTTTAGAATTATGTTTCTGAGATTCAAATAATAAAATAAATTAACTACATTTTACAATTTTACCTTAAAAATCTCAGTTTATATTTTCAACATATCTTATTAACGCAATTTAAATAATAAACTATACATCCGTCTATTGTATAACCGCGGTAGTTGGCACAACCTATACAAATTATTCTTATATTACCTATTCTTAGTTTACTTTACTTATACATACACTACAGAGCTTTAAATAAAATATCTTACTCCTCACAAACTAACGATGTTTTCTTCCATCAGATATTCTTCAACAACAATCAAATATATTAATTAGCAGATCGTTTATTTAGCTATTTCGTAATATATCACCTCTCTTAGCTACTATTCTTCTCTCCTCAAACCAATATGGTGGGATCTGTGTTTTTATTTGTTAATCAACATTTTGTCAAGTGTGCACTTCAACATTAATTTTATAGTAGCATAATATACCTATTACTTCTAGACTGTTCATAAAATCTACAGCCTGCAATAAATACCCACCTCTAATGTAGACCACAACAGAATTGCCTCAACTGACGTCAAAACAACACAGAGAACCACTGATCAAATTCATTGTAGGTGGAGTGTACGCATGCGCTGTCTATTAATATAAGTGCGTAGAAGTAGTGGTACAACTAACATCGGAGGGAAAAAATCCCAGGTAACTATTGGTTGAGTTCAGTGCACGGGAAGGTTCACGCATGTGAGCGTCTATTATTATAAGTCTGCGCAGAAGCAGTAGTCCAACTGACGTCATAGCCAGTGCAGGGTGAACACTTGCGCATTCACTATCTACTACAGCAGTCCCATGGCGTCTTTGGTGCTGACTGACAGTTCACAGCTGACTTCTGACAGTCAAAATTTAGGTATATACCCAAATTTTGACCCTCAGAAGTGACAGCTGCTAAATACATGTTTTTGCAGCTCATATGGTTCGGCGTAGGGTTACATAATTTGGACTGGTAACATTTCAAAGCCGTCAGCTGTCAGCTGTGGGCTGTCACTCAGCACCAAAGAAGCCATGGGGCTACTGTAGTATATATAACCCGCCTCGGTGGCGTAGTTGGCTAACGCGCTTGTCGTGTTGTGAGCTCGATTGCTGAGGACGGGAGATCGAGGTTCGAATCTCGGTCGGTGTAACTGGGGTGGTTTTTCCTAAATGGTTTTCCACTCTCCCTCCACGTAAATGTGGGTTCACTTCCTCTAATTCAACCTTCCCAATTCCTAATCCATTAGTGTAATTATTACTTAAGCGTATAACCCGAACGGGCAGTAAGACGCGGTGCTAAATAATAATAATAATAATAATAATAATAATAATAATAATAATACTGTAGTATAGGTCCATGCACATGCAGTGGTCCAACTGACGTCACACAAACAAATAAATATTTGGGTACGGAGGCAAATTCTTGGCATGCGCAGTCAAGTAGTAGTAAGCCAATCATTCAAATCGTCATAAGACTTAATGTTGAGTAACCAACATTGACAAAATATTTATCTTTGATCTGTGAATATTGGCACCATCTGTCAAAGTGATAGCTCAATTAACACAGGCTTGGTGTATGTATGCATGAAAGTAACTATAGTAAATATTTGAACTATTCAAGTAAGGTTCTTCCAATGGCGATTCTACAATAGAGTTTCCCCTCAGTAATGAGGTATAATATACTCGTATTATCACTCAAGGTCAGATCGTATCGGGGCCGACTGTTGAAAGAAAAACACGTCACGCTGCACCACCATCAATCTTCGAAGTTTCCTTCACCATCCGCACAAGCGCTAACGTCCACCGAATCAGGTATCGCAGTATCTTTGCTACTATCATCCGGCACCCGCACAAAGTTGGACCTCAGTACCGAATATCAACGATTATCACTACACTTTATATGAATCGTTATTAGTGCCAACTTTGCCCTGTTTCTCTCGTAAATTCCTCTTCACACTCCACCGGGTTAATTGCTGGCTTTTTTAATTTACTCTAAAATCTGTAACTTATGACAAAAATCGTTCATAGTTCATCTTAAACATTTTGCACCTTAAAACCTAATACTAATATATAAATTCAACTGATTTATGCAAATGACAAGGGCTTTTTTTTACATTTTTGAACACTAAATAAAGGATTAATTATAGTTAAAACTTACCACTATTATAGCCTAATACTACAACAACTACTAATATAATAACTGCATCGGTTGGCACGCAAGCTAAGGCGTCACTTTTGGCTGTTTTTTTCTGGTGACAGGAAAGTCTGGGTTGAATCCCATCCGGGTGTACTGTCACTGATTTTTTCCTAAACTCTCCCGCCATGCTAAATGTGAGTACACTTTCTCTAAATTCTACCTTCCTTCCCTATTAGTGTGGGGATAGCTTGGTTGGATAGAACGTAGCGCATGTAAAATATAAATACAAAAAATATTGAAAAAAAAAACTTTTCCCACTAAGCAGGAGGGGAGGTGGAAGGCGACGAGTGAATTTGTCACTTGGTGGGTTCCTCCCCCGATTCCCCGCCCCCTCCCCCCATTTGCACGGAACTTGCAATTCCTCTCTTAATCCTATCTTCTTGACGTTACGTGATCAATTAAAGGAGATGAATAGCCTTCCTGTGGTACACGCCTCCTTCAAGCCTGATGAATGATAGTACAGGCCAACAGCCTGAGAGAGCTCCTTAGTGCGCAGTCGCGTAAACTTCTCATTAGTTTGACAAGCGAGATGTGGAGCTTTTGTTATTAAAAATATATATATATCGAGTCTACGAATATGGATTTTAATCTTATAAACATATTTAAAAAAACACGAATAAATTTGATTTATTGTATTGTGTAATAAGTCATTTAAACAAAAATAAAATGTACTGGAAATGGGGACAAGTGTTATTAATAGTAATGTGTTAAAATACAACCTTTTTACGATTACAGACCCCAATGGATTGTCTATTATACCCCCACACTCTCTTCGCCAGATTACCAAAATCATCATCATTAGTATGACTTCAAAATCTCTCCTACCGTAGATAAGGTGTAGATATTTTCCAACCGAACGATCCCAATCACGTTTAGATCGATTGACGTGGCGCGGGACGCATACCAGGCAGGTTTAGGTTGAAAACAAGAGGGTTTAGGTGGCTACGTCCGGATCGATGTTAGTTTTTATTTTGTAATTTTTTTTAACCACCCGAGAAGAATTTTGTTTGCCTAGCCTAGTAAGTTTTATCGGGATTTTTTTTAAGTTGCACCTCTTGCCACTTAGTTTTTAAACTGACTTCATTTTGTTCAAGCAAAGTTTTTTATTTATATATTTTACCAAACATTAATGGTTTATCTTACCATCACCAGTATATTGAACCTTGACCTCCCGGTAACCAGAAATCTAATATTTTGCGAGCCTCAAGCCTTATACTGTATGATCACCGGTGTGGATTTTCTTTCTCTTTCTAACTCTCAATTGTATTATTATTTATCCATGATCTTTAAAAACCCTAATCAAAGACGAGGTAATTGACTTAAGTAATGCACCAGCGTCCACCTGTAGAAAGAGAAAATGGGGAGCCATAATGTGGGGAAAACCCCTTCAACACCTTCGTGTAGTGGTATATTCGCGTACGCCTGGATATAATTTTTCTTAAACTTCGTACCCCCAAAGTTGTTGGTGCATAATGAAAGTTTCATATATATTTTATAATGTACAGTACATCTAAAATAAAACTGCCGTTCCCAGATCTCATGTACTGTACTTAGGTCCGGGTCTTTTGGTGACTAACCCTAAACCTGTCCTTGATTATTCATGATTATCATGAAAACATATGTGGGCCAGTGTATATACATATATTTTAGTATGGGGCCTCTCTCTCTCTCTCTTCTCATCATATATTATATACATATATATTAGTATGTATTATAATATATATATATATATATATGAAAACATATGTGGGCCAGTGTATATACATATATATTAGTATAGGGGCCTCTCTCTCTCTCTCTCTCTCTCTATATATATATATATATATATATATCATGAAAACATATGTGGGCCAGTGTATATACATATATATTAGTATGGGGCCCTCTCTTTCTCTCTCTCTCTCTCTCTCTATATATATATATATATAATATCATGAAAACATATGTGGGCCAGTGTATATACATATATATTAGTATAGGGCCTCTCTCTCTCTCTCTCTCTCTCTTATATATATAATATATATATATATATATATAATATATATAAGTGATGGAACGGTCGAATCCTATGGTATTCGAGTGATTCAAGATTCGTTAAAATCTCAAAAAAGTTCCTTAAATACAATTATTATGGAAACTTTGATTTAAAATAAAAATTCTAAGCAATTGGTAAAAGGAATTTTATAGACTTGCGCGTTTGGAAGAATAGCAAAATCACTAACAAATTGTATTATTAATTTACTAAAAAAATGTGATCTTTTATTTATGGGTAATAGATATGACAAACAAAGTAGCATTTGTCAGTGCACCAAGACTTGAACATCTATTTTTTTAATAACATTTTTTTTAAATAGTTTCACTTTCGCCAAAATTCTACATTTTTAAGGATTCAAGATTCGAAAAATAAATTTAAGATTTGAATTCAAGATTCGTTTGAAAAGTAGGATTTGACCTAATTCTAAAATAAATATTAAATTGTATGTACCCCCTAAGATGTATTCGCGTACTCTTGGGGGTACAACCCAGGTTGAATACCACTCCCTGGTGTACCCGGCCAGGGTTAGGGACTTGCGTGACCTTTGATTTCTATCTGCTAAAAGTATTGTTGACTTCGTTATGAATAAGTAAGGAGAGGAAAACGGTGCATTTGGGATGTTGAATTATGACTGGTAAATTGTGAAGAGCGCCGGTGTTAGTGTAGGAGGGGGGCGGGGGTGGGGGAAATACACGACTGCAAACAGAATTAATGGGTACAATGTATGCATTACTCATTCCCTCTCACAAATAATACAATTAGCACTTTGGACAGCAACAACTTAGCTTTAATTTCACAGGTTGACAGGGGGGAGGGGGGAACGCTTTAAAAAAAACGTAACGCCCCCTTACACCTCTTTTCCCTCCATTGATAAAACATTGTAGTATCAGGATGTGGGTGGAAACTCTTGATAAACAAAAGTACGCTTGGAAAACCACGAAGTAACCAAACGAACCATTTCAACTTTGCTGGAAGGCTTTCAAAAACTTTCTCGCAAAAGTTGCTTAATGTGGTTTTTATTTGTCTTTTTAGGTAGAAAAAACTGATGTACAATCCAATTAAATGCTTTTGGATGAATAATTGAAATATATTTATAATATTGGTACTATAATGAAAAGAAAAAAAAGAAAGTGGTGTCAGTATTTTAAGATTGTTTTTGTTGGATAAAGTGGAAAGTAAACATGTACAAATTTGAATTTAAAACACTAGAAATATTGATGAATTTTTTCGTCAATCACACGTGGTTTTTTAGTAAAAAGGGCAAACTATTTTTAGTGTTTATTACGGTAGTTATTAAACTGTTGAAATATCAATTCTCTGTCTTAATACTTACTGGTTTAAAAAAAGAAAATATCTCGATTATTATTACTATAATTATTAGCATTATCATCGCATGCTAAAAGTATAAATTAGAAATAAAAGGTGGGTGGTAATGGTTAATTTATGCATACTAAAACAAGGTTATATTAGATATTCCAAAAATAGTGTATCACGCGCTAATCGAATCACACCAGGACTAGGTTATTACTTTATGGTGAAAGAGGATAATGTATATTTAATGCAATTAATAAATATTTAAACTAAGTTTTTAAAATAATTAGTGAATACGACAATAGTACCAAAATCACGAATAAGGAAGGGAAACCATAGCAGTAAAAAGCATGTACAACTCCAAAATAATAATTCAGTACTACACCTCAGAAACATAAAAAGTAAGACAAAATCATAGTCACAGCATCAGGAAATGACAGTATAAAATTCCTTTATGATAAATAAATACAGAAAACAACACATTAAAATTTAAATACTGTTTTTCTAACATTATATCGGATACTTTTTTTTTGAATAGATTAAATAACAAATGTTAAAAGAAAAATAATAAATGGTACGACACAATCACACGAACTTTCTCATATTGTGTATTATAGCTACGAAGAAAATTTTCAAAAATAGGTTTTTAGTAAACTAAAAAACAACAAATCATCTTGTTAATCACTATAATTTGTTAGTAATAACAATTTTAGATAAGCAAAGCTAAATTACTATTCATATGCAAAATAGTCTCCCGATACCAATCTCGAAAAAAATTGCCAAAACAATTTTTTTAAATATACAAATAAAAAAAGTTATCAGTAAACTACCCATAACCATGTAAACCCCCTCCTCCCCCCAAACAACAACAAGTATTACTCAGCTTTATTTGTCATTATCATGTCAAACACTCCCCGGATATACATGTCAAGCAAAATCGTTAAGAAATTTTCAAAAACATTCTAATTTTCAAAAATATCTCCTCAGTAAATGACCCTTTATTGAATTTTCACCCAAAACCAAGTATACAGGACTATTTGTCATGTCAAACACTCCCAAGTTACCCATTTGGAACCAAATCGTGAGGGCCATTTGTAAAATATTTCAAGGTTTTGAAAAATCAGTCATTAGGAAACTACCCATGAATGAGTTTTTTTACCCCCATAACAAGTAGGCCTATACACTGCTATTTGTTATGTCAAACACTCCCAAGATACCCATTTGAAATCAAATCGTTAAATCCATTTGTAAAATACTTAAAGTTTTTGAAAAATCAATCATCATAAACTACCCTTCAACGAATTTTTGCCCAAAAACTAAATTATATAATGCTAATTGTCATGTCAAACAAATCCTAACTATGCGTTTTAAACAAAATCGTAAGAGCCATATTTGAAAAATCTCGAATTCAAAAAAATTACTTATTAGTAAATTACCTTAATTGAAGGGCTAGGGTAAATTTGATTAAATCTAAATATCATGTTTGAACAAAATCCATCAAACTCTTTTGGATCCATGGTAAAGGAGAGACTGACAGACAGACATACATGGTGACAGACATACATGGTGACACAACCCTGGTGTCGATAATTAAAATACATGAAGACAAGCTATTTGTTCTATAAATTGAGATAGATTTTTCAAATCAACAGTCTTTGTACTCTTGATATGAGAAAGTAGAAATAGTTAACTGGCTCACAGACTTATTGAAATAATTATACTAGAGTGATTGAATAAGCTATGAAATGGACTCGAGATTGGTTTTTGAATATTAAATAAAAGTATTATAATAGATTTAAGAATCTTAAATTGATTATTATATGTATGTTATGCTGTAAGAATAGACTTAAAAAATGTAAAGTCCGTTCATGATAGGTTTTTACCTGGATGACAGTTCGAAAATCATATGTTTAAGTTTTGGGTTGCCAACACTTGTAAAGGATCACTGTTTTGTTATAAATGTAAAGATCTTTAAATACCTGTTATATATTACATTTAAAATAACGTAAGCTTAAGTTTTCTCATACTATTTCATTTTTTAAAATAATTTCTTTTTATCAAACTCGAAACAATAATTTAAATTTAATTAAAAGTACTTATTCTTCGTTTTGGAACGTTATTGATTTTGTGTAATATAGTGGACACATCAATACCTTTCAATAAAGGCATCGTATTTACTTGGAAAAGAGAAAATTGTCATTTTTTTTACATACAATAAATGATTTTATGATTATTTTTATCTTATTTTGAAATATTTAACTGAATAAAATATTTTCATCAACTGCGTGTCTGCATCATTGTAAAAAACTTGTTTACCGTCATGTTCAACCACATGGTTTAAATTCGTCAGTCGTCATTTTGAAGCTATATTCGTTAGAAGTTTTTGTGAATTTTTTTTAAGTGGAATAAAACAATAAATAAACTTTGTGTCCGTCCTCAAATAATTACTGTGGTTAACTATCACATTAATATATTATCATTTGTTTTCATTACAGTCATCCAAAGTGATAGATGTCAGCTGTTGGCGTAGTGATATATTAGGGATTACTTCTAGTAACATTTTGAGCTGTCATCCAGGTAAACTTAGGTCGTGAATGAATTTTAGTAGGCCTAGTCTATTAATAGTCATCATATATTTTTTTACTATTACATTTATGTACGACATTTAATTTGAGGTACTATCTGACAAGCATAATCGTGCTTAGCTTTAGTGAGTAAATATGTACTCCTGATACAATAAAAAAAATCAATACTAAAAATCACCATTTCAGATTGCAAAACGTTCAACACAAATTTGTTTCTTAACCAGGCTTATTATGATGACGGAATTTAAATCTTTTTAAACTTTATTGTGATATCTTTTTGATTTTAATATCCATAATATTGATATTTCTGTTAAATTTGCCCTTGAACATGTATGTATTCATGTTCCTTCTCGAAAACCAAAATTATATTTTCTCAATAACTGCTACAAGATTATGCCGGGATCACGATCAACTTAACATTCGCTTAAGGTTAACTTAACGTAACTTAAACTAAAGGTTCTCCTCGTGTTTTTAAATGGAAGCGATCACGATGCAGTTAACTTAAAGTTCACTTAACTTAATAACTGTCCTGGGAGATCTTTCACGTGATCTAGTCCGCCAATAATAATGCGAGTGAAATCTACAGGGTTATTTAGTAATTCATTTGTTGATTTTATGACCAAGGTCTACTCTTTAGCTTCAATTCTAGTGATCGGACATTGAAACAAAATAACTAAACTAAGATAGGAAGGCTAAATTTATAAAAAAAAAGGTAGAATGATAGATATTTATTAATTATTATTATTATTATTATATTTTTAGCACCGCGTCTTACTACCCGTTCGGGTTATACGCACTTACGCTAATGTGTAATGGTAGGGTGATTGTGAGATGAAATGGAGGACCTACAGTTTAACGTGGAATCCGAACCACGGTGGAGGCCTGGCATTCCCCACATTCACAAGATGTCTTGTCAGAGGTGAAGGAAGGGTAATATTTATTATTATTTCGATAGAAAATAGTAAACATTCACAGACCATCACTTTACAAATAGTACAAATCACAGATCAAAATACATAGGCCTACTCTAGAATGTAGATGTTTGGCTTTAGTTGTTACGTTAAGTTACGTGAATTGTGATCATACATCTGTTTTCTTAAGTTAAGTGAACGCTACGTTTAAGCTAAAGTTAAGTTGATCATGATCCCGGCATTAGACCTCTTGGCTGTTGTATTCGTAAAGCAAACTTTAAATTTCCTGATTTGACATTTATCATAAAAGAAGAACCAAACTCAGATAGCTATTTAAGGAACTACCTTACAATTAAAGACTTTAATTACAGTCTATGTTCTTTATTAAAGTATTTTTAAAAATACCGTTCATTTTGATTGGTTTTATATAAATAGTTTCTCTGTTTATTTTTATATTAATCATTATGTACTTCACTTTATCAACTTAAGTGTCTCTATTTACCAATTTAAATTTTTATTTCGCTATAATTATTGTTTTCTTATATAATAATTATATTTGTTGTCATCTTCTTAGGTATTTTTCAGTGTTGTTCTGTTATAGCTCTTGCGACTGTTGGTCAACATTATAAAGTAAATTAAGACTGAAATATTATTCACACAAGTACGGTATCTATAAACTTCTATAAACCTCATTGGCATTTTATTTAAACTTTAAAGAGTTATTTGTAAGATGTACAAGATTATCTCAAGATAAACGACCAGCTGATGAGCTAACAGTAATGATTTTGTCTAGTTTGCGGGGGTCATTAGAATAACATGATGAACGAACGCCCTTCGCTTGTAGGTGATACCTGTTATTGAAGTTCCAACAAGAGCTGTACAAATATTGTCATAGCCCGTTAAATCTACAAGTCTGCGACACGCGTCTCACGTGACACAGAGCTACTGGTCGAGACCCACAAATTAGGAACTCACCCGGGCACGTGACGACATGTTTATATTTCAAGTTTTTCACGTTCCTCTCTAAACATTCATTCCCACTCTTTTAAAACTAGCCCGTGTTTTAAGGTGTGCAATAGTCTAAATTTCCGGTTGATGGGGAGGTCGGGCTTCGAACCTCGTTCTTTTGCACTGTGGGTGGTTTTACACGTATGTTTCTTAGTTATTTTCCCCATTTACTCTACACGATAATTTTGGTGTACCTAGTAATAACTAACTTCTTCATTCCTACTATTATTTATTAATAATATAAAGCCCACCCAGATATATAACATATTTTATATCAGTCGATTCCATTTAAAAGTTCCAATCCTAATCCTTTTCACAATCGTATGATTTAAAAATAAATCTAATTCTGATTTTGTTCACATCAATTCTTTAGGGAGAAATTATAAATATAAAATAGTAACAATAAGTCTTAACATAATGTTATAGACTTAATATTTTGACCTCCTCTCCCCCAAATTAAATTCTCCCTTGGCCCATGCTCCCAACTTAATAATGTGTTTCCAATTATGGTTTTGCATTTGAACTACCGATTAGGTGCCATGAGCAATCTACCCAGTCTTAAATCTATAGTTCGGGTAATCGCTCTAACCGTACATCTAAATTAAGAGCAAGTGACACACCCAAGTGTTTACAACACGGACAATGTGAGACGCTTGGCGGTCGCTTGAAAATAACATTTTGGTGCAGATACACGTCAGACATTTTTATAACCACGCGGGGAGAAAACCCACTTACACAAGTTGTCCGTCCTCGTTTGGAGAGATCAAATACATGTAAAGGGGACCTCAGTTCAATCCCAGACCATGCCTACGAATAATCTAATATTTATATATGGTTCCTCACCATTCATATTTTTATTTCTGTCGCTAAGATTGATTGAATGTGTTTTTATGACTATTTAACGTTAATTTTATGTATCAAATAATTAAATCAACCAGCACACGACTTAAAAAAATAGATTTATTCTAGATCATAAACTAAAAAACACCCATTGCCCTGGCCGTTAATCCTTCATTGCAGCAGAGAACATCTCATTCTCACTAATTATTATTGTTTTACCGCTCAGGGAATCGAATACGCAACCGCTATCTTGTTTGAGTGGGCTTTGTTGTTCTGCGTTGAGCGATAGTTTGAAATACTAGTCTTTTGTTCGTATTAAATTTAGTACAAGTCGACCATTACATGGCCACATCGCGATTATAAAAACTTTTTCGTAATTTCACGACGGCGTCATTTATTTAAGTACGGTTACGGTCGCATGCCCAACACAAATACAATATTATAACATTAGCACGTTTTGAAGAAGGCCGATTTAATTTCGTTTTTTGTGTAGCTATACTAATAGTTAAATAAATACTGTGGGTTGGTCCCAAATTTCCAGCTGTAAACGATACACATGCTTACACATATCCTTATCTAAAAGGAATTCACTTTTGATTGACCAAATAAATAATTCCCAACACCATTTCCATGTGATTGAGCATTTCAGATTTCGTAATTAAATGGGATATTTAATCGTAGATTATTTACACACGTTCATGATTTCTTCAATTATTTACGTGTGTGTATATGCCAGATAAAAAGATAACTTGATTATCTATTACAACAATTTGTTTTGCCTCACTAGTCACTTCCTCTTCCTCTTTCTAAAAGCTGTCATTAGAATAACTCTCTTTCTCTCTCTCCTCGATCTAGCTTGGCGGCGCGTGCGCACTGTAGTTCGCCACCAGAAAGCGTCTGTGTCGACTCGCTTATCGCGCGCTCTCCGGTCTATTCTGTCAGTCGATTCGCCTCTGCAGTTCGGTGTTTACCCGCGTAAAGCGTGTCTAGTAGCGCTCGTTGTGTGCTTCTCTTGCGCTCAAACAGCTGCTTGCTACTGTTTTGTCACCTGCTGGTGAGTTTAAAGTGTGTGATCATTTCTATAAGTAGTTCACGTGTATTAACATTTATCATGAACATTTTCCACGTCCATATTTTGCTTTAATACATTCGTCTTTTCCCTTCACTATTATCAAAAGCAAAATTACTTTATTCTTGTTGGATGTCATTTTGAAAATCGAAATTGAAAGGAACCTTGTCGTCGTCTTTTGTTTAGTCAGGTTGCGACTCTTTGTTGTGTGTATTTTTACTGAATGTAAATTGGTTTTAAAAAAATTGCAATTTATTGATTTCATGCGAATGGTGGACATTGTTATTGACATTGTTGCCATTTTAATACAAGTGTGTTGCGATATCAAACGTGTAGCTAGCTGAGTTTGCGATTTGCCTCGAATGCGATGTTTTCAAGGTAGCAACCGTTTGCGCAGTGCGGTGGTAGGATATGCTGCAGAGGTACCGGGTTTGTATCTTTATTCACTCAATGTCAGCTCGTTTACGTGGCTAGAATGGTGATTATTCAGTTAGAGGTTGTGTTTACTACACTAGATAAACACTTTTCATTATAAATAGCCAAGGGGAAAACAAATCGCATCAATGTTACTACAATGTTACAGGATAGAGTGTGTTATAAAATAGTAATATAGATGTTTCTCGTCATAATATAATTTATACCGTATTTAAATGGTGTCGACTTATTGTCTGTCGATGGTTAACCGGTTGCCAAAGCTATTATTTATGCTATTTTATTGGGGAATTATCCATCTTAATATCATAATCTGAAAATTAAATGACACCTGGACACGGGTATCGAACCCTGGAATCTTGGCTTAGTACACCAATGCTCTAACCACTGAGCTATCTAGGCATCTTCCCGTGCCCAAGGTCATTCTTCACTCATATTTTAAGGCAGAGTCTATGGTGGACGATAATCATTGTAATAGTTATAATAATTGTACAGGTGACGGCAATAAACCAACTACTGAGTCGAAGGTGGCTGCGTTTTCTGATAGTTCGTGATCTTAATAAAATCACACATTTGTAGCCGACTATTTCCGCCGTCCATCATAGACTCTGCCTTAAAATATGAGTGAAGAATGACCCTGACTACAGGACTATTTCGGGATAGCTCAGTGGCATACTAACCAAAGGTCCAGGTTTCGGTTCCCGTGTCCAGGTGTCATTTTTCACTTTTAAGAATTCATGAATATGTTATTGATTGTTTTTTTTTTTTCCTGACTTAAAAGGTCTTCGCAGTTTCAAGTGCGTCGAAAATTTTAAACATTAATCATTACATGCGATAAGAATGCTGTTTGTGATGGCTTTAACCTACACGTGCACCCACTTGTGACGTTAAATATTTGCAACATCACCTAGCTAACCTAATCTTATATTCCTCAAACAATTAAAGGTTAAATTAAGTTGGGATGGGTAGTATATTATATTTATTTAGAATTTTATTTCTTTTTCTGCCACGGTATCACACGTGTATAATACAGAAGGAAGTATTAACTAACATGGCGAAATGTGAATGAGTTATTTTACTCGACTCGCTAATTAGGTAGTTATTGTCTGATCCAAGAAACCAATAATCGTAATATTGACATATCAAGTACCAATATGTGTCTATTGTGAATAACAATACTGTTTGAAGATGGGATTTTTATCAGTAAAAAACTCTTTATACAATAGTGGGAGTATGTGCTTACCCGGAAACAACTTTTTCATTCTCACCGTGAGTTACGCTAACAAAGTTGCCAGTTTAGACTTTTCTGACTTAGCGGTACCGGTGAGGTCGGGTTCTAATCCTGGTTGGTTTGATGGAGGTATTTTTTTTCTAAGTGGTTTCCCACTCTTATTCTTCGAAAGTGTGGGTTTATTTCCTCTAAATTTCACTTTCCTCGTCCCTAACATATTAGTGTAAATATTCGGCTAGTCCGGAGGGATAGGGAGACATGGAGCACGGAGAAAATCCATTGAACTTTTAGAGCTAGAAATAAGGCAATACAGGCCTTTACAAATAAATGACAAGTAACCAACATTAACAAACGATCAAAATATGTATCTTTCATCTATCAATACTGTCATTCATAAGTGATGAGTGCGAAACTGCTGAAACACATGACTTATCTTATGAGTACATGAGAGTAGATCTACAGGGTGGCCATAAAGTCATGACACAAATGCAAAGGGGGGAGGGGGGGAAGCACACCAAACAAAGCCGGACAGCAATAATAACAGCTGTTGTGTATTCTGTTAAAATCAAAGACAGGGATAATCTATTTTAAAGATGTGAATATTAGTGGGGATGCAGCGCTAATGGACCGAGCTCGTAATAATTTTGCTCACTGGTTTGATTTTTGCGTTGTCAATAAGGGACAACATATTGGACCTGTAATGTTATAGCATTTGATGTCCTGATATTATTTATGTATTTAAAACACGTACTCAAGTAGCTACGTATATTTGCCTATATTGTGCTAATAATAAAAAAAAGGTGGTAAAACCTTATAAATTTTATTTTATTAATAAGTTATTAGTGGTGTTAATTTAATTATTAGGTTTTTTTAAAGGTGACGCCTACCAAAGCATCGGTGACACGTTGCATATGTCCAGAAATTCATCATTTTTTTTTGTTGTTTCTCGAACTGATTGGTAATTTTAAAATTTGATTCACGTCAACGATATCGGCATGTCCCTTTGATATTGAACCCCCTTACAATTTCATTTTATCCTTAAAACAAATCATAAAGAGGTATTTCATGCGAAATGTTGCAGCCTAGAGATCAAAGTAGTTGGTTTAGAAACACAGATCTTGTCTTCCTCAAATAAATAAAATATTTGTAACAAGTCACAACAAAAAATTCTATGATCATTTAGGATGGTTATAGTGATTTTGAAGCTTCAGAATTTTCTTTCCCATACTAAATAAAGCAGTGTGGGGCCCTTTCACACGGGACACTTTCAAAACACAGTGTGGCGCCACATAACTTCACCCTTTCACATGATCGACCACATGAGAGCCACACTTCACTACTATGATGTGTGTGGAAGAAGGCGCCACATAACTTCACCCTTTCACATGATCGACCACACGAGAGCCACACTTCACTACTATGATGTGTGTGGAAGAAGGCGCCACATAACTTCACCCTTTCACATGATCGACCACATGAGAGCCACACTTCACTACTATGATGTGTGTGGAAGAAGGCGCCACATAACTTCACCCTTTCACATGATCGACCACACGAGAGCCACACTTCACTACTATGATGTGTGTGGAAGAAGGCACCACATAACTTCACCCTTTCACATGATCGACCACACGAGAGCCACACTTCACTACTATGATGTGTGTGGAAGAAGGCGCCACATAACTTCACCCTTTCACATGATCGACCACACGAGAGCCACACTTCACTACTATGATGTGTGTGGAAGAAGGCGCCACATAACTTCACCCTTTCACATGATCGACCACACGAGAGCCACACTTCACTACTATGATGTGTGTGGAAGAAGGCACCACATAACTTCACCCTTTCACATGATCGACCACACGAGAGCCACACTTCACTACTATGATGTGTGTGGAAGAAGGCGCAATGATCATCCGGTCATTGTTACATTAGTGTTGAAATATGGGATCGGAATATTAATAGCTTCATATTGTTTAAAGGAGGTGTTTTTGTACACTATACTTTTGAAAGTTTATCATAATACCTTGAGATAATATGTAAGCAATTTTTTTTAGCTTATTTAATTGACTTAAAACATTAACTAAGGAAAGATAGGAATGTTTAAATAAAACACCAAATTTCAAAAACAATGTAAAGACACATCCAAACTCACAAAAGAATGAAAAAACAAACACAAAGTGAAACCATTCATCAAATTACCATTTATATTTATTCATACATATTTAAATATATAAATACACATAAACTTGATAAAGTCGTCTTGAATAGTTTTAAAAATAAATTAATTAAAAAAGTTTCTATGTTGAGATTTTTTAATTCTAATCTTTTATGCTTTTGAATGCATTTTGCATCTTGTTTATAATGGAATTTTTATTTTAAACATTTACAGTTTCCCCTAGTTATTTATTATATTATCAGAAAATGGAATAAGCTAAGTCCCGGGAACGTTATTGCCTATTGCATAAGGACTTTGATTGCAAACATTTAATAATATTTTAATTATTTTAAAATGTCAGGGGAATATTCCGATAAAATTAGTCACTATTCGATATTAGTTGAGTTCAAAGTGCTAAACGGGCTTGAGCTGAACATATCAGCCATCCGTTTAGAAGATAACCATTTTAACCCCAGTGAATTGCCACAAGTTGTCTCTCGTGTGAAAGCTCTCATTCAACGGCATGTGTTTTCTGTGGCACGTACACAGAGGCGTTGATGGCAGCGAGGAGACACAGAAACTCTGTGTGCGCTGTGCAGCGAGGAGACACGAACTCTGGCAGCGGAGACACAGAAACTCTGAGCGCGCTGCTGGCAGCGAGGAGACACAGAAACTCTGTGGTGCGCTGCTGGCAGCGAGGAGACACAGAAATTCTGTGGCGTGCTGCTGCCAGCGAGGAGACACAGAAACTCTGTGGCGCGCTGCTGGAAGCGAGGAGACACAGAAACTCTGTGGTGCACTGCTGGCAGCGAGGAGACACAGAAACTTTGTGGTGCACTGCTGGAAGCGAGGAGACACAGAAACTCTGAGGCGCGCTGCTGGCAGCGAGGAGACACAGAAACTCTGAGGCGCGCTGCTGGCAGCGAGGAGACACAAAAACTCTGTGGCGCGCTGCTGGAAGCGAGGAGACACAGAAACTTTGTGGCGCGCTGCTGGCAGCGAGGAGACACAGAAACTCTATGGTGCGCTGCTGGAAGCGAGGAGACACAGAAACTTTGTGGCGCGCTGCTGGAAGCGAAGAAATACAGAAACTTTGTGGCGCGCTGCTGGCAGTGAGGAGACACAGAAACTCTATGGTGCGCTGCTGGAAGCGAGGAGACACAGAAACTCTGAGGCGCGCTGCTGGCAGCGAGGAGACACAAAAACTCTATGGTGCGCTGCTGGAAGCGAAGAAATACAGAAACTCTGTGGCGCGCTGCTGGCAGCGAGGAGACACAGAAACTCTATGGTGCACTGCTGGCAGCGAGGAGACACAGAAACTTTGTGGTGCACTGCTGGAAGCGAGGAGACACAGAAACTCTGTGGTGCGCTGCTGGCAGCGAGGAAATACAGAAACTCTATGGTGCGCTGCTGGAAGCGAGGAGACACAGAAACTCTGTGGTGCACTGCTGGCAGCGAGGAGACACAGAAACTTTGTGGTGCACTGCTGGCAGCGAGGAGACACAGAAACTCTATGGTGCGCTGCTGGAAGCGAGGAGACACAGAAACTCTGTGGTGCACTGCTGGCAGCGAGGAGACACAGAAACTTTGTGGTGCACTGCTGGCAGCGAGGAGACACAGAAACTCTATGGTGCACTGCTGGAAGCGAGGAGACATAGTGTGGCTGTGGCGTAGCATGCGTGTGGTGTGATTTTCAAGTGGTGAAGATATGGCACAAACCCAATTGATGTGGCGTATTTGCCATCAATAAACCATAACTCACGTGCCTGCAGGCATAATGATTCCAGTCGTCAACATGGACTCGTCCGTCAGAAGATGTACGTGCTCATCTGAAGTAGTAGACGTGGGGCAGTCGCCATGTGACCGGAGCACCAGCTTTAACATGTCTGAGCCTAGTGGTGGGTACGTGACGCCACGCCACATGCCACTCGCCACACCACACCCTCTCCAGCTCAGTGGACACACTCCTGCCTGCTTCCAACAATGTTTCAGAACTATATACGGTTTTATTTCTAAAGAGTTTACTGGCTTTCTCAAACACCAACAATAAAACGCATTAAATACTTTTTAGCTACAGCCTTTAACGAGAGGTACAAGTTTGTGACATCTTGTGAATGTGAGGAATACCAGGCCTCCACCGTGGTTCGGATTCCACGTTAAACTGTAGGTCCTCCATTTCATCTCACAATCACCCTACCATTACACATAAGCGTAAGTGCGTATAACCCGAACGGGTAGTAAGACGCGGTGCTAATAATAATAATAATAATATAATAATAATAATAATAATAATAATAATAATATAATACAAGTTTGTGCCATAAAACACTCGAATGAATCCATCCATGTTTTAATATAGTTTCAAGGGTGTTACACACAATTTTATGCTAAACAACCAACCAATGTGCCAACAATCATTTTCGATATCTGCTTTTCCTGGCCTTCAAAATTGCAAACTTGTTAATCACTAAGTGCCGTTTTACACGAGATGTATATTGTAGTGCCCAATTTTATTCGCCCTATCAATTCTGACGACGTTTTCAGACGAGAGGGGAAATACCGCTTGTTTCCCGTGTTCACTTGTGATTTTGACGTGGTGTAGGATACAAGCGGCTGTTCTATTCTAGACCGGTGGTGCAGGAATTATACCGCGCGATTATTTTCTCTCTGTGTGAACGCTCCCATTTGAACCATTGTATCTCAGCGGATAAAACTCGCGCGATAAAATACCTCTCGTTTGGAAAGGCACCAATCAGAAGCATTTTTTGATATTTCTCCTTCTTTTCCTTAATTTAATTACCACTCCATTCACTAGAAAGTTATTGGTACAGGTTCACAAATACTAACTACCACAATATTGTAGCTAAAATACGAGAAAATTTGACAAAATATGGGACTATAAAAATACCAGCAGCAATGAAAAACACAGCGCGTGCAGACAAAATCATGTGATTCGAAGCGTCATTGTAATTGGCTAATAATAACATCTATGACCATAACGCATGCGTATTAGAAGGTTCAAAAAGTAATATTAGCATAGATTTTTAGCCTTGTGGGCAGATTGATACAGTACATATTAGCTGGGCTTACACAAAGTGTTTATGGGGTTATAACTAACCGAATACAGGGATAATTTAAAAAAAATTGTTGCTGAAACACTGTACACACATTTTATAGGCAGTCATTTTGGTGTTATCTGGTACTATCACCTGGTGCGGTCCGTACCCCCCAGCACACACATATAGTGACATCACTGGCAACACTAACATAATTATATTTATTAAAAAATGGTTTATGTCAAAATTAAAACAAAATAAACACATGCAATTTTTGCATAGGCCTATTATAGAATGAATTTCATAAAGGTCGTGAAATATTAAAATAATAAATTTTTATAAAATAGCCATCATTACCATTTTAATTTTATAATGTTATCGGTTTACTTTTTATGACATAGAAAATATATAATATTAAACTGCTTTTAAAGTAGTTTGAGGCGGAGGAGGGGGAGTTTATTTCCTGTCCTAGAGAGGGTTCAGCTTAAGTCCCATTTCTTTTTAGACAAGCAGAGAAAGATCATTTGCAAATGCCAATATATATATATATATATAAATTTTTTTGTAGTTTTGACTGTCGTCATAGTTGAGAAACGTCTTCACACAGGTATGAAGATGCAAACGTTACTATCGTTTTTATTGATTCATTGGTCAATGCAGATTTTTTTTTTTACAATTAAGTTGGACCTAGATTCACTAAGGAGTTAAAAAATATAGAAAGTTTCGTCTGAATTCGTTAGTTTTATCCACAGGTGTAATTTAGGAGCAAATTCGCGCCCACTCAAGAGAAGGGGCAACTTGTAAATTATGTCACACCAATTAATTAAAATGGCGTCCGACACCTTAGCTCTATCGGTAACGTGTTTTTCTACTGAGCTAAAGATCCCGGGTTCGATACCTGGCGTGGCCAAAAAAGTATCATGGGGAAATGTAGGCTTCCCCTTTCAGTGTGAATTAACGGCCGGGGGCTGGATGTTGTGTTTGTTCTTTATTTAAGTTAGTTTATACTGATATAATCAGTCGGGTCAGAAAGTGCACGTTAAAAATCTCAAATAGATTTAAAAAAACAACTAAAATGTTGTCATATCATCGTAATGCTTTAAAATATTATTAGCTTACTGTACTCCAAATGTCACATGGTTAAGACAGCAATTAAAATGGTCTACTTCTGGCAAGCATACAATTTGTTTCAATTTAGAGTACGCTATGGTAGTAACAACGCTATTACTTACATGGTACATGTAATGGTATTGTTGCATTGAAGCATTTATAAAACGCCATCTCATTTCTATCATTATTACAAAACAAAACATCAAATAAACACCAAACTGAGGAATATATCTCTAGTTCCAGAGCGGTTTTATTTTGTCCTAAATTCAAAGGCGTCTCGTGACTAAATAATATATAACGTACCCAATATATTTTTAGAACATGTTTTTAAGTTTCTTTAAATTTTATAAAGAAGAATTAAATCTTTGGACTAATAACATATAAAAGTATTTTAGCATCGAGTTTGGAAGTGAATTCTTCCTTTATTTTGATAAAATAAAGCGAAAATGATGACGTCACCGCAGTTATTGCAACCAGTTGCGCAATTTTTTTTATAATTAAGACGAAACATATTTGTAGCCCTTAGTTTTTTATAGCACCGCGTCTTACTACCTGTTGAAGTTTTACGCATATGTACTAATTACATTAACGAGAAGGATGAGGAAATTTGAATTTAGAAGAAGTGTACCGGAATTTGCGGAGAGGGAGAGTGGAAAAACTTTTAGAAAAAACCACTTTCATTATACCTAACCGGATGTGCGAACCCGATCTCCTTGTCATCGGCTCATATAATTTGGGTTTTCGTTGATGGGAGAGCTGTGTTTAGATTCATGGCCGGGTGCACTGAAGCTCTTCCACTCTTCCTCCACGCTAATTTAGGTACATTTTATTTAAATTCTACCTTCTCTACCAAATTATTTATCGATGCGTACAACTACTCGTTTGAGCTATCTGCATTTATTTACACTTGTGAAGTAGGTATGAGGAAGGCAGAATTTTAAGGAAACATACCCGCATTTGCGTTAAGGGAGAGGAATAAACCATTCAAGTAAACACACTCTTGGTACATCTGACCAGGATTTGAACCACAATATTACCGTCACTGAAATTAATGTATATTACGAGAATGACGCCTTAGACCATGTGACCACCGATGTGGAGTTGATTTTAGCATCATATCAGACAACAGGCATACGATCTACATTAAGATATTGCCAGGAAGAATATCTTAGAAAATTCTAACTTATTTTGTTGTAGTAGTTTTTTTTAGCACCGCCTCTTACTATCCGTTCGGGTTATACGCTTAGGTACTAATTATGCTGTTGGTTTTAGGAACTAGAAAGTTTATATTTAGAGGAAGTATACCGACATTTGCTTAAAGGGAGATTGTAAAACCACTTTGGAAGAAATCCCTGAAAACACCCGACCGAGATTCGAATCTCGGTCTCCCGTCATCGGCAACTTAGTCTTCTACGAGAATAGTGTCAGATAAGGTTCTTATAAAATTGGACTGTCCAATATCAAGCAAAACTAATCATACACACCCATCCCTGGCTTCTAATTATATCATTTGGAAATGGCTTATGCCAACATTATCAATTTTCTTCGACAATGCCACTCAGAATGGAACCAGGATCCTTTAGACTTATGGTTGACTACTCTACCCACTGAGCCACGTGGGCATGCATTACTTTTTAATGCCAACGTTCTGGCTATTGGTGACATCCTGGATTCATACATTCGTCGGAAAACAAGCACACGAGACGAGCTCTAAACCAACCACAAGATTTTCGCCCTAGCGGTCCGAGATGTTCTTTTGAAGTTCAACTCATCTCTACTTCGTCAGCTCTGCCTGAGATCTTCGGCAACCAACTACCTCAAATAAGTGCGGGGTGACCTGGTGGTCTAGGGGTAAGGTGTCAGACTTCTATGCTGGCGGCCGGGTTCAATCCCCGGTCCCGGCAAAGATTTATCTGATTACCAAACCCTTCCTTCACCTCTGACAAGACATCTTGTGAATGTGGGGAATGCCAGACCTCCACCGTGGTTCGGATTCCACGTTAAACTGTAGGTCCTTCATTTCATCTCACAATCACCCTACCATTACACATTAGCGTAAGTGCGTATAACCCGAATGGGTAGTAAGATGCGGTGCTAATAATAAATAAGTGCGCATGCGCTGTAGTGCTAGAAGTAAGCAGACAATTTCGTTTGCTTTTGTGAGGAAATTTGAAATAACCTGCTATAGAAAGGTGTTTGTATCATTGTATTAGATTGTTCCACAACACAGCGTTATAGTTTGAAAATATCCATAGGTAGTGATAATGATCTAATATATATGTGTATCCACTAGGAAAAAAAATGTCGATTATCAGCTGTTATAAGTGTCTGTTGCAATGCATCATGGGTTAACATACAGCGTGTGAATTGTTGAGCCCTCAAGTATATTCTGCTCTTTATTTTCGATGAACGTGTGAATCAAGCCTTATCTTAGATTAGATACACACAGACCAACCAGACCTACAATCCGTAAATTTAACATATTGTTTAAAATAAACAAAAACACCCCGTTTCAAATTAGCCCTAGTTGGGAATAATTCCGGGACTCTTTAACCTGATAGGCGGACGCGCAACCAACGGAACTAAGGTGTAACGCCGGTGTATTGTCTTCAGAGAATTGTTAACGCAAGCCGGTGCGGGACTGCGTAACGTCGTGCGTCACATCCGCCTTCATTTAAATTGATCATCGGTTAGGGGCCTCTAGCTATGCGCAGGATCGTTGGTGGGAACCTTGAGCTGTTAGCAGGATCGTTGGTGGGGAACCTCGAGCTGTTAGTTGGATCGTTGGTAGGGAACTTTGAGCTGTTAGCAGGATCTTTGGCAGGGAACTTCGAGCTGTTAGCAGGATCTTTGGCAGGGAACTTCGAGCTGTTAGCAGGATCTTTGGCACGGAACTTCGAGCTGTTAGCAGTATCTTTGGCAGGGAACTTCGTGCTTTGAGCAGGATCGTTGGTAGGGAACCTCGTACTTTGAGCAGGATCGTTGGTAGGGAACCTCGTGCTTTGAGCAGGATCGTTGGAAGGGAATATTTCTGCATCAAGGTCTACCACTACGAATTTCAACCGATCTTTGTTTATTTCGTGGTCCCATTGCCTACTTTTTCGTTCAGTGTTGTCCTCAGCAGGAGCCAGTAAAATCAAAGTTTCCTCATCACTAGAGGACCTCATAACTAGAGGACCTCATCACTATGTGTACACCCAAGTACAGCACAAAATGATGCTACTTGGCATCTCCAACGCTTGGCACGACTCTCCCGTGCGATCCCGCGGTGGTCTGGGCAGGCAACCCCCTCCCCGCGACCTTCCCGCTAACGCTCCCGCTTCAGCGTCGGTTTGCGGTATCCGCGTCTCTACCAGTGCGTGTCACTAATCGCGTGGGCTTTCATCCCCTCTCCGCATTAATGTGAAACTATCCTCGTCCGTGCATCACAGATTGAGCCGTTAAAAAGTATGACCCAAATTATAAAGCTTTCTTGATTCTGACCTGGGTTTTGATTTTATAATATGCACAGAAGGATTTCTTTACTTATAACCCTGATTTATTCCCCCCCACCACCCCCTAACAAATGTTTGTTCCTGTCGTTAAATGCAAGTTAACTGTGTCGTACTTTGTTGTAGTCGTTTTGCCATTGGTACTGACGGTGAACACCGTTTTTAATCACTACGCACGCCGTCTACGCCAACGACGAAAGACCGTCACGTGTGAAAGGTGCCTTATAATAGATTTACAAATTTGGACATGAATGAATGGACGAATTATCTATAGAAGGATTCTGGTAGAAAGGGCTGTTTAAAAATTACAACTTATTTTTTTGCGGTCAACATTAACAACACTGTACTCTATTATTACTATTATTTCTTAAATATTGATAAAACTTATGAAAAGTGACAGTTTCAAGTCACATGACTTAACGTATGAATATATTAACATTGTTTTAGTAGCTTGTATGCCTGTCAAAAAAGTTCCTTCTTATCAAAATCAGACTGTAGTTTTGGTTACACTAATTTGACTAAGTTATTCTTTTCTGATTTACTAATTTGTTTTATTAGTGGCAATCTATTCGTTAAGTTAACTTGATGCTCTTTGTACGTAACCGGCCAGTATGGCCTAGTTTTATAATATCTTGTCCACTCTGGTTCTTTTGAATTGCATTGTGTCGTCTAGTAAGTTTATTTAGCTACATTTGCATTTATACAACATGACCGAACCATCAGCAAACTATATATTTTCTTAATCGATTAATCTCTTATTCATTGCAAGTCACGGGGCTTCTCTTAAGCTCTTTTTGGGGTAGGGGGGGGGGGGGGTCCGTTAACGATTGTTTTAGCCCATACTCCTGTAACTATTAAGATACAAAATAATAGTCCATCACAATTCTAAGAAAGCCTGGTTCTATTCCTGTTGATACTGAAGAAGATTTACTATTTATATGAGAGTTCGTCCTGCTATTCAAACAGTAAATATCTAGACGCTAAGGCTGTGTTGTAGGCCCTTACTGTCCTAGGTTAAGTTAGCTTTTAAGCTGCGTTTTGATATAGGCTTATGTATATTTAGAAAGTGCACTTTAATTACTCGAATAAAACCTATACCTTCGATAAATGTATTAATAAAAATGCCTGCTAACCAAGTTTTAAATATGCATTTTCTGTTCCATTTTGTAAATTGTACGTTCTAGAATCTACTGCTAACCAAGTTTTAAATATGTATTTTCTGTTTTATTTTGTAAATTGTACGTTCTAAAATCTAGGGCAAAGGAATCAAACATTAAATAATACTCAAATACACTAAACATAAGTATTCTTTTACAGAATATAAAGTAGTAATATTTATTAAAATGAATAGGTTATATCATTCCAGTCTTTGACATAAGACGACATTATCTGTACCAAATATTTTCTTTCAAAACTCAAATCTCAATAGTTAATTTAAATCGAGCCGTTTTGCTTCCACTTTATAGTATTTCACTTGTTTGCAAAGCTATTCCAAATTCTATCTTTTTATAAATAACTTATTATTTTAAGAAATATTTAAAATGGCACATTAGCGTTGAAACGGACCCTGGTGGAATTGTTTTAGTGCGACCGTAGCATTTTCAATATTTTCAAAAATAAAATGTTTGGAATATTGCTGCTACCTTAGAGTAGAGTACTTCAAAACAGCAAACAAATGTGCTCAATACATATTTTTTAGTGTTAAGAATATAACTAAAAACAAATGTGTATTTAAACGTCAATTTATTTACAATGTTAATGGATATTACTTCTTTTTTTAAACCCACCTTAAATTTTAATAAAATGAAATGGTCAAAGATGAAACTTTAGTTGCTGAAGCTCGTCCTCCTTAAAACGCACGATACGATCCAGGCTACGGTCATGGCCATTAGAAAGTAACGGTTCCTCCCAGTCATCTTATTTAACCGCGAGTTAACCATAAACTAATTATATTCTCCATTTCCACTACGAGCCATGCCAAGGACGGGCCGAGATTTCGAATGGAAGGACCTTCATTTGAATATACCTGTGCGTGTGTCTAGCAACAAACGCAGGTTGATTATTGTGCTAAACCAGAACATGGACTTTTTTTAAATGTATTTATGATATCTAATGAACATTTTTTAAACTCTAAACAAGACAGTTATTTTTTATTATATTTAATTTTAGCACCGCGTCTTACTACTACCTGTTTAGGTTATACGTATATGTCCTAATTACACTAATGAGCTAGGGATGAAAGAGGCTGAATTTAGAAGAAGTTTACTTGCATTTGCGTGGAGGAAGAGTGGAAAACAATTTAGGAAAAACCACCCTCATTACACCCAACCAGGATTTGAACCCGATTTCGCCATCATTGCCAATCTAGTCTATTATTAGAGTGACTCCTTATATCATGTGGCCACCGAAGTGGATCATAATCGTAATAATACATAATAATTATTATTATTGTTCGGTATCTACACGTCATGATACTCGCTTAGGGGGGCACGTGGGCTAAATGTCAAGCTCATCTAGTCTGATTTACCGGTGGCAGGTTCAAAGACCTACTGGGTGTAGCGAGTTCTTATTCCTAAATCATTTCTTATCCTCCCTCCATGCAAACGCTGGCACATTTCCATTAAATAACACTTTCATCATCTCTACTTCACAAGCGTGGTTAAAATGCGTATAGCCCTGTTGGGTAGTAAGACGTAGTGATATTACAAACCTTGTTATGAAAGTCATTACTTATTTTTTGCCCCCCCCCTCCCTCCCCCCGTCTTACCAGCCTTCTCGTCCGGACTTTACACATTTAACTATACTTGTGGGATAGGTACGAGGAAAGTACAATTCAGAGGAAATGTACCTTAATTGGCGTGAAAGAAGAGGGGGATACATTTAATGAAAAAACTACTCTCATTACACCCAAGCGAGATTTAAACCTTGATATCTCTGTCACCGACAAATGACAAAACCAGAGGAATCGGAATTAGTGATAATCTCATTTTGATGTGATATATGGAATCTAATTTTTATTTAATTTTTTATTGAGTCATTAATAGCTCTGCTAAATCATTAAAAGTCATGAAAACTAGTTTGTTTTAATCTGTACATATCCTGTTATTAGCACATGATTTACGAACTAGCTTTACTCGGGACAGCAACAGCTATAGTCGAATCGTCATGTATAACTTTATTTCTCCGTTAAAAAGACGTTCTAAGTGGTCCTTCTCCTAATAAAGTTATACTTTGAAGAAGTTCTCCCCCTTTTTTTTATATGGCGACGTGAGCTTTGTGGCTAGTAGGACTTGTGGCCGAGAAAGATTTGACTGAGGGTTTTGGGTCCAGACCTTGTCCCATCTACTATATGAAGGTGGCTAGGTTTTGGAGATTAGGTTATAGGTAAGATCATACAAACGACAATGTTTATGGCGGCCGCAAACTCCACTACAATGGCTTCAAACCCCATGAAAAAATCTCAGCTGTAAGCCCCGCTGGCGAAAGTGTCCTGTAGCCATTTACACTTTAGCTACACAGTGCAGTAAGATCCATTAGCGTACCCACGGGGGGGGGGGCTTAAGGAGGCTTGAGCCCCCCTACCGTAAGTTGGGGATTCCCCGAGATCTACGTGGATCCGAAGAGAAAATAAAATTGGTGGGAGGGGGGGGGGGGGTTTATGAGCAGTTAAACATTGTGAGTAAAGAAAACATCAGGTGATCAGCAGGGCTCGGATTTTGATGAAATGTCATCTTTTTTTTTGTTCATCAGAGACATCGCTCAGTTGTACATAAACTCTGTTCCTAATCCCCTGGTTGTAGAAATGCATATTTTATAGGTAATTTTTTTTTGTTGCAATTTTAAGGTCATTAAAATCTAGGCCCTGGTGATTATAAATAGTCTCTACATCAATCACCAAATGTATTTATTTCATACCCGCTTAGGTGGCGTAGTTAGTTAGCGCGCTATCTTCGTGTTAAGCTCGACTGCCGAGGATGGGGAGATCGAGGTTCGAATCTCGGTCGGGTGAACTGGGGGTGGTTTTTCTGAAATGACTTTCCACGCTCCCTCCACACAAATGCGGGTTCACTTCCTCTATATTCAACCTTCCCCCTTTCTAACTCATTAGTCTAATTAGTACTTAAGCGTATAACCCAAACGGGTAGTAAGACGCGGTGCTAACTAATTAACTATTTATTTCATAGTCGTGGACTATCTTTCATGGAATGGATGCGGGTATCTTCACGCACTGAAAATATAATTTTATGGTCATTAGGCTTAACCCCTTACCTCTCTTTCATATAAATGATCAAGTTAACAAATAACAATAAAAAACAAAAAAAAGGGTTCTAGGTACATATCGTGGTAAAATAAATTGCCTGCGGTGAGTGGGGGTACCTCCCCCCAAACACCCTTGAGTCCCCCTACTTACAATTCTGCGTATGATACTGGTAAGATCTCACCCTACTTAAATGAAAATATAAAATGTCCAAATCTGTTTCAAGGTCTGTTTAATTTTCATTTAATTAAATATAGACCCTACGGAATATTCTCGTTACCGCACATCTCTGGAATTTGTTTATTTGAATTGTGATTTATTTTGTTATATCCTTCATTTATATCACGTTAATATGTTTTTGTCGACGCTGTCTACGTTCCGTATAAAATCCCTTTTATTATTATTATCGAAAATCCGTCGCTGCTACATTACCCTCCAATTTTCACAACCGACGAATTAATTCCGGTTTACTACACACATTGAAATAAAATAAAATACCTCTTTTTCAAAAATTAAAATTAAAATGATTAATTAATGTGTTGACTAACTGCAGGAATGCTAATCGCCATGCACGTAGTAATGGGACCACAGAAATTTACATGTTGGTTTACTGACTTTTATTAAAATTGAGATATGCATTAAATTATTTACAATTATTATTTTATTAAAAAAAAACTACTCGCTTTTAGGGGTAACCGGGGGTATTAGGTATGGTTGCAGGGTATACTGGGGTTTGGTATTTTTTAATGACTTACCACTCGCTTCGGTGGTCGCATGGTCTAAGTCAGTGTTTCCCAAATTTTTTGATGTGACCCTGGCCTAAATATAATATTTTCCCGACCTAGTGAGCCAAAGTGCCTTTACATGACTTTCCAATTGTCTATTATTTTCATATTAGTGTTTATTATATTAACTCAATTGAATACATTTAAATAACAAAAACATACTTAATTTCAATATCTTTATATTCAGACAAAAGGTTATTAACCATTTTTGAGTAAAAATGTGACTTTGCTACAATATTCGGTAAGTGACCAACTATTTTCAGTGGCACTATAGGCCTAATGCTGTTTTACTCTCGAGAGTTATTTTGAGTTTTTACTTTGTATATATACATTTTATCAACTAAAGTGAATCAATTTCAGTAGCTTTTTAATCTTACAAATAGAAAATTACACAATATTTTCTCGTGGAAATGTGACTTCATTACAAAATTTGGTGACAAAAACTGTTTTTTTTTTAGTGACGGCCGTGATGCTGCTTCATTTTGTAGATGAGTTCTTCGAGTTTGAGTGTTATGTTGAATGGCAGATTAAAACACTAATCATTTTGAGGATCCAGGCGATTCCTTGGTTTAGTCTTGTCCACAGAGTTAGGCTTCTATATCAAAAAGAGAAAATAACCTTTTCAGCTTCCCTAGTGAAAATGGGCTTCTCCTTGACCTATGTAGAAAATTCCGACTATAGGAGGGTTTCAAAACTTTATTTCAACAATGTTGCTATTGTCAGTATTACAGTAACTGTTCATAAAAGGCCTACTTCAGTTTTATTAAGTGTTTGTAAATTGTAATATTTTATAATTTTTGACCATATTTACAGAACTTCTCGCGACCCTTAGGAACATCCTTGCGACCCTAGTTTGGGTTTTGGATCAGGGTTTGGGAACCACTGGTCTAAGGCGTCACTCTCTCAATAGACTAGAATCACTAGACTGTCGATGACGGGGACATCGTAGTTAGATCCCTGTCGGGTGTACTGAGGGTGGTTTTTCCGCTTTCTCCACGAGAATGCGGGTACATGTCCTCTAAGTTAAACCTTCCTCGTACCTGATCCATTAGCATAATTAATAGACGTGCGTACAAGCCGGTAGGATAGCCATACACGCTTCAAAAAACAACAACACTCAAATCGGGTCCCACAAATTAGCACCCTTAAAACATTTTGCATTTGCTGTTGATAAACATATTTCACTTATTTTAACAAATTTGCTTTTAACTAATAGAATTCTATTATAAAGGGAGACTATATTTATTCGTAGATCGGAGGGGGGCTGATATAGCTACACCCTTGTGTTTAAAAGTTTTTTCAGCGTATTTAAATACCTTTATCTAAATGAGTAGGAAAAAAATCCCAGCTTTTGGTTTTAACCTGTGTTGGGTGTCTGGTATTGACACAATGGCTGCGCCTAGTGAAAGTCTGCAGTGGCCCGCATGCCCAGCTTACTTGCAGATGTCCAGGTGGTGGTGTCAGCAGATTTCCCTTTCTCCCCTGTTCCTAACAACCGACTAAGTCACCTTGCATGCAAACTGTGTTGTGAACGTATGGTCATGTTTTACATTGAAGCTAAGTAGAGAAATTGAATATGTCCAGCATAATTTTTTAATAGTATTTTTTATGTACCCATGTTCTAATACGGCCTTACTAACTATTTGGTACTAACCGCATTTTAAGTAAGGTAAAATTTGCAAGAAATGTGCCAGTATCTGCATAGAGAATTAGTAGGAAACTACACAGTGTAAAAACACCTTCGTACACTTGTCATGGATTAATACTTTGACTTAAGTCGTCTCCAGCAAGCCGAACTAGACGACCTTAGCCAGGGGTTGGCAACCTTTTTATTAGTGTTGTGCCGAAGTCATATTGCAAAGTCACTCAGTGTGCCAACCGACCTAAGCCCACACAAATAATTTATATGTTTATATTAGTTAACTAGTACAACTAATAAAGCAAATTTAAGTTGATCTTTTAAAATTTAAATGCGACAGCATGTTTCTAATCGAATACATTAAATAACTGCTGTTCTTGAATATTTATTATTTTAATATAAATCAGAATAAATACAGAAGTATAAATGTGTTTTGGAAATTTAGGTTTTGAAGACATTATTTTGAAATTTGAAACAAAACATTGAATCATTGAAACATAAAGCATGTTATTACAATTTACTACTCACATCAATGGTTTTAGTTAAAAAATAATGGTTTCACATTATTTCTATTTAAATCGCTCAGCGTGTCATTGAAAATTGTTCCGCGTGCCACTCCTGCATACCGTAGGTTGCTGACCCCTTGCTTAGAAGTTTAGCCCGTGTGACCACCAATACGGGTATCAAAATTGTCAATATTTTTGATCATCTTATGTTGAACTATGTAATCTAATTTCCGTCGGTCTTTTGAGCAATGGTGTTGTTTTGTTAAAGTAATTAGTATTTATTCATACGAATCTTTATAGACATGGGGAAAATAGGTAATGTCAGAGAGTATGGTTTTAAACCACAAGCCTACTCGAGGCACTTCACCAATATTAAGAAGTCTAGTGAAGATGGTGAGGGTGGTGATGTACCAGATAGAAGCAGAAGTCTTCTTAATAGGAGAATTAATATTAGAAACATGTTCGGCGGGGTATAACGGGGGAGAGGAATGTTGTATTCCCGACTCGAGTAGCGAACTAATCTCTGACGTCCCGTTACTTCAGCTGGCTCGCGTTCAAATGATGCAGTTAAACCAGGAAATATATTATTTTTTCACACCTAAGTTCAAATTTTCGGTAAGAGTAGAAGCGTTGATACGGTTAGAATAGCCGTTACTACGCCTCTCTTAGAGCTTGGGAGTCTGGGGTTCGATTTTATTCGGATGCACTCCGACTTTTTTTTTTTTTCTACAGGAGAGTTTCGGTGCAATTTAACTTCATTCTATTAGGTTAAACGATTTTAAAGTCGCTTACATGCAGCGCACGTCACAAGCTAAACTGCCATTATATATTTTTTTTTACATTAATTCTGTTTAGGTTTAATGATGGTAATCTTACCTTGAAGTATTGCACTATGACCCTACCTTATAAGCTACTCTCTGTGTAATCGGCCAAGGTTAGACTGCTATCATTAAGTGTAAGCGGAGTGTACATTATAACATCACTAAAATACATTTAGATGTAACGTTGACAATAGATAAAGCGGGATCCGCACCGGTGTTCACTTGGTCTAAGGCGTTAGGGTTGAGAAATACTACATTGCTGGTGAAGCGGGGAAGTCTATGTCAGAATCTAGGCCTATTCACGCGGATGTTGGTGCAGTTACTCTAAATTATCTTCTTATTATTAGCTTCAGGGATGAACGTATTAAAAAAAAACACGTGGGAACTAAATTTTGAGGTACGTACCTGTACATTAAGATTTTTTTTTCAGAGCTCAGTGGTTAGGATACCAACTAGAGATCTAAATTACCCATATTTGAATCCCGCCCTCGCCAATTTTTTCATGGCGTATTACTACCCGTCCGGCCTAAGCTCATTTTATACGTTACTGAGGTATAAATGTGGAAGGTATACTTAAGAAGAAATATACCCACATTTTCCTAGCATCCCTTCCCTAATATAGTGGAAAACCATTTAGGAATAAACACCCGGCTGGGAATTAAACCACATCCTACCCGCAGCAAACAAACCCGATTAGATGAACCTAACATCTTGTGAATGTGGGGAATGCCAGGCCTCCACCGTGGTTCGGATTCCACGTTGAACTGTAGGTCCTTCATTTCATCTCACAATCACCCTACCATTATACATTAGCGTAAGTGCGTATAACCCGAACGGGTAGTAAGACGCGATGCTATAATATATAATAATAATAATAATAATAGATGAACCTAACGTTTATTCCGCGTGAACGCTGATGTTGTACTGCGCCTGCTATTATAACTGTCAGTATAGAAAGCTAATTTTAAATAGCCTAGTTTTCACTTTCAAACTCAATCGTCGCGGTTGGTATAGCTTCTGACAAAAAACAAACAAAAACAGAAGAAATGGCAGACAACCTTAGAGACAAAAAGCGGGCCCGCCCTGCAGTGTGTTTTGTGCCACTGTGATTGTTTAAGTGACACTTTCCGAGTAGCATGACAAAGTTGTCATTTCAAATCACTTAGGGTCTCGTCAGGTTAAAGTACTTAATAATTGGTTACGAACGCGATAACTGAAGTGACGTAATTAAGGCGAGAGATCTCGCTATGAGAGTAACACAGACTGAGCTTCAACATTAATTTCCTGAAGTAAGTGTAAGGTGGGTCCCCTTCTCGTATAGAGAAAGTATTGTAATCATGAATATTTCTAATCACTAGAGAGAGTATTATATATCTTGACGTTTTATTTGTCCCCGAGTTTTTTTTAAGTGGGGTTTATAATGATGATTGTCTGTCCATCTCGTATGTATGTTTGTTTGTACCTTGAATTACAACAATTTCATTAATTTCGCTCAAACTTGACATTCGTATGTTCGAAGCGAAATCATGATTTTAAATATAGCTCTAATATTATTTTTAAAAAATCTGAAAATGACTCTAATGGTTCTATTCTAAATTGATATTTGAGGGAGTGTTTTACATTTTTATGCAACACTGCTTACTTGTTTTTGGAAGAAAAATGCATTTAAGAACTTGCCTTATCCCACGGATAGCACCTAATTTAGGTAGGCAATACAGTTTCAGACCAGCAGTTTCATCTTGGGGTGGTTTTATTTATTAAAACTATAAAACAGTTCAATTGAGATAAATGAAACCACTTTAATATATTTTTAAAAGTGTAACTAAATAGAATAATAATAGTTTTTAAATATTAAAAAAAATTACTTAACTGACAATTTCGCTGTCGTCAAGTAAAACGCCCTTTGATAAGTTTTGTGTTTCGAGTGTAAGTTTTATATAATATCCCGGCTGATAAACCTTGTTCAGGGTATTGACTCGCAAACCTAATGGGAAGAGACGCAGATGGGAGGATAACAGATTTTTGAAAATTTTGCTCCAAACTTTCGTTTCTTTTATTATACACCTCTGTCGGATGTCAAGTCAGTTTCGGAGAAACTCTCACGCTATCAATATCTGTACTGCATCTCGGTGGTCGCACACTTTACACCTGAGTCTGTACAGGTAATTTCCCCTCTTGCCTCCTCTTCCCTTCTCCCTCTCATCCATTTTCTCCACCTTCCTCTTTTCTTCTTTTCTAGAATGCCGGGAATTCTCTCCAGGTCCATATGCGATTATACCGTTGGAAGCGTAAACTATTCGCGCTGTGCATCTAGCCAGTGAAAATTTAAATTTCCTTCTAATTTCACCGTTTAAAGCTCAAGCGTGTATATTAATTTCTATATAATTTTTTATCATATTACTAGGATTTTTTATTTTAATTCTGATGATGCCAAACCTTTCAGCATAATATTACCTTCAATTTGACATAATAAATATTTTGTCATCATTCATGGTAGTCGAGATAAAAGCTTCGTAAGATTAACCTTTAGTTAAATGGGTGTAGTGCTGGTTGTATGTTGCCCCGTATACTGTAAAGCCCTTCTTAAAACTCCCTAGCCTGGTACACCTGTGACTGGAAGGTCGGTGATTGCATCCCTGGTTGGTGTACTGAAGATTCTCCGAAATATTTATCACTATTCCCCCACGCAAATATGGGGTGGCTACATTTCTTCTAAAATACTACCTTTTCATCACTAACACATGAATTATATATATATATAGCCCGGACGTGTAATTTGATGGAAAATGAAAGGTTTTCGGTAAATTTTCAATCGGAAAACGTCCCTGTAATGATGTCATACTATTAAATTCGTACTGGTAAAAGTTTAGATTATATTATTGGCGTATCTGGCTTAAAGCAGACCGGAAGTTAGTGACACACTCAACCACCAAGCGCTATAGCTGGTAGGTGAGTTCGATAAGAGAACTGGAGTTTCTGTTATTGCTTTGTTGTAACTTATTTGATAGTTACATTTGCGTGTAACCTGAACTAAAACGTGGCGATAAAAAAAACCCAGATAAGAATCAATTAACTAAACGAATCTTACTAATATTAAAAATGCGAAAGTTTGTGTGTTTGGATGTTTGTTGCTCAATCACGCCAAAACTGCTGAACGGATTCGAATGAAACTTTGTACGTTGGTAGAATATGTCCTGGAATAACAATATTCCCAACCTTTGATTTTAAATAATAATAAATATATGATTATAATATGATTGAAATGATTGTTATTTAAGAATTTGTGATTTAATATTTTGTAATTAAAGTAAACAGTAATTAGTGTGACGTAGTTTCATACTAATAAATAATAAATATGTGATTTATTTAGCTATATATTTCGAAAAAAATATTATTTCATTTATTTATTTATCTTATTAATTATGAAGGTAAAAATAAAAAATAAAAAAATTATAATTGATAACTTAAATAATATATATTTCATTTATTACGAAATATTTAAAAGTGAAAATTAAAATAAGGCAAAATTATTTACAGCTAGAACTGAGAAAAACTCATAGATATTTGAAAAAAATAAAGTTTGATTTATGACCAAAATAGTTGATTAAAAATTAAAAGATTTTATCAATTATTGCGCGCGAAGCCGCGACGGGTAAAAGCTAGTACAGTAATAAAAATCTTGTTATACAATGCATTTTTAGTGAATAACAAGCAATCATTTATAATACAAAATAAGAGTCAGTGGTCATGTTTCTAGTTCTAAGTTGGGGATGTAGGGAATGCGAGTTAAGGGCAATATTTTTACATATGTTATAGCAAAACTTTTATGGCCAAAATAAATCTATAATAATAATAATAATAATAATAATAATATTTAGCACCACGTCTTACTATCCGCTTGGTTTATACGCTTAATTACTAATTACTCTAATGGGCTAGGAATTGGGAAGGTTGAATATAGAGGAAGTGAACCTGTATTCGCGTGGAGGGAGAGTGGATGACCATTTAGGAAAAACTACCCCCAGTTCACCTAAGCGAGATTCGAACCTCGATCGCCCCGTCCTCGGCAGTCTAGCTCAACATGAAACTTGCGCATTAGCTTACTACACCACCGAGGTTGATAATTTTTCCAGTAAAAACCTAGTTTAATTTTCTTCACATGGTGTCCTCGACAATTCCTGAAAATCTCTCAAGAGTGTTCTAGAATTTAATGGCAATTAATTTAAAATGTTTCTCATCTAATGCTGCCATGCTCATGACATATATTCAAGGACGGTTTAGGTCACCGTGTAAATAATTTTAAACTCTATGTTTGTACTGAAACACTAGTTGATTTATTTTAGCCAAAAAGGTTTTGCTATAAAAACTGCAAAAACACTGCCCTTAGCTCGAGTTACTTACATTCCCACCTTATCGTCTTTAGGAGAAATTAAATTAAAACGTAAACTATAAAATTTGGATATCTCGATTTTGGGGGAGGGGGAAGCATATTTTTTTATTTAGAATTTTCGAGTCGTGATTTAAAAAACCCAACATATTCACTTTCGGCCAGCGGGAAGATCCCTGAACGTGTTCCATTAATCTGTGCCCCCCACACTGTATGCTCTACTCTCCAGAATGTGACACGAACACACACTCACACGTCTTACCGATGTGTCAGCCGAGATAATGGGAAACACGCGGCCCCCTTGACTTGAGTATTTGACATGGTTTTACCCTTCACGTGGACGCTTTTGAGGTCGAGGCAGGTGAGCGCTTTAGACCGTGTTTTGTTTGACTGTTTCAGGGAAATTGTGGCTATGTCTCACCCCTTCCGTGTAAGAATAGGCCTCTTTCGATCATCAACATTGATCATAAGTATCTAAAGTTTGGCATTGTACAATTATTTTATTTATTAATTTATATAGTTCACATAAAAGTTATCAAAATCTTCCAATAATACTTCCTTATGGATTACCTTATAATTTTTTTCTACATTATTAATTAACTGTCTGGGGTATTGTTGTTAAGTTTGCTCTATAATTATGTTGGGGATCAACCACCAATAAGCTGTATTTAATTCTAAAACCAATTTCATATAAATTCTTTTTGAATTTTGAATTCTATATTTTCACGAATTCTTGAAATGCAAGTATCCTCAGGGATTCAAGGATACCTAGTAATTGGATATTGATGCTATTCTTTTTTTTTTGTTTCTACTTTCTATATATGAATCTTGAAACGTAACTGTCAAAACCTGTAGTATATCTTAATCCACTCGAGACTCGCCTTGCTTTCCCCCTCTTAGACCACTTCCTCATGTTTAAACTTTGAAAAGTTTTCTCTTCTCAAGGGTTGTCAGATATAAGGTTGAGAAGCGGGTGTGGGGGTAGTTTGAACAAATCGGTCTTGAGTAGGGAGGATTTGATAGCCGCTTCAACTTCACACTCAGTGACACTGAACTCCTCTTTTCCTCTACACACACCCTTTTTATGGTGTTTTTGGATAGTAAAAAAATGCATAAAAAGGTATTTTCAGAGCACCATTGCTCTTCTTTGGTATATAAAAAAATCATACATTTAACACAAGCGTTATTATAAAAGGGCTGAGGAAGTTTTGTTTGAGTAAATGCGCGCGCGCCTATATTATCGTTGAGAGAAAACCACCTTGATCTACGTTTATTGGAAAATAGCTGTCAGTGCATCCGGCAGGGATTTGAACTCGAGCCTCCCCGTCAATGGTGGGTATACGAACTAAAATATCAGACTCATCCTGTCTGACTTGCTGGAGAAGGGAGAATGGGGTTCGAATCCCGTCTGGGTGTACTTTGGGTGCTTTTTTTCTCTCTTATAAATGGTATTCCACTCTTCCTCCATTCTTCCTCCAATCTTATAAATGTCCTTCGTCCTTTCCCCATTAGCGCAATCATTGTGTGTACAACACGGGACAGTTAAGTGAGACGCGATGGTAACATAATCACCACAATATGACACTAAGAAAGGGTGCTGGTGAAACTATTCTCAAATTCACCCATATAGAATTTAGTTCGTATCAAGATGAGGTCCAAAATATTATCCTCGCGTGTTGTGAAAGCATGTGTGATACGAGTGATTCATAAAGTTCACTATAGGTGGGTGGGTAGGTAGGTATCCCAGTCGCTCATAAGCCCACTTCTGTAGGGTGAACATTCATCACATCAAAAACTTTTCATTTCTTTTCAAATCAAGCTGAATTTCGAACACATATTGATGAACAATTTTTGCTTCGTCCAAACGACATTCGTGAAGTAAACAAAGCTATACCTATATTTACTAACGGATGTACATTTGGAAAGTCTATTAGAAAATACAAACCTATTTCTTGTGGTCAGCATTTTAGGCCTACTAAATTATTAGCGTAGTTATATAGATATATATCTGGTGCTATATATATATTGGTGTTATAATACTTATCAAAAGACAAAAGTCACAGCTTCATTTCACATGACTTGTTTGAATATGTAAAAGTAGACTTAGTAGCTTTTTCAAGCTGTCAGATATGTCCATTTGTAAGGAAATTGGGGTATATCAACTAAGTCTAGTCTCGAAGTTCACTTCTTAGGTACAAGACACCAAGTACATGTAAAGATGTTAGCTAGAACTTTTAAATTTTAAAAAATTTTTCCGGAAATGTTTCCTCCTATTCTATGTGCACAAAATAGCCAACGTTTATGGCTTATACTTCAGTTTAATTTATTCTAAGGACGTTAATACTAGAAATATTATTAGATGAGTTAAACTAGTAGGCTGAACAGTAGGCATCGCTCCCTCCATTCAAAAAATGCCAAGTAGATCTTGTTATTAATTATGTCATGTTATTTTCATGTTGAAAATCGTTTACTGTGGACCAGTTATGTCAAGGTGGGCATGTAGGGAACGCAAGAAAAAATCAGTGTTTTTCCAATTTTTATAGCAAAACTTTTGTTTTTCCGTAATGAATACAATATTGCTTCAATACAAACATAGAGTTGAATTTTCTTTATATGGGATATCAAGAGTTATTGAATATCTATAATGAGCATAGCGGTATTAGATGGAACACTTTTTAAATGAAGAGAAAAAGCTGTCATCAAATTCCAGTACACATCTGACATATTTGAGAACTGTTGATATCACTATATGAAGAAAGTTAAACTCTGTTTGTACTGAGGTAGGGCCTACTATTTGATTTTTTTTACAAAAAAAAATGTTGCTATAAAAACTCCAAAAACGCTGACCTTTTCTCGCGTTCCCTAACATTCCCACCTTCATACTTTGATATTATAATCTAAGTCCATATGAATTTTTTCTTTTCTGAAATTTTCCATCTGAAAATATACAAATAAAATTTCCATCTCCAAGCATATGACTGACACCGTAGTAACCAAATGACGCTTTTACAGCCGGCTCTTTACAGTGCATTTTGGTATAGCAGGTAAACTTTCCTATCAGGAGAGCAGGAAGAGAAAGAATGTGATACATGCCGGGTCGTGTGAGGAAACACTCCCGGCGAAATGGGGGCGGCTGTTTGCGCGGCAGGGTAACTACTTGGTTCACGCCCCGTCTCCCTACACCAGAGTGGTTTGTATGTGTTGCTAGTCAGTTCCCGCGGGAGTTGATTCTCTCCTATCTCCATTCGGGAGGAATGTGGTGCCAGACGCAGCATAGTGCTTTCACCGATCTATTTCTAGTTTCTCATTTATCCTCCTCTCGCCGTTTCTCAACTTTACGTTTTGGAATCTTGTAACTTGCCTTATGATACGCGCACATGGTTCTGATAAAATACAGAGCTCTTGGAAAAGGTACACTTGATGAAAAGCTTCGAGGTAACAACTTCGGGTTTAATGAAGGGATGAGTTATCTTCTCCCTCACTCTTAAGCGCACTGAAGCCAAATCTACCCCTTCACGATTGAGTTGGGATTACCTCTATGACACTCCTCACTACACAGCAGTAAAGTTGATCTTCTATTTGCATAGTTTGGAACAATATTAGCTAGCGTTGTTATGAAAATGTGATATGTAATAACATGATTGTGTTATACAAACACTATTATAAATCCTTAGCATAGCTTAGATAAATAAGGATTATATTTGTATTTTAACTTAGTATTAAAACAATCTGTGATTAATTATTTAAACAAATAATTTGAATAATTCAAGTGTAAATTGATATTCAAATTGTGTAAATTTGATATTAAAATTGCGTGAGGTTTGATTGATTTTTCCTTTTCCGTCTTGGGTTATATACCTAGTAAGAGTTTTAAGCGTTCATTTAGACGTTTTACAACAGTGTTTTTTTTCTGTTGTAAGCCCAGTTAAAAAAAGTACCTTTTTCCCTTTACTTTTAAATATAATCAATTATTTACATCATTGACTAATCTTAATATTTAAATAAATCATTCAAAATGTCACCCATAAGGATTCAAATACGAATTACTTTTATGTCAGTGTTGTTACGATTTTACCCAGTCCAAATAAACCACCTGGGTTTTACTAAAAAAACACTTAAAATAATCCCCCAAAAACACTTATTATATTTTGGATACAAATCAATCGTCTTAATTTTTAGAAACGGTTAGTAATTCTGTTGAAAAACTTTTGGTTAAAAATAAGATAAATAAATAATAATACATTAATTTGTATTATGGTGTTATACACATTCTTTGAAATTACAGATTTTATACAAGACTAAGCAATAAAATATGTTTTAATTGGTTGAACAAAATAATATGTTCAACTAGCAACTCACTTGGTATAATATAATTTTAAGGTACCTACACTGTATTAATGCTAGGCCATAGAAATAATACTTAGTTAAAAAATCAAATGAGATTACTAAAGTTCTTACCTTTTATCTTTGAGTAAAGAAATGCAACAAACAATTCTGCAGCTGGTTTGCCAGTAATTTGATGCATGGTCTCCCCTTCCCCCTCTTTCTACTTCTTCTACACAAACGGTAATGTTTTCAACCTGTTAGCTTATACTGGATTGTTGCCAAGAATTACATTGTTGCATTATTGTTTTCCTATTATTATGTCTCTTATTAATACTTGCCAAACTATATTAAAATAGGTGACCTGGCGGTCTAGGGGTAAGGTGTCAGACTTCTATGCTGGCGGCCGGGGTTCAATCCTCGGTCCCGGCACAGATTTATCTGATTACCAAACCCTTCCTTCACCTCTGACAAGACATCTTGTGAATGTGGGAATGCCGGGCCTCCACCGTGGTTCGGATTCCACGTTAAACTGTAGGTCCTCCATTTCATCTCACAATCTCCCTACCATTACACATTAGCGTAAGTGCGTATAACCCGAATGGGTAGTAAGACGCGGTGATAATAATAATAATAATATATAAAATAAAAATATGTTTTTCTGGAATAGATAACTAAACCACACAAAACCAATAAAACCCAATACAACCCAACTGGTTTGGCTTTTTTTTAATAACTCGGTTATTTTTTTCACTCCTGTATTTAGTAGTAAGCTAGCTGATAAGACCAGCACCTTTGTACACTCAGTTTTAATACACTTTATTTTTAATTATAATTTTACCCATTTAAATACAGCACAATATGTATACTCACCACTCATTGCAACTAGCTAATTTTGATACAAAATATTATATCTATATAATTACTAAACAAATTTAAATTCTTTTACAATCATAATCAAACATTTATCATTATATATATATATATTTTACTTATGAGATCCTTTTATTTTGAAATCTCGACTATTTCTCTATGGCCACCGGATTACCTAAAACCATAAAACTAATTTTAGTGATTCCAACTTTTCTACAATATTTGAACTCGGCGCCTATAAATATGCAGCGATATTAATTAGCTTTATTTGGTTTCAATGTCTGATTGCTCGAATTAAATAACAACCAGACCCGCCTATCATATACCTTTTTTTGGGAGGCAGGAAGAAAGCAAGAACATGAACAAGCTGACAACATAGACGCATAGTTATATTCCTAACCTAGTATAGAAGTGCGTGGCGCTAGCTAAATCAAGTATTTTTTAATGAAGCGATCATCCACAACCAAATAAGCTGAACTTGGTTCATCAGAAGAGGCACTTTCTACAATATCGAGACTAGCTCCAGTGGCAAAAGGGTTTAAGGTGTTAGACTGGTCCGAGGAAGATAAAGAGATCCGGGTTCGAATCCCGCTCGAGTCTACTGAGGGTGGTTTTTCTTAAATGGTTTCCTAATTTTATTCCACTCAGATGAGGGTATGCTACCTCTAAAAATACTTCCTTTCTAGTCCTTACTTTATTAGAAAAATTATCATATAACTTATGCGTATAACCTGAACGTATAGTTAGTATTAAGACGTGGTGATATTTTTTTTTTAATAATGCTGAATTTACTCTTAGTTATCTTCTAAACTTTGATGGGAAAATTACTAAAAATAAATTATGCACCAGCTTTAATGTGCTTTAGTTGTCACCTTTGACAGATGTAATATAAATTTTTTTAAATTTTTTTTCTTCAAAATTTGATATTTTAAATTTTACTTGGTGTATCTTGTGGTGTGTCTTTGGGTGTTAAAGCTAGTATAGCTCAGCGTTCGCAGAACTATTCGTTTCTCCTTCTCACTCAGATACTTGGATGGTGTTTGACAGTCGTAAATGTTTAAAAGCCTATAACATGTTGTAAAACATTCACTGGCTTTGTACGAGATAGCGTGTTTGTTTTATTGCTAAAGGCGTGAAGAAGGCGACCGCTTATTTCTTTCCTGCTCACACCTGAAGCTTGAAAACGGCCTGTTTGGCGCACTTTTTTATACGAACAATGAGGTACTTAACTTTTTATTAATGCAAGCCTTCAGAGTTATTCCCATATTGACACCAATATTCTAAGAATGAAGAACTTAAGACGAAACGTACCTGTAAGGAAAACACACTGATATTTATGTTGGTTAACAAACAGGTGACCCAGATAAATTGAAAATACCTATCGGTTATTGTCTGATTTAAATAGAAAGGGCCGTTTTTGTCAGTTACACAATTTACTAAAATAATTTTATAATTTTAATATAGTCGGTGACCAGGTGATCTAGGGGTAAGGTGTCAGACTTCTGTGCTGGCGGCCGGGGTTCAATCCTCGGTCATGGAACAGATTTATCTGATTACCAAACTCTTCCTTCACCTCTGACAAGACATCTTGTGAATGTGGGGAATGCCAGGCCTCCACCGTGGTTCGAATTCCACGTTAAACTGTAGGTCCTTCATTTCATCTCACAATCACCCTACCATTACACATTAGCGAAGTGGTATAACCCGAACGGGTAGTAAGACGCGGTGCTAATAATAATAATAATAATAATAATAGTAATAATAATAATAATTTAATATAATTTATCTCTATGAAAGTCATATATCTGCAGCAATCATTTTTCATAGATAATATCAATTATTTATCAAAAAATACTTTTTTTTAGCACTGCGTCTTACTACATGTTAGGTTATACGCATAATATACATATTATGTAGCCTATAAACCTATCAAATCAGTGCGCTTATACTGTATATGTTCTGTGTTGGCGGCCGGGGTTCAATCTCGGTCCCGGCACAGATTATCTGATTTCCAAACCCTTCTACACCTCTGACAAGACATCTTGTGAATGTGTGGAATGCCAGGTCGCCACGTGGTTCGGATTCCACGTTAAACTGTAGTCCTTCATTTCATCTCACAATCACCCTACCATTACACATTAGCGTAAGTGCGTATAAACCGAAGGGTAGTAAGACGCGTGCTATAATAATAATATACTGTATAAAATAGATACAAGCAGACAACTCATTGACTGTTGTGAGGAGATTTGAAACAACTCAATAGGTGGGAAACCGTGTGTATCGATGTGTCGTGTTGAATCACGACACAGCGCTATAATTTAAAAAATCACCTATCCATTTATCCATCTAAAAAATAAAACATGTTGAGTTTTAACTCTAATGTTTGCGTTGCAAGCGTCATGGGTCAAAATACATTTCTGTGAGCGTGTGAATTCCTCCATCCCTCAAACAGATTCTGCTCTCTATTTTCGGCGAACGTGTGAATCAAGCCTTTATTCTACAGACTACTCCAACCTCCGACTTTTTATTTTCATAACGGTACCACCGAGCTCGGGTGGAAAGACCGACAGCAGAATTTTCTCTGGAACTGGACAAAAACCATTTCCTCTTCGTCATATTTTTTTTATTCTAGCTCTCCTTTTATTTATTTCTTCCCTATTCCGTTTCCATTTATTCTCTAACATATTATTTTCTCCAACCGCTACGTGATTCGTTCCGCGGTTTCCTTCAGTTATTTTTCTCTTTTCATTGTAAGCTCTTAGTGAGGTAAAATATCTTCGTGACCCGTGTTTCTTTGACAATCTGTTCTAAAAAAAAAAAATAGTTTGTGGGACTATTTCCGTATTTGAAAGTATCGAGGTTCACGTGAAACGTTCACAATGGATTTATTTGTATTTATCTTTTTATTATTTTAAACGGATTTATTTCAAACCATGGTGATGTTTTTCCTCAATCTCCAAACAGTCGAAACATATTTTTATCTTACTTACTTTAAGTTAAATAAAACAAATAAAACAAGTTGAACTTTTATCAACATTGAAAATAAAATTTTAACAGCACAAAAATACTGTGGATGGCATTTAACCCGCCGATTTAACCGATATGGGTTTTACATCAATGACTTTATTTGTAAAGTAAATATAGTGTTTGGGTGATGACATGTCTTTAAAAATAAATAATTGTAAATATTATTATATTTCATATATTTTGGTAACTTCTATGTTTTTAATATGACTAATTTTATGAGAAAGGGAAAGGATATATTTAAAAAAAACATTATTTGACTGGAAGGAGGATGAGAGGTCACTTAGTGAAGGTAAACATATTCGTGTTTGCTCTCGGTGAGAGTTTGAACCCCACCCTCTCAGATTCGATTCGAGTACGCACGCTTATCGCACACCCAACTGCATCGGATTTATACAATCTTTTAAAAATATGAGATTCAAAATAGTTGTAGCTAAACAATTTTTTTCTTTGGAGAAATTTAAATTTAATAAGAGTTTTCAAATATTAAAAAAAAAATCTCCATTTAAAAAAGGTTTAATTACCTTTGATGATATAAAAAGTTTAATCAAAGTAAAATTTTCCTGAAAGTCAAGTTGTCGTTTATTTTATCTTCTCCCTTCCCCCTCCTCCCCCAGTAATGAATTTTGATTGAAAAAGTTGGGCCAGTTTCGGTAAATTCTAACGTTAAAAAAAAACAACTTACCACTTGCCTTATGTTATGGGTGAAAATATAACCACTTCTAAGTTCTAACAGATTCAAGGGTGCATTTTGGCTGATAAGTTTCATTTTAACATTCAATTTGACTAAAAATATAATTGGAGGCGGATTTTAAAAATTGACAACTAAGCCTTGTTTTTAATTTATTTCTTTTTTATAGTCTTTTACATTTAGTTAACACCAACATGGTTATGGTTAGTCAATTTTTATTATTAATCTTTTTATAAAAATACTAAAGATCAGCCGTTGTTACTGAAACGGTCCCTTAACGACATACTGTTATGTTATTGTTCTCTTAGCCTATCGACTTTTTTTTTACAAACTCAAAATCAAATGACATGGAAGGTTTCATCGAATTAAACCAATAAATCAAGTAAAAAGAAAAGCTTAAACTTGTGCTCTAAAGGCTTTATTTTTGTTTCTCTGTCTCTTCTTGAATGACAGCTTGTGGGTTGAGAGGGGGAGAAGGGGAAGCGGGGGAGATCAGGGAATAAATCGTGTGACTGCTTGGTTTTATTAAAATTTATTTTTAACACGCCCCATTTTTTGTCAAAGCTGTTTTTGTATTTTAAAGACAGAAATAAATACGTGACGACTGCTTGAATTGTATTTTTTTATGTATGTATTGTTGTGTGTATATATATACACACTGTTGAATATAAGTATATAGGCCTATAATATAAAAAATTGTTGGTTCACTTACCGTGAAAGAGTGGTCAGATAGGTCAACTTAAACCATAGAGGTTCCTTGGTTTGATAACGAGAGGTTCTTATAATAATTTGTTTTTAATTGGATTCTTCCCTTTACTTTATAATTATTAGCCTCAGGATAGGGCCTTTTTTTTAAAAAACTGAGTATATGCCGTCCTAACCAACCAATTTTCTAGGTAGTTGTGGGATTTGAGATTGTTTCAGAATTTAAAAAAAAGTGTTTTTTCCACCATAAAAGGAATTTTATCCTCAAATTAACTATATTTTTAAAACATCCAATCATTTAATGTCTCAAAAAATTACCAAAACTAAATGGGCATGGCTAGAATCACCCCAAGGAAATGGATGACTTTAATTATCTGGGTCAAATGAAGGACTAGGACTACCCAAATAAAAATGAACTAAGACTAATCGTTGGGAAATGAACTAGGACTACCCGAATGAAAGTTAATAATTAGGATTATCTGAAGTAAAATTAAGAACTATGATTACCTAAGGAAAATTAAGAACTATACTACCCATGAGAAATATAGTTTTAGGATTATCCGAGGGATATCGAAAATTAGGATTATCATAGTCAAATGGAAAATTAGACTTATCTGGGTTTTGGTTTGAATCTCGATGAAGATGGATTAGCTATATTAACGTGATGCAAAATCATACAAATTACGTATAATTCGGAGTTCACCAACGTGAGATCACAGCCGCTACTAGTAGTCCTCTTGTGCAAACCAGTTTCCTAATATATATCTGAAAGCCTACTAGATCTGACTCTTGGTAAAACGTGGTCTAGTTCAGAAATTCGTCTGAATGCCATGTCTGTTTTTCCTTCAGGTTCAATTTATGCATTTTATATAATTCTTCAGAGAAGGGGGAGGGCCCCTTGGCCTCTATCCGCAAGTATCGATCATCCCGCCCGCCATCTATCTTTGTGATCTTGGTGCGTGCCGTGTCCCGTACGTAGGCCTACGAGTGAATAAATTACAAATATGTATATTCTGATAGTCCTAATCTTTAACACAGAAAACCTCCATCTTGAGAACATGAACAGGATAGTCTGGTTCAGGGCTGGCAAACCTACGGCACGCGTGCCCAAAGTGACCCGCGAGATGTTATTGGCACGTGGTATTCACTGTGGTCACATTATTACTGTCCAAGCGATATAAATTTGAAACAAATCTATTAGTTTACAAATATAATCAGTTTGTTTCTTGGGAAGTAATAGTTATAAAAACACTTTATTTAAAAAAACATCAAATGCATCGCTTAAATAAATTTTCTTAAAAATTCTTTCGACTATTCTATTCTTTCTCTCTCTTAACAACATTTAATTATGATATATAATTATAATATATGCTAGTATTACTATAACAAATACTATAACAGTTTTGAGTGAAGTAGTTTTTATTAATTCTCTTTTATAAAAGTAAACTTATTCATAGTTTAAAAAATGCCAAATTGTTTGTAAGTATAAAAATTAAAATTTTATTTTATACTTAAATAAAACACTTTCTTAAAAAAGTGTTGTTAACATTAACTATTGCCAAACTACCCGTTCGGGTTATAAGCATATTATGTACTAATTACACTACTGTGTAATGGACGTGGAAGGTTGAATTTAGATTGGCTGTACCCGCATTTGCGTGAAGGAAGAATTAAACCCCATTTTGGAAAAAACACCGTCAGTATACCCGACTTGGATTCGGCCATTGAAACGGATAGCAAAGAATTTTATCAATATTTATCTAAAAAGAGTTTGTAGGGCTATTTTCTAAAAGTTTCTTACTACCAAAAATCTTACTATAGTATTTTTATCTCCAATTCATGAGATTTTGCAAAGAGCACTAACATACTTGTTTTTAATAATGCTTGTATTAAGAATTTAACAGAAATCGATAAAAAGAGTGAGATTTTTTATTTATTTACTTGCATATAAAATATTTGGAAAATGTAAATATTTCTGTCAAGAAATTTCAAAACCTGTCAAATGTGTCAACCTTATTATATTTCCTGTCTTGGTTTACTGAACTCTTGTGAGCGCCAAGTGCACGAGAAAGGTCATTCGCCTCTTAAGTAACCGGAAAAAGCCTGTTCTCCCGAGTTGGGAACTAGATCCGTAAGCGGAGGGAGCGTATTTCCTTCCCTTAGGACGTGATGGTTCTTATTGCACGTTCCGGCGTCAGCATAACGAGAAGCGACGCCCGCGGCGTCGTCTCCACTCGAACGAAGCTCATGCTGACTTCGAGGAAAGAAATCGGGTCTATAGTTTCAATCACGACTCGAAAAAACAAAACAATGCTGGGTAGTTATTTCGAAATATAGTAGGGTCGTATAAAGAAGAACTTTTAGGGAAATATACAAAATAAGGAATACCAACATTGACAAAAAGTCATTAAATATCATATTTTAAATCTATCAAAACTATCACTCTTAATTAAACGTGACACCTTCGTAGTCCATAGCTTGGCTTATGAATACATGAAAGTAAATCTCTTCAGACGTCAGACAGATCAAGGTTGCTCTTATGGCTAACCTACTATAAGGAAATCACGCCTTGTGTTTGTGAGATCACATATTGTTAGTGAGTGTGTGGTCTCAGCCACTATCAAAATTTGTTGGGCGGCTGTTCTTTAGATCCAATCCCATCCTAGATACTTCAGCATTTACTTTATATAACTTCATTTTGAACTCCGAAGAGGTCACAGATATAGTTTTTCCTGGGGTACTCAAAACACCGATGGTAACCTTATTCCAACGCGAGCAATACTCTCACCAAGGTGGGATTAAACCTTCCCAACCCACTAAACTCACGGTAATGTCTTGATATCGTAGTTTCGAGTCTCACCACTCTCAGCAGGATATCTTCTTGACGTGTAATCCTATCTCATAAGTGCTTTGTCTTTTTGTTCGAGTCCTTACTAATATTGTTCCAATATCCTTGACTTGATATGGCTGAGAGTATAAACCGATAAACCCTATATGAGTTTGCTAGCTCTCTAGATCAAGCATTAAAATACGGTAGGCGTAGAGTGGGGCGCCCAAAGATGGTAAGCGTAGATCAGGGATGCCAAAATAGTGAGCATAGAGCAGAGGTCCCCAAGATGGTAGGCTTGGAACAAGGGTCCCCAAATTGGTGGGTGTGGAGCAGGTGTACCAAAAATGAGTGTAGAACACAATAGTATCCAAGATTGTAGATGTATAGAAGGGTTCATAAAATTGGTACGTGCGTTATTTCCGAGTGGGGCATGAGTAGATTAAAAAAAATACACTTGAATGGAACGTTATATTGTCAGTATGCCTGTTAAGGCCCCCACACACGGTCATTTCTGGCTGACAGTTCGGACTGATTAGTCCGAACTGATCGGTTTGGACTGAACTGAAGCTTTGCAAAACCACGGTCAGTCTGAAATAGAGGGTGGTTGGTGATGGACATGTTTTAATTTTATCAACTAAAACCAAGTAGGCTGTATTTTTCTTTCCACAAGCATTCTTGCTCTACCGCCATACTTCAATAAATTCTAAAAGAAAGTCTTTCGATCAGGAAGACATCGAACACTCACAAGCACGAACGCACAATTAAAATGTAATACAGTACTTCTCACTTAAAAACAATAAAGAAGACCTACACGAAGCGTGGTTTGCTCCACGACACTCGGCGGCAGACTGATGGACCGATGGTTTGGACTGACCTCCCACCCGCTCTCCTCACACACGTCAGTTCGGACTGATGGACCGACATTCCACAGTCCGGTTCGATGGAAAGTCATCACGCCATCTGTCCGTCAGTTCGGACTGATGGACCGACATTCCACAGTCCGGTTCGATGGAAAGTCATCACACCATCTGTCCGTCAGTTCGGACTGATGGACCGACATTCCGCAGTCCGGTTCGATGGAAAGTCATCACACCATCTGTCCGTCAGTTAGGACTGATGGACCGACATTCCGCAGTCAGGTTCGATGGAAAGTCATCACACCATCTGTCCGTCAGTTCGGACTGATGGACCGACATTCCGAAGTCCGGTTCGATGGAACGTAATCACACCATCTGTCCGTCAGTTCGGACTGATGGACCGACATTCCACAGTCCGGTTCGATGGAAAGTCATCACACCATCTGTCCGTCAGTTCGGACTGATGGACCGACATTCCACAGTCCGGTTCGATGGAAAGTCATCACACCATCTGTCCGTCAGTTCGGACTGATCAGTCGGCTTTCCTTGCCTAAACACGACAGTTCCGACTGATCACTTCGAACTGACCGTTTGTGGGGCCCTTTACTAGTGTCGATTAGAAAGGCTGGATGTTTATACTTGTTTTGAAGATCCTTAAGAAATTAGGAGTAATTTAAAATAATAAGAAATTTCTGTTCGCGTCTGCTTGGTCGAGGTTTGGTTGATGCTCCTGGCCTGGAAGATGGGGAAGCTTGTGCTCTCTAATTGAATTTCCTCTACTCCACCATGTCTGAAGAGAATGGCGAGGAAGGGCAAGTAAGTATCTTCCTCCCTGTCCCTCGTGTCATTTTACCGTCAGGGTCAATCTCGTGAGTTTAGCGGCCCCATTCTTCCTCCCCGGGACACGCTCAACTTGTGCGGGTACTTCACAAACACTCCCCTCCCCTCTCACCCCCTTATTCCTCACTGCAAGGATATCTTTGGGCCAGTTTCATAGTCAAATTTAGTACGCCTCAAGTGCGGCGCTACACTAAGTACATGACGACACCTACCTAACCAGAATGGAATGGGCCAGTTTCCCATGCGAGAACGGCCATTCCATTCTGGTTAGGTAGGTGTCGTCATGTACTTAGTGTAGCGCCGCACTTGAGGCGTACTAAATTTGACTATGAAACTGGCCCTTTGTCTCCTTCTTCCTGATAATAACATATTTATTCCAACAAACACTGCCATGGTTAACGTTCACAGAAGGGACATCGTGTTCAAATCATATTGAGACCCGCTTTGGTTTTAAAATTAATTTGTTTTATTGGATTGGAAAAATAAAAAAAGCTACACACACACACACACTTGGACCGAACGTGTGATGAACTCCGAATCGTTTGTATAAACTCCACCTGCCTTCGCACCGTGTAAATAAATTTATTTTAACTCTCAACAATCTTGACCATGGCTGAGCCTGGTTGCATAGATCCTGTTTCTAGAGTTGGGTGTTTTTACCGAGTTTATCCAATTTTTATTTAGTATTCTGATATATATCGCCTTGAGCTAGTAAAGTTTTTATGAAATGTATTGTTATTATTTATATCGGTTACCCACATCGGTAGCCACGAAGCTCATCTAGCCGTGATTGGCGGTTGCGGTACGAGTCCTGGCTGAGTGTACTCTGGGTGATTTTTCTTAAATTATCTCATCTTCCTCCGTGAAAATTTGGGTACATTTCTTCTAAAGTATATTTTTCGCATTCCTACTCGATAAGTTTAATTACATGCGTGTAGTCCGTATGGTTAGTAAGACTCGCTGGTGGTGCATGATATTTATTTTTGGTGGGGCCAGGTCAAAGCTTACCGGTAGTAATTAATCATATTAGATTAGATTAAATTTAATTAAATTAATTTTTCTCTTTTTTAAAAATCGCTAGAATTACAAAATCACTCGTCTGTTCTTTTGACTGGCAAACATATAGATGACTTTGTGTTGAAGTTTAGAAATTCGGAACTCTCTTCCTTGTGTATAGAACAAACAGCCAGCGAATCTAACCTGTCTTGTCCCATGGTGTTCCTAAGAAACGTTTTGATTCTTTTTAACGTACTGAAACTACACTCCGACCACGGAATCTATTTGTGATGCAATATTTACTGTTATTATTATTATTATTATATTATTATATTATTATTATTATTATTTAGCACCGCGTCTTACTACCCATTCGGGTTATACGCACTTACGCTAATGTGTAATGGTAGGGTGATTGTGAGATGAAATGAGGACCTACAGTTTAACGTGGAATCCGAACCACGGTGGAGGCCGGGCATTCCCCACATTAACAAGATGTCTTGTCAGAGGTGAAGGAAGGGTTTGATAATCAGATAAATCTTTGCCGGGACCGAGGTTCGAACCCCGGCTGCCAGCATAGAAGTCTGACACCTTACCCCTAGACCACCAGGTCACCCATAATATTTACTGTTCCAAGTGTCTTAAACCTACATACATTTTCCAAACTAATTGCACTTTCCTCATGTTTTTTCATTTTTTCACTTAAATATTTAAGATCCTTACAGTCTACCGTTGTCTACAACCTCACAGCACCAAATAATAAACAATAAAAACAAAATAAGCTCTGTTTTTCTTCACTCACAGTTAACCAAAATATTTTACCAAACCAAGCATTAGAAAAAGTTATTTTTTTCCGACCATCCACCTGCATAAATGTAAAGTCACTAGGCTGATGTGCTCCTAACCTTTTAATTTTAAGTTTTTCTTGCAGTTTTAATTAAAAAACCCGAGTTTTTAGTAAATAATTTACTTATTCATTTTAATTAATCCCTTTCACTCATTACATTACTTATAGGGTCTTTAACACATACTAAAATAAAGACACATACAGGCTAAAACAAAATATAAGCCATCTTTATCGAATCGCGGGTTCGCTCAGCCTGGCCCAATTAGCTACTGTTGAGCTCGCATTGGAATGACCTTGAAATATATCTCTCACTGACGACGGATCTCATCTGAGAGGGGCTGGACCATGTCGTCTTCTATATTTATTCATTGAAGTCTCGAGCGCTGGTACAGTCGCGTGATGATTGGTGCGAGGAACGAATGCTCTTGCGGACTGGAAATACTGTACAACGAATCGAATAGTAAATATTTCAGTGTGTAGAGAATGGTTCTCCACTTCATGTTTATATTTTTCACAAAATATGTTTTTTTTATGCTCAAAAAGTGTTGGTGGGTCTCCGTGCCCCCTGGTAGAACTTAACATAAGAGGGTTATGGATTATACGGATATTAAAGAGGAAATGTGCTGGTGAACGCCTGCAAAGAGGAGAATAAAATTTAGAGATTGGCGTAGATTCACTTCTTTACAAGAACTACGCTCACGGCCATGTAAATACAAAAGAAAATGTAGTCATATTCCTGAGATCAGTTGGTAGGGCGTCAGTTGATAGATATTTTGGTCCTGGGTTCTACTACCGTCATGGTCAAATGTTATATCGGTAAAATCGAGGCCTACCCTATCACAATGAAGGAGAATGGGTGTTGTTTCGGTTCTAGGTTTGAGTTAATTTTTAATTCATTTGCTGATTGATGTAAATAGTTTGTTTAGTAAAAGTACATAAAAACCACTATAAAATTTATATATATATATTTACTAACCTCCATGTTTGACTGTCGAAATAAAGTAAAACTACGAAGTGAAACTATTACAACTTTTAAAAAATGCAATAAAAAGGTGGGATGTAAAGGCATGCGATTTAACGTTCGTATTTTTGCAGTTTTTGTGGTATAAATAAACTTTCTGGCCAGTAGAAAAGTTTAGTTTAATTTCATAAATATATTAATTTCAACAGTTCTTGAATATAAACATCAAGGGGTAGTGTCATTTGGCCAGAAACATTTTAAAAGAAAATAAAACTTCTTATTAAAATGATTCAATTCAGATACCTAAGAATTGTTGGGATTACTATTAGTATAAAACTAAACGAAACGTAATATTTTAATTTATTTTTGCAAAGAACTACTTTGTGCTATAAAAACTATAAAAATATGGGCTTTAACCATCGCTCCCTTCTAATACATTTTTTTACATCCATTAATGTTTACAAGCCATATATTTTCCACTACAGGCTGACTAGGCCTTTCATAGCTTCATATGTCCTATGATTTAAATTAAGACTAGGACAGGCACAACATCCAGTCCCCACCCGTTAATTCATCACCGTGAAAGGATAAACCCAAATTTCGCGAATTATAAATGTTTCGGGCATGTTGGGAATCGAACCGGGTACCTTAAATTCAGTAGACAGACACGCTACCGACTGAGCTAGGGTGTCGGATCTTCTAATACAAATAATATGTATATTTATACTGACCTCCATTTTGAATGTCGAAATAAAGTAAAACTATTAAGCTAAATTTTTGCAACCTTTGTATTAAATAATAATACACATCTAGACATTAAAAAAGGTTTAATGTCCGTTATTTTCACAATGTTCCTCGAAGGAAACTTTTTAAATTTCTGTTCGTGTTGCCAAAAGTAGACGTCTTTGTCTGTAAAGTTTTATTGTTTGTTGTGGTGGTTGCATGTGTAAGACTAAACAGGATTGGTTGTTCAACAATAGTTAGGGGTTGGGGTTGGCAGGTTTCAAGTGACCCGGACCCACAATTATATAGACTGTTATAAAGGAAGTGGTTATTGGGAATCACTCAACCAAGCTCGTCTAGTCTGGTTTGTTGTTGACGGTAAGAACGGATTTCGAATCCAGGCTGGGTATACCGAGGGTAGGTTTTTACCTAATTGTTTCCCACTCTCCTACGTGGATGCGGGTACACTTCATTTATATTCTACCTTCCTCATTCCTACACCATTAGAATAAATATTATGTGGATATCCCAGATGGTTAGTAAGACGCGAAAAAAACAACCTTTTTGTCAATATTTGCAGCTTCAGACATAACTTATCGTATGGATGTATGAAAGTATTTTTAGTAACGTTCGTAACTGTTAGAGAGTTTCTTTAATACCGTATTCTCACTTCATTTACACCCTACTTATTAATGTTAGTAAGATATTTAAAGTGCACTTTCTAAACAAAGGCGTGAGACAAGAACTTGGTCTGACTTCCCTCCGTGACACTGAGCCACTCCCATTGGTCCATCTGCACCCGTCCTGTCCGGGAACCTGGTGCGTCCAGTACAACCAACCCATCCCCTAATTTATATTCAAGGCTTGTCCGTCGCCCCTTCTCTCCTTTCCAATATTCTTTCCCGCGGGGCGGGAACGTTTTTATTTATTTTTTACTCCCTCTGGTTTTGTTCTTTTTAGACTCGTCCCTCGTCTCTGTCCACCTTCTATCGGCCTTATGGGGGAAACGTAAGTCACGATGGTTAGGGACCCCTTTTCCAACTCAAATGCTGTCTAAATGAAGAGTAGGCTGGCCTCTTTGTCTAGTGGTTAGCATCCCTGGATATTAATCTAGAGGTCCCGGGGTTGATTCCCGGTGGTGCCATAGGAATATTTCTCAAAGGGGAATTGTTCCTATGGTTGCCATATTCAGGTTAATTAGGGTCAAGCTAGGTTTAATACTTAATCAGGCAACACATGACCATTATCATCTCATTGGGATGAAGTGATCGTACCTACATAGTTTCCCAAGCTCAGAAGACTGTTACATATCCGCCACCCGAACCCGGAACTTCTGGATCTGAAGCCTAGAACTCTGACCAACAGACCACAGAGGCGGTCACGCGCCTTAAATGCCTAAAATTTAAAATATTTAGTTACATAGCCCCACAATAAGAGTTTTTTTTAAGTGAACCGCGTCTTACTACCCGTGCGAACTATTTATATATTACATTAATGGGGCAGGAGATGAGAGATGTACAATTTAGGGAACATTTATTTGCATATGCATGAATTATTATTATTAGCACCGCGTCTTACTACCCTTTAGGATTATACGCACTTACGCTAATGTGTAATGGTAGGGTGATTGTGATATGAAATGGAGGACCTACAGTTTAACGTGGAATCCGAACCACGGTGGAGGCCTGGCATTCCCCACATTCCATATTCATGAAGGGAGGGGGGATGCACTTAGTGATATACCACCCTCTGTACACGCGGTTAGGATTTGAACCCTGACCTCCCCGTAATATTTTCGGATAATCACGCCTTTGAGACTGGACCAGTTGTGGTTGAAGGTTTTCCTAATTATAATGGACAAAGTAGAGTCGAGTTGAACTAGCGGAACATCTCGCGCCGATTAGGCGGAAATTTTGTGATTAGCTTAGAGCTCGTTACGTGACCAAGCTTCTGTTCTGCGCCGTTTTTTCGGTGAACGTGTGAAACCACATTAAGACGTTAGGCTAAAAATCTTTGAAACATCTAGCTCACTTTTGTGCCTTTGGGGAAAACGTTTCCGACATTTTATTATATGAAGAACAAATATAAAAATCAGCTCGATGTTGAGCAAGATTTGAGATTAAAAGTAGGAAACATTGAACCGGGTGTAAAAGAGATTGTTCGGGTCAAAAATAAGCATGATTTATCCCATCACATATAGGTTTAGTAGCTGCTAGACATGTCATAAACTTTAATAAAATTAAATTCATCTTTTTACCCCTAACTAAATCATTGCCATTTTTCCATGGTAATATTACTAAATTATTGGTCTGTTTTTTAGTATAGTCAGTTAAAATACTTTGCTTATTAGGGACTACCCACATTTTCTCCAAACAATTACTTTACAGAGTTAACTGCCATAGACATATCAAAGTTTTCAAAAGTAGGGGGTCAATAGCTTAGTTTTTTAAAAACAAGGTGTCCGCAGTACTTAACAAATTGAGAACCATTGGTTAAGGTGTAACTCTCGTGTTATACTCTCCTGCTGATGATGGGGAGATTGGAGTTATAATCCCGGTCGGATATACTTAGAGTGGTTTTTCCTAAATGATTTTCCACTCTCTTTCTTCACAAATGTGGGTATATTACCTCTATAATGCTCCCTTCCTCATCCCTAACCCATCAGAGTAATCATATACGCGTATAACCTGAACAGGTGATAAAAATAAATACAAATAATAACAAGCCAACAACCCTTCCTTCACCTCTGACAAGACATCTTGTGAATGTGGGGAATGCCAGGTCGCCACCGTGGTTCGGATTCCACGTTAAACTGTAGGTCCTTCATTTCATCTCACAATCACCCTACCATTACACATTAGCGTAAGTGCGTATAGCCCAAACGGGTAGTAAGACGCGGCGCTTTAAAAATAATAATAATAATAATAATAATATAATAATAATAATAATAATAATAATAATAATAACAAGCCAACAATTAAAGCAGTTCCTGCCACGCTCGAGACCGAGGATGCCAGACAGGCAAATGGTCGTCACATTCCTTTTAGATAGAATATATATTACACATCCTCTTTACTTTGATCGATCAGAAAACAAGTCTCAACTGATGTTTTCCATCTAAGTGAAAGTATCTAGTTCTCCTGCGCTGACGCGAATGGTAAATCATATTTTTGGTCGTAATGACACGTTGCCCTGGTGCGTGCCGGATCCTGTAAGGTGACCTGAGATAGAAAGAAACACGTGGCCGTCTGTTACTTGTTCTTTCCTGCAACACTTTGCAGAACATTTCGTTGCTAGGTTACCGTAGTTAGTAATTATCTCGTTATTTTCTTTCGGTATCACAATGCTCGAAACTTTAATTAATTAATAAGTCTAGAAGTTTTTATCGATTTTTTTTTAAATAAGGGGCCACTCTGGTTTCTCTACCTGCCAAGCAACGGTGATCATATGGTATAAGGCGGGGCTGACTAACCTTTATGAGAGCGCGTGATCTATATGTAGATAATTTTCTTAAACATATTTTAGCGTGCTCAGATTAGCAAAATTAATTATTCTAGTCGTTCATCATAATTATTGATTATGGTTATTACTACTATTGTTGTTGTATATATTTTTAAATAAATGGATAACACATTTGAAAGAGCTTTTAGAACACCTGTTTAGGCAATGCATCTGAATTGTTAATAATGAAGTGTTAGAAATTGCGTGCGATTTAAAACTCTAATAAATAATCTGATTGGTAAATAAACTATTTGATAAGGTGAAAAAAAAACCTTGGACAGTATTGGATACCTCGTGCCAAGATTATCTTCTCACGCACCACTACGGGCACGCGTGCCATAGGTTCGCTGACCCTCGGCTAAGGTGTCAGGCTTGCAATTAATTGTTTTTCCGGTGACATGGTGGTTGAGGTTCAAATTTCGACCAGATGCACTGAAGGTGGTTTTCCACTTTTAGTTTTTCGTTGTGGCTCTTCCATCTCCATAATGCAAATGCGGTTGCATTTCTTTTAAGTTACCCTCCCACTTCCTAATCCGAAGGATAATCAGTTAATAGTATTTGGGTTATGCATACAAATAAATCTATGGATGAGGCTTATTTCGATGTTGGCACTTATAATCTTTTAGATTAGTTTTAATGAATTTGACCTTGACCTTAGATTCACAGGTTCAATGCTACGCGTCTTACTGACCATTAGGAACATCTTCGACAAAATGTTAATCTAAGAACAGGGGAGAAATATAATAAATCAATTTCTATATTATCGTTCCACCATGAAATAAGATTTAGTACAACGTCGCGGGGATTCATATTCCGCTGTCCCGGGTCATGGATATCCTCGATGCTGTGGTAGTCATGGTTCTATTTTTATAGTCGATAAGTAACCCTTCCTTTTTATTGTATTACTTTCAAAATTCCTTACATCCTCCCCGCCTGTTCTCAGTGGTTAAGTGAATAGAAGCGCCCAACCACAAGTCTAGGGGGAACCCGGTTTGATTACGGATAATGCAGATGATATATATGCTAGGGTTGGGTGTGTAGCTTTAGACGTTCTTTCCTATATGCCATGTCATGTGCAGGTACAGTCTATTTGCTTATATTCGAACCGGTGGTCATGGTGACTGTCAAGTCAATCGATTCTGGTTTGCCGGTGACGGGTAGTTCCGGGTAGTTCGAAGAGTTCCGGCCAAGTGTAATGAGATTTTTTTTTTACTAAATTTTTTCCACTCTCCCTCTCCGCATATTAAGCTACATATTCTTTAAATTATATTTTCCTTATCCCTACTCAACTAGCGTAATCAAATTCTTATGACCTGGAAGTGTAGTTTGATGCAAAGCAAAACAAAAAATGTTTAGTAAGTGTACGTTAAGTAGCACAATAATAACACTCATGCACAGTAAATTGATCAAATTATAAAAATTAGAAACCTTAGCTTGATTAGCGTATGGCTCAGTAAATGATTATTTGGTTATGAACATGACTAATTGTAAATGTTGTTTGATACGTCTGGTTCGTGTGTTGAAGGGGGCGTCTAGGGTTCAACCACCGGACAGGTACTATTGGAGCCCCCTCGCTCTCTTGTATAGTCAGATTCAAAAACATAGCCTACTCTACACTCTGAGAAGAATTGTTGAAGCCATGTACAAGAAACTTCTTCACCTTTTGTACTTTAATTAATCACAGAAAATTGTAGCGGAAATAAGAGAGTGACTATCACGGCGTCTGGCAACTCAAATTCGTTGATCGACTGATATAAAGATCCCAGATTTGATTCTGCATCAAGAGTCAAAATTGTATCACTATGAAATCGGATGGGTTCCCTATCATTTGACCTCAACAATTAGTATTATTATTATTATTATTATTATTATATTATTAGCACCAAGTCTTACTACCCATTCGGGTTATACTCACTTACGCTAATGTGTAATGATAGGGTGATTGTGAGATGAAATGAAGGACCTACAGTTTAACGTGGAATCCGAACCACGGTGAAAGGCCTGGCAAAAATTAGTAGATTAATGTTCTCAACAATTAGTAGGTTAATGGTATCAATAAGTGGTATATTAATGGTCTCAACAAGACGTAGATTAATGTGCTCAACAAGTGGTAGATTAATGGTCTTAACAAGGGGATAATTCAACAATGGTAAATTATAGCATTTCAATGATAGTTAATGTCTCAAAGTGTTAAAGGTCTTATCAAGGTAGATGGTATCAAATGTAGATTATGGTCTCGACAAGGTAGATATAGTGACGGAGATAATAGCCTGAAATGGTAGATTAATGGTCTCAAAATGTAGATACGCCTGCAATGGTAGATTAATGGTCTTAACAAGTGTAGATTAATGGTTGACAAGTGATGATTATACTACAACAGTAGCTAATGCTCTCAAAAGTGGTGTTAATGGTCTCACAAGGGGTAGATTAATGCTTGACAATGGTAATTATGGTATCGACAAGTGTAGATAATGGCCTTGACAAATGGTAGATTAATGTCTCAACAGTGTGGTATAGTCTGACAAGTGGTAGATTAATAGCCTTGACAAATGGTCTTATGCTATAATGGGAGTATGTCTAACAAGTGGTATTAATGGTTCAAAGTGTGATAAAGTCTCGACAAGTGGTAGATTAATAGCCTTGACAAATGGTAGCTTTCTGCTCCTAAAGTGTATTAATGCTCTCAACATGTAGATTAATGGTTGAGTGGTTATTAATGGTCTCGACAAGTGGTAGATTAATGGTCTCAACAAGTAGTAGATTAATAGCCCTGACAAATGGTAGATTAATGGTCTCAACAAGTGGTATATTAATGGCCTCAACAAGTGGTACATTATCGGTTTCGACAGGTGGTCTATAAACGGTCTCGCCGAGTTATAAATTGACTGTATGGGACCTGGTTATTTTTATTTGTCATGGAATTGAGTTAATATACGCCGTTACTAGCATAAACAGGTATTAAATGCTTACACATAGAGATATTGTGTCGCATGATCTGAGGTGTCAGACTCGCAATAGACTGGATTATCTATAACATGGAAGGTCAAGGATCGAATCGCTGCTTGGTATCCCATTGTGTGGTTTTCCCATTCCCTTTATACGAGAATGCTGATGCACCTTATATATAAACAATCTTACTCATCCCTAAAACATAAAACCTGTCAGATAAGGCTCATATTTTGATTAATCTTTTTTTACTACGCATGTGCTTGTACTTAAATATTGTTTACGGTTATGATGTATGCACATTATATTAACATTTTAACCTAACTGGTTTGTAGGACAAGCATAACCACATGAAACAATTACTTATTTTATATTTTGAAAAGCTAATAGCTTGAATAATGATTTTGGATAACGGAGCCGAAAGAACGGTTTTATATCTTCTTACTTTTCAAAGCTAAACTTGGTGGGAATATGTCCATCTATACACAGAGAGTAGCGGTTTGCTGTCATTCAACATGGCGGCTTGAGTTGGAAAAGCCGTGCCCTCTAGCGCTTGCAGTGTCTGGACGTTTAATTACATCCGCATTCTCTCGCGCTTCCATGTGTGTAATAATTTTTGGTGCACAGCCTCTTACTACCCGTTCGAGCTATCAGCATATTTACTTTTATGGGTTAGAGGTGAGGATAGTTGAATTTAGAGGAAGTGTATCCGAATCTTTATGGTGTGAAAGTGGGTAACATAAAAAAATCTTCAGTGCACTCGTTTGAGATTTGAACCCTGATCTCTCCATTATTGGCAATCCATTCTATTTATAGAGTGACAGCTTTAGTGGTTTTCAACTTGGGGTACTTCGGACATACGTGGTGTATTTTATTAGTAGCAAACGAAAATAATTTCGCTATCAGTTTTTATTTTCGTTTCATGTTAACCCAATTTGAACTTAATATAAATAAAAAAATTGTTTTCTTTGAAACAAATTAAGAATCTATGTTAGCTATAGATTTAAACAAAAATTGATTTAAAACATGTTTTATTCTCGTTTGTGGTTTTTACACTCATTCTACGTCCACGCTGTCAATATATTTTACCCGAGGGATGTGTGTTGAGTTTGTAAAAGCTTTTATTGATTTCTGTAGCTGAGCATGTAAAATATAAATAATGCTTGAAGTTAATCGAAATGGCACTCTTCCTTCCTTTGCTAAGTAATTCCCTAAAAAAAAGAAGAAGAAATAACACATTAGTACTAAGAAGAACGGATGAGATTGATTTATTCCCCTGAGGTACTATTTACGCAACCGATAAAAAGGTTGAAAACCACTGCCTTAGAACTTATACCATGCTACGATCGAAGAAGGGAACGTGAATAAAGGCCAATATATTAGCAGTTATTTTAATAAAACATCTTTTTGAACACAAATAAAATATTGTTATGGTAGATATTATATCTAGTTTAATTTGCTACACAATGTAATCTCAAAAATTATTGTAAATTTGTCATGAGCATTCAAATGTCACATTTTATGAGATTTTTTAAAAAGAAAATGAAAAAGTTCTAGTCTAATTATTCGATACCCGTGATTAATATAGCAGAACGATTGAGAATATTTTGCGTAGAAAATAAATCTAAATATATCTACTATCGACTATACTTTATTTATTTTTAGCCAAAAACGTTTTTCCCCATCAAATATTTTTTAAATACTGACCTTAATGTTAGGGCACACATATTACTTCACAGGGGTAGGAAAGTTATCCACATACCATCATTGGAATCGTTGCACTGTCTTAGGACTTGATTCCGATATCTTAGTTAAGTTGATTAGCGGGAAGGGGGTACACGCATTGGTTGATATGATTCATCTCGTAATTGGCTTGGAGGGATAGTCACGTCTGTAACCACACCTCTTTCTCCTCACCGTTTCTCGGCTTGAATCCATAACCCTCCCCAGTACAGTCTGAAACGCGGGAGCTGGGACCAAAGACGAGCGCACAAAGGATCGTTAGATTGGGACGGTCAAGTGGGATCGAGGAAGCCGGGTTGAATAGGTGTGTAATTGGCTTCCGCCATGTTGCGTCCCTCCCCCTTCCCAACCTGGCAAGTCGCTGATTCGTTATTATGGTGTTTAGCGTGGTTTTGGCAAGCTCGGCTCGACATTCATTGTCTTGCGCTTTTAGTTCGGACGCTCAGACAGATTCGAAACGTTGACTGCGATTCTATCATATTGGACACACTCTTAATAACAAAACTCATCGTTCTATATAAGCACTGTCCCACGCAGTAAGTACCTTTTAAAATAAATGGTACGACACAATTGTACAAATTTCTCATTAGTATATCATAGCTTAGAACAAAATTTTCAAAAATAGGTTTTCAATAAATAACCTAAGTAAGTTTTTCTTAGAAAAACAAACATTTCAACTTATTTATCACGATGAACATTTTTCCTAGATAAATATTAAGTAAAATTGTTGCAAATTTTTACTTTATTTCAAATTTTCAAAAATCAGCCGATTTATTAGAAAACTACCCTCAAATTATTTATGTCGGTAAAACTTAAAATATAGCCTTATTCATGAAACATGATTTTGAGATAAACGAACCAAATCTTAAAGGCAATTTTTGATAAATTTCAAATTTACTAAAATTCGTAATCGAACTACCCTTAGATTAATTTATATTAGAAAAATAAATATACATTTTTAATTTATTATGTAAAATAATATTAGTTAGAGGTCATTTTCGAAAATTTTTAAATTTTCTAAAATTGGTTTTAAGTCAAACTACCTCTAATATTGTTTAGAAAAATAAGGATCCATTATTATTTAACACGTAAAATAGTCCCCAGATACAGATAAAAAATCGTTAAGACTATTTTCAAAAACTTTCAACTTTTTCAAAAATCAGTCATCAGTAAACGAACTATATTATTAAAGGATTTTTCTTGAAGAAAAAGAGATATATAAAATTATTAAAAAACTTACCAAATACCCACTTTGAACAAAATTGTGAACAAATTGTTAAAATAATTACAAAAAAATTCTATAAACTACTTTTAAACAATTTTTTCTTAAAAAAAAAAAAGGTATACATTTTTATTTGTGTCAAACGCTCTTCAGATATACATTTTAATCAAAATATTTAAACCCACTTTCGAAAAATTTTGAATTTTAAAAAATAGCTCATCAATGAACTACACTTAAACTAAACCAAAAACTCGGTGATAATGCACTTATAGATAAGCCTAAAAACTTAGGTTTCGCGGGAAATAGAGGGATTACCTCACATAACCATAAAAATCTAAAAATTGGAATTTTCAAAATGGGACTGATTAATGGGGGTATAATTAAAAATAAAACTTAAAAAAGACGAGCTATAAAATTAAAATTTGGTATACAGGTAGAGAGAAAACCCCAGATAACCAAATAAATCTTGAAATCAAAACTACCTAAACTTATAGAAATAGATATTTATCATTGTGGTAGAAAATTGAAATTTACGGGTAGCTAAAGGGAACACTCCATATAGTTATAAACATTTTTAAACTTTTAAATGGGTCCGTAGGAAATAGGGAAGAGGGGCAATAACAGAAACATTACTTTTGTGTATGGTAGAAATTTAAATTTTGAGGTTAGAGGACAACTCGAAATGACCAATAAATCTGAAAAATTGAAATTTCTAAAATAGTAGTTAGAAAAATTGGAGGAGAAGGGGGGGAGGGTGAGAGGTTTAACATTTCCAAAACTAATAGAATAAACTACTCCCTAGCGTTGATAGAATATTCGGAAGGAAAGTAAAGGGACCACGTTAAATATCCATAAGAGCCTAAACATTTTAAAGAAATAAGTGAAAGGAAGTGTATAGAAATAAAAATCTTTTAAATGTGATAAAAAAAATTCAATTTGGCAAGCTGATATAAGGATCCCTGAAGATATCCCATCAAATATTAAAATTTGAAATTTATAAGTGGGAGTTTAAGAACTGGTGTGGTTACGGAACTAAAAATTGCAAAAAAAACAACAACATTAACCTACTTCTTTCTGTGGTAGAGAACTGAAATTGTTCAAGCAGAACACTCCAAATAAACATAAACGTATGCACATTTTAAATGTTGTAATGAAACTCCGGGAATTGGAGAAGCTATATTTAAAAATTACTTTTGAAATGAAGTAGAACATTATAATTTGGTAAACGAGTAGAGAAAAACTCCAGTTAATCAAATGGATCTTAAAATATAAAGTTTCTCAGAGTGATTTTGAAGATGAATTTGGAGGGCATCAAAAACGTACATAACTACAACTACTTATAACTGTAATAGAAAACTAAAATATAGCATTAAAGTAAGGAAATATACCACTCCAAATATCTATAAAAGTCTGACAATTTGTAAAATGAGACTCCAGGAAACATAGGGGTTGAGGTTTATAAAAAAAAAACACTTTTAAGTTTATTATATATTTTAAATTTGGCAGAAAGGTAGAATTATAACTTTAGATAACCAAATAAATATTGAATTTTGAAATTTATAAGAGGTAACTGGACAAATGGGGAGAGGGGTAAAAGTTGCTTCAACAATTTATTATTATTATTATTATTATTATTATTATTATTATTATTATTATTATTATTAGCACCGCGTCTTACTACCCGTTCGGGTTATACGCTCTTACGCTAATGTGTAATGGTAGGGTGATTATGAGATTAAATGAAGGACCTACAGTTTAACGTGGAATCCGAACCACGGTGGAGGCCTGGCATTCCTAAATTTATTATTAGTGTGTTAGAAACTTAAATTTGGAGAAAAGTTAAAGAAGCCACTTAAAATAACCAAAATAATCTAAAAAATTTAAATGGGGCCCCGGGATATAAAAAAATAGGGGGCAGATGGGTATATAAAAATTACTTTTATGTGTGGTTGAAAATTTAAATTTGACAAGCAGTTAAAAAAGACTCTTCCAGTTAACAAAATGAAAATAGAATGAATTCGAGAAATAACTGGGAAAGGTAGGAATAAGTAGGTTGTTGGGGGGTTTCCACAATTTCCAAAACTAATAATAACACTACGTCTATGTGTGGTAGAGAACAGAAATTTAGCAAGTGATTTTAGGTACTATTCCAAATAAACAAAAGTATGAACATTTTAAATTTCAAAATTTAACTCTGGAAGAAATAGAAAAATCCTATTATGGAATACATAAAACTTAATTTGTTAGGAATGTAGAAGGAACACTCTAATAACAACATTAATACTATTAACTATTTTAGATTTATAACTTGGGGCTGGTGAAATGAGAGGTTTTAAAATTTCCAAGAATTTAAGAATAGTCTACTTAAATGCTGTGGTAGAAAATTGAAACTGGGGTGACTGGTGAAAGGACCACCCTAAACCGCAATAAGGAACATTCTTAAATGTAAAAATGAAGGACCAGAAAACGGAAAGGGGTTTCCCTCGATATTTCCAGAACTAAAAAATGTTCATCCTTTATTACCTTAAAAATATAATTTCATCTATCTCACTTATCGGTTGAGCTAACTCTGCTAGATAGTAATAATTTCAGCCAACCGGACAGTTAGAATTCCGGCAGCGGCAATGTTGGCGCGTTCCCTCTTAATTTATTTTATAGTGCCTGACACATTAGGGCTTTTGTTAATACTCAAAACTATTCTTAACAATCTAACTATTTTATATTATCTTTAACTAATATAGCCTAACAATTACAGGTAGTTAAATTATGTTAAAGTCTTGTCATGTATAAAGTATTGACCTACAGAACTAGCAATATATAATATAATAATAATCCTAAAAGCACCATACATAATTCGCTTCCTCCAAAATATTGTCTACACAAAGTGTAACTTATAGTTAAAGTAAACAAAATGTTAGTCTGCAAAGAAATGGCACTATTTCCAAAAGTGTCACAATAGTATGAATGGATTAGTGGTGAAAAAATAATGTGAGTGGGTCAGTAGTGCTGCAGTAGCGTGCTTGAAACTGTACTACTGCGCCACTCGCGTAATGACGTCACTAATTGGGTGCATCACCGTGCTTAACAAGTAAATCAACGCCACTACCGTTCTACTCACACTAACGGCCCACTCAGCTTAGTTCTTGCGTACCGGTTAGACACCTTCATTTAGGGTTACAAGATTCAAAAATAAAGAAGGAAGACCATTTATTCTGAAATCAATTGATATGGAGAACACTTTAAAATAAAACAAAATTTAGGGTATAAACTTTTATTACGAAATAAAACGTTATGTCAACATTGGAATAATCTTGGAGCATAATGATAATACCATATATTAGATAAGCGTAGGTACCAAGTAACACTTTTAAAATGGCCACGTCTTTCTACTGCTGGGATTCAAACACCAACTTCTTCGTCACTAGCAATAAAGTTTCTTGAGAGTGTTAAATAATAACATCCGTAATGAGCGCTAGTATGAAATATTTTATAAAACAGTCATTTAATTAAATTAATGTGTTGACAAAGTGAACGCCTCTAGTCCATTTAAACCAGAGATTCTCAACCAGTGTGCCCTATCACTTAGGGGTGGCGCGAGGGGGGACGCAGGATTTTGAAGAGGGAAATGTGAAGAAAAAAATAATAAAGAAAATATTTCACCATAACATCATAAAAATAAAGAAACAAAAGAAAGTTTTGTCTTTTAGTTCTTCTCTGAATTGCACTTGCCACGGCACTTAATGCGAGACAAATTGATTCCCTTTGATGACAACATATTATTTATTTTTATTGGTATTATTAATTTTTATTGATCTCACATTGTGGTTTATTAGTGTGCCAGACGCTAGTTTATTGCTTTTCAATTATATTTTAATTTATATCTGTATTTATGCATTTCATTCAGTGTTTTATTTATATCTTTCATTCAACTCAGTAAGGGAATGATTAAAAATGTGTATTTTAATTTTAAATAGTTACAAAATTAAAACACTGTTAATTATTCACTATGCTACTTTGATATATTCTACTTAGGACGAAAAAGAAAAATTGTGAAAACAAAATGCTTACGAAATTTCTTACAAGGGTGCCACGAGATTCTAAACACCCTTACGAGAGTGCCGCGATCCAAGAAAGGTTATGAATCTTTGATTTAGAGGAATTAAACAAATTTACATTTTGAGCCTCGTCTTACTACTCGTTCTGGCTATCCACTATTGTGCTAGGCATGAGGAAGCTAGAATTTACCAGAATTTCCGTATTAGTAAAGTGGGAAACCATTTATAAACTTAACCCGTCACCATGAAACTGGACCAAATGAGCTTGACGTTTATTTCGCTTTCTCACCGATACGGGTAACAAGTCTGTTATTCTAAAAATATTTTACACAGTCAGCTTTCACTATTTTATATTTAGATGTTATTGAAACGTGTAATAAAATTAACTTTACAAATAAATTAGTTGCTATATTTTTATTTATGAATTCATTTGGTGGGTCGAATAAAAAATATAAACTATATTTATAATCTTTAAATCAATATCTTTCAAATCCTAACTGAGATTTAAACCTTAACCTCTCAATGTGTTTGGTTAGTTTTTACAAAAACAAGTTGTGGTTCTGACTTGTAGTGTCAAAGATGAATGTTAACTGTGCTATCCTTGGCTGAACGATTCATTTATCTCTTTCTCCACCCCACCTTGCAACCAGCGTTTTCTCTGCCTCACAGAAGATAATTTTTTCTTATTATTATTATCATCATCGCGTGGCAGCTTTTGAGTGGACGAGTAACATAAGTCTTAACCATGGGCAGACTTACTCCCAAGTGAATTCTTGAGAGCTAAAGTAGATATATATATTTCACTGTCTTGGGAGGGGAAGGGTTTCTTATATGGGATCATTTTATCATATTTACTCATTTGAAACTCAATTCGGCCCATGGCCAATTTATTGCACGATTCCCCTTAAGGCTTAAGGTACAAATACTGTTGGGAAGGCTACCTCTTTAGGGATATTTAACATGTACTTTCTAAACTGAACCAAATGATTAATGTTGCACACGCCTTGCAAACAAACTCATATTTTTAACCGGCACCACACCCATTCCCTCCAATACTCACTTCTCCACTGTTAACAAAATCATAATTTTATAGCGAAACATATTGGAGATAAAACTGCATCTACTCAGTCTTTTTTGAAACAGAAGCCAGTACTTTGTTCCAGCCTATATGCTCCAAGTAACTCCTCTGTTAAACATTATAAATCTTCCAAGTTCTGGTTCCTCTCCTGTCTCTATCCTCCTAGAAGCACCTCACCTTCTAGTTTTTCTGCAATCTCCATCCTGCTAGAATCCCACCAGCTTCACTTGCTAGTTTTTCTCTGTTCTATATCCACCTAGATTCACCATAGCTTCAGATTGTAATTCATATCCAGTATATATCCTCCTAAAACCGACCTCACCTTCACATTATAGTCCCTTAGTTTCTCTCTAGTGTAAATCCTCCAAGAGCGCTCGCTATTCAACCTCATACATCCCCTATTCTGTTGACTCGGTGTGAACCCAGCCATGTGGAACTTTGAATGACTCTGCGGTTGGGTGTAACGGGTTGAAGGAGGGAAGGGGCTTAAAGCACAACTGATGACATCAAATATGCGGTTATAATTGAATTTAATGTGCTTCTTTTTTGTGTTAATTTCAGCAGATGGGAGCTAAAACATGTGGTGTGCGAGTGCAAATTACTACTTCAATATGGCAATGAATGTATTCACTATATAAAGTGGATAAAAAAAAGCTTTTTTTAACAATTATGTTGATCATGTTCAGTAGGCTTAATGAAAACAGATTTGCACATGATGTGCATTTTTAGGTGGACAGGAAGGGGGGGGGGGGCAAAAGGGAAAATTGGTTTGGTGCTTTTTGTGTAAATGAATATTCATACACACTACCAGCATAACAATAATCCCCTTATTATTGATTAAATATAGTGCTAAAATATTATTTTTGCAAACATGTTATAGACTCTTGTAGATTATTTTTATATAATTAGTAATTGAATGCATTTTTAAGCATACTAATTATTATAATAGTCCTAGTTTTATCCTAGTTTTATAAACAAGTCATATTTTTGTATTTATTCTAATATAACATTTTGTTTTACTTATTGAACTTTGAATTGAGTCACAACACATCGACATCAGGTTCAGCTTTGTTACAATTTGAGAGTATCTTGCACTAGTGTCCTTTTAATATGCCTTTCTACCTGTTTCGACGACCTCATGGTATCATCATATTTACTTTTTTAATAAGTATTTAAAAATCAAAACTTGTTTACTATTATAAAATGTAATGAATAGCTCAAATAAAATTATAAATATTTAATAATGCCTAGACAATTTTTTTCATATTAGTTGGAGATATGTTTTATTTTGGTAGCCAATATATTTATGTTCGGGGCATAACTTGTTGTTTTCAACAGCCCACAAGATACACCTAAGTACAAGCCAAGACGATTTCTAGCCATTGACATAATAAAGTTCATTGTGACACGATTGAATGACATGACTGTCGAAATATTATTGACTTAAAAATAGTTGTATTTATTGTTTATTTTTTTTCATATCGGCGTGCCACTCAAATCATGCACGCGTGCCATAAGTTTGTCCTCCCTGGTATAAGGCTTCATTATCGTAATAGACTATAGACGGCCGATTACAGGTAGATCGGGGTTCGAATTTCGGTCAGATGCATTGTAGTTGGTTTCCCCTAGAGGGTTTTCCACTCTCCTTTCACGTAAATGCGGTTTCACTTCCTCTGAATTTAACCTTCCTTATATCTAACACATTAAAATATGCGTATAACCTAAACCGGTGGTAAGACGCGATGCTAAAAAAAACCTTCCTTGTGGCCAGTGGAAAGGTCAACAAAGAGTCTAGGTTACCCTGTTTCTATTCTTGGTTATGCGACCAAGATATTTACTATTTGTACTCAAATTCGTTCTGCTAACCAAGTATTAAATATCTTGGTGCTAGGTATGGATGTGAACAAGTACTTACTGTCTTAGGTTAAGTTGCTTTTATAAATTCTGGCCTTGATAAAAATGTGCGTTAAATAAAAAATGTAAACAATATTTCGCCAATATAAAAAATAAATTGATCTCAATACTTAAACATCAAAAGGCAATTTCTTATTTAAAAAAACGTCTAACAAGGTTGATAAAATTTCACTCAAATAAAATTTGTACTTTCCTATAAACGGCATAACTGCTACAAGCCCACGTTTCTATTAATAGTAAGACGTGCGAATAAAAGCTAATTTTTGAATAAAACACATTTTCTGTCAATTAAAAAAAATGTAATACATGTTGTTACCTTTTTTTCCTTTTTGATATCTTTGTTTTAGATTAATTCATTCTGAGGTAACACTAGCCCCAAAGGTTTTTAATTACATGCATCAGCATTCCGCTGAAGTGGAAGTAAACGACAAAATTAATCTAGGCTAAAATAAACATTCCCCGTTAAATTTTAAAGTTGTCAGCAGGTACTTGAGCCAACCTTAAAATTATTTTGGTAACCAAATTGATGACATATTGAAAATAAAATCCAAACAAATAATGGCAATTAGATATGAAAATTTTTGGATACAATTTTTGTATTATTGAGTTTTAGGGGAATGGGATGTATTACATATAATATTGAATAATAAAAACATGCATGAACTACGGTAAAACTGACTTTAGTGACACGTCCAACCACCAAGCACTTTAGCTGATATGCGAGTGTGTGGAGAACTGTAATCGCTGTTGTTGCTTCATCGTAACTCATTTGTTAATGTTTCTGGTGCTAAGTCCTTGAGAAACAATGAACTTAAGTGTGAACTTTGATATATCGATTGCATTCGTTTCATCTAAATAGCTGAAATTTTGTTATATATAATAAAATAACTGAACATTTTCCGTTTCCAAAACGGCATCTTCCATCTCAGATCCCTACGTGGAAACGAACCTGGCTTGTTCACTTGTCTAACGTGTCGTGGTGCGGTTGTGTTTTCAGGCAGTGCAGACCCGCCCGGCTGGCTCGAGCTATACGGCGCGGTCTTGAGCTACGGGCAGCCGGCACCATGGACTTCCACCTCCACACGTGAAGTAAGTGCAGGCCATTTCCCCCAACCTCTCTGTCAAGGTTGAGTTACACTATATAGTCGTTGCAAACTTTCATCCAATGAAATGGGTTGTGATCAGCTTTAACTTTCTAGTTTGAACCGACCTAATAGAAATGCTTATATTGGTGCAGTTTTTACTAAACTGTGGCTTGCGCACCCTCTTTTACACGCCTCTCTTTCCCTCGGTTGTAGTTTTGTTTAGCTTATAGCCTTATTAAAACTTAGAACGACCGTTTATAGTGACTCTCCACCTTTTGTGTTTTGAGGAACCCTTAAAATTAATATTGAAATTTGGCGAAATCCTATTATACTACTACCTTAAATTAGAATTTAATTTAGTTAAATAACAAAATTGAACAAATAATTATTATGCTAATACATACATCTTATTGTATTATTTTGGGTACCCGTCATTTGGCCTAAAAGGCATTTGGCCTAAAGTGTAGGCTAAACGCCTTTAGGCCAAATGCCTTTAGGCCAAATGCCTTTTAGGCCAAATGCCTTTAGGCCAAATGCCTTTTAGGCCAAATGCCTTTTAGGCCAAATGCCTTTAGGCCAAATGACTTTAGGCCAAACGCCTTTTAGGCCAAATGCCTTTTAGGCCAAACGACTTTTTGTAAAGTTAATTTTTAGACCATTTATTAAAATATGTTTTGCTGTCTTCGGAAACATTCGTTAAGATTTGTAGTGATGCTAATAGATGGCGAGGTGTGTAGTGTTTAGTTAAATAGTATATACTACCGTTTCAAAATATATAGGTCTTTTCTAAATTTACTACTTCCCAAGGTATAGCAGCACGTCCATTAACCTGTAGTACCACTTTTGTATGTTGAACTTTTTACATTGCCAAGGTTTTGTTCTAATTTTTGACAAGCCATCTTGTTAATGTAGGGAGTGCCAGGCCACCACCGTGGTTCGGATTCCACGTTTAAACTGTAGGTCCTTCATTTCATCTCACAATCACCCTACCATTACACATTAGCGTAAGTGCGTATAACCCGAACGGGTAGTAAGACGTGGTGCTAATAATAATAATTTTTGTACCGTTTTGTACCAGAAATAAAAAGTTTTGTACCCGTACCGTTTTTTATTAATTAGCACATACATGTGGTCACACCATTTTAATAATTTTTTTTATTTTGAATTTTGAATATATTTTTTTTAAGTGCCAAAGTATATTTTAACAGTCTTTCTAAGTATATTTGTTTATTAATTTTGCTAAATGAATTAATCAATCATTCATTTTTTAATAATCATATTAACTTACTCGAGTTTGCCCACGGCTTCGCTCACATTTAAGTTGGGTAAATTATCTTATTTTTAGCAAATCATCTAAACCAGGTTTTCTCAAACTCTATACTCTTGAGCCTTATATGAACATAAAATTAATTGTTAAGACTCTTATTCTTAGAATAAAATAACTTTTTTACGTTAAAATACAAAAATGAGACATTTATTATTTAATTGATTTAATTATTTTCTGATAAGAGCTTTGTAGAAGTTTATAAAAATAGTAAGGTTTTGTAAGATATTAATTAATTTTATTGCTTCATAGGCCAAACAGAATATTAATTTTTTAGTCAATCATAATTTAGGCAAGTCGAAAGAAGTGAGAAATTGGTTCACACCTCATCTGAAATCCCTTCGCGCCTCGCAGTTTGAGAAACCCTGATCTAAACTACCAAAAATACAATTTCAGACACGTATGAGGCGAAAACTTTGTATGTTGATGAAGCCACAAATTAACTACTACCTATAAGAAGTAAAATCTATTTTATAAATATATATATATAATCTATTTTATATATATATGCAGTCTTTGCATCAATATTTGCTCGCTTACGCAGAGACATTGTTGAAATGAACATCAAAAGAAATAGTTTAAATTTACTAACTAAACATGAATTAATTTGAAAGAATCACTCTAGTACTAAGCACCTCAGCTTATCAAATAAATTGTTCTGTTAGTAATTGTTTCTATTGGTTTTTGAAAATTTTCCCTTCTCCTCCCAATCATAATTTCTCTAACTCCCATTTAAACACATAGTTTTAAGAATACTTTCTTTATCTATAGTTGTTCTTCTACCTGCCAGCCAAATTTCGATTTTAAACTATAGATAAAACGCCACCTAGGCGGGTGCGCTCGTTACTAACTTCTTATTTATGTCAAGTATGCTTCCAAAGTCAATGTGAATAGTAAATGTTTGTATGTTTATTGTAAGCTTTCTTATTATTTATGCGTGAAGGGTTACGAAAAGTGTCATACCGATACTAAGAAAATGCCGGGTAAGCGTTGTATCGTTGCCGTATGCAATAAAAGTAATCTAAGGGATATGGTGTTATACACCATGACTTCCCTAAAGATTCTGATGTCAGATGAAGATGTATTCCCTTCTGAACGAGATGGAAAATCATGATTCATATTTTATTTGCTCAAAACATTTTTTCACCTAATGAATATGAAAAAGACCTTCAGCCCTAACTGCTGTAATTTCCTTAAAAAAGCAAATTAAAAACCGCCCTTATTTGTGATGTCTCCGAAAATGTTATCCAAGGGGAAAATATATCACCCGTGAATCTAGGCATTGTATTAGATTTACGAAACAAATAGTAAGTGATTTCATGGCGGGTAAACATGTCAACCCCAATAGTTTTACTTTATGGAAAAGTCCCCTTCTATAGTGAATTTAATTATTTGTTTAAATAGTTTACTTAACTGCAAGATTTCACATATGCATTTTATAACCTTATTATCCAAATCGATCTTGCTTCATTAATGTGGACAGTAGTCTGGAAGAGAAATCTCCCCATGCAAGGTGGATATAGTTTTATGATATCCGTGCCATCTTAAAACATACTTTTGAAACATTATTTCTAAATTTAATAAATCACGTGGCTGTTTGACACACATAAATATGTTTTGTACAATAGTTTATTGTAGTACATGAACAAATGTATATAGTACGCAAGTTAATGAAAGAATTAAGGTATTTGGTGACGTAAGTGTTACCTTAAATTATGTGTTAACTTTTCAATATAAATTTAATAACCCTCTCGTAAGTAGGCCTATTCATAAACCAATTTGTAGTATAGTGAAAGTCTTGAATTTATATTAATGTTCAAATGAGTGTGTCAAACTATATATTTAAAGGGTAATATTAGATTCAGCTACATTTATGTTATATAAGTTGGTAATAATATATGCCCCCCTCAAAGTTGGAGATAATATGTGTGTCCTCCACCTATATCCCCACCCGCCCCCCCCTCAGTTGGAAATAAAGTTGTCCTCTAAGATTGAAGTTCAAATCCCAGCCGGGTGTAACAAGGGTATTTTTCCCTAAAATGGTACCCCACTCTCAATATACGCAAATGTAGGTACATTCAATCTAAAATGTAACATTCCTCATTCCTGGTTCATTAGGGTAAATTGATGTATGTGTACAACTCAAACGGGTAGTAAGTCACAATGAAAAAAAACTTATTGTGATGACTATCAAGAGTATCGGCGAAGCTTTATTAGTGTTGGGCGAGGTAGTTTGTAAAAACACTATTTTTAAGGAATTTTTAGGTGATTGACTCCAAGCCAGTGGAAAATATTTGAAAATGGAATGCCACTAAAAGCTATTTGGGGTCTCCCTTAAGCATTTAGAAATAATAATAGATTGTTTTAGAATCTTTTTGAAGTTTGATGCAAACCATCTTTCAGCTTCAAACTCAAGTATATCAGAGGAAGTTTAACAAACTGGAGGAAGGCACATTTCGATGGGGGAGAAAAATTTGGTAATACCCCACCCTATCAACCCTTCCCTCTTTCCCAGTTCACGCTCAATGAGTGACACTCGATATAAAACTAGTGACAGACACACCGTAGAATGTAAATTATTTCCTCAGAGTCTGACAAACTAACTTAAATCTAGAACAAATACAACATCCAGCCCCTGACAGTTAATTCATCATTGTGAAAGGGGAAAAGCACAGTCAACCAATGATACGTTTTTCGGACATTCCGGGAATCGAACCCGGGACATTTAGCTCAGTATACAAACACGCTACCAACTGAGATAAAGTGTCGGACTGTGTATTGAAATCAACATTTAGTACGGTTTATGTGTTGTTAGCAAAATAATTCTATATTACGTGATCAAATAATTACACCTCTGTACACAAATAAAAAATTGGTACGTTGGTATTAACGCTGTGAGCTACCTGGTCTCATAAGTCATCGCACTCAAAATATAACTTGTTTTTGAGTGACGCGGAGGTCGGGGTGTAGTGTAGTTATTCTTTTATATTCATTCATGTATTAAATTATAAAAGACTTGTGAGATTTAAATGTATTTATTGAATGATCATAATACTAGTGTAAATATTTTTATGAGAGTTCGGCCATTCATTTTTTCTGGTACAAAGGCTCCTTCGGTCTAAAATGTGAGAACCCTGGTCTAAGTCAATATATGTTAATGTGTTGAATAACACGCTCTGGTAGCTTTGTCAGTTCGAAGTACTTTAGTATTAATTTTAACCGAAATTGGGTGGGGTGCGGGTGAAGTCTCTATAAGCGAGGTCCTCGGTGTAATAACCCATATCTTGTGTTAAGAGACTTAAAAACTAAAACGAACTTAATTACCAGAATGGTGGCTACTAGTTATATACATTTTCTTGTATACAATGTATGGAAGCTACTATGGTTGTGCTTTTTTCAAATGAGAATATAAGGGACACTTTTAATATGTGTGTGTTTTGATTATAAAGTCTTAAACCAAGTCTTAAAAAGGAGCCTATGTATACGACTCATCTTCTGTGTCTAATGTTTTAGTTATAAAGTAAATAATTTATGTTTGTATTGAAATTATTAGGGGTTATGGGGGAAGGTGCCCCTTTTACTCCACCCATTGAGTGCGCCACTGGTTCTAAGTAAACGCTTAGTGAGAGGTCATTTTATCATAGATATAATTAATTTATAAAATATGATAGTTATTAAAATGATTTTTATGAACTTATAATGCCCCTTTTTCTCGTCAAGTGAAAAAATCAAAAGTATATCCATTAGCTTTTATTTAATTAAAGGGTACTAAACTTTTAGTTCAAAACCCTTTTAAAAAGGTTTAGATTATATATATAATGTTAATAATGAATACTTTTTGAGCCAGTATGTTAAAGGAGCCTCTCATTTTATATTATCAAGTCAATATAGTAAGTATAGTATTTATCTTAAAAATGTTAAATAAAGTTTAAATGTAATTATAATTATACAAAAATGTACATTTGTTATATTTGAATATGATGTATTTTCACTGTCTAAAATATGTTTTTCAAGTAAATAGAGTAAGCTCTAGTAGTGTTGTTTTTTCATTGTATCTTCACGCCAGTCAATGCTTTCCAAATTTAATAGCAATTAGAAGGTAGGTATGAGGAAGATAAAATTATGAGAAGTACCCTCGTTTGCGTGGAAAAACGGGAAACCATTTAGGAAAAATTACCTTAAGTACACCGTGTAATTGAGCAGGCGCGGTATGCACATTTTGTCCTCGATTCATTATTTTATAGTAAAAATCTTTCTTTCAAAAATGAAGATGAAATACATATTTAAAAAATTAGATATCACTAAACTTTACACAAAAATATACAAATCAATACATTATTTAATCTATATAAAGCAAAGGATGAAGCAAGAGAGAGGTACCGCCAACAACTCGTGAAACTCAAAACAAATTATGTTAGTGGGTTTGAAAAAGAACCAAAGGAAAGTTGCCGGGGAACAATGAATTTTTTTTATGGTTTATTTCAAGGTCGTTTGCTATTATTAGGAATGGAGGGAGGAAAGGACTGCTGCCTAAACCCACCCTTCAAAGTATCTTGTAGAGTGCGACGGAGAAGAGAGAAAGAGAAGATTTAGCCTGTTTGCCACGTAACTCAAGTTGGCCCGCCACATTGCTGAAAAAAACCTTTTTTGTCTAATCGTTTGTGCTCTATTTGTGCTCATATGTGCCCGAACATGAACATTTTTGCTGTGAAACTGGCCAATTTAGAAAATATTTAATGTGGTGGGCCAACTTGAGCTCAAGCTAGCCCACCACATATTGAAAAACACAACATAACAAAATTTATTTAAGTCAATCCATTGTGCTCCATTTGTGCTCATATGTGCCCGAAAATGAACATTTGTGCTTTAAAATTAGAAAATCTAAAGAACAATTAATGTGGCGGGCTAACTTGAGTCTTCCTTATACCATAACCTGTAGAAAAAATTGAATTCAAGCTGGCCCACCACATTTTTAAATATCAATGTAACAAAATTCTGTTTTCACCATTCGTTTCTTTTTCGTTTGTGCTCATATGTGCCCAAAAATGAGTATTTGTGCTCTATAATTAGAAAATCTAGAAAACAGTTAATGTGGTGGGCTAGCTTGAGCTCTAGTTGGATCGCCTTCATTAAATGTTATCTAAAAGGCCTAGATTCACAGCCCTAACGTTAATTTTCGGGCACATATGAGCACAAACTAAGAACAAACGAATCGTGAATACAGAATTTTGTTACATTGATATTTAAAAATGTGGCTGGCCAGCTTGAACTATATTTTTCTACTGTTTATGATATAGGGAAGGTTCAAGTTAGCCCGCCACATTAAATGCTCTCTAGATTTTCTAATTTTAAAGCACAAATGTTCATTTTCGGGCACATATGAGCACAAATGGAACACAATGGATTGACTTAAATAAATTTTGTTATGTTGTGTTTTTCAATATGTGGCGGGCTAGCTTGAGCTCAAGTTGGCCCACCACATTAAATATTTTCTAAATTGGCCAGTTTAACAGCACAAATGTTCATGTTCGGGCACATATGAGCATAAATAGAGCACAAACGATTAGACAAAAAAGATTTTTTTTCGGCATAGTGGCGGGCCAACTTGAGTCACGTCTGTTTGCCTCTAGGCTATAAGAGTGTCACTTTTTGGAATGGGAGAACACAAGCGATCCTAGCGGTGAGATATTTTTACCAACCAAAGCTCGTCAGATTTATCCCTCTGGCCTCTGCTGCAGCCATTGGCATTTCGGAGGTCCACTTGCTTACATCGTACGTTTTTCTTACCCTAGGAAGTTATCATCCTGTAAAGGCTACCACATTTTGTATTTTTACGTTTTATGAAGACTTAAAAAAAGACCGACAATTCCATAAAATCTTTTGTATTTTTTTCACAAGTTGAAATAATTCCTGAGAATGCTTTGCAAAATTACTAGGAGGGAAATTAGAATATAGTTTTTAAACAAAGGACCTATTGTGTTAACATAGCCCATGTTGTTAATAATATCACCGTAATAAAAATAGTTACACTGTTTGAAAAAAATAACTGTACTAATTTTATATAATAATAGTTATAATAATTCTAACAATAATAATAGAGTTAAGGATCTAGTCAAAACCATAATTTAAGTTTATATATATTTATATATATATATATGACCATTGTAATATTTACTGGCAAAATTTATTTAATGCGTAACTATTATTTATATATTAATTATTAATACAATAGAAAAAAAAATGTTCATATATATCTCAGTAGCGCTAAACGAAAATCGGGCGTCACTTCAGACAAATTTAAAGTGGGTGGTTGAATATTGGTTTCCACTTTCATTTTGCCTTTCGGAATAAGTTGTCAAAAGTCCCCATAATTTGAATGTACGCATATAATTTTACCGAGCGTAAACGATGCTGAGAATAGGATTTTCTTATTGTTTTTCGTTAACTTTATGACCGTGAGCTATATTAACAAGGAAATAATATCGGAAATCTATATATAAAAAAGGTGATATAGTGTTTTGTGAACTACTGATCTAGTTGTATGTAGAATATTGTCAATGTTTTTAGAAATATTGTAACTACCTTGCATCAGTTGTGCTATCTATATTCAGATGAAACAACTAACAGTACCTTTTACTTTCCGAAGATAACCGAAGGTTTTAAACTTACATTTTAGGCCAAATGACTTTAGGCCAACTGCCTTTTAGGCCAAATGCCTTTTAGGCCAACTGCCTTTAGGCCAAATGCCTTTAGGCCAAACGCCTTTTAGGCCAAATGCCTTTTAGGCCAAATGCCTTTAGGCCAAACGCCTTTAGGCCAAACGCCTTTTAGGCCAAATGCCTTTTAGGCCAAATGACTTTTGGTTTCATTTTTAGGCCAAATGCCTTTAGGCCAAATGCCTTTTAGGCCAACTGCCGCGTCCCCATTATTTTAACTCTTTACATATTATAGTATTGCAAAACACATAAATAAAAAAAATTTAATCACGAAAAATACAAATCACATTAAAAAAGAGGTATCATTGCTCATAAATCTTCAGTGTGAAACTTGGACTTGGTGATTTTGGAATATTTATTTAATTTTTGGAATAATTCTTACCAAGCACACCCAAGTTCTTCTTTGATGGGCAAGAAAAAAAAATCTATTTTTTTATTTTTGATAGTGATAGTTGCAGAAAATCCTTGTTCACAAAGACTTGTAGTTGAAAATTGTATTGGTATTTCCATATTAAAAGAAAATATTGTAATCTTTAAAAAAAAATCTAGTTATTTTGATGAATATTTACGTTTTATGTGAAGCCAAACCCAAAAAAGTGAACTTTTCTATTCCGTTTGTCCACATGTTTGTCTATATATTTGGCCCTGATTACGGATCCAAAATGGTATCCGGGAGTTTATTCAAACTTGATATTTAGATTTTATAGGCCTATATCTTGGGATTTTTTAAATGTTGATTAATGGTGGTTTACTGATGATAGTTTTGTTTGAATTTTTTTAACGGCTCTAAACTATTTTGTTTTAAATGCATATAGAGAGTAGTCGACCTCCCAAATGGCACTGTATACATGGTTTTTAAGTAAAAATTCGTTAAAGGCTAGTTTAATGATAAATGATTCTTGATATTTTGAAATATTTTGAAAAGGTTCTTATGATTTTGTTTAAAATGTATATTTGGTGAGTGTTTGACATAGCAAATAAAACTGTATGCTAGTTTTTTGGAAGAAAGGCTAGTTTACTGATGACTTTTTTTTTCAAATTTCATGAGTTAAAAAATAATACCTTTAGCAATTAAGCTAAAAAGTGAGTGGGTAACTGTTAATATTTTTACGTAAATAATTATATATATATATTTGTTTTTCTAAAAAAAATATAGTGTTTACTGATGGCTGATTTTTGTAAAATTGTATTACTAAAAAAATGCTTTAACGATTTTGTTCAAAATTGGTGTCAAGGGACTATTTTACATGATCAATAATGATATATCTCTATTTTATTTAAATATTTAAATAATACTTACATTTTTCTAAAATAATAAAATAATAATTAATTCAATGGTGTTTTACTTAAGACAAAATATATAAAGTTAAAAAATGTTGGTGGTCTTGAAGATTAAGTTCCAAATGGGTATTTGGCAATAGTTTTTCATAATAATAAGAATATGTTTTCATTTTTTAAATTACAAATAATTTTAGGAAAGTTTACAAATAGCATATTTGAAATTTGTTAAAAACATTTTAACAAGTTGGTTCAAAATTAATAGACAAAGAATGTTTATTGTGATTAACAAGTCAAAGTGCTTGTTTTTATGAGGATATCTTACTTAAAGATAGTTTACTGAACACCTATTTTTAAAATTTTATTTGAAGCTATAACAAACAATATGAGAAAGTTAGTGCGATTGTGTCGTACCATTTATTTACCATATTAGGGTAGTCTTTTTCCATACCTATCAATGTTAATAGTTCTTACACGATCGACTGAAATTCGCCTCGAGATTGACTGGTGGATCACGATCAACCATTTGCTGACCCCTGTAATCTTACGGCAGGGTTTCTAAAACTTTTCATTATACCTCATCACTTGATCATCTTTTGATGCTTATGCATACCACCCACCTTGATATACTACGTACCTGTCCGCTTGACGAACCTAGAAATTATATTCATGTACATTTCGTTTACTCTTTAAGGTAGCAAGCTTACCTTGCATGGATGACGCAGCTGATATAATAGGGCCATAGTGTAATCCCTCAAGGTAAGACTTCTACCTTGCATGGTTCCATTATGACGCAGCTGATATAATAGGGCCATAGTGTAATCCCTCAAGGTAAGACTTCTACCTTGCATGGTTCCATTATGACACAGCTGATATAATAGGGCCATAGTGTAATCCCTCAAGGTAAGACTTCTACCTTGCATGGTTCCATTATGACGCAGCTGATATAATAGGGCCATAGTGTAATCTCTCAAGGTAAGACTGATACCTTGCATGGTTCCATTATGACGCAGCTGATAGAATAGGGACATAGTGTAATCCCTCAAGGTAAGACTGTTACCTTTAAGGATAAACGGAGTGTAGCTGCTTATCACCCAGTAAAATACATATTTGAAGGATACAGGGGAAAAAGCGGTAAGTCACATTACACACATTTTCCTGGGCAACTTGTACATCTCAAATCCCATAGATACACCAGTGTATACTTTTTTTAATTAATTTAAATATAACATAGACTCTATTAACCATAATCCAAAGTGCGTTAGGAAGATCTCATGATTGTCTAACAGATAGAAGCACTAACTCAATTTGATTTAAATTTGGACTTTTCCACCTTTTCCCTGTACCCGTCATTTGTATTTTACTTTATTACTTATGCACATTTCACATGTAATACAAAGTATAGTTGACTTAGCGGGCTTAGCTTGTTAACATATTTCACATAATATTCACTTTTACCCTGTGGAACAATCTCAAGACCATCTGGCACTCCGCTGCAGACCACAATTTGAGAACCATAGGCCTTTAAGTCGTCTCTCTCGCAATAGAATGGACTGTCACTGGCACGGAGATGGGAGTTTGAACTCCACTTGGTATACGTAGGGCTTTCCTTAGTGGTTTTCTACTCTACCATCACGCAAATGTTGACACACTCCCTCTAAATTCAACCTTCCTTATGCCTAGCTCTATAGCGCAATTAGTACATATGCGTATAGCCCAAACGGGTAGTAAGACGCGTTCACACAATAAAGTTGAATACTTATGATTTATGAACAAATGTCTGCTAGTTTGTCTGTAGCGTCTTTATAAAGAAAAGGTGGTCTAGAGGTAAGGTGTCAACTTCTGTGCTGGGGGTTCGGGGTTCAATCCTCGTCCCGGCACAGATTTATCTGATAGCCAAATCCTTCCTTCATCTCTTACAATACGTGTATTAATCACAATTTGTGAATGTGAGGAATTCCAAACCTCCACCGTGGTTCGGATCCCACGTTAAACTGCAGGTCCTCCATTTCATCTCATAATCACCCAACCATTACACATTAGCGTAAGTGCGTATAATCCGATTGGGTATTAAGACGCGGTGCTAATAATAATAATATAAAGAAAAGGGGTGGTTGGGTTGAGTTGTTATTGCGGTGGTTTACCTATTCAATAACACGTGGGTTAAGGCTTCAGCCTGGTCTCTTCTAGTTTACCGGTGATTGGAATGTCGGGACTTGAATCCAACTTGGGTGTATTGCGTATGATTTTTTCTAGAGAGTTTCCTATCCTCTCTTCATGCATTTGCGGGTATGTTTCCTCCAAAATGTTTACCTTCTTCATCCCTAAGCTCATTAGTATAAACATGCGGATAATCCGGACGAGTAATAAGGCGTGAAACAAAAGATAAAATATACGCTGCAAAAATACAATGTCTTGTTTTCAGATCTGTCCTGGTACCGGGAATCGTATTGTAGTTTCTGACTCTATAAAGTCTTAGTTGCTGCTGTTTTTGGAAAAAAATCGTTGGTAAAATTCTCGCGGATATGATATTGTGTTTAAAAATAAAACTTTGAGTGTATTACTCTTATTTTTAAAACAAATCTAAGGCAGTAAAGTGACGATCCAAACAAAGGGGTGATTCTCTGACGTCACCTCCCATTCCCTTCCTTCCTCCTCGCACCCCTGTACATTGTGGGATTGGGGTTGCCATGGCGTCGGTGTGTTTTGATGTCTAGGGATAGCTGACGTCACCGGTGTCTGGGGTTTTTGAAGGTGCGCCGTGGTTAGGAGACGCTTTCAAACCAGCCACTGGGACATCTTTATATTTGTAGGGGCTGGATTAAGTCGACAGACATTAACGCTGTTTTTTACTTGTAGGTGGGAGGGATGAGCGGGTGCTTTGTGCGGTTGCATCTCAAACTGCAAGGTATTTGAAACCTCTCCTCAACTCTTGGTATCTGATCTGGGCAATAGGTAGTTTTCACTACTAGGGTGCTTATTTACCACCTCCCGATACTTACCCTTTCCGTTTATCCATATACGTAACGCTTCTGGGGAAAATCATGAATAGGAAGAAAAACAAATCGCCTAGTGCACCCGGTTTGGATTAAACCCCAACCTCTCAAATAGGCGAATGTGAAAACTACTCTAGGGACCGGACGGGAAGTAAGACGCGGAACACTAAAATAAAACTTCTTAATCATTCGCTGTGAAAAAGAAATAAATAACGGACAAGGTTTTAGCGATACGGGGTGGGGGGGTGGGGTGGGGGGGGATGGATTAGCCGTACAACATGGATGTCCTCTCAGTTTATTTATGGTATTAGTGTTATTTGTGTGTTACAAGGCTTGGGCACTGTCAACCCTCCCAAATCTCCTACACCACACAACACACACACACACACAACACACACAACACACACACACACACACACACACACACACAACGCTGGGATGTAATTTATTTTCCAATTGGCAAGCCCTTCTGCGTCAGTCCTCGCTGTTCTGTTGTTTCGTACCGCCCGCGCGGTGGTTTACATCGAGGACACACACGTCCATCACGACGGCATTGGGATTCTCCGGTTAATCCGTTAAAGAGAGATGGGCCGAGCTTTTGTTGTCGGGCTGACCCAGGGTCGCGGACACTTGTTTAATAACTCGCTTCTTCTGTAAGGTCTGGCGGGGCATACATTTTTGCGTTGTAGTTTGTGTGATTGCCCCTCATCTCACCCCCCCCCCCCCCCTCACCGTGTGTGTGACTGCTGCTGACTTGGGCGGAGCCGTGTGCTGCGGTGTACTCGTGACTCCAAATTAAAGACGCCGCCAAATGTAGGGAAATGTCCTCGAACTATGTATTTCTTATGGTAGGGGCAGTTCTGAAGCTTCGATATCCCTCTAACAATCTTAAATTGTTTCAGATTGTCCTGTTGTGACCATGTTAAAAATGACTTTATTCGTTTGAGTAAGACTAGATTTATGTCTCATAACTTATCCTACAGGGATATATTGATACCTTTCACCTCCATCTCGGTGTTAATTGTATTTTGGAATATTAGAGACTACTTTTTAACTAATGTGGAATTTCTGGACGTCTGCAACGCGGCCCACTTGACTGCTCTCATTGAGTGAATGGAACTAAAAAAATAAAACAAAGGTGCGTCTGTTTTTTTTACACGTGTTATGATTTTTAATCGGGTACTTACAACCTACTTTATAAACAAATTATTATTTATACACACGACTTACAAAACTAACTTCCCGGCCTAATATACTAAGGGTTTTATAACCCCAATGTATTTTTCCATTCTTTCGAAAGACGAGTGATGTTCCATTTCACTAATCCCCTCTCTTTTCCGTGTAGTATATAAAGATAATGGCCAAAATATTCTAAAATTAAATCTTGACTAACTTTCTGCTCTGATCCGGAAGACGGAGAACATCCTCGATCGTTGATGAATTATTTTTATTTTTTCCACCTTGATCTTACCAGTCAAGACTATACGCTAATGGGGAAGGAAAGAAGAACATAGAAATTAGGGAAAATATACGTTTATCTAATCAAAGGGAAATCTTGGAAACCATTCAGGAAAAATAACTTTTAAGTATATTCGGCTGGTATTTGAAACCCGACTTTTGATCCACCAGCAAAGGGGCCGTGAAGCTACTTGAGACGTTTTTTAAATAATTTTCAAACCCCACTCCTTCCCCTTACGTAAGGGATTGTGCTATTATCCGTCAACTCCTTCCTTCCCTCTAGCTTTCGTAACTATTCACGATTTGGTATATTAAATAATTTTAATCTTTTAGTAATTTTATTTTGATTATTATTGAAACGAAAAATCAGTTGTTACATGTTGTAATGATACTGATTTGGACCCTTCTCATATATTTAAAAAGTAATGGATGAAGGTATTTTTCTTTAAAGTATGGTATGCAAAATACCCTTTCAATACTTCATCCATGGAAAATCACGCGTTTTTCAGAAATAATGTCAAAGGATTGCACCATTAAAACTTATTTTTTCTTTCAAAATAAACTCCGTAGTAATACCAAAAAAGCAAGTGACGCTAGCTCCCTCTACCCAATAGGAAGCTAGCTTTACAACATCTGTCGCCAGGACTCTTTCGATTAATAGGTTTTGACACTGATCACGAGTGGTTCACGGGCAAGGGATAGGTCATATATAAGCTGCTTGTGCGAATGAATCCATTACCGTGAACACCATCACACAAGAACTTTGTTATCAAAGACAGTAATATTCAGTGCCAGTACTATAAATCTTACAAAACAATTTATTATCAGTGCCGGTAATCACAGCCCTGTACTCAAAACACGAAACGTGTAATGTTACAGACAAATAATCCGTAGTTCAACTAAGCTGTATCATATAAAATTATATCTTCATTGACGTAGACACAATCACTTTAATAAATCGTGTGCAATATTAAAGGTCTTATTTATTCAATTAAAATATCAGATTGTAAAACCGTATCATAATAGTAGCTAGGGGGATGCCTCGTCCCACTACGTCACACCTGTGCTTTTTACCGTTATTCCGCCCCCTGCTCCCGCCCCTCCCGCCCCCCCCCACTCCTTTTCCCCTCCTCCTGCCCCTCCCCAACAAACCCTGGCATGTTGGTTCTTGCTGATTAATTTTTAATTATCGTTAATTAATTGGTAGGATAGAGGTGTTTGTAGTTTTTTATTGCTGGCATACGCCGGACATGTTGGTTGTTAATTAATTAATTGGTAGGGAGTTTTAGGGCGTTGTAGTTTATTTATGGGCATACAGTCCTTGACGTTGCGGCAGGAGGGCTCGGCACGAAGCTTGCGCTACGGCTGCCAGACCTAGAATGAACATTGGTTCTTCCTCCCTGTCCCAGAACAAGCAGCGTGAACCTTGTGCTATGGTTCTTTGTGGTAGAGTGTGGTAATTGGTTCCCGAGACCCCCTCCTCCTCCTTCGCCACCCTGACGCCAGACTGCCGGGGCGACAAGGACTTCAATAACCTTGGGTTTTCCCAATGACGTAATCATTGCGTGTTATGTCGCAACCCTGGCGCCAGGTTGGCGGGCAGACAAGACAAGTTGAGACAAGAATAAATATTGATGTCATTGACCCTGGCAGCGGGTTTTCTCTGGCGCCGGGTTGGCGGACAGACAAGACAAGTTGAGACAAGAATAGATATTGAGGTCATTGACTCGGGTAGAGGGTTTTCCCCTGGCGCCAGGTTGGCGGGCAGACAAGACATGTTGAGACAAGAATAGATATTGACCCTGGGCATCGGGTTGTCGGGCAGACAAGACAAGTTGGGACTCGTAAATAAAACACAGATGTTACAAATATATATTTATTTATTAAACATCACAATTATACATTTTTACAGGAATGACGCATATATTCGTTCATACGTTTTTCTACAGTGTCTCTTAGATGCGTTAGTAAAATTGTTTTTAGTTCACAATCCAGCATGTAATAGTCCAAACCGATGACTTGACGTGTATAGTAGGTAGCACTGATAAGATCCAGGTTTTTGATGTGCGTTTCCAACGTAGGTTGTTCTAGGTCGATGACATCCGTTGATTCTGTTAGCGTGTCGCATACATCCACGACGAGTGTGTCGATCAAATTGTTGCAATAGCGCGCGACGGGTGTCGACCACATGTCCCGTCGGTCGACGGCGACGTCGATGAGGTCCCACACCTCACAAAGACGCGCCCAGCTAGGTGCTAGATAGGCGACCCGTTTGATTTCTGCGTCTTGTTTCTCGTTGATGACGACCATACGGTCACCGCACATGCGTCTCAGAGAGATTTCGTGATTAGTCAGACTAATATTCTGAGGAGGTTGCGTGTTGGTGAAAAACTTTGATATGACCGACTTGTAGGTGCCCAGTTCTTGCCATTCTGTACGGTTAAACACGGCGCAGTTCCCTCCACATTTTTCTAGCTGGACATAGGGCGTAAAGTTGTTCTTGACACTCATGCCGACGATGACTCGCTTGGCGTCGACTCCATCCAGCGGGAACAATGTGTTGAAAATACTGGTGACGGCGAGTGGTTTCGCAGGCTTTGCTCTGCTACCGCAAACGTCTTGACCTTCCATGATGTTCGGTGGTTATGGCCGGCACACCGCCGGGACGCCCTTTTTATAGGCGCACGCCGCCTGGACACGGCCTCTTGAAGGGCACATGCCCCTACAGTCTTGAAAAATCTATTGTAATATCTCACCACCTTAGCGTCGTTGGCTGTATGATTGGTGGGTGAGAATAGGTTTTGGAAAGTTCTCAGCAGAATGTTCTGGGCACGATAGAGAAGGTACATGAGACAGTAATGGCCGCAAACGTCTGAGGCGATGCTTTGAAGTTGTAGTTTGCTATGGGACGTGCGAAAAGTGTTTTTGCATATAAATGCCAGATGTGTCTTTAACGTGGTGGAAAACCATAACTGTCAAAGTATTCTCCCACGCCGTTCTTGTCGATAAAGATGGCGACCAATGCGTCCCAGGCTTGGTGTGTGGATCGGTGTTGATGACGAGAGCGGCAGGTCGAGCTATTCTTGCGGGTAGTTGATCAGCAGGGAAAACACCCGACCGTACAGAACGGAACCACGGACTTGTTTTCAGCGCACGTCTTATGGTGTGCGTGTCCATCTTCAATCATCCAGTCTTGAAGTCCCCAGACGATAGAGGCAGAGCAGAAATTCCATACAGAACTATGTGCCATGCACATGGTGCGACCCAATTTAAGTGTTTTCAGTGACGAACAACCTCTGTCGTACAGATCTACGATGGGTGTAGACGTGTATTTGTCTAGAAACTTTTTCTTTTCTGCCCCTTGACGTAGACGGTTTCTGCACGCGCTGTGGCACGGGAGATGAGGGATTCGAGTAAGCTGTAATGCACATCACCGTAATCCCAGGTGATACCGTGCAGATTGTTAACTATATAGTCGGCTTTCTTTCTGACATCGGTGGAAAGTTCTTCGATAGCGTATGGAGGTTTTAACACCCAATGTTGAAGTAATGTTCCGCATACAGATAAAACACTCAGTTCCTTGACATAAACTCGTTGTTGTTGTCGATGAATCTCTGAAAATCCACAATGACGTCCATAGCTTAAATGAAGGGGGTAAGGGGCGGGAAGCCGTTTATATTAACTTCCATAATCGGTCACGACGTTTCTGTCCTTGTCAATGGTGATGATGTTGGCAAACTCCCCGTACACGATACAGTTGACGGTTTCGGCGAGAGCTCGGGTGAAGCTCACTCCGATGCTCAGAGAACCGTGTCTCGTCAAATTCCAATGCGATGTCATGTGGGCGGACAGATTAGGTGTGAGATCGAAAGCCATGAGATGATATCCCTTGGGGAAGGCTTCTCGTGTGATGTCGCTACCCTCGTTCATGAAATGGATACCCGTTCCAGAAAACAGCGTGTGGTAGGACATGACATAGTGTCCGTTTAAAATATCGGGCTGTAACGGTTTCGACGGTACTTGTTCCCCGTCCACGTACAGCGAGAAATGGTTCATGCCGTAGGTTTGAAAGTTGAACGGGTTCTTGGTGGCGTCTCCGTTGAACGCTGCGTTTGACACAAATCCCACGATGCACCGTTTGGGTAACTGGCCGGTGAATACGTTGTCCAGCGATTTCCTTTGCACGCCCGTAGGAATAGTGAGTTTTTTTACTTCCACACGGGTGATGGGATACTTGGCGGGACTGACGTTTAATGCTTTGGCGTGTGCCAACAGTATAGAAGGTGCTACTTTGACACGCCTCACTAGAAGGCCAGCTTCAACGATGTGAACCTTAAAGTGAGGGAGTTCAGGGACCGCCATGAGATTAAACCCGTCTCTGGAACGGACCAACCTGACTCTGAGTTCGGCGCGGTTCAAAAGGTATTTCTCTTGGTTAAACACGTCACCGCGTAGATACCCCAAAATATCCACCGTCTTTCTTTTTGTGGTGAGACTGCGACGGGCCTCAAATCCCTTGTTGGCGTTAGCCTCCTCAAAGGTTCCGGGGGTGTCTGCGAACCACAGACCGCAAGTCAAATGTGTTCTTTTGGCTTCGCTGTTGTAATTGAGCAGCGTCTCAATGTACGCTCTATAGGCATACGTGTTGCTGGGCGGTGAGACTAGTTTTTGGTTTAAAAACACGTCCACCTGTGTGAATAGGGAATGCAGCCAATTGTTGACGGGAGCGATCTGATCCACCTCTGTGAAAGCGCCACCATCGGGTTTCATGATGGCAGCCCTGATATAGAGCATAGTCTGGGAAAGCTCTCGCCTTGTCCTGTAACGGTAAATTAGATGGGTGAATCATCGGTGAGGGAAGATACAGGTTTGTACTGGAGCCATTGCCCGCTTTCAAGACTGGTTTGAGTGGGTGGCACGGAAAAGAGATCGAGTTCACTGCTGGCACACTCGCAGGACTGGGGGTGTAGAAACGACATTTTAACTGAAAATATCTTTAGCTTCTTTCTTGATCTTTTTACGTCGGGTGACGACCTCAGAATGACGTCGTTGCTTCTTACGACGCCCTTTATAGCCTGAGCTGGTCATCAGCGTGTTGATCTTCTGTTCAGCCTTGCGTTTCAGGTTTGTTCCAGCCTCGCCGACACGTTGCCTTGGGGCCTCTTTGAAAGGACGCCGTTGGTTGGCAACGTCGGAGAGCACGTCGATACCCGGATGAAGCGCCTGTTTTCCGATGGCTTTAGCGCCGCTTCTCAGCAACGGTACGACGCTTTTGAAAAGACCACTGAAAAAACTTCCTATCCCATGCCCTCTTTGATAGGGAACACCGTGGTAGATCGAAGATATTTCTGTTCTAGCCTGGTTGATGTAGTATCTTTGGTAGGGACAGTTCATGTTGAGCAGCGTCGAAAATGAAGTTTCACGCAACACTTTTCCAAACTCGAATGGTACAGGTTCACCCGTGTCGGTTCTTATATTGATTTCCAAGCTTTCAATTTCCCTTCTAAGCACCGGCATGTAGTGCAACGGGTCGTAGCTAACTGTCTTATGTATGCCGTAGAGATAGTTTACGTTGTTGATACCGACGATACGTAACAGTGGTGCCACAATGTCACCCACGGGCTGAGGCTCGACGATATCCGTGTAGATGTACATTTGCGAGGGCAGGCCTAGTAGAATGTTGGCGGCGTACGGAGACTTTGGTACTTTTATCAGATTAGTCTTAGGATCGAAACCGAGCTGTAGACCTAGTTAGCTTGATAGAGTCAACAGCTGTATATTTGGTGAAGAAGAGATAACTTCAACTTTTTTGTTGGGGTTTGTGTACTTGAATACAACTCCGGAATCCCCTTTAAAAGCCTCTACTTCGTTTAGTGCTTTGATCAATTCATGGATAGTGCTGTAGTTTCTAGCAGGGATATGATCCTTGAATATTTGTTCCACGCCGTTAGCGTCCACCCAGTTGTACCATACAATATTTTGACCCTCGGGTACGGTGGTGAAAGAACAGGGATATTGAAATTCAGCCAGAGCGACTTCCCACCGCCCTTCGAGTGTAAGACGGTAAGGAAGTTGCGTGGTGAAATTCGTGAGGGTATTTTTCGGGAAATATCCCATAGAGCTGTCTCTCGGCAAAGTGATGTAAAACTGGTCCTTCATGGTAGGGCGCTGACGTAACTGGCGGGAATCCAGGAATTAAACTTGGCGGGGTAACCTTTCCACTGCACGTACACTTTCTTTCTGGCACCTTTACCCTTGACACGTAGTATTTTATCAACTTTAAAAGTTTCAGGGAGAAGTACGCGTTGCAATTCAGGTTCGTAAAACGTCCCCTACACTTCTTCGCCGTCAAGATCGGTGAGTCTGTAGACGACAGGTTGTCTCAACACGACACTGCTGACTTTGAAAATCTCTTCGCTCCAATTGCTTTCGTAGCCCTTTTCAAACAGCATTTTGGATTTGCTAATACGCACTATTGATATAGATGACGTTATGTGGCGAATGATGCCCCAGTATTTTGATTTTAACGTATAAGGTATTTATTTTGAAAATTCAAATTTTGTTAAATAAATATTAGAAAAATTTTGGTTAAACGTTTATATTTACAGATTAGTTATTGTGATCAGCAAAATGTTGTGTTTGTTTTTATAAATAAAATATAGTAATTATTATTTGGTCCTCTATTTCAATCAGAAATATATTTTGATTTAAACATATAAGGTATTTATTTCGAAAATTTAAATTTTGTTAAATAAATATTAGAAAAATTTTGGTTAAACGTTTATATTTACAGATTAGTTATTGTGATCATCAAAATGTTGTGTTTGTTTTTTTAAATAAAATATAGTAATTATTATTTGGTCCGCTATTTCAATCAGAAATATTATTATAGAATAATAATTGATTGTTAAATATATATTAGAAAAATAGACCGATTTTAACAGGAAAAATCTAATATTTACAAATACCAAATAAATCTCAGGTAATTCATGTATAATTTATCTATTTATTTTGAAAATAAATTTTGTTAACGATGGTGATTCGGATATTGATATAGACGACGTTATGCGTTGGATGATGCCCCAGTATTTTGATTTAAACATATAAGATATTTATTTTGAAAATTTAAATTTTGTTAAATAAATATTAGAAAAATTTTGGTTAAACGTTTATATTTACAGATTAGTTATTGTGATAATCAAAATGTTGTGTTTATTATAGTAATTATTATTTGGTCCGCTATTTCAATCAGAAATATTATTATAGAATAATAATTGATTGTTAAATATATATTAGAAAAATAGGCCGATTTTAACAGCAAAAATCTAATATTTACAAATACCAAATAAATATTGTAAAAATTGTTATGTTTGTGTTTTAACGTCTATACCCCACACCTCCCTCCTATCCTATAAATATAAGCTCATATAGTTTATAAGCTCAGTCTCAGTGCATGGTCACTCTAAGTCCTGATGAATTAAAATCACAGATTGAGTATGCATGCACTTACATGATTGAAGCAGCTTCTTCTTTACGCCACAAAGGAAGTGGTGGGTCCGAGGACCTTGTGAAATACTTAGAGCTTAAACTAGCTAAATATATTCCTTTGGGTGCTTGCAGCTATATTCCATTACCAGAAGAGTTGATAAATAAGAATGCTCTAATTAATATAAGAAATGCTGACAGTAAATGCTTTTGGAAAACCACGCTCAGTTCACCCGACCGAGATTCGAACCTCGATCTTCCTAGTCCTCAGCAGCCGAGCTCAATACACCGAGCGCTTTAACCAACTACGCCACTGAGGTGGGTTTTTGTATATGTTAAATATATTATTTTTGTGAAGTGGAAAATTTGTTTAACGTAAATGTTATATATATTATGTCAGCATATATAGTTTCATATTTAAAACATAACATAATTTCAAGATGCTCATAAGTGTATTACTTGTGATTTTTTTTTGTTTAAGTGTTGCGGGAATAAATATTATAAAACTGTTATGTTTTGCGTTTTAACGTCTACACCCTCTCTACTATCATAGAAGCTCCGTCTCAAGCATTATGAGTGTAAGACCGTCTAGTTAAGTACAAAGCCCGTTCCCCCCTTAAACCAGCATTTTCAGTCATACAGGGAATCGAATCCTGGACACGTGGCGCGGCGGACAGAGATGTTAACGCCTCACGGACAGCTGGTTCATTAGACGTCTTGACCATTGACACTAGCCAGGCGACATAGATTAACAGGCAAATACAAGTCTCAAACTTCCCTTCACTGACAAAAGAGAGAGAGAGAGCGATACATTCTTTCTGGACACTTGGCGCCGTGGGTAGACATCTTAACGCTTCACACGCAGTGACGAGAAACAAGGACAGGGGTTCGAATCCTGGTTCACTGGATGATTGCCACCTTATTTGGTGGGTTAGGGAGTTTCCAGCTCAAAGGATCATATTTGACATAGGTTTGGTAGCAACATAATTACTTTTTTATTATTTTAAAAGGACATGTAAGTGAACCCCTACTTTTGCACGGAGAATGAGACAGGGAAGCACCTTACGGGAATCCGCTCTCCCAGAAAAAACATGACATGTGGCTAATATAGGGTTTCGAACCCCTGACATGTGTAAGACCGTCTCTTTGCTTCAATTGGTGTACTAGTTCCCATTCCCCTCTTAAACCAACATTTTCAGTCATACACGGAATCGAAGCCTGGACACTTGACTCTGGGGGACAGACAGACATGCTAACGCCTCGCGGCCAAGTGATTCCTTAGACGTCTTGACCGTTGACCACGCGACATAGATTAACAGACAAATACATGTCTCCCTTCACAGAGAGAGAGGGTTATACATTCTTTCTGGACACTTGGCGCAGTGGGCAGTCTTCCTAACACCGTGATGAGAAAGCTGCTGCCTCCTTTATATGTAGCATTTTCTCCTTCACCATTTTAATACATATCATATTCTGAAAAAAAAAAAATTACACCTGGACACGGGAATCGAACCCTGGAAACTTTGGCTTACATATGTATCTTAGTACGTGTACTGGTTTGTTCACATTAAGGGGTAAGATATACTCGTAAATATATATTATGGATTAGATGAACAATTCAACCCTTTTAATTTCTCTTTGGATACTGGAAACTTTGGCTTACATATGTATCTTAGTACGTGTACTGGTTTGTTCACATTAAGGGGGTAAGATATACTCGTAAATATATATTATGGATTAGATGAACAATTCAACCATTTTAATTTCTCTTTGGATAGCAAACTAAGTCACAACAATGTTGGTGGCTCCTTCAGGTCTTTGATTCTCCAGCCGTGGATTTAAAAAATAATAACATTTTATTGCTAGTTTTTTATTGACAATCAGCAATTGATTAATTTAAAACAACAACAACAAGCAGCAATATTATTTAGGTCCTTTGATCAATACATATAAAAGATGTCTACCATCTAGAAAATGAGTAGGAGTCAATTTTATTGACAATCAGCAATTGATTAATTTAAAACAACAACCAGCAATATTATTTTGATCAATACATATAAAAGATGTCTACCATCTAGAAAATGAGTAGGAGCCCTTTCCAAAATAATTGAAGACACGTTGAGAGGCGCTAGAGCGTATATTGACAATGTCTCCACAGTTTTTACCTGGCAATCTTACTCTTCCAACAAACTCAAGCACAATAACATTAGGTTCTGTCTCTTCCGCTAGCACAACATTATAACTTTTGTTTTTCTCAAGTTCGTTTAAGCACTTGACACGATTGTATTCCTCTTTCTCGATCAGGTCTAAAGCCCTACATAATACCTCCTCGTCCCAACAGGTATCCTGGTGAGCAGCAGTTTGATGACATTGAATTTTGTGCCGTATAAGATTGGAGAGCTTTCCGTAGAATCCATCACAAATGCAACATTTAAACGGCATGATGTCAATTGGAGATGCAGCAAAAGAAATAAACATTTGCTCTTAACGTTTTTTTCAAAATTTCACCACTAGCTCCGATGATGGCAGCAGAGTACGTCTAGTTTATTAATTCACTTTTAAACATCACACTTTGTTTTCCGAGATATATCGTACAGCGTGCTTTAGATTTAATGTGCTTAAAATCCAAATAATAGATTGACTTTGGAAGGAAAACGTTACCGAAACTGCCCAGGCTGAGTATGTAGTCGGCGGGCGTTTCACCTATAATTTTAACATTTGAATAATTTTTGTAAATTGTTAAATCCTCGAGATTTACAGGTTCTTCGGACTTTACCTCCGGTGGTGGTGGGCGCGCAGGTGACTCTGACTGTGGATACGCCAGTGAATCTGACGCCTGGTAGGTAGACGCCTCGGACGGTGGGCACGCAGGTGACTCTACTGACTGGTAGACAGACGACTCTGACGACGGGTACGCCTGTGACGTCTGGTAGGTAGACGACTCTGGTGATGGGTACTCTGGGCTGGGTATGCCTGTGACTCTGGGGCTGTGTACTGCTGTCTCTCTGAGGGGGGTGGCGGCGGCGGCGTGAAGTACGGTGACGGGTGGTGTGGAGCTCGGAAGGGCGGCGGTGGAGGTTGGGATAACACAGCTACCACGTCCCCCTTGCGGAAATTGTAAACGGCGCACGTTACATCACACATATACGTTTCCACGATTCTCTCGTAGGGTAGTACTTCCGTCGCTCGTATCGTGTGACAGGTAGAGTCACAAAACTCTATGTAGCTTCGCTCCTCTACTTTGTAAATTACCTGTCTATCACTCACCGCCACACTGTGAACATTCTCTCCCGTCATATAGGCACGCCCCTCCATCGTATGGCCCACAAATATTAAATTAATATAGCCGGGTAGAAGCATGGTGAGCGTACCTGAGAGCTAAACGTTCTGTAGAGGCTCCGCTGCCCGTTGTTGTTAACTGCCGTGTCTCTTAAACGCGTTCAAAGTTCACAATGGTAGGTGAACCGGGTTTTACTCTGGCGCAGGTAAATACCAGTTTTTCTTTATTTAACTCACACACGTCTTCATCTGTAAGAGTACCAAACCGGCAGGGTAAAAATACACAAAACTCGCCGTCTAGATAGGCTATTAGACGTCTCCCGAACTTTGTATCGACGGCTTTTAATTTATCAACCGAGTACTTTTGATCTACGGCTAGATCACACAATTTGACGGTCTGCACGGCGTCGACGATATTTACCAGCTTCTGTAACTTGTCCATATTGGCCCGCTCTACAAACGTTTATAAATAGACAACCAAGTGGGCACCCCTCTTTATAGCCACCCCTCTCCCTCGTTTGACGTCACACGATATATGCTTGTCTCGACTTGTCTTGTCTGCCCGCCAACCTGGCGCCCGTGTCGATGACCTCAATATCTAAGCTTGTCTCAACTCGTCTTGTTGTGCCGACATACTGGCGCCAGGGTTGCGACATAACACGTGATGATTACGTCATAGGAAAAAACTCAGGTTGTCCGGTCCGAGAGCTGCGGGTGGAGGAACATTTCCATGCATTTCGACAGACGCTACCAAACAACCAATTTTAGTAGACTTGTGACGGGGGATAGCGGCCCCTAACTGTGGATTCCGGGGCCCCTGATTGTGCATGTGTCAGCTAGAGTTGCGACATAACACGCAATGATTACGGCATAGGAAAAAACCCAGGTTGTCCGGTCCGAGAGCTGCGGGTGGAGGTATATTTCTACATCCAGGCATTTCGACAGACGCTACCAAACAACCAATTTTAGTAGACTTGTGACGGGGGTAATGGCCCCTAACTGTGGATTCCGAGGCCCCTGATTGTGCATAATTAGAGATGCTAGAGTTGCGGCATAACACGCAATGATTACGTCATTGGGAAAACCCAAGGTTATTGAGGTCACTTGTCGCCCCGGCAGTCTGGCGTCAGGGTGGCGAAGGAGGAGGAGGGGGTCTCGGGAACCAATTACCACACTCTACCACAAAGCACCATAGCGCAAGGTTCATGCTGCTTGTTCCGAGACAGAGCCTTGTGACAGAAGAGCCGATGTTCATTCTAGGCTTGGCAGCCGTAGCGCAAGCTTCGTGCCAAGCCCTCCTGCCTCAACGTCAAGGACTGTATGCCCATAAATAAACTACAACGCCCTAAAACTCCGACACCTCTATCCTACCAATTAATTAATTAACAACCAACATGTCCGGCGTATGCCAGCAATAAATAAAAAAACTACAACACCTCTATCCTACCAATTAACAATAATTAATTAACAATAATTAATAATTAATCAGCGAGAACCAACATGTCCAGGGTTTGTTGGGGAGGGGCAGGAGGAGGGGAAAAGGGGTGGGGGGCGGGAGCAGGGGGCGGAATAACGGTAAAAAGCACAGGTATGACGCAGTGGGACGAGGCATCCTCAAAGCACAGGTGTGACGTAGTGGGACGAGGCATTCCCAAAGCACAGGTGTGACGTAGTGGGACGAGGCATCCCCCTAGCTGGAATAACGGTAAAAAGCACAGGTGTGACGCAGTGGGACGAGGCATCCCCAAAGCACAGGTGTGACGTAGTGGGACGAGGCATCCCCCTAGCTGGAATAACGGTAAAAAGCACAGGTGTGACGTAGTGGGACGAGGCATCCCCCTAGCTACTCATAATAATTGGTGCTCGATCACGGGCTATAAAAACCAATTATCTCACAATAACATCCGTATCTCAATAATTGGCTCCCAATCGCGGGGCAGTTATATAACCGCAATACAGTACCGCAGCTATCAGCTAATTAAATGGTATCACTTCAATCGGCGCCCATCGCTGACGCAAACATTTTAATAGCCGCCCAACGTGGACCGATTAATTCAATAACGTTTTAATGTATTGTCATTAACTATCTTTGTGCAAAATATGGTGTCTATATTAAAAATTAGTTGTTTAAGTGGAGCTAATAAATGATTGAAAATTAAAGATTTCAAAATTTTCTATTAAAAAATTATCTTGCCATAAACAATTAAAAAAAACCTTACATAAGATGGATTCTGACCTCCCTCCCCCTCGTAAGAAAACGTAAGAAAATATTAAAACCCCACCTCCCGCCCTTCACCCAAAAGAAATTAAATTTAAGTAATTTAAGTACTGCCCCAAATCAGACTTATGAGCTCAAACCCGCCACGGTGGCGTAGTTGGCTAACGCATGTCGTGTTGAGCCCGACTGCTGAGGACGGGGAGATCGAGGTTCGAATCTCGGTCGGGTGAGCTGGGGTGGTTTTTCCTTAATGGTTTTCCACTCTCCCTCCACGCAAATGCGGGTTCACTTCCTCTAATTCAACCTTCCCAATTCCCTAATCCATTAGCGTAATTAGTACTTAAAGCGTATAACCCGAACGGGTAGTAAGACGCGGTGCTAAATATTATTATTATTATGAGCTCAACATTTACTCCGCGTATCCACCGATACGTTTGGTTTGAGGGGGGGGGGGTGTTGACTCCTAAAGAAAGTGTTTGTTCGTCTTGTCTTGATTACGGGTATGTTTGAATGTTGCCTTTAAAACCCTTAGTAAAATAGTAGAGTAGGTGGATTTCATCTACGCTAGCTCCAAGTGGGATGGGCTTACCCGCAAAATCCTCTATTTCCACACCACTTCAGTTCCACTGGCCTGCGTTTGGTGTGATAACATTTACATGTGTGGTTGCATAGAAATCTAGTGTAGCGCTTAAATGTAGATAACTTCAAGTGTCTAATTGGAGACTAAATGGAGGAATTAGTTGCAGTGAGCAACTTGGTGCATAAACATAAAACAAGAGTGGCCATATTGAGTTAGAAAACTTAAGCTGTTCTATTTTGATTGTTATTATTACTCTTTACATATACATTACGTTTAGATGTTTCCTCGACGAATACTTTATTTAAAAAGCTTCCTCATTAAGTCCTTGTTTGAAATTCTTTAAAGGAGCCACTTACAGAAACGCTAAGACGCGTTGTAGTCTCCCAGAAATCCCTTCTTGTTAGACAAATGTTTTATTTCAAAATATGATCTATGCTAAAATGGTTGATAAGGGCATAAACATGTATCTTTTATGGATTAAATAGCCAAACCCACCTCGGTGACGTAGTTAGATAACTCGCTGGTTTCGTATTGAGCTATACTGTAGAGGACGGGTAGATTGAGGTTTGAATTTCGTTCGGGGGAACTGGGGTGTTTTTCCTAAATGGTTTTCCACTCTTCCTTCGCGCAAATGCGTGTTCACTTCCTCTATATTTAACCTTGCCAATTCCTAACCCATTAGCGTAATTAGTACGTAAGCGTATAACCCACCGTTTAGCAAGACGCGGTGCTAGGTATTATAGAACGGCTATAGTCACATCTAAATATCATATTATTTGAATTGAAAAATGATACCTGGACACGGGGATTGAACCCAGCAGCTTTGACTTAGTACGACACTACTTACCACGACGCTATCCAGGAGTTGCCCCGTACACGGGTCATTCTTCACACATATTTTAAGGCAGAGTCTGTGATGGATGGTATAAAATATATCATACCTCTTCTCATTAGTCGGAGGAAATAAAATTAAGAAAGACTCGTGCATCGCTGATTACATTTTTTAAATATACCCTACTCACTTACTCTGCCATCAAAATTTCCCATCTAGTTTTCAGTCACTTCTAATTGAGAAAGATGGCTGAAACCTTGTACATATTCCTAATTTGTGTGACAAAGCATTCAATTCAAATTTGAGCTAAATCTATGACGCGGTGCGGTGTGCAGCCATTGCAGGTCATATATAAAGTTGGCCTATCAGCCATTCTGGATTTATACCTGACCCGCTTTTGGACCTTACCTTATCCGTTCAAACACATCCTATTTAAGTTTACCTAACTAACAAATTTAAATAAAATATATAAAAAAGGTTAAAAAAGATACCTTATGTCGATAAAATATAAGGTGTGACATCTAGCAACATAAAGAAAGTACACAAGCAAGACCTACACACCTTACATTTTATCGGTATAGAGTATACTTTCTAAAAACATGTTTTTTATATATGTTTATTAAAATCTTTATTCAAAATGGTGGTGTGGGATGTTTCTCTCCACTTAAGGGCTGTTTTGACTTTCTTTTAAGTTGACAATATTGATTGGTGTTGTTTCTTTTAAGTTCCGAAATAATTTCTTCTTTCATCTTTGTGCTAAGTTTGTACTAAGACTGTCTTTATTAACTTGGTTAGAATTAGTTCTTGCCTGTGGCTTCTGACAGTCATTGTCTGGCTGTCAGAGCATCTCAGGGAGGGAGAGTCTTTTTTCGTGTTCTTTCATCCGACGAATGAGGCGAGGTATGATATATTTCTATACAGTCTTTTGGGCCAACTAATTACCCTCGCAGCAAGAACTTTGGTGCACTAGGCCAAGTTTTCCTTTCCCTCAAAATATACTCGAGGTATTCTATTACCACACCCCCTGTGCGCGTTTCCATTCACCCAACTTTATAATTGAGATTAGATGTCAGCTGTTATTGCTAAAACTCATTTCGCAGATTATTATAGAATAAGTTTCAAAATCATTTTACAAAGAGCTTGTAATGTGTTGTAAGTTATAAACTTTTAGGGGGACATATTTTGATAAATGGTAATTGTTGAGCTTTTCGGGTGCAGGCTTGCATACGAGGTAGGGAGAAGGTCCTCTGGAATGTCATCTAATTCCACATTTGAATAAAGTTTAAAAACTCTTTTAAATAAATTAAATTAAAAATTAACCTATACAAATACTATTTATGAATTATTGCCTTTAAGTAGCCAAGAAGGTTCGAGTTGGAGGGAACCTCGGGCATGGACACCCCCAACCTCGTTCCCCCCTTTCGAATGTCATAGTCTCCTAGATTTCGTGTTTGGCTGAAATCGTCTATTTTCTTGGCCTATAACCTCAAATATCACACTATAAGGAATTGTTAATTTAACAACCACAAGGCTACTTTTTTTTTTCCAGCATCGTTAAAGGTACGTTTGAGTGTTTTGGATCTCTCAAACCCCGCCCCCCAAATTAAATCCCAGATAGGCCAACGGGTCTGATTTAGTGTTTCTCTCTCAGCTGTTTGCTGAAATACAAAGTTTATAAGATACCTGTAAGTACGTTATAAACATTGCTACACACGTTGGGGTGTCAGAATTAAACACCTCCACGTAAGATCAACCTTAGAGATAACTAGTTACTTATTTTGTGAGAACGCAATAGAAAGAACAGTAGCCTATCCAACAGTTAGCAAGACTTTTTAAAATTGTTAAACAATAGAATGTTATAGATATTTTTAGCATCGCGTTTTATTATCCGTTTGGGTTATACGCCTGTTATCAATGTTGACTGCAAAAAAAAAGTTTTTGTTTTGTGGACTGAGGTTGTTTTTCTCTGAATGATTTTACACTAGATCTTTATCTCTCCAAACACATGCGGGTACATTTCCTCTAAATTACACCTTACTGATGCCTGCCCCAGTAGTATAAATATGCGAGTAGACTGGCCGTAGAGTAAGACAAGGTGGGAAACCTAATCATTCTACACTGCCCTTATTAGCTTGTTCTCATATGACATGTGTATTGAGAGTCGTCACGCGCGTGAAATGTCTGTCGACAAGTACCCTCCACGAAGGACGCTACGAATGTTGCTCGGTGGAGGCTGTGTGCTATATAAACGATGAATGTAGTAGACCACTTAAAAGCTCCGAGTTGGTCGCACATCAGCTCTCGGACCAGATGCTGTGAGAAATGAAGCTCAGTTAAGTTGAGTGTGGACGTAATACCAGATGAGTTCGTGTCCTTCCTTCATCGTGGCACTGTATCTCAACTATGTCAAGAACATTACCGACTCTGGAGACCAGGACCCATTTTCTACGGAAAGGTTTCACCTTAGTGATTTATAGTTCTCCCTCCAGGCAAATACTGATACATATTTTCTTCCTACACTCATCTTCACTAATCAACTTAGATTAAGTAGTTGATAATCTTTGTGTAGTTAATTAATATGTTAACAACCAAATGATATAGCAGCGTTTTACTCCCGACTAGGCGTGCATCATCACCTTAGCGCTACCCCGTTACCTCCCCTTCCCCGCCCTTTTAGATTAATTACAGGACTTTAAGGTAACCTCCCTGACACGCTCTAATGTGCTGAATGGCATTGTACTGTTCATCGATCGTGAACCGGACAACTCAATCCCCCCCCCCCCCCCACACACACACACACACACACGTGCCGTGCTTGTATTCAAGTCAATATCTCGACATACTAACAAATACAGTTGGAACCTGAAGAGGAGACCTTAAGAGCAGTGTTTTTCAAACTGTGCTCAACCATAGTTATCTCACGTACTTCGAGGTAATTTTATGATATTCTTTATTTGTCTTTAAATTATAATATAGCATCAGTAATTAGGATGGACAATTGTTTCAAATCTGAATAAAGAACATTTACCAAAGGCCCAGTCATTGCATATTAGGTTTTTCGGTTGTTTTATAGTTTTATGCTTGTAAAATTTAACTGTCGTTATTGAATGTTCATAATATTAGGGTGAACTTTTTATGATGTATTTTTTCTGGTACCAGGACTCCCTCGGTCTAAAAAGTTTGGGAACCCCTTCTCTCTAGATTCTCGAACAATGTTGTTAACACGAGAGGTAGGCAGAACTGTTCACTCTTGGGAATAGTTCCAACAGATTTTGTCTACTGAAATGAGCAGTTAATTTATCAAGTTCATTCTCTCACCAGTTCACAAGCAGGTGCACCTTTGCCATTTTTTTAATACCGCATCTTATTAATATTCAGGTCATATGCATTTATGTACCAATTAATCTAATGAGTTAGGGATGAGGTAGGTTTAATTCAGAGGAAGTGTACTCGCATTTGTATGGAGGGAAAGTGGAAAAGCATTTAGGGAAAAACTTCAGTACGCCAGACCAGGATTCGAACCCCGATCTTCCTGTCATTAACAATCTAATTTATTACGGGAGGGACGCCTTAAACCATGTGGCCACCGAAGCAGATACCTAGTTCCATTGATATTAGTATATAACTATATATATTTGTACAATGGTGCTTATTTCTTTGAACTTAGGGTTATAGGAGATGGGATAGATAGCTTTTGTGAAAAAGAAAATATCAAACAATGAACTCCCTTTCAATCCAAACAAACCCAACGTAGTAACTCGTGGATAATATCAGCTATTTTTTATTTATCACTTAGTTTCTGTGACAGAGATTGGTCGAGGAATCTAGATTATTTACTATCGTATTATCTAGCACTTCGAGAAGGTGAACTAGTTCGACTTGTTCAATTGGAGAAATCGTTCCAGTTGAACTTTTTGTTGGAGATTTTTGTATAGCTAGTTTGCACTAACAAGAAAGAGATAAAAAACCAAACTCTCATCCTATAAAAATCGATCATCTATATGAGCATATAATATATATTTTGTAAAGTAATTTTCAAACTATTTTATTAGATATATTTAACATGACACCCGCCCACATCGGTGGCCACGTACAGGGGCGAATCCAGATCATTTTCATAGGGGGATCATAATAATTATGATAATTATTATAATTTATAAATAACATAGTTAGTTACAATGTTAGATTTCTGTTTAAAGCCATTTAATAGTTTATAATTCAAATTGATCTTATGTATGTTTTAGACCGTGGTCCTCCTTCAACAATTTTTTGAAAAATGGTTTACTCTAGAAGCTATGAGTAGTCTTCGACTTGATTTTTTTTTTAAATTAGATTATTTTATAAGCCATTTAAAGTATTCCTCACCTAGAAATTGTTGATATCTGGATGCCCCTCGAAGCTATTTAAAGTGAACCTCACCTTAATGTTTTACGATAATTAGATACCTTTAGAAGATAATCTTTGAAGTGGTCTTCCACCGACAAAATTTTGAAAATTCAATTCTTTCTGAAACTTCAGAAAATTGAGAATTTGGAATTGTCCTCCCCTAAACATTTGTGAATTTGATGACCTTGGAAGGTATTTAGAGCTTTCCTCCCCCGACTTTTTCTGCCAGTTAGATGCCGTTAGTCTAGTAGTTATTTGAAGCTGTCTTCTACGGCAAATTTTTGACATTAGAATGTATCTAGAAGTCATTTGAAGTTTAATTTAAGGCCATCTTTTAGCTTCATATTCGATAATAGCAATCAAAGGATTTGAAATATATCTTGGGGGAGGGAGGGGCAGTAAATTTATTCCAGGGAGGGGCAAATTGTTTCCAGGGGGGAAGAGTCCCCCACAGTTCCACCACTCCTGCCGTCCACACATACTCTATATTCAGTATTCATTGATTACTGCTCTCAGGTGATTATTAATCTTCTTTGATGTATGGTAGTCTACCGTCTTTATGTGGAACAATGTTCGTTACTCACTATGCACGACAAATATTCGTGCATGAAAACGAATATTTTTTCCACACTTGCGTGAGTCATATTGACCATTGAATAAACTTGGATGAATAACGCGCGCGAGGACCCGGCTTAAGAGGTGTCTGCGCGTAAAAAGATTAAAAAAATTGTATACAATATATCTGTGTTGTATTTCCTTTCTAAAATTTGAACTTTCAGTTTGTTATTTGTAATTGATTTTCTAACGTTCGCATGGGGGTCAACTGACCCTTTGACCGCCCCTCCTGAATCCGCTTCTGGCCACGTAGACCAAATATCAAGTTCATTTAATCTAATTTGCTGGTGACGGGAAGGTCAGGGTTCAAATCTCGACTGGATGTGTGGTTTTTACCTAAATAATCTTCTACTCCCCCTCCACGCGAATGCTGGTATATTATCTCTAAATTATTCCTTCCTCATTATTACCCCCATAAGCAGAAACAAAAAATGCTTATAGCCTGAACGGATATTATGAAGTGGGGCCCTTTGTGAACTGATTATATAATCACACCGGCTGCCCATTCACTCTGAAAGAACCCCCGCCGTAAAGCGAATCGCACCCTCTTTTTCACTTGCCAGTGCATATAAGATCTTAAAAGCATATTTAATATATAATCTATTAAGTGAGTGCTAGGCCTAAATAAACGACGAAATAATAATAAATTTAAAATGCTATAGTACTGTATTGCTATCTTAAAACCGCCAAACAACCTCAGCAAAGCAAGACCAAGCACTAATTATTGAAAAGCGCTGTATTATCGAAGCGTTCTAAAGCTAGGTACGCCTGTATTTGAACTGAATCCCAATGCATTTGTTATATGACGCCCTTTATACTACCACATGGTCCTCTAGAGTGAGGAGTATTATTATGGGGCAAAGACTATTATTAGCACCGCGTCTTACTACCCGTTCGGGTTATACGCAAGTGAGGAGTAGAAGGTGGGGGCAAAGACTAGCTATTTGAACTAGTTTACCTTCTCGACGGATTTAGTTCAAAGTGAACTAAAGGTGACGTGACTGTAAGCAATCGTAATTCTTCGTCCGATCTCGTTCTAAAAAAAAACAAAAAAACATTAGATACCATGTCAGGCTTGTGCCGATTGAAAGGGATTTCATTGTTTGACATTTCCTTTCCTCAGCAAAGCTTTGGTACGGTATTAATTTGGTTGGAAGGGACTTATAGAAAATTAAATTTTTTGCGATAATATAGATATTTTACTTAATTATTGATAGTAAGTCATAGGTATTGATATTAGCTATTAAAAATGATTGTTGCAGATCCCATGATTTTACGTAAAAATAAATGAATATATTTATATTTAGCACCGCGTCTTACTACCCGTTCGGGTTATACGCTTTAAGCACTAATTACGCTAATGGATTAGGAATTGGGAAGGTTGAATTAGAGGAAGTTAACCCGCATTTGCGTGGAGGGAGAGTGGAAAACCATTTAGGAAAAACCACCCCCAGTTCACCCGACCGAGATTCGAACCTCGATCTCCCCGTCCTCAGCAGTCGAGCTCAACACGACAAACGCGTTAGCCAACTACGCCACCGAGGCGGGTAAATAAATGAACATTGTTGTGGTGACTTTTATAACTATCAAAATGGTTTCAACTTATTTAAATCGGACTATACCTACCCAATGGCACCAAGTAATAGGTTTCATTGTCCCATTAATTATCTAAAATTATAGTACTATACATAGGCATGGGTTTAAGTCACGAACGATGAAATTCTCACTTCAGTTAACTGTATCACTTTTAACTTTTCACAACAGTGAACAGTTCTTCCCATCTCAAGTTGACGTGGTCCTGAACAAGACACCCATTCCTACTCGTGAGAAATTGACGTCACTCTCCGCGCAAGTGTAACAACAACCAGTTATATAACTATACAGTAATACTAATTAAACAATTAATTAGAGCAAATAAATATAAAATAATAATGAAGCTCACGCGAACCGAAATGATTTGGAAGGTGGATAGTTTTTACATGTTTCTCTGTTGCATCAATGAAGTTATAATAAAATTTAGTTTAATTGTCTTAGTAGGAGGTATTAATTGGGATTGTAGCACCCGCATCAACGTAAAAAAAAAATCAGATATTTTGAGCCTAATGCCTTAGGTCGCATGGTCCTCTTTGTGGGTCTGTAAAGTTCACATTTTAACATAAGGACGAGGACAGTGACCTTTAGGAAATGCAACCAAATTATCACAAAGAAATAGAAGAGAGAGAGAGAGAGAACAAGAAAAATTAGTCGTGGAAAACAACCCTCAATAAACCTTTCTTAGATTCGAGAGACCACCTTCTAGTCAACGGCAGTCAAGTGCATTGCGAGACCAACGACTTGAGACCGCTGAATCGCATCGGCTGTTACCAATAAATATATAAATCTACTTTGCTTAGTAGAGAGTAGTGAAGAGGTATTTTAGGATTCTGGTAGGAAGGACGGTTTATGACAGTTACAAACGTTACTAAAACTAGTCTATTCATATGTCAAGTCGTGTAGTCTGCAGCTGTCATTTTTGACAGATATTATCAATACATATAAAATAAACATGAACAAAAAAGTAAAATGTTTTCATTTTTGACTGCAAAAAGTTTGTATTAATATTTAATCTTTTTTAGGTGTTATAAGAGACTCACAAATTGTTGGTGATTTTGAATGTATGTAGTTTCGGTATTTTCTCAAATTTGAATAGATAAATGCAATTTAAAATTTATATGGATCAAATAAAAAATGTTTCAATAAAGTCAGTTGATAAAAAGTTTAAATGTATAATAACATCATCATGGCTAGCGATGAATATTTCTCACTCATCTTGATTATTTTTCTAACTTTTAGCTATAGCTGTACTTGTAGTTTTGTTTACAAAGCGGGTACATCATACAAAAGACCTAATAATTGACGCAGAGCAATAACACGATATATATATATATATATATATATATATATATAATACTCTCACCCGCATAGGGGGGCAAGTTGACTAAAAATATCAGGTCATCTGGTACTGGGTGGCTTCCCCCTATCCCTCTGCGCATATGCGGGTACATTTAATTGCAAGTCTACTTTCCTCATCTCTACCCCATTATCGTAGTTAAAGGCCTCTAGCCCAAACGGATAGATAACGTGAAGTTATAAAAATGTCTGGTCGTGGTTTGAATCCCGGGTAGGTGTACTGAGGGTGTTTTTCCTAAATGATTTCCCACTATATCTCCACAAAAATGAAGGTACATTTCACCTAAGGTCTACCTTCCTCATCCCTACTCCGCTAGCGTAGCTAAAATTCGTATGATGCGGACGGGTAGTAAGACACGGTGGAAACTAAATGATATATAAGAAAGTTCTTCAAGCAACTGATAAGATATAAAAATATATTTAATTCTGAACACACAGACGCACACTTAACTGCAAGCATTGAGTGAATCTCTGGTCATAAAACCTTATCGTATTTTTGTTTACTCGTTTTCTTTTGATTGCAAATATTAGATTTTCTCATTGGTCGACAAGATATTGTGCGCTCAGGACTGTAACGTTGAACTCGGGAAATGGGGGAGGGGGGGGGGGGCAAGAGGTGCCACTAACACGGGCACCTTTGTCCTAGGAGCGTCGTCAGATCAAAGGGGGACGGGGTGGGGTGTAAAATTGCAAGTTAACTGATCTCTTCTATGTGACTAAAATCAAGATGGCTTCCATTTCGCATCATCGACTGGATTCAAAAGTGTATCTCTTTCTTTTCTCTCCCACTTTTACAACTGAGGCGTCATATAACTAAGATCTCACTTAACTGAGTTTCAATGCCAGTATACTGTTTCCAATATTTCTTTAGATGTTTTTGTTAGTAATAATAGGTGACCTGGTGGTCTAGGGGTAAGGTGTCAGACTTCTGTGCTTGGGGTCTGGGGTTCAATCCTCGGTCCTGGCACAGATTCATCTGAATTCCAAACTCTTCTTTCATCTCTGATAAGACATCTTGTGAATGTGGGGGAATGCCAGGCCTCCACCGTGGTTCGGATCCCACGTTAAACTGTAGGTCCTTCATTTCATTTCACAATCACCCTACCATTACACATTAATGTAAGTGCGTATAACGCGAACGGGTAGTAAGACGTGGTGCTAATAATAATAATAATAATAAAATAATAATAATAATAATAATAATAATAATAAAATAAAATAATAATACAATAAGTGAACTTTACTAAGTGCGATTGTTTGTAATGGTGTTTGTAATAGTATACCAAAATTTAAACGGTTATAAAATGTTAACAAAACATTGAAATTTAAAGAAAAATATTTCACACAAATGTACGTTGTCAATTTTAAATTTTTTTTAAATTAAATGTGAAATTTAAGTCCACCTGTTGAAGTGAGCCCTCTACTAATACAAATTTCAGATAAATATCATCAGCCAACGGATGCCTCATCACTCTAATTTGAATTATTTTAATTTGTATTACCATCGGGCCTTACTACCTGTTAAGGTTTTACGCATATATGATAATTAATCTAATGGTGTAAGATGAGGAAGGAAGAATTATAGAGGTAGTCTTACCCGCATTTGTGTGGGAGGAGAGAGGTAAACAATTTAGAAAAAAATCCATAGTATACCCGACCGGAATTCGAACCCCAATCTCCCCGTCTTCAGTAGGCCAGTTTAACACGAGAGTGACGCCTTAGGGCTTAAACCATCCGGCCACTGAGGTAGTGAGTAGATTCAATTTTGGGTGAAAGAGAATGTGGGTTAAGTTTCATATTTTTACAGTTTTTATAATAAAAAAAATTGGGTCAAAACAAATAAAATATTGTTTCAGTAGTTACGTACAGTTTAATTTTCTACACTTAGTAATCTCAACAGTTCTTGAATACTCGTCTTGGGCATCGTTGAATTTGAACAAGACTTGTTCTCTTCATTTAAAAGGTTTCTGTTCAAATACCACTAAGTGCATGGAAAAAATATATTGAGAGTTTTAAAAAGATTTTTGTGTTTTGAGACATACAATAAACGTATCTACTGAAGAAATATTTTATTAATTTTGTTCACAAATGTTTATTTTCTAAAAAAAAACCCTGCAAAAATACGTATCTTAGCTCGTGATCACTCACTAGATCCAGGCCGGACTTGTGTCAAGTGTGTTACCATATTATACCGTCCATGCCGCCGTACTTGGGGACGGGTACTATTGGAGGAAGGGGGAGCGTGCCCCGGGTGCAAATAAACCATGTAACGGCCCTGATTGCGTAGTTTTGGATATGAAGTTTGGGAACGAAATGGAGGTGACTTTAGAACAGTGTAAAATAGGATACTATACGTGTTTTAAAATATTATCTAATTGATAACCTTTTTATCAACGATTTCCTGTTTGCACGGTTCCGTTGTGTTGGATAAGGTGACGCTGGGTCTATTGCGCAGTCTCTGTAAAGGAAGAGAGATGTATAAGAGGACAGGTGAGGACTTGATAAGCAATCAAGAGGACGTTACAAGGGTGTGGGGTGTGTCTCGAGTTGAGCGTCTGGCCTGGCAGATGCAGATAGTGTTGACCTTGGCGAGATAAGCAATCAAGAGGACGTTACAAGGGTGTGGGGTGTGTCTCGAGTTGAGGGTCTGGCCTGGCAGATGCAGATAGTGTTGACCTTGGCTGAGATAAGCAATCACGAGGACGTTACAAGGGTGTGGGGTGTGTCTCGAGTTGAGCGTCTGGCCTGGCAGATGCAGATAGTGTTGACCTTGGCGAGATAAGCAATCAAGAGGACTTACAAGGTGTGGTGTGTCTCGAGTGAGGTCTGCTTGGCAGATGCAGATAGTGTTGACCTTGGCGAATAAGCAATCACGAGGACGTTACAAGGGTGTGGGGTGTGTCTCGAGTTGAGCGTCTGGCCTGGCAGATGCAGATAGTGTTGACCTTAGCGAGATAAGCAATCAAGAGGACGTTACAAGGGTGTGGGGTGTGTCTCGAGTTGAGGGTCTGGCTTGGCAGATGCAGATAGTGTTGACCTTGGCGCACCTGTCAGGAACAAGTGAGGCATGAGTATCGACCAGATTTACAAAACATACAATTTTCCCCCTTGCTCCTAGTGCTTTTAAGGGTGCGCCTGAGCAGATGTGTTTCATTGTCATATTCGATTTGTTTAGTTGTCACATTCGATTTGATTAATAATTGATTTGAAACTTATTTAAAAAATACTGATATCGCACATTTGTATAAAATAATAAATAGTGTTCATGGAGTTGGTTTGAAATATACTATTTGAGTCTTTAAAATAAGAAGATATTTCTGACATCAAACATTTCCCTAGAAAACTTGACTCTCGGCTCGTTCTTTTCTTTTTTTAAATCAAACCTTTTATTTAAATTTAAACTAAATTTAAACTTTTAGGTAACACTATTCAATATAATTGTACCAAATCAATTTTTCTTATTTTATTGTGGGAGAAACGCGTAGCAATAAAATACAAACTCTCTTTAACGTTATCATTGAACAGTAAAAATATGTAAAACAACTTGCCCAAACTTATTCTTTATCCCTCACCCAAATCCCTCAGGAGGAGTTAATTGTGCCATTTTATGAACGTACCCTCGGTTAGCAGGAAGGGTAACAAGCTCACCTTGCAATTAGGACGTGGTGTAATCAGTCAAGGTAATACCGAGTCCCATTAAGGTATAAATTATAAGACAAGGTCACGGTGTAATCAGTCGTGGTTGTTTGGTTCCACTATGATGTAGTTTATAAGATAGTATTATTGATGTAATAAGTTTAAGGTAATGCTGCTAACTTGCTTGGCTCCACTATTGTGTAGCCTAAATAATATCAATAATTAGTATAAAGGTGACCTGGTGGTCTAGGGGTAAGGTGTCAGTCTTGTGTGCTGGGGTTAGAGGGTTCAATCCTCGGTCCCGGCACAGATTTATCTGATTACCAAACCCTTCCTTCACCTCTAACAAGACGTTTATTAATCACAACTTGTGAATGTGAGGAATGCCAGACCTCCACCGTGGTTCGGATTCCACGTTAAACTGTAGGTCCTCCATTTCATCTCACAATCACCCTACCATTACACATTAGCGTAAGTGCGTATAACCCGAACGGATAGTAAGACGCGGTGCTAATAATAATAATAATATAATATAATAATAATAATAATAAATATAATAATAAGTATAAATTTCGTGTATTCTGAAACTTAACACTCGATTCCAATGTTAAAATTACTTATTATTTATATACTTAATCATTTACTACACTCCCTCCTCCTTTTCCCTCTCTTCTACCCACCCATCCTCTTAAAAGAAAAAGGAGAAAAAAAATAATGATTTGATAGTGCCGCTGTTTCAAGATTGTATTTATTTTCACTTTTTGTTCTCGCATTTTTTTCCAGCCCTTTTCCATCCCCCTCTTGCACAGCCCAATAAAGTCCAAAAGAAACATACGTACGCAGGTTCTTTATGATTTGCCGATGTTGGAGAGAGGAGGCGTAGAGAAAGTTCTCGCCCCTCTACCCTCTCAACAATTTCTTGACCCGCGGGGTATTTCTCTTATTGGGTCGTATTTCCCGCGTTATCGGCGGCACAGGACGGGTCTCGTGGTTTCACTATATACTAGATCCTCTTTGATGGCTCATTACTTAGACTTAGCAGGACTTTCTCTATCCCTCTTTCTCTGTCTTTATCCTTTTCTCTTGCCTGCCTTCTTTCTTCGCCCATCTTTTCCTCTCTTTCATCAGTCTTTTTTCTCCGTCTTCTCTTTCACTCTCTCTTTTTTCTCTGTCCCCTCTATTTCTCTCATTTACATTCTTAACTATTTACTTTTTTCCAACCTCTTCCTCTCATGTGCCTATTTATATGCCTATCCCTCTCGTTCCCCCCCTTTTACCTATTTTTTTTTTGCTTAGCTATCTCTCTTCTACCCCTCTTTTGCCTTGTTTTGTCTCTCTCACTTTCCCTCAATTTTCCTTTGCTTATCTATTTGTATTTCTTTTCCCTTTCTATATACGTTTCATTTTACTTTTCTCGTGTTATACCTTTCTCCCTTTGCATCTATTTATTTATGATTTTTTTTATCCTTGTATATTTCACTTTCTTAGAAAAATAATGAGTCGGAATCATTTGATGCAGCAGTATCTTTGATGAAAGGAATGCCCCCCTCTCTCACCAAATCTCTTTGGAATTTCCTCACAAGCCTGTGCGCTACTTCAATATTTAATTCAATTTAGCACCGTGTATTACTACCCGTTCGGGTTATACACTTAAGTACTAATTACGCTAATGGGTTAGAAATTGGGAAGGTTGAATTCATAGGTAGTGAACCCGCATTCGCATGGAGGGAGAGGGGAATTCCATTTAGGAAAACCACCCTCAGTTCATCCGACCCAGATTCGAACCTTGATCTTCCCGTCCTCAGCAGTCTATCTCAACACAAAACTAGCGCGTTAGGTAACTACGCCACCGAGGCTGATTCACTTTGCAATAATTTTTGTCACAATACTCGCTTCTCGTCTCAAGTTGAGATTACTGGGTATGATTTGACGCAAAGATATTGCGAGATAAAAGGAGTTTACACTTCTATCTCTGTCTTTCTACCGCTTTGAATAGTTTCAGTAGATGTGGCGTTAAGTGAATGCGATCGTTTGTGCTAAACGCCAGCTATAAAATAATGTATAGCTGTTTTTAGTGTACAAGCCCGTCTGCGTGGTCATTTGGTCAGCTAGGTTATCTACAGTTTCATAGTAACTTGGCAATGCCAAAAATTGTTTCGTATTTCCTTGTGTTCGTTTTACCACCCATACACTAGGATTTTTTTTTGCGCAAGGGTTGGGTTATAAGTTAGTTTGTAAGTCGTGTCCTAATCCAACCCTCTGTTAAGAATGCACAATCATTTAATCCAGACCGTATTGATCGGTATGCGGGCTAAAGGTAAGGCCCATATAGCCTGGTTTGTCAGTGATGGGTAGGTTGGAGTTCAAATTCTGACCCAGTGTACTGAAGGTGTTTTGCCCCTAAATGGTTTACCACTCTCCCTCCACGCAATTAGGGTACGTTTTATCTAAATTACACTTTCCTCGTCCCTTTCCCATTAGTGTAGACCTAAATATGTGGAGAGCTCGGCAGGGTAGTGAGATTCATTGGAGAAAATAAATAAAATAATAAAATTTAACTTTTTTGATTTTAATCATTTGTGATGTTAAATCATTCCATATTCTTTTTATTGAATGCTCTATAAGACTTTTTGACCTACCATTGCACCTACTAGTGATGTCACAATGAGTTTCCTGACCGAGCTACTTCTGAGATAATTATGCGCCCACAGCTGTTTTGAAGGTGTCTATGTTTTATGACCACAAAGTGTACAACTAGTGTGCGTGTTTGTGTGTGTGTGAACTCTTCGCTCACAGTAAAAAACCAACTGTTATGAGTATGACGTACAAACTCACTAGGCAGCCCCCCCCCCCCCCCCCCCCCCCACTGCTGGATCAACACAACCAATCGTGGTTGGTACAGTATCAGACCTGAAAATTAGATAATTTGGTGTGATAGGGAATAATTAAGGTTAATTTAGGGAAATTAAAAAAAATCACTAATACTTTTAAAGAAATGTTGGCAAATTTAATTTTCGAAGTAGTAACCCAATTCTTTTATCTCGAATTCGTGCGATTTTGCGCACACGTACAGATTTGTTTTTAATAATCTCTTGGGTGTGAATTTAACAACAACAAAAAATTGAACATAACGATGTTTTATAACCTTGCCTTTAAAATACTGTAAAAATACATATTTTTGGTCTAGAAAACCTTGAAAAGTCAGGAGATTCCTAAACTCTCAAAGTTTATTAAACATGAGGAGGCCTATGTACTAGTGGATCTACATTCAGGCGTGTGCTTGTAGCGATGAAATATAGTGACGCTTAAAAAGGGCTAATTTATCAAGTTTAGCTGAAATTTTCTTTTCCATTTTAGTGAACAAAACTTTCGGCACACATTTCTCTAGATTTTCCTACCATACTCATTATTTAAGGCTAATTTTTTTTAATATTCCTTTAATAGAAAAATTATCTCTAAACGGCATTACTTTCTTCACATTCATATTCGTTTAATTGAGTCTAGTTTGGTTATTCGGTGATTTAGAGGTCCTGGTTCGAATCCCGGTTGGAGTACTAAGTTTATTTTTGTCTAAATGGTTTCCTACTCTCTACACGCAGATGCATACACATTTATTCAAAATTCTACTATGAGGATGGACTCTCTGCCTAAGGACTTATTTTTTTCCACCACTGTGTCTTATTACTCGTCCGGGATACACACATTTATTAAACTAACAGAGCAGCGATAAAAAAAATTAGAAATTGGAGGAAACATACCCGAATTCGTGTAGATTGATATTGGGTAGCCATTTAGTGAATAAATATCCTCATTATACGTGGTCGCGATTCTAATGCCGACCTCTACGTCACAATAAAATCAAACTAGATGAGCCTGACGTTTGGTCTGCTTGCCCACCGATTGCTCGAAGGTGACCAGTGAGTTGCGCGTGTAGGCGTCCCAACGCTCGGCTGCGACTGAAGTGGGACGACACTAAAGTGTTTCAACCAGAGTAATGGGCCTTGTTACATCCTCGCGTCTAAATTGTGCCAGGGTTGTTAGCGATATCTATCTATCTATATATGGGTGTTGGGATTGTATGGTTGGTTAGCATGCGCGTCACTTGTCGAGAATGTGCACAATCTAATAAAGTGGCCTTTGTTGTCACGTTATTCCATGAAGGAATACCCAGTGCGTATCTCCTTTACGGGTGTAGTTTTTCCTTTAGATGTGCAGTGTTTGTGTTTCTAATGCCCATTTACGGTGACTTTGTAGTGGACTTTTTTGAAAATATATTAATACTAGTAGTTATTTTAACAGTATACCTCGCTCCTTATATTCCAAAAATGCTAAGTACATCATGTTAAGAATTATGTCATATTCGTACACGACTTGAAGAATTTGATACATTTATTTTCACTTTGCTCGAAAGCCGTTTTACGTTTACGAAATATACGTGGCGCACTATTAAATTAATTTTCAAATATTCCATCCACATTTCCACCATTTTGACCTATGTATAGCAAATCACTTAAACTATCTGTTGTGAGATTGACAATTCTCAAACATTGAACCACAGTGAGATACACTCAGATGAAACAGTCTCATTACGTAATTAAATTTTTAACTGAACAGATCAAGGTTCGAGATTTTGTCACCTGACCACTCCATGTAGCAATGGCTGAGTGTGGTAACTGATAGGGTAGGTGGTTAGAAAGGTAAGGATTCGGTCATTCTATGACAGGCGCGCCCTTGAAGGTCTGCAAACTCTGTATGCAGAGAGAGATTACTTTAGGATGAGGAATGACCGTCCTCATCCTCTCAACTCTTCCCAGCATGGCTTTGATAACCTCACAAAATGTCCGACGTTGCCTACTTGGTGAGTTTAAAACTATTTTGCATCTTAACTTGACGCACCTAAACACTCGACATTGACTTGCTTTTTAAAATTGCCCTTTTCTGGTTTCTTATTCTAGAGAAACATATAGTACCATGGACTTTTTGATTTAAACCCTGGCAGGAAGATTCTTACAGGCCATTTTCGTGACCATGTCACATAGTCTAAGTGTAGATAATTTATAAAATATGCTTACGAAAAAAAAATGAATATAAAAATAATAAATTTGTGACAGTTTAAAACTATTTTTTAGAATTATTTAAGAATTGATGGTTTTAGTTTTAACGTTATATATTTAAAACTCGCTGAGTAAAACTTAAATTCGTTAGAACGTCACAGGTAGGCAACGTTCTTAACATGCGTGAATATCGCTAATATTGAAATCTTGGGAAAATACACTTGACGTTAAGGGGACTGCCAACCCAAGCGATGAGACGCTTTGCAGACCTCTATAAATCCCACGTTAGCTAAGAGATTGTTAGTTATTTCAAAATAGTGCTCATTCCTAAATGAATATTAGGTCTAACTATATCAGTATTCTTACCTAGGGCTTAAATATATATTTATACTTTACAGGATTGTACATCGTGTATTACAGGATTGTCTCTAGAAGTACCTTTATTAGCGATTGAAAAATAAATTTATAGTAGTCAAAATTGAAGTGTGGTCGCTGTATTTAGTTTACATCTGTAAATATAATACCAACTGTCAAATGTGACAGTTGCATAGCGCCTTGATTGGCGTAAGTCTAGATGAAAGTAGGCTGGCTACCTTTTTATAGTTGCTATGCACCTGAAGAACTGGGTAAACAAATATATTTTTGTGTCTGAAAATTTCACCAAAACATCCTTAGAAAAGTACTGGAATAGTTGGAAAATTTAAATGCTATTTTTAAATACTAGGCGTTTGCTTGGAAGGCAAAGCTAAATGAAAAACTAAACACTTGGGTACATCACGTATTTTATGGCCCTTCTCTCTTTCTAACCCCTTGAGTTGTGAAACAATTGCTTACATTTCCTCATACAAGTCAAAACACCAATAGCGCGACTTTATTATGCTCAATTTTGTGAAAAATTAAATTTCATTCCTCTGTACTGCTCTTAAAAGTGTATCAAAAAATGAGAATTCCTATTGAAAACACAGGAAATTTTGTATTAATAAATTAGTGCCAACCCTGCTTTTTTTTTGAAAATAAGTAAACGTTACTTCAGTTTATAGCCATATCAAGTCTCTTTAGCAAAGGGCTGTTTAGCAGTATTTAGTTGAAATACTTTGAGGCAGTGACTTTATTACCGTAATTACATCATACTTAGTTACTCTTTCGATTGATAACCTTCCCGGCACAGATTTATCTGATTACCAAACCCTTCCTTCACCTCTGACAAGACATCTTGTGAATGTGGGGAATGCCAGGCCTCCACCGTGGTTCGGATTCCACGTTAAACTGTAGGTCCTTCATTTCATCTCACAATCATCCTACCATTACACATTAGCGTAAGTGCGTATAACCCGAACGGGTAGTAAGAGGCGGTGCTAATAATAATAATAATAATAATGATTGATAACCTAAATTATTCACAAGGTTGCAGCTCTGTTATTCATAAATAATACATCAACGTACATTTTTAAATCAACAATACTTGTTTTTGTCACAATTAGCTGGCAAATTTGGTCAAACTTTTCAGAAAATATGTTACAAGTGAGCTCTTGTCTTTAAACTGGAAAGTGACATTTTTGTTGTTGAAAAATAATCAATATTTCGTCACCCGAAAATGCAAGTGTTCTATGTCCAATTATTCACTTTTGTTTAAAAGACCATTGAAGTTTGACCTTATGTATAAAAGCAATGTTACTAGAGGACAACTCGAATTTGTATCTTCTTAAGTAGTTATATAGTAGTCTTAATTTCACCTCAGGTGAATCATATGCATTCTAATCAAACGTAAAGACAAAATATCTCAAATTTAGCCATTTTTGAGATAGAACACTTGGATTATCGGGTGACGATTTGTGTTTTAAATAGGCATATTTCATTAATAATTACATCACATTTGGTAGATATGTTCACGCACCGCTTTCCAATGACTTCGAAGCATCTTTAAGAAATTGTACATAATACTCTTCCGAAATTGAGCTTATTTAATATTTTTTAGCATTTTTAATGTTTGAGGTTCGATAAAAAAATACATTCTTTCAGTTCTGGTAAAGCTTGTTCACCTTTTTTTTTATATTGGTCAAGTCTTATTTTTTATTTTTACTGGGCAAAGATTTTGCTATACAGGAATATGACCTGGCAAAGAACCATTTTCACATTGAGTCCACAAAACCAGCCGAGCACCAAACGTCAGGCCTCCTTCCTTTTTTTGGAAAAGTCGGGTAAAAATGACATGTTTTCGCTGCAAAATATGTTGAAAACAGTTTATCTGTGTCCTTACCCTCTATCAAAAAATTGACTTGGAATTAGGTATCTCCATAACGGCTTTCCTGTAATCATTTAATTAGGTATCTCCTTAACGGCTCTCCTGTAATCATTTAAATAAGTATCTCTATAACGGCTCTCCTGTAATCATTTAAATAGGTATCTCCATAACGGCTCTCCTGTAATCATTTAAATAGGTATCTCCTTAACGGCTCTCCTGTAATCATTTAAATAGGTATCTCCATAACGGCTCTCCTGTAATCATTTAAATAGGTATCTCCTTAACGGCTCTCCTGTAATAATTTAAATAGGTATCTCCATAACGGCTCTCCTGTAATTATTTAATTCCCTTACGACAGTGTTCGTTTGAAACCCTTTGTTAAAAATACAACAAAAACGTCATTTGACTCCCTAGTTACACTTGACTCTTTGAAAAGCTATACAGTTTTTTTTTTATTCCTGCAATGCAAACAACTTCAATAAAAACATGTCGCTTTTAATTTTGTGCAGGTCTTCATGTATACATGATAGAGGGGGTGGCAACTTGAAGTGGTAGTTGCCGGAAATACTGCCCGCTCTCCCCCATTCATCACCCCTCCCGGTAGATAGCCTGACATGGAAAGGGCGTGTGGCCCTTAATTGTCAAAGTGTGTCCCTCCGGCAGAGTCCAACCCATCTCTTCCAACGCAAACATTTCCAGAGCCTCATCTTTGGATGTAAAGAGTTGGCGTCAGGAAGTGCGAGGCTGAGCTGTATTACTTTTTAGGAAAGTGTTTTTTAGGGTTAACAAACATTGAATTACATTTTATACACCTTTCCTCTTTCCTTTATGCTTGACTGTATGTTTGTTACCCATCCACACAGCTAACGGGCTAGCGATGCAGACTACAGTTAGAAGAGCCTGTATAATTTCTCGTTGCTTATGTATACACGTTTTCACATAATTGTATACATCCTGTATTTGTCTAGCTACGCGTATTACCACCCGTCCGAGCTATCCGCATATATAGATTTATATATAGGTATATGTGTATAATGTATACAGGATGTCCGAAAAGTTACTGTGCACTGAATTTACAAATGGTAGTAATGCATTAATACAGAAATTTTTAATTGCATTTGAATGTAATGGGAAAGGTCTTTCCCAACATGTAGAGGCGTGCGCAGGAATGTCTGAACGTCTGTGGGGGCCATTTTCAACACATCTTATAGGAACCATGGTAAGTATAATTATTATTACATTGCTACAATAAGTACATTCAGTGCACAGATACTTTTTTTGGACACCCTGTATGGATATACGCTTAGTAGGGAAGAGGTTAGGACGGTATAGTTCTAGAGAAAATAGACCTGCATTTCCGTCAAGGGAGAGTAGTGTGAAACCAATTAGGAAAAGTACATCTCAGTGTACCCGACAGGAATTCAAACCCCGATCGTATGAGATGAACGCTTTTGTCCACATGACAACCGATACCATGGCACAAGTTAACCTGAATTATCGTTTTTTTTTCTTTTTCTTTTTTCTAAAGGTGCCGCTTACTTGTTGGTACATATCCTCACAGTGCGGTGTTTTTAAGAGGAATGGTATAGTATATTCACCATTGCGTTTTTACCTGAATGACAGTTGGAAAAATCATGTTTAGGTTTGGGCCTGCCAACACTTGTAAAAGATCATTGTTTTGTTGCAAATGTTAAGTTTTTTAATTACATGCTATATAGGGAATGCCAGGCCTCCACCGTGGTTCGGATTCCACGTTAAACTGTAGGTCCTTCATTTCATCTCACAATCACCCTACCATTACACATTAGCGTAAGTGCGTATAACCCGAATGGGTAGTAAGACGTGGTGCTAATAATAATAATACATGCTATATTTTACATTTAAAATAAAGTAAACTTAAGATTTCTCACACTATTTCATTACTTTTAATAATTTCTTTTTATCCAATCCAAAACAATATGTTAAACATAATTAAAAGTACTTATTCTTTGTTTTGGAATGTTGTATATGATGTGTAATATATAATGTATACATTAATATCTTTTTAATACAGGCATCGTATTTACTATGAAATGAAAAAATACTTGTCATTTTTTAATATATAATTTTTTTTCTAAATATTTAACTAAAAATGCACCATTGTAAAGAGTTTGCTTGCATCATGATCAATCACATGGTTTAAATTCGTCGGTCGCCATTTTAAAGTTATACTTGTTAGACCTTTTGTGAAAGTGCTAAGAATAATATTTTTTAAGTGGAATAAAACGATAAATAAGCTTTGTGCCCGACATCAAATAAATATAAATAAAATTGGCCTAATTTACTGTGGCTATCTAACACAATCATATATTAGCATATGTTTTTATTACAGTTATCCAAAGTGACATATGTAAGCTGTTGGAATAGGAATATATTTGGGACTCTTTCTAGTAATGTTTTTAGCTGTCATACAAGTAAACTCGAATGGTGAATGTATTTTAGTTATGAAGCTTTAACATCACTAAAACGATCCTCAATTATATATTAAAAATATGTTGTGAGCTTGTTAAAACAAATTAAATTTGTTTGAGGAAGGATGGATCTAAATTATAACATCTACTTTTTTTCTTACGTTAAAAAAGTATCAAACTTAAAATATTAATTTTTTAATTCGAAAGGAACATGTTTATACCTTTCAACTCCACTTTAGCATGAATCATGTTTTGGAATAGCTAGATGCTTCTTAAATAATGTAGGATTTTTTAACGTCTTTGGCACATTTTAATGCGTCAACAGGCGGTGCCCTTAATCTACGATAGTACTTTTTCTGCTTTAACTCAACATTAATGGTGAATACAGTGATATGCACTGTACAGAGAAGAAAATCACAATACAGGCCCGGTCGGGTTTCAATCTCGTGAGTCTTGAGCTAACCTTGCTTGTAAGAAACAAATGAAGCACCATGCAAATGCTGTCCATGGCAAGATGGTTCAACTGTTGATATCGCCTGTGAGTAAACAGCTGAGTGTCTGCACGCGTGTAACTCGGGAGGTGAACATTGCACCCATGAAACAAAGGCAGCCGGGGCTACGGGTCCTTCGGCCGTGGGAGTTTCCGGACTATTATTGTAACCTCAACGGTAAACACACACACACAATCATAAGATACGCTTCCGCCTTATTAGACCTTAACACTGCACCAGGGGTTGCCAACTTCTAAACCCCTCAGGGCCAATAAATTGTCTGGGTTATACGCACATGAACTAATTAACGCTAGCGTGTTAGGGGTTAGGAAGGTTGCATTTAGAATAGGCGTACTTGCATTTGTGTGGAGGAAGAGTGAGAAACCATTAAGAGAGAGAAAACCTCTCGGTACACCCAACCGGGATTCGAACCATGACCTCCCGTCATTGGCAGTCCAGGCTATTTTGAGAGTGACACCTTAGACTCTGTGGTTCTCAAATTGAGTTCCGCGAAGGGGTACCAGGGGTTCCGTGAGACGAATGCGTAATGGCAGTAAAAACATTATTAATGCTTATATATCGAAATTCATAAACATCCATCTCATCAGCATCATATTAAGTTAAATAATGACAATAACATTAAATGCATTTTAAACATTATTAGAATCTAAAATAAAATAATTATTAAAGAATGGATAAGTAAACATTAAATTTAGAAGTTATAAGTTATATTAATTTTCACTATTCAAAATGTTACATAAATATAAAAATTAAATTAATTACGTTTTGACTTAATTAATAACATAAGCTTACTATACTCACGGCCCCCTAAATATCCTAAAATATGTTCGCGGCTCCCTAGTTGTTACTAACTTATTAATCATAAAGATTTATTCTAAAACAATGGCTTTATTTACTGATTATAATAACAAACAAATAAAAACATACATTACTTACCTAAATGTATTTATTGGGACCTTTGCTGTTGAACACTTTCCACTAATTTGCCTATTCTTCAATTGTATTACTTAATGCTATTCGGATGCAGGAGTCGATTTCGCTGCTTCGTTTTAATATTTATCATTGTGGAAAATCTCTTTTCACGTAAATAAGTAGAAACAAAAATGGCAGCAAATTTTGAATGGAGGTGGTAAACAATTGGGGATTATTTCTACTAGCCGTGATTTCTATTATCCGTGCTTCTCCTTCCCTCCATTGCCCCGGAAAATCGAGAGTATACTGTAATTACATGCTTACGATTATAGAATTCTCTATTCCAAAACGTAAAATTTAAGATAGTTGACTTCAATAATTGGCAAATAACATTTTTAATTATTTTTCCGAAGCCCCCCACAAAACCTTTCGTGGCCCCCGGTTAAGAATCACTGCCTTAGACCATTCCGTCACCGGAGCGGACTTATTACTATTATTATGAAATATGGGCCATGTGGGCACTTAAACAAAGGTGTCAGTCTCTCGTCTTGTCTGGTTTTCTTGGGATTTCCGGTCCACCCTATATTCAATTATAAGTACAGTTCCTTGAAGTTTTCCTTTTCTCATCCTTACTATCATTATTGGAAATATTCGGATATCACGGATAGTTAGAGTACCTACTTGGTTTACGGAGACTTTGACCTTTTCTGACACTTCGAAATTATCCTGAAGTAGTTTTGTATTCATTTGATCACAATCAGTGTTGCCAACGACCAAATAAGTGTTGTAGCTAGATTAGTACCAGAGTCGCTAGATTCTCGCTAAACGAACAAATAAATTAAATTTGTCAGATTTGTCTCCAAACCAAAAATGCATACATTAATCTGAACTGAGTGGACTGAGGTGATCCCCGGGTCTGGAACGTTGTCATTGTGATTTGTGAATGACAGATAGTGAGATAGATAGTTTGGAGCTCTTCTGTAGACCGAAGCAATGCATTATGCTTTCTTGCAGTACGGTAGCTCAAAAATCAAAATTCTACAGCATTAATATTTAAGATGATGAACATGAACTTGACAGAAAACAATGGAAACTCGCCAGTCGCCAGATTAGACGCTAAGCGCTAAAAAGGAAAATTAGTCGTTTTAGACCCGTAGGAGTCGCTGGAGGTTCTGGCGACAAAGTCGCTAAATTGGCAACACTGCTTACAAATGTGTTGTACGAACTTTACAATTTCAAGTCCGTTGACATCGCTTGTCAAACGTGACGGGACAGATCCGCGAGTAGGAATAATCCAAAGCTGTTTTTAGTGGTGATGTCACGGTTCCTATATTTATCAATTCTGATTCGAAAATTTAAACTCGAATTTTCGATTCTCGATTACGATTTCTTGACATCTACAATTTCTATCGTTTGACATGCATCCAATCTCACTTATTTTTTTTACATTTATTTACTATATATCATGCCTTACTTAATGTGCTTGAAGAAAACCTAAAAAGTTAGAGATAGTAAGAAAAATACTAAAATAAAATGTCATATTTGATACGCGCAAGGTCACTAGAGCACAAAGATCATGTCATTATTATTATTATTATTATTAGCACTGCGTCTTACTACCCATTTGGGTTATACGCACTTACGCTAATGTGTAATGGTAGGGTGGTTGTGAGATGAAATGGAGGACCTACAGTTTAACGTGGAATCCGAACCACGGTGGAGGCCTGGCATTCCCCACATTCACAAGATGTCTTGTCAGAGGTGAAGGAAGGGTTTGGTAATCAGATAAATCTTTGCCGGACCGAGGATTGAACCCCAGCCGCCAGCATAGAAGTCTGACACCTTACCCCTAGACCACCAGGTCTCCTAAGATCATGTCGAGTACATTTAAAATTTGATGGTACTAAAGTGAAACGGTGAAATAAATTAATAGGAGTCCCAATAAAAAATACCCCATTCCAAATATTCTCGTTTCGTTTAAATACCAGAACTTTCATTAATTTGGTCAACCGGCCCAGTGCACTTGGCTACGAATCTAGAGGTCCTGGATTAGATTCCCGGGTGGTACAATGTGTAATTTTTCCCAAAGGGGAATTATCCCAATGGTCACTAGGGTTTGGTTGGTTAGATTTAAGTTAGGTTTAAAAGTCTACTGGTTCCACACCTTTATACTCACTATCACAATCACCTCATCTCACGGAAAGGATGTACAATTAGTACATCCGGGCGTCTCCTGGGCAACGGTTCATTAGTACCACAAACAAGGCTAAGAGTGATGTATATACATGTATCGGGATTAGAGAGATAAGAGTGTAGGTATCTAAATTGTGATATTAGGATCGATTTTCGATTAAAGTAATGCCAGTATAACACGCGCGTATAGAGGGATTGGGTTTGGCATCCTTAGTTTCTAATCATTTTCAATCGTCAGATAAAGCCAAAACTACCGTGAATGGATTTTAGCAAGAAGCGGAGAGTGAGGGAGGAAAAACATTAATTATTTAATGGTTAAATCTGTAGGGTAGAAGTGAAGAGGGTAGTTTGGGTCAGGGCTATTCCCCAGCTATATGTCGTCTCATCTCTGTATCATAAACATTGGGTAACACCAGTACAACCCTCTCTTTACTACCAGCATTGGGTAACCTTAATACAACCCTCTTTGTTCAGTAAACTTGTCAATACGATATACTCTTGTCTATGGCGCAATGTTAATTATTACTGATTTATGCTCTCAATCATCTATGCTTTTCGGAAGATTAGAGCGGGAAAGGTATGACAGATGGTAGTGGCGTTTCGTGGCAACGCTCTATGCATAACTAATCGGTTAGGTTTAGCGCGCTCTCTTTCTCTCTCCTACAGCTGCTGTCTGTGGAATGTGTCTACTTCTTTCAGAAATATAAGCTAGTCTAGATATTTCTTTCTTAAGAGGGATGCAAGAGATAGTGAGTAAATACACCTCATAAGTTTCACAATCACTGTTGTACCCCAAGTATTATTTTGTTTGTAATATTTTGAGTAACTTACTGGTAAGAATAAATGGTACGACAAAATCCTACATAATTTTACTTTCTAAACAATTTCAAAAATAAGTTATCAGTAAACGACCCTTTTTCTTAGAGAAACAAGACACCATGTTATTTATAATATAAAACAATCACTAAATTTACATGGCAAGGTTGAATATAGAAGAAGTGAACCTGCATTTGCGTGTAGGGAGAGTGGAAAACCATTTAGTCAACATAATATATAAACCATGTCTGAACAAAATCTAACAAACCGTTTCGGATGTAACTCAGGTACATTTAGACAGACATAATGGTGAAACCTGACTTTTTGAGTTCGGGGCACATAAATCGTCAAGATCCATTATAATGTCAAGGTCCTTCACGATTACAATAATATTTTGACATGGCAAATTACAAAGTGAAGCTATGTCTACGACAATATTGTTGTGGCTTTTTTTTCCGCATATATTCTTAGGAAATGATAATTATAAAAATTCTTGTTTCACGCTGTGTTTTGAAAGGATTAAAGCTTAAAATAATATCAAAAAAGTGTAATCGTAATTGCCACACATTTGTTCCTAAATCCACGCGTGGTTTAATATGTCAGGATTGCATTATATTTGATTTTCTAGTGCACTCTTTAGGACAGTGATATTCAACCTGACATATAATGGGGTACAGAAAATTAAACATATGATTATATATTTATCACTATTTGCATGTAGTTTATTTTATTTAGTTTAAATATATATTATAGAATATGTTATGTATAACTTGCATTATGCATCAACAACTTTGGGGGTACAAAGTTGAAGATAAATTATATCTAGAAGTTCGCAAACAAAAAAAGGTTGAATACCACTGCTCTACGATAGGAGGGTACACATGTGATCTAGCGTTGTGGCTTCTCCATCCCTAATACTGGTGTATTATACACTTCTTATTCCCACCTCTTAAATGTATGCTTTTAAATAACCCAAGTGTTTACATTATGAATTAATAATAAAAAAAAAGGCAATGGAGAGCTGGGGGTGCCTGAATGTGCTATCCCCGGTTTGTATAGTTGTGTTATTGTAGGATTATTGTACGAACTTGAACGTTCTTGGCATTTGCGTGTGACTTAGTGGTAGCTGCTAATATATTTGACCTCCAATGAGTCTGATTTTCGTGGGAAGGGCCTTTTATATAAAAACACTTTTTTTGCGGCCAAAATTGATCATATTTGACATTTTTATTAGTATTATTTTATGTAACCACTTAAAATCACACACTCAATGAAAGTAGATATTCCAGATAAGGTCCTTTCCATGAAAAATGGACTGCACTTAAGCATTCTAAAGATAAATTATTTTATATTAAACAAATCTCTCATTAGTTGGATTTAAATTTACTTGCTAAACCACTTTACACTTTATATTATGACAGTAAAGCTAAACCCGCTTCTTACATGCCGAGTGCATATCGCGCCTTTGTATTTTTGAACTTTCAAAAGCACAGATTGGAGTCTTGGGGGTGATCCCCGCAACCCCATGGCCCTCAAGTAAGGATCCATCACTCGGAATCCACACCGGCACAGTTGATATTCAAAATTATCATCATCGTCATCATCATCATCGTCTCGTCTTACTACCTGTTCAGGTTATACTCATATCTAAAAACTGTGAAAGGATGTCTCCGTTTTCTTCTGCTTTCACTAAAAAGTAGTAAGCAATCACTACGCAGATCTAGGAGGAATCCTTGAAAACACTCTCTTAGCGAGAGGTTTTTTTTCTTACCAGGATTATAAAACAACCATCGTTCTGATCAACATTTCTTAGTTTGGTTTGAATGTAAAATATTCTACAAGAATGAAGCAAGCCGGTATTTGGATAATTTACTATAGAATATTATATGTTACTTTTCATGGCTCTATTTGCGATCGATTCTTGACGATGCATTACAAGAAAGTACTGATATTAATAGCGGGAACTTGTCTAGCCAGGATATGACGAGCGCTGGCATCTATTTCTGGGAGACTTCCGGTCTCTAGAAGAAACTCATGCCAGGAATTCAAACACTGTTTGGTTATTCAAGATGTAGAAGGTTTTTTGTGTATTAAAAAAACATAATTTCAGACCTTACTGACCTACAAAAGCTCACCTCACCTGGCACTTGACGCTATAACTGTGTGGTGAGGGAGGTCAAGTGCAAGTATATATGATTTGAGGTCGAACCGAGGTGGGAAAAAAAACCTAGTCGTGTTCGTGTAGTAAACGATGAGTTCGCCATGGAAAAAAAAAAGTATTTTTCGTTAGTGTGGGCTGAGGGAGGAAGCGAGATGAGTTTTTGGGTTTACCGATCAAGGTAACATGTTGCGAGGATTTAATAAACAAACACCACAAGCAGGCCCTATGATTGTTGGTTTAGTTTACCATTTAGTGAAGAAGGAACACACCTTCTGTCACAGTCGCATGGTTCCTGCTTGAGCTGAGGATCAAACCCGTAACCCTCAGACCAGTGGGCAGACGCTCTACCGACTTAGCTAAGGTGTTAATCATGAAAGGGATATTATTCTAAGGAAACAAAACAAGATCGGCAGCCACACTGCATTCGACATTTGCGAATATTCATCTTTCTGGAAACTAAGTGAGATTAGTGTAAAAGGAGTATATCCACCAATGGAACAATGCGGATTTTTTTTTTGTCGCCATATTTGTTTCAAAATTTAGGAAACTATGTCGACAAGCATAAACTTTTCGTCTCCACTGGAGTAGCTCAACTTTTGAGGATGATTTCATTTTGGTTTCTGGTTGTTTATGTTTCGCGTGGTTACGGAAGTAAACTTTCTCCACAGAGTCCATTCATTTCAGTCAAGATGGGGTACGATGATTGTGAAGACCGCCTTGTTGCGCTAGCAGCAGCGTCTTGTATTATTTATTTTTAAATTTGAATTAACTTAACTGTGTTTCATCAATCCTCTTTTCAGCGCATTGACAAGTTTTGTTTTTGTCCACAAGCGAGCAATTTTTTTTTTTTTTTTGCTGTCGCGTCTGACTACCTGCTCATATTATACGTATATATGATAATCACTTTAATGGGTAGAAATGAGGAAAAAGTATTTTTGGAGGTAATCTACTCGCATTTGCATGGAAAGAGAGTGGGAAACAATTTAGGAAAAACCACCTTCAGTAAACCCGACCTGTATTCAAACCTCGAATTCCCCGTCGTCAGCAAGCCAGTTCAACAAGCGAGTAACGCCTTAGACCATTCAGCCACTGATGCACCAGCTCTAGATTTTCTTAGTAAACTATTTTTTTTATTCCTATGTAAAACTAAACAATCATGTTTGTAATTTTTTTTACTTTTCTTACATCTACACTCGTAACCTCTCATAAGTTAGCCCATGCATAGTTTTTTCGTTTCGATATTTATATTTTCCATAAACATTCGAAACTTTGGTACAATTCCATTAACTACTGTACCATTGTGTCACTACGCCATCTAAATGTTGTCTGATCAAAGGAAACATAAACTCTAAACCGCAACCGTTAACCCCCTGTCTCCACCATGGCAAAAACAAGTTCCAACTAGGGTTGTTTCCCCAATGCTCCATTTTGTTTCTGTAATTGGGGATATGGGGGAACACTGTGAAACTTAATTGTACATTGAGGAACGTTTCCAGAAACATGGAACATAAACAAAAAGATCCTCAATAGATACGTCCATATCAAAAGAAGCACACAGAAACACAGGTAAACTTACTGAAACAATCTGTCGTCACCAAAGCAACACATTTCAGGAATAGTCTACTAATAATCTCATAAACAGTTCTGCTCTGTCCACACTGAAGCATCAGTTGTGTGACCTGATTCTTTAGCCGCTTAGTCTAAAGCGCTACTCTCGCAGTAGACTAGACCGCGGATAACGGGGAGGTCGAGGTTCGAATCTTGGTCGGGCGTATTGAGTTTTTTCCCAAAATTGTTTTCCACTCTCCCCCCACACAAATGTTGGTACACCTCTAAATATAACCTTCCTAATCTCTAAAACCATTAGCGTAATTAGTAAATAAGAGCATAACCCAAATGGGTAGTAAGACGTGGTGATAAAAAAATCAGTTTTGTGTCTACGTGAAGTTTCATGTTACCAAACAATTTCGTTTATATTTAATCATCTTATAATTCTCTTTACTTCATTAACATCAAGTACCAGTCGCATTAGTCAACTTCACCCACGAATCGTGTTTTTTTTTGGTAACTATCTTTTATATTTGAAATTCCGTGAATTACACAAACACTCCGAATTTATACATAGTTCGATTAAAGTTATCGAATTTTCATTCGTCCACTACCCGAACCCGGCGCCAAAATAAAAATTAACCAGCGTCACTCGTCTCGGTACGCACGTGGTCTGAATTCCAATCTCATTTAGGGTCGTGTGGGGGAACTAGCCTAAAATAATATACTCGGGTAAAATGACATAGAGGCCTTTTCTTACAGATGATAATGTATTTTTCCAAATGAAGGATATTGAATTACTCATTGTTTGGAATTATTAATACTTCGTATATGGCCGCTAAGACGTTACTAAACAAAAAGTGAAAGTTTGTTTAGTATAGTCTACTAGGAAAATCAGCGTGAAAGCGGGGTAAATTAAGAAAGCTTAAACGTCCAGAATCAACTCAGAATTACATGCTCTACAACATATCAAAAGTCCCCTAAAGTCTAAGGCTTGGCTTTTGTGGTAGAAGACCCAAAAGTGCAAACGGTGCCTAATTACAATTAAATTAGCTTAAAAGCCAGAAACATTAATTAGAAGAAAGCTCAAAATGTCATAATCCCCTCAGAACTATATGCTCAATAATCTATAACATATCGAAAAGTACCCAAATTCTCGAACTCAGCTTTTATAGAAAAATACCCCAAAGTGAAAAAAATAACCTGAGTACAGATCTTTTATTTTAACGGATTTCATTAGTGTAGGCTACCATGCACTTTTATTCCTTATTCTGAAATTATTTTTTAAGGTTATAAAACAAATATTTATATGTGTTATTAAAAGATATTAAATTGGTTGTCCGCGGTTTCTTCACTATCCATATGGACATACGGTGCTGCAAACTTCTTCCGAACAACGACATATTGTATAGCAGATCATCCCGCTCTTCTTGCATTCACAACAAATAAGACACATGAGCTTTTTCGAGTTAACTTACCCGCATTTGCGTGGAAGAAGAATGAGAAATCATTTAGGAAAAAACACCCTCAGTAAACGCAACCGGGATTCGAACCATGATCTCCCCGTTTTCAGCAGGTCCTTTTAACACGAATGAAGTCTTAGAACATTTGGTTACTGAAACGTGTACGCTGGAGCTAGCGAAAGACGGCTGTAGAGGGGGGGGGGGGGGGGGGGGGGAGAGAAAAAGAGAGAAAGAGGGAGGGGAAAAAAAAGCTAATCTAAATCTTGCTAGAAAAAAAGCTATGTTATCAACTCTGATAAGAACCCAGTTTCCTGACCCTCTTATATCGTGTAGTAAGGCACGCTATCCACTCGTAGCCCACAAGAGCGTGTCTAGTGAACCTCGTGAATAATGGCTGGATGGCCAGTGTTCAAGCAAGAAACTGCACACGATGCACAAACAGATGTACACTCTGCGTTGGGATTGTAGACCTCTGAGGACACGGGTATGGAACACTGTGATACAGGTCAATCAATTCTCTGGGGATTTGCTTTCACACAAATATAATACTTTATTATTATTAAAATAATAATAATAATAATAATAATTGCGCCTCTGTCCTACATCATTCGTATTAGAGCAAGAGCCCACGACGGCCAGACCTTCGTTATTTTATAAAAGCAGAAAATTTCTCATGGCATGTCCCCACACAGGTAAGAACGAGCAGCGAGTATGGAGTTGGGATTGTGGTTACTTGAGCAGGTAACAGGTATTAAAGGTGTATAAAATAGTACCTCAAATTCGTTAAAGCAAATAGCTTAATTTTTTTATATTTTCTTCGGAATAACATTAGAAATCACGTCATCCATTGCCGGACACTTAGTACGGTTGCTACCCCCTGCCAGACACCCCTAAACTTTAATAAATTATAATTATACTTTCGTTATAGTATACAAGCTGGGTTTTACATATGTTACTTGGGGACCTATAAAAAAATGTTACCTCAATAGCCGGACAGTTTTAATGGTTTTTACATCTTGCCAGACACATTGAAAGTCTGTTGTAAGTGCGAGCGCGAGGTGACAACTGTTCAAGCGGGTGCGAGTGAGATAGGGAGTTTAGTCTATTGCAATTGCTTGAGAAATCCAATGAAAAGAATAGTTTTATTACGTTTATAACTATCTTATATAAAGTAAAAAATATTTTTTTTATAAAGTAAAAAAAAGTATTATTACATGTAAAAAGAAATTAATCATTTCTATGATTTTCATCTTTGTCGTCAATATTTTCATTATCTTCGTCACTACTACTCCAGTCCGTGGCTTGATCATCGTCAATATCACCTTGTCCATCAGTTTCTGAAAAAATTAACCTAGTTTATACAATTATTAATAATTAATACATTATGTATAATAATTTGAGATAATAATTACATACCTGATTGAGTTTTGAGCGAACCACTGACAAAACTTGGTAGCTGATCCCCTTCAAACCATTTAAAGTGGTATTTGTCATTTTCCAGTACCCAGCCATTATTGTTTGGTTGATATAGGGTTGGATTTTTCAGATGAGCATTGTTCCAAATGGTACATATATAGTTAGCTCGCCGAAATTGCTGCATTAGCTCGATTTTGCAATGTGGTAGATTGCTAGCGTCAAAATTTCTCAACTTCTTCCGGTCAAAAGCTTCATTTACATCAGAGACTGTATACGAGTCGATGAACATTTGAAGTCAAGCGGCATCAACATCAATTACATGACCGACATTGTATACATTGCATATAAACCTCTGAATAATATTAAAGACTTTTCTTGTTTATCTGTATTTTCAATTAATTCACTATTACCGAAGTTCATGAAAGCTTCCTGGTACTCTGGATATTTTAAAAATATTTTATAAGGTTTTAATTTTCCTTTTCTGAAAAACGCCAGATTATAATCACATCCTGTGATCGCATGAAATCCAGTTAAACTCTTATTAATTGTCCCAACTTGGCATGTATTTTGGTTAGGTCCACATATCTTAAATTATTTCCAGTACCCGTAAGCATCCAAACAACAGAATCATTTTTAAGGTGGTGCATGTGACCAAGCATTATAGCAGCAATATCAGTATCAACACTTCTGATTACTATTTCTGCTTGATAGTTGATGTTATATGCATGGTATACTATCTTAGTATCTGCTTCCTCGTGTGCTGGGCATGACAACTATTCATCAACACTTGAGACAACTTTGTTGGAATCATTAACAGTGAAAGAATGACATTTTCTGAAATTTATGTGGATATTTTTGTTGCCAATAAATGGTACGACTTCATCAGTAGCCCAATGTGAAATAAAAAAATTAACAAGAGCTTCTTTAAAATTTAAATTTTTTTAAGTCTTTTGTGAAGTCACTTGATCGAATTTGCTCAGGCCCAGTTATAGTGTACTCTAATTGCGCTGATTCAAGCCGTTGGGAATGCTCGTAATCTTTGATCGATGGTGTAAAGTACTGATCAAAGATCACGTCAATTCTCGATGCTTGTAATTGAGTAATTATTTGCTACAATTTTTTTGAAATATTTCCAAATGTTATCGGAACATTTTTCATTGTATGCAATAGGAAAAAACCATCAATTATTAGAACATCTATATGACGTAGTTGCTCATGCTGGACCTCTTTCTCTAGGCATTTCATCAAAGCCGATGTATCTCCCATGATAACACTTTACTAAAAGAACACTTTTATTTCACAAACTGCACAAGTATTAATAATAAAACGTGGGCTGTATGCAAAATAGTTCAACACATAAGCGACAGATGGTGCACAGTAAAAGATCGCATGGACTAAACGCCCTATCTCACTCGCACCCGCTTGAACAGTTGTCACCTCGCGCTCGCACCTACAGCAGACTTTCAATGTGTTTGGCAAAAGTAAAAACCATTAAAACTGTCCGGCTATTGAGGTAACATTTTTTTATAGGTCCCCAAGTAACATATGTAAAACCCAGCTTGTATACTATAACGAAAGTATAATTATAATTTATTAAAGTTTAGGGGTGTCTGGCAGGGGGTTGCAACCGTACTAAGTGTCTGGCAATGGATGACGTGATTTCTAATGTTATTCCGAAAAAAAATAAAAAAAATTAAGCTATATGCTTTAACGAATTTGAGGTACTATTTTATACACCTTTAATACCTGTTACCTGCCCAAGTAACCACAACCCCAACTACATACTCGCTGCTCGTTCTTACCTGTGTTGGGGACATGCTCTGAGAAATTTTCTGCTTTTATAAAATAACGAAGGTCTGGCCGTCATGGGCTTTTGGGCTATATCCCAGTAGTGGAAAGATTAGCCAGTTCTAATGTATCGTTGTCAGGGGGACGCTAGAATGTAATAATCGTTTAATCCTTTCCTTGGAGGTTCTTTCCATGTCTCAATGAGATGAGGTGATGGGGATAATGAGTATGAGGGTGTGGTATCAGTGGACACACTTAAACCTAACTTAAGCCTAATTTACCAAACCATGGTGACCGTTGAGGAAATATACCCAAGGTATCAGCTACAACAGTCCCATGACTTCTTTGGTGCTAACTGACAGCTCACAGCTGATAGCTGATGGCTTTGAAAAGTTACCAGACCAAATTATGTATCCCAACACCGAACCATATGATCTGCAAAAACATGTGTTTAGCAGCTGTCACTTCTGATAGTCAAAATTTAAGTATATACCTAAATGTTTACTGTCAGAAGTTAGCTGTGAGCTGTCATTAAGCACCAAAGAAGCCATGGGGCTACTGTAGGAATCGAACCCGAGGCTCTTAGCCAGGTACACTGACCACTACACCACGGGGATTATTAAAATGCAAGAATTGCAATATCATCCCTTGCTAGCTATTGTTTTGTTTAGACCCGAAGCAGTGTTCTAATTATCTAAATATGGGTTTTCCCGAGGCCTGATGACTGCCGCGACCGATTGTTACTGCTAGCCGCCACGACCGGCTGTTACTGCTAACCGCCACGACCGGCTGTTACTGCTAACCGCTATGACCGGTTGTTACTGCTAGCCGCCATGACCGGTTGTTACTGCTAGCCGCCACGACCGATTGTTACTGCTAGCCGCCACGACCGCATGTTACTGCTTGCTGCCATGACCGGTTGTTACTGCTAGCTGCCACGACCGATTGTTACTGCTAACCGCCATGACCGGTTGTTACTGCTAGCTGCCACGACCGATTGTTACTGCTAGCTGCCACGACCGGCTGTTACTGCTAACCGCTATGACCGGTTGTTACTGCTAGCCGCCACGACCGGCAGTCGCGGTCCACAGGCGTTCATCACGTCATGTCGAGAGCATTGAGAATAGCTCCTAGTTGTTTTTTGCTACCACGCCTTACTACCCGTTCGGGCTATACGCACAAAAAGGTTGAATTTAGAGAAAATTTGTCCGAATTTGCATGGAAGGTGGGTGAAAAATCATTTAAAAAAAATCACACTCAATACATCCTCCCAGGATTTAACAATGATCTATCCGTCATCGGCATTTCAGTATATCGCGAGACTGACGCCCTTGGCCATACAACCACAGAAGCTGCTGAGAATAGCTCTTTTTCAAGAAGAATTGAGAATTATTTTCAAAGCCAAATAAATTTAACTTTTTGGTTTTCAAACACTAAATTAGTTCAGAATTCTAATACTACATAATTTGTACAGATAAAAAAAAGTAGTAAAAAGACATGGACTTGAAATTTAGCCTGATTTCAAATATTCTACACGTGCTCGAAACGTTCAGTGATTGGTTTGACGTCACTGTTAGCCAGCCGACAAGATAATAGACGGATGGGCCTACACGTATATAGAATTGATTTCGCTTTGTTTTTATGACTGTTTATTTCAGTTCTTATCCAAGTATATATTCTGTCTATTGTTTGTTTATGATGTAACCCACTATTTATGTTATTATAATATATACACTTGTATTGGTTAAATTTAATTTATTATTTTCATTCTACTGTTGATATTTCTCGCATTTCGAACACCTAAGTAAATACCAAAAATGACAGAAAAGGGTTTCATGAAAGCCAATAAAAACAATTTACCACGTGTAGATATGATAATGGTGGCGTCATTTCTGCTTATTGTTTTTGTGATCGCTATTCAAGAGGAGATAAAGGTTCAAATCTCGACCGGGTGAACTGAGGGTGGATTTACACAAGTTATTGTAGTTTTTTCATTCTTTCTCCACGCAAATGTGGGTTGACTTCCTCCTATCTTCCTTACTCTTCCCTACCCAATTATATTAAGCCGTTAAATAGCCGGTGTACTCAAGGTATTTTAAAAAATGTGTTTTTGTTTGCAGGAACTTTTGTGTGTGTGTTTGTGTGTGTGTCACAGAAGTGGTGGAGGCGGGTTGAAGGCAGGGGGATTTTGAAAGTTTTATTAGTCTATAAAACAATATAAAATAGACAAGCTGAGATATCTCAACGACAGTGTGTGTCCAACTCACGATGCCATGCTATTCTCATATCCATAAGGCCGGGGTTCGAATCTCATCCATGTGCATTGGTGGTGGTTTTAAAATTGTGATTAACACTTTAGAGTTCCCTTACTTACCTTCACGATAATTCATGTACATTTTCTGGCAACACTTTCTTCCTCGTCTCAAGCCAACAGGCTAATCAAAATACAATTCTGTGGTGGCAATGTGTGCATACACTTGTGTAATTAAATGTTAAATAAAATAAACTAAGACATACAGTTAGTTATATTTGACAATAATATTTATAATACTACCCTCACATGCGCGAATAATTAAAATACATACGATTATTAATTTTATGGGTTAAATTTAAGTTAAATTAAAATTGGCCTTATATAAATTATATGATGTGGTTGTGATTGCTTTGATATATTACAATTCTCATTGGGTGACCTGGTGGTCTAGGGGTAAGGTGTCAGACTTCTGTTCTAGGGTACGGAGTTCAATCCTCGGTCCCGGCACAGATTTATCTGATTACCAAACCCTTCCTTCACCTCTGACAAGACGTGTATTAATCACAACTTGTGAATGTGGGGAATGCCAGGCCTCCACCGTGGTTCGGATTCCACGTTAAACTGTAGGTCCTTCATTTCATCTCACAATCACCCTACCATTACACATTAGCGTGCGTATAACCCGAATGGGTAGTAAGACGTGGTGCTAATAATAATAATAATAATAATAATTGCCAGGCCTCCACCGTGGTTCGGATTCCACGTTAAACTGTAGGTCCTTCATTTCATCTCATAATAACCCTATCATTACACATTAGCGTAAGAGCGTATAACCCGAACGGGTAGTAAGACGCGGTGCTAATAATAATAATAATAATAATAATAATAATAATAATAACAATTCTTGAAATCGGATATCGGGTTAAATTTGCGAAAACAGATGTGAATTTAGACCTTTCGGATATTATCTTGGTCATCCACGCAGGGATATACCTATGAGCATTCTCTACTGTCGTAATAAAAATAAATGGTATGACAGTCGTACATACTTTCTCATATAGTTTGTAACGAAGTTTTCAGAAATTAACTAGGTATCAGTAAACTTCCCTCAAATGTCTTTTATTAGATTAACGAAGGTATCCTACATTCTCATTCATCATGTAAGACACTCTCCAAGATATCTATCTTGAACTAAAACGTAAAAGCCATTTTCGAAAAATATCGCACAGTCAACGCACCTTTACCCATATGTCAGCCACATTCTTTGTGAACGACCGACCCTGTGTCAGCTGCTGCCTGGAACGAGACCGACCGCAAACGGTTCTAGAGAAGAGTCGTTTAGTAGTTGCGACCCATTCGCGTCCACTGGCGAGATCGATAACGTGAACTGACGGTTGGTCTCTTAAAAGGGGGGGGGGGGGGGGGGGCGGACATTCGATAGCGGCGTCCTCTTCACACCAGCCTAATAGCCATCCCAGACTGGTGGTTCTCAAAGGAATGTACTTGTACCCCCTCCGACGGGCGAAACACGACGCGCACTGGAAAACTGTTGCACCGTGACCTGACCCTGTCTAGTTGATAACAGTTAGCGTGACATGGAAACTGTTTTAAAAATTTGGCATGATCATCGTACGTAAAGCGTTAGTCTCGTCTGGTTAGTGGGAAAATCAGATTTCAAATTCCGGTTGGTTTTGTAGAGTTTTTCCCCCCCTTAACGTTTCACCCTCTAGTCTCACTAAAATGCGGGTATACTTTCCATGCCTCTACCTCCTCATCCCTATTCAATTAATATAAATGTGCGGATAGCCTGGTGCATAGCGACTAACATTTTCCGGTGATAATTTCACAAGATTGAATCCTAGGGTACGTGATCTATTCGTAAAGTCTTTGATCATAATATTGCAGAAACGACGTGACATTCAACCAGCGAGCGCTGTAATCGAGATGTGGGTGTGAGAAGAGAACTTCGATGTTATGGCTTTTTTCTAACTCATTTAATAATAGTGAAACAATAGCCGGAACTATTGTTATACATTTTAGTGAGGATAACACCTCTCGATATCATTTCTGAAATTGAAAAATGAACCTGAACGGAATCGAACCGGACCTTCGGCTTAGTACGCCACTGCTCTTACATGAGCTATCCAGGATTCGTCCCGTGCCATGTCATTCTTCACTCATAGTTTAAGGCAGAGTCTAAGATGGACGTGCGGAGCTCGTAGCTTTATAAACACGTGATACACGTGGCGTATAAGCCGAGTCGTGTTCGATTCCGTGCCCAGGTGTCATTTTCAATTTCAGAATATCATTTAATAATGTTTGTTTGGTGTTGTAATAATTAACTGAAGTGGAAACTTTAATATCTGGATATCGCGAAAGTTAGAGCAAATAACTGCATTATGGTTGCGTGGTTTGACGCGTTACTCTCTTTTTTTGGACTGGACTCAATGACGGAGAGAACGAGGTTTGAATCCTGGTTTGGTGTACTAAGGGTGATATTTCCTAAATGGCTTATCACTCTTCCTTCACGAAAATCTAGGTGCAAATCCAAAATAATTCTACGTTCCTCAGTCTTACTCCATATGCGTATAACCCAAACGGGTAGGTCTACTAAAGAGCCGGTAGTAAAAATGTTTAGAATACAGGGTCTCTACTATCCAGGAGAATCCAGGAATTTGAAGTTATTGGGAAAAAACGGGAATAAGTTGGGAACTTGGTAATTTAAAAAAGGGGGGGGGGGGATTTTGTACTCAAAATATAAAATATAATAATCATAAATCAGTAAATTATGTGATTCAAACTGTCTTTTTTTATTGTAACTGTCTAATATATGTTATAATTTCCTAATTCCTAGTAGATTATGTTAATAGGGTATACAAATAAAAAACATGTTAATTTAAAATTTAGAACTTATTATTATTATTCATAAAAAGATCAATACAAAAAGTAGGGGAGAAGGGCGTAACATAATTTTGAGTTGGGAATTTTAGGAAATGATCAAGGAAATCAGGGAGAAAGTTGGGTATTTTGTTGGTCAAGTTGAGTAGACACGATGTTAGAAATTAAAAGCAATCTTCACTCTCTTATTCTAAGCACCTAGGGAAAATAAATTATTCTAATACCAGTTATGATAAGGCATGTTTTGGAAAGATATCGTTTATTGAAATCTGACCTTCGTCCGTGTTTGACTTTCATACCGCACGTATTGACGTTATGCAATATTTGCCGTGGCAATGAAACTTAGAGATCGTTTGTTATTGCTGAGATTCGTGAACATGCACCGTTTCTAACCTAGTAACCTCTGTTTCAATGAACTATAGAACCCTTCGACACATTCGTATTATTATTATTATTTATATACTGAATTGGTAAAACACATGGACTAAGGCGTCAGTCTAGTCTCGTATGGTTTGTTGGTGACAAAGAAGGTACAGGCTCGAATCCTGGCCGCCTGCATAAAGGTGGTTTTTCTTAAAGGGTTTCTCCATTCCCCCTCAACGCAAATTTGGTTACATTTTATACTAAAGTTTAACTTCCTTATCACCATTTGATTATGCCTAATATAAATATAGCCCGGACAGATTTTGAAACGCAATGCTGTAATTGTTATTATTATTGTTGTTGTGACCGCCTCTGTGGTAAGAGTTCTAGGCTACGAATCTAGAGGTTCTGGGTTCGATCTCCAGCACTCCCTCATTCTTCTGTGAAGCAGTGGATTTGAAACGGTGTTAAACTCAGCCCCATGAGGGCATATTGGTAGCTACGTGAATGAAAAGTAGTGACTCTGGTTTATAAAACTGAGATTAACGCATGGAGGGTTCGTGGTTCTGACCACATGACACTCTCGATTCGCAAAAATTGGCACTATCATCTCCAATAGATGGTGTCCGCTCGATCAGGATGATTTGATTGTGGGCTGACGCCATAGAGTTGTAGTAGCTTAAAGACGCTTTCAAATTAAACCTGTAATTAATGTTATCATAAACACAAACTTTTCCATGCACTGCGTCTCACTACTCGTCCGGGTTATTGGCATGCTTAGTGTTTACAAATAAATGAAACACCTTTCTGGGATTCGAGCCCCAACCTTCTCATCACCGGCAAAACAATACGTGACTGACGCCTTTGTGTCGTGCTCACCGTTACGGATAAAACCTAAACCCGAAAATATCCGAGTACCAAAAAGCAAATTGAAAGGCTCTGGCTATATAAGTGCTAAAGAAAATCTTTGAAATGATGAGTTGAGAGGAAAATATTAAAGACGAGAAAGCCAAAATCCCTCCCGTGCTAATTAACTTCTTAGTCGGGTCCCTCTAATGGGGTGAGATTGACGTCATCTCCACTAGTGAAGAGATGATGCCGGATCTATGGAGAAAACTTTGATGATGATGATGTTTATATGTCTCGAACCAATTTGAGCATGGTGCGTACTCTTTCAATAGGGTAGTAACCAACTACCCCAAAACTGGAAAATATTATTCAAGTGGTTAACTATGTCTCTTAAGTGAATTATGTTTGACATTAATTATAATTGACCCGCCTCGGTGGCGTAGTTGCCTAACGCGCTTGTCGTGTTTAGCTCGACTGCTAAGGACGGGGAGATCGAGGTTCGAATCTCGGTCGGGTGAACTGGGGGTGGTTTTTCCTGAATGGTTTTCCACTCTACCTCCACGCAAATACGGGTTCACTTCCTCTAATTAAACCTTCCCAATTCCTAATCCATTAGCGTAATTAATACTTAAAGCGTATAACCCGAACGAGTAGTAAGACGCGGTGCTAAATAAAAAAATAAAAAATTGAAATCACAAATGTATAATAAAATGAATGGACTAGATTAATAAATATATATTAAAACCAAGATCAATTCGTAGTTGAAATAATCAACATAAAGTCGTCAATATTATAAAACTATTTACTTTTATAATATATATAACTTTGTGTTTATAATTTGAACTGTGAGTTGGTCTTGGTTTTATATATTTATTAACCAAGTCCATTCATTTTATTATACATTTGTGGTTTCAATTCTAATTATTGTCACTAAAATTATGTCTCTTAAGGGATGTTAGTGACAAATACAATATATTATAAGCTCCTTCGAGCTGATTCATTCATTCCTCTTTGCTCACTGGTTAGAGTGGTCGACCATAAGTCTACAGGTTATTTGTTCAATTACGGATGGTTCCGATGGGAAGATATTTATTATTTGCAATAAGAGTGCGTCTGGTCCTCCAATTATTAGTAAATATCTAATATCCCAGTCATATTAGCAAAATAATCTATGAATAGTGGACATTGGACTCAAAGTTTTGAAATTTGGTATACATGCTCATTTTATCATTACATTGAAGCAACTAAAAGTCTTAATATATACCTGATAAGCTATCCCCGCCATCTTGAAAAAGGTGTAATTTTACAGTTTTCTCCGTATATCTCAGTAACGTTGAACTTTATCGGTGGTTATACAAAATAAATATAAATAAATATAACAAAATTTCCCACAAAAAAGTTAGATATAGATTTATTATAGGATGTACAGTTTAACAAATATATTGCTACTAACATACAGTGATGCTTAGAAACATACAGAAATCCATCTCGATGAACTTCAGTTCCGTTTTTTACGTTCCTGTTAAGTTGTAAGAAATTGAATATAACTATAATCACCCCACCAAAGTTCAAATAACGAACATAATTACGTGTTTTAATGGCAGCCCTCGTATGAAATATGTAGTGCGAGCAGTGCTTGTCCTTGCTTGTTCCACAATATTATTTTCGCGAACTAAGAGTGAGGGAAATGAATCAGCATCATCATGCTCATCAACGTCGGTGTGTATAGTCGATGAAATGGTCTTCCTCGGAATATGGTCCTTCCAGTTCCTTTAGACAGCATTGCGCGTTTAAAGGGTGCCTCACACGTTGCTGGTTTTATTCGCCCTTGTTTTCGCTTGCAAACTTTGTAAACCAGCAGCTTCTTTTATTCGCTAGCAATTGATTTTGTCGTCAATAGCAAATAATTCTCCCGAGCTGACACGTTCAACTTGTTTGCTGTTACAAATCGAAAAGCAGGCTGATTTTACTAGCGTTTTGTTAAAAAGCGTCATGAGAGGGTACAATAACGAGTGAATCAGCTGGTGAGTGGCGAATAGCTCGGCTCTGCGCATACGCGAAGACAGACAAGTAGACGATATTATTATTATTATGTATTATTAGCACCGCGTCTTACTACCCCTTCGGGTTATACGCACTTACGCTAATGTGTAATGGTAGGGTGATTGTGAGATGAAATGGAGGACCTACAGTTTAACGTGGAATCCGAACCACGGTGGAGGCCTGGCATTCCCCACATTCACAAGATGTCTTGTCAGAGGTGAAGGAAGGGTTTGGTAATCAGATAAATCTGTGCCGGGACCGAGGATTGAATCCCGGACCCCAGCACAGAAGTCCGACACCTTACCCCTAGACCGCCAGGTCACCTACACGATATTATTTTCGAGTGAATCACTGTGCACGTGCGTTCTTATTTTGTTTCGAAATTCATGAGCTGTGGAACATTTTCATCAAAGTATCCTGCTTCTTTATAAGTGGATCTACCTTCTTCAAAAGCTCTTCAAACTTTTCACCCGACAACCGTAAAATTTTACGGTAAGCCTGTGGGTCTTCAAATACAAATTCTGTCAACAGATAGTCGGAAGCTCATTGAGATACCTATCCACTTCCGTACCCAATTTCTTTTTTTTTCTTTTCTTTCGTTTCGTCACAGAATCACCTATTTGAGATTGAAGAGCTCGTGCGCAAAGTAAAACTGCAGCACGAAGTACATCCTCCTGTGACGCCATGATATTAAAGGCTGTGCTCCCAAACGCTGGCAAATTCCGGTTTTTTACCAGCACCATGTGAGGAATCTTTTCGCTGGCGAATTGCTTACCCGGAAATTCTTTTTGGTATCGCGCATAGCTAGCGAATAAAAAAAAAACTAGCGAGCATCGAATAAACCAACACCGTGTGAGGCATCCTTTATTTAAGATAGCCGAACCACTTTTGTACCTTGTTGTACACTTGTAAGCAGTGTTGTCTCATGGCTGCTTCGGTTGGTGGTAGAGAAGCCAGCTCAACTTTTTTTATCAGTAACAGATATATCAAAACTATTATATCGGTGCTTATTTAAAGACGTATTAGTCATAGGTAGAGCCCCGTAAAAATGGTGAGACGCGACAAAACGAAAAGTTCCATACAAAGATGAAATCAAGTAATTTTTCATTTGATAGTTTTTAGACATGATTTACGATGTTTTTGAAAAGCGAAATAAAACGAAATCTTCTTGTTGTACTAAATCTTCATATAAAACGAAATAACACCGCTTTTACACACAAAAAATCTTTGAATAAACACGAAATTAAGCAGAAATTTTGACCAGGCTGTAATTTGATTAGTATTTTGTTGTATTGTAAGCTAACTTTAGGCTACAAAATTGTTAAATATGTAGACAAACTTGACAAAGAATTTTAAAGCAAATATACAAGGTTTCAATAATAAATTTTAATTTTGTATACATTGTCTCAATATGTAAATAATCAAACACCTCAGATAACACGTAATTTTGAATAAACATGAAATAACACCGAAAAGTGAGTTTTAAAAAACGAAATTTAACTAAAAATAAAACTATTTTTACGGGACTCTTATCATAGGTCACCACAACGAGCTAGAACGAAAGATTCTCCGGTTGGTGCGATTTCTTCGCATGAAGTTTATGTGCTCTTGAAAGTATCTGCAACATCTCGTAAGAATGACCGATCCTTAAATAGCGTGAAACACTTCAATCTCTCTTTTTTTTAAAAGCATGAAGTACTGTCAACCCCCCGCCCCCCTCCCCGCTTCGAATGAATGCAGGAAAAGAATTGTTCTTAAATACAGTAAAGGATTGTAGGTAGAATGGTTAAAAATACTAGTCTTCGTTAATTTACATGAAAGCCATGCACTGGATGCGTAATTATGCTTAACATTTTATTTTTGTTCAGTGTTTAGGCTCGGTGTTTAATATCAAGCGTGCTGTCATTTGTAAATATTGTAGTTTATATTTTACTATTATGAAGTACCCGTCTTTGCACTGAATAATAGTTAAGGATAAAACTAGTAAAAAGGGTAAAGAGTAAAACTAATCGTAATTTTTTAAAGGGGTTGGTAAAAAGGATTACAAGTCTTAAAAGGGCAATATGGGAAAAAAGAGTAAAAATTTTAAAAGTGGAAAAGAGGATAAAAAGTAAATATAATTAATTTTTAACATTTTATTACTACTTTTAAGTTACCTCTTTTTAACTATTAACCTTGTTTAACCCTTTTTTCCTTTTGACTTTTTTACCCTTTTTTGCATTTTTCATCTTGTTTAACTTGTTTGCCCTTTTGATACGTTCAACCTTTTTTATTCCCTTTATCCCTTTTGCCCTTTTGACACTTTAAACCACACAGAAAAGTAGTGTTTGATAATAGCTGTATCAATTTAGTTGACTTCCATGTAGAATTTCTATTTTATATCACACCAAATAATGCTTTTCTATATTAGTTTTAGGCATCTTGAGGAAACTCACCTTTCCCATTTATTGCTTCTCCATTTTAAATTTAAATATCAGACCTTAATGGTTGATTGGGGTGGTTCTTCTACCTACCTGAGAAATTTAAATCTTCTACCACACTAAACGTAATTTATTATTTTAGTTTTGGAAATTTTGGAAAACCTCATTTCACTTGCTCCCTTTCTAAATAATAAATATTTAAAATGTATTATGTTGTTGAAGTAATCACGCTCTATATTCCTGGCAAATTTAATCTGCCTCGCCTAAAAGTTTTTTTTGCCAAACCCTCCTTCCCTCCCTCTCGTCCCTATTTTCTCAATTTAAAATTTTTGACTTTTACGGCTCTTTGGAATGTTTTTTTATACCTTCTTGCTGATTTTAAATTTCACACCACATGGAAAAGTAGCTGTTTCAATTAGTTTTGGAAATTGCCAACCCCCCTTCTCTGCTTTCCATTTAAATAACTTATAGTCTACCTAAAAATTTCGAATTTTAAGATGAATTATGAATTAGACTATCTGGAGCTGTCCTTCTACCTGCCTGCGAAATTTAAATTATCTACCACCCACACCTAAAAGTGTCGCTTTTTCCCTGTTAAAGACTCTTCGCTCGTTCCCCTAGTTTCCATAAGTTCCAATTAAAAATTCACAACTTTCATCCCTTAATATTTATTTGGAATGGTATTTTTACCTGTCTGCCAAATTTCAGTTTTCTACCACAGAGGGAAGAAGCTATTTATTATAATTTTTATTTTTCTGGTTTTATGGGGCAATCCCGCTACCTTCCTAACAAGCAAAGTTTCAAGTTTCCAGACCTGGGGTTGAGAAAATATAGTGATCAGTGAATCAGTGGGTAGCACACCTTTCTGCCCCTCCCTACCCACCTTCTTATGGGATGAAATTTGAAAAACCTTAAAAAATATCGATCCATAATTTTAAATTTCAAGTATCTTCGTCCGCTGGTTTAAAAAATACATGCATTAAAAAAATTCAATCCCTCTTTTTACATCTTAGGCGTCAAATTTCGCAAAACCCCTTCTTATCTCTTGTCTAGGACCTAAAAGGAACCTTCGCGTCAAACTTCAAGTTTCCAAGCTCAGGGATTGGGCAGATACGATGATGAGTGAGTGGGTTTTGCCTTATATATAGGCCACACACACACAGGTGCGCGCGTATGTCTAGAAACGTGTTACGCTAAGTAAATCAGTAAAAGAATATTCTAATCTGGTCTTGTTTTTGTACAAGCGCTGTCGCTCTTCAAATTTGTATGAAAACTCCAATACCTCGACATGTTCAATACTCTCAATGCTAATGGTTCGATTCCAGGTGAGGTTGAGCTTTAATCTTCTCTTGATATATCAGTAAGCCGTGGTACGATTGATTCATATCATAGATCGCTCCAAGTCTGGTTCCCGGCACTTAAAATCCCATTTGAACCAAACGTATATTCCAACGGCTAAAGAGGTCCATAGTTATTAGAACTGATGGTTCAGAAACCTATAAAAATATTAACGGTGCGGAACTCTTGCCGAGTCATGTTCACATTAAAGGAAATTTATTGAGAGTTCTTTTACTTCTTCACTTGCATATTTACATTTAATTAAGAGCAGCCATTTCCAGTTAACATCATACTGGCCTTCACGCCTCGCGACATCTTGGACTGAATAAATAAATAAATAAGTTGAGAGATTTGTCGTGCTGTTTCATATCACGAATATTCTCGGTCACAACCTCGGAGGGGACTGCAGCTCTTGAGAAGAAAATATCGTCTGTCAACTAGCGTTGTTGTCAGACATCCTGGTTCACAGGGTTTCACTAACCGTTCAGGCTAGACGCATATGTATATAGGGGGAAAAACGCTGGGATGAGTAAGTTAGATGTACCCCATTTGCATAGAAGGAAACCAGAAATAAAAACTTCACTACACCCGACTGAGAATCTGACCCCGTCACTAGCAACGCAGAATAATTAACTTGAAATTTAGACCGTGCACCCATCGACGCGGCTCTCACGGGCCATGCATTTGAAAAGGGGTAGATTACCATGTCAGCTGCTCAGTAGCTCATACGTGCGAGTCCTTCGTTGCAAAAAGCTAATTAGGTTCAAGGAGTCAAACTTTTACAATGGCATAGGGACGAATATGTCTCGTATGACAGTACATATAATTTAACTATTTATAAATTTGGTATCTGCAAGAGTTACATCAATCACAAAAGTAAAATTTATTTATGTGTTTAATCAATTTTAAACAAAAGTAATCGCAATTTGTTAACATGATGTCCACTATTTTTACTAATTAAAAACAGGAACGAAAAAAAATATAGATTTTTGAATACATATTAAAAAAAATTCTAATGCTAAACATATACACCTGTTAATGATTTGGATCTGAACAGCTGACAAATACGTTCAATTTTACTCACATGCGTGGAAACAAAAACCAGTCTCTCCCGTCCTTTGTCTTTGTTAATATGGGAAGTAGAAAACTAAGACACGGACAAGGTGGTAATATCGACAACCTAACTTTGTAAACATGTGTCGTATTTCAAGAAAGAACACTATGAGGGACATACAACAAGCGTAAATTGGCAAAAACTCTTTTACCTCAAACCAAGCCTGCAGTTATCTCAGAGGTTGTGACCGAGTATGTTTGATTGGCTGGCCGTACGGTTAGGGAAGACGCGCACTGGATACATTATTATTATTATTATTATTATTATTATTATTATTATTAGAAACTATCTAGTTACATAGATAAAACACATTGATTTAGATGGGAGGGAGTGCTTGCACAGAGCAACTTTGTGCTTCAAAATCTTAATATGACAGCATGCACTATTATTGATAAAACCAAACTGTTGCCGGTTAGAAATAGAACACCATAGATAAGTGTAATGGACTCTGAACTTGGAAACCGAGGCTCATTCCCAACTGGTGGCAGGGAGGGATGGGTATTTTCCATTTAAAAAAACCTCCCCATTATTGAGCTATCAATTCTTATTATTTATTTTTTTACGTAGCACAAATAAATGTGTATACTTTTAAAGATAACATTCTTTAGAACTATTTGTTATCAAATATTTTAATCATAAATGGAAAACTACCGTTCTATCCCCAGTTGGGGTCAAACCCTACTTTAAGAGTTTAACTAAACGTGTAATGGCGTGACAAAAACTTACAACAAACCTCCATTAAATAAGTAGAGTAGGCCTTCATTCGCAAATCTAAACTAATCCAAATTTTGGTATATAGCCAATTACAATAAAGTACATATAAAACAAGATTTTTTTTAAAATCTAAGTTTTATAGATAACTTACAATTTAAAAAAATGACATTTCTCGCAAACACTTTTAAACTGAATTTACCAATATAATCAAACCAGATGTTCATATATCCCAAAAAGCTATCATCTCTTATAATAATGGCAATTTTATTTATACGCTTAGATATGGGACAATTTATGAGTGTTTTTTTTCTTTAGTTTCCACTAAGGTTCCGTACAGTGCCACACGGAGCGTGTTCCATGAATAGTAATGTGTACATTTCCGTGTTAATTATGCAGTGATGGTTTAATGCACGGCGAGAGCATCCCAGACTCTGGTTGTATCTCGAGGCACTTCCTCGCAACCAAGGCTGGATGCTAAGTGGGTAGAGAATCATCGTGAGGTAACTGTGGGCTCTGTATTGGAGTACCTGTGGGCAGTCTTACGTCGTCGTGTACCATTAGCAGACAGTTCACTTCTTTGTGTACTAACTACAGACAGTCTCACTTCGTCGTGTACCATTAGCAGACAGCCTTACTTCTTCGTGTACTAACAACAGACAGTCTCACTTCGTCGTGTACTAACAGCAGACAGTCTCACTTCGTCGTGTACTAACAGCAGACAGTCTCACTTCTTTGTATACTAACAGCAGACAGTCTCACTTCTTTGTGTACTAACTACAGACAGTTTTACGTCGTCGTGTACTAACAACAGACAGTCTCACTTCTTTGTGTACTAACTACAGACAGTTTACGTCGTCGTGTACCATTAGCAGCGGCCTTACTTCTTCGTGTACTAACAACAGACAGTCTACTTCTTCGTGTACTAACACAGACAGTCTCACTTCGTCGTGTACTAACAGCAGACAGTCTCACTTCGTCGTTGTGTACTAACAGCAGACAGTCTCACTTCGTCGTGTACTAACAGCAGACAGTCTCACTTCTTTGTGTACTAACTACAGACAGTTCTTACGTCGTCGTGTACTAACAACAGACAGTCTCACTTCGTCGTGTACATTAGCAGACGCCTTACTTCTCGTGTACTAACAACAGACAGTCTTACTTCTTCGTGTACTAACTACAGACAGTCTCACTTCTTCGTGTACCATTAGCAGGCAGTCTCACTTCGTCGTGTACTAACAGCAGACAGTCTCACTTCGTCGTGTACTAACAACAGACAGTCTCACTTCTTTGTGTACTAACACAGACAGTTTTACGTCGTCGTGTACATTAGCAGACGGCCTACTTCTTCGTGTACTAACAGCAGACAGTCTCACTTCTTGTGTACTAACTACAGACAGTCTCACTTCTCGTGTACTTAGCAGGCAGTCTCACTTCGTCGTGTACTAACTACAGATAGTCTCACTTCGTCGTGTACCATTAGCAGACAGCCTTCTTCTCGTGTACTAACAACACAGTCTTACTTGTGTACTAACTACAGACAAACTTACTTCATTGTGTACAAACTGCGGACAGTCTTATCTAGTCGCGTACTAACTGCAAACAGTCTTACTTTATCCGTTTATAGTGTACCAACTGCGGACAGTCCTAAAGTTGTCATGTAGGCCTACTAACTGTAAATATCTTACTTCATCGTGTACCAATGTGTATAGTCTTACCTCCATTGTAGAGTAACTCCGGTCAGCTTTACTTTGTCTTGTGTGAACTGTGGCCAATCTTACCTCCATCATGGAGATCATGGAATAACCAGAATAAAAAGCTGTAGTTTTATTATCGACACAAAATATAACCTTAACTACAAGTAACAGAACCATTCAGCCTTGGCATTATCTTCCAAATTTTCCATCGCGAGAATGTGAGGGAGGTTCCGGTTCTTAATAGTTTTGTTTTAATTTTGTTTTGTACTACCTATCTTACTTTCCATCCAGTCAGGCTGACACTTTAACCTTGATTTAAAAAACTTCAGCCTTAGAAAAAAATAATCCCCATGCCATATTTACCTCAAACTAAACATGGTGGCTTCTCTCTTTCGGTCTTTATCTCTCTCATTGAATAACTGCTCATTACCAGTCTATAATAATCAAATGGCTTGCTGTAAACATATTTAAAATACCTGTTCTGTCCTGTTATGTCTTCACAACGAATTGACCTTCCGAAACTGTTCTTTTGTGGGAATCAGAGACTTTATTCTCTAAAATCATAAGTTGTACGCCAATCTAGTCATATATTCGAGCGTATTTATACCTCGGGAGCTGCACTCAGGCTTAGTATGTGATAGCGCGCTTGACTCTGAACAGGGAAGCTGTTGTTCTATCTTCCTTCATCTGTGTGGTTTCCTATTCTCGTTTCAACCGGGTGCTGGTGAATTCCCATGATAGTAAGCATTTCCCTTCCTATTTGAAATTGGTACTCTTGACTCTTCTCATCTTTTCCCCTAATATTGGCTAGTTACAGTTTCTGATAACCAATATTGGCGATACGAAGCTTCAAACAAAGGAGGTTGTTTGTGTTTTTTGCCTTACTCTCTTTGGGATCGAGAGAGACTTAAAATAGTGCCCCAGGTTTGCGAATTGTCACGTGTACGAGCTAAGAACCACTAGATTGGAGGGGGGTGAGGGGAGGGGGGATGTATGACCTGTGACCTATAAACGCCCAAGGTGCGGTCCGACCTCCCCAGCTCGGAATACAAACACCGCGTCTTAAGGGGATTCTTTAAATAATGATCTTAAACCCTTGGGTGGAAGTTAACTCGAGTTAAGGTCCGTGTTTTTGCTGTTTTTACTGCAATAAACGTTTTTGGCCAAAATAAAAAAAAATTCTTTAGTAAATAGGTCTTAAGCTAAGTCTAATTTTACACCCGTAATAATCTTAACAGTAAATGAATAAATACCCGCTTCAGTGCCAGAATGTTCTAAGGCGTCACTCTCGTGTTAGACTGGCCTGCTGATGATGGGGAGAATGGGGTTCGAATCCTGTTGAGTCTATTGAGGGTGGTTCATACTAAATGGTTTCCAACTCTCCTTACAAGCAAATGCGGGTAGAATACCTCAAAATGTTTCCTTCCTCATCCTTACCCATTACAGTTGGCTGACTATTATTTATATGCGTCCAACCTGAACAGCGGTGATCAAAGAAAAATTGAATGTCATGAGCATAGTCGAACTTGAACAGAAATTTGTTTTTAAATGAAGATCTGATTAAATTCTGCAACATCCATGACAACCCCCAAAAGCCTTCTTAAATAAAAGAATCAGGTCAAATTTTTTTATTGTTACGATGAACATCAAAGTTATTAATGGCTTGAGTAAAAGATGTAAAGGACAGGTTGGTAGTATATATAAAGTGCACCCTCATAAGCGTAAAGAAGAAATGCCACAACCATAGTGATACACCACTTGTGGAGATTCCGATGGTATTTGAGCCTCGATATCCCGTTCGCCACCAGGCCAAATGCCCTAAACCCTGTGGCCACAACTCTTTGCTATCCCCCATACACACGGGGTGATGTTTTCGTAATTAATTCATTGGGTGACTTGTGATGAAATAAGGATGGGAACTATCATGAAATTATCAGGAAGTAACTACTACGAAATATACTACACGCAATTTATATTGATATGGTTTTAATCCTTGTTTTAAGAATATACAATATTACCAGTAATTACACAAGCCTTTTAGAAAATGGTTCGTGAATTTGTAAATGAAAGTTTAGTATACTTTTTAAAAGTATAAAAAAAGTCTATAGAATACATTTCATTTCCAAGTTCCCCCCCCCCCCGTCCCCTCCTCAAATAAAGTAGTATCGTTTTGACTTTAGTTTGAAAGGTCCCCCATAAACCACGTAACGTTTTTTATTACCTTTTTTTTGACCCCCTAAACCCATGTAACACCAAGTAGACCTTTAGCCTGACACCCGCCCGCCTCCCTTTCTCTTTTCCAACCTCTGTTATGTAACTTTTTGCACCAAGAGTGAATGCCATTATTTTATAGGTTAGCTTTTGTGATACTGAAAAAGGGACTCAGATTTAATAGCCATCAAAATTCACTTTAAATCCTGAATATAAATTATTTCAAAACATGAACAATAATATTATTTTTCAACATTAGAATAATTCAAGTATAAGATCTGTGTTACGTAACACTGTGATGTACCTCTGCCCCCCTGCCCCCCCCCCCTTGTATACCATGTATACATCGGAGCTCTCTCCTTTCTCAACAGCTTACTTGGTCTATGCGTGACCCCAAAATATCTGTTCAATTTGCTAATGCAAGACAAACGTTCGTATATTATACGCATGTGGTTGTACTGATACATCACTGTCAGATGAAAGCTATGAGCTGCGCTACTAACAAATTACGCACCTGTCTTCATGATAGTTAACTTGTACTGAATTTAGTATCTTGTATACGGCGCATTATTGAAGAAAAAATGAGCACAGAAATTACAAGTTTGATTAGATTTCAACGATATTTTCTTTTACTAGCTAGAATTATGTAATTAAAATCACCAAACCTAATAATGTTAGTTGTATAATATAGATTATGTTAAATCGCCAACATGGAATCAAAAGTCTTATATTGTCACAAATATTATCAAGTAAGAGCTATTTTCAAAACTAGTACTTGCGGTAGTGAATGTTATTGGTGTAAAAAATTAATGTGACGAATCGACTTCGGCTATGTTTGGTCCTAGATAATTAATATAAATCGCTTGGTTACATTTAACCAAAACATGCCTTTCTACGAGCCACACGATAATGTAAGCCGTAGTATATACTTTTTACTCTATCCTAAAATATTTTGAATCAATTTAAAAGCCCTTTAGATACCTATATTAAATGTATTATTGTTGGCTGCAATTTTTGAAGTTATACTTCTTTAGGCGCGTTATGAAAAAATGATGAGAGTGAAATTTTAAGATGCGCGCTCATCACTGTAACACAAAAGTAACAGGTTGAAGCTAAACCGCTCACTAAGTCTAAAAAAAAAAAGCTACCAACAAAATAGAAATAGAACCTCTGTTAGTCGCGCATGTTGGTACGCTCGTCGCCTCTGATCACTGTTTTCATATATATAATATTTATCCACATGTTTCTAGTTTCTACATTCCCAACAACACGTGTTTTAGTTTCATACAAGTGCGAATTAAATATGTGCTAATAAATTATATTCAGTAGTGATTTAAATTGAATATTTTGATTAATATTATTTACTATTCGTAAATATTAGTGAAAAAAATTGTGCTTATAGACTTTTTCAAGTGCGCCAATATAATTGAGGTTAACTATCCGTATGTATTATTTATTGATATAAATTAAAATATTATTATTTAACATAATTAATACTAAATATTATTAAATTATTATTGTTAAATATTTATTATTGGTTATTTAATATTTACAAAATGAAGAAATAAAATTAATAAAACATTTAATAAAAAATTTGTGATAAAAATTTTAATCGAACATCAAATTAAAATATTAATTTTTAATATTTATTATTAAATTGAATAAATAATAAATATTTATAAAAATAAATGAACAAATTTAATGAAAACTTTTTGATAAAAATGAAAAGTGAATATTAAATTAAGAAAATAATAAATATTTAAAAAATGAATAAACTTAAATTCAATTTTTGAATTTATTATTAAATTGTTACACTTAATGTAAGAAAATAAATATTTATTTATTTAATTTTTCAAATTTAAACTGAACTTTATTGACTGTGTTGACTATCCTTTTCCAGTCTTTTTATCATTTTATTGTAATTAATTATTTGCATGCAATTAAAAACTATTTTTTAATTATGCCAAAGAAGTATAACTTCTTACGCGCGTACATAAGTACAGACACCCATTTTTTTTGTTTTATAATTTGTCTTTACCTGCGTTCTTACTGTATTTTAACTGGATCTATTTTTGCAATGCGCCTTGCTACCCGTTTGGGTTATCCGCATTAAATTATACTACTGGAGTAAGTATGAAGAAGGTTGAATTTATAGAAAATGCACCTGCATTTGCGTGGCTGGCGAGGAGGAAAACAATTTAAGAAAACTAACCGCCCTAATGCGGCCGGTCGAGATTTGAACCCAGATCTCCCCATCCCCGTAAAAACAGATCAGATCAACTTGACGTTTATTCCGCGTGCCAACGGATATTAAAACATTATTTTCTTTGACCCGCTTCAACCCGCCTCGGTGACGTAGTTAGCTAACGTGCTAGTTTTGTGTTGAGCTGAACTGCCGAGGGCGGGGAGATTGAGGTTCGAATCGAACTAAGGGGTAGTTTTTCCTTAATGGTTTTACAATCTCCCTCCACACAAATGTGGGCTCAATTCCTCTATATTCAACCTTTCCAATTCCTAACCCATTAGCGTAATTAGTTCTTGAGCGTATAACCCGAATGGGTAGTAAAACTAGGTGCTATAATTTCTTTGACCCGCTTCAGTGGTCGAATGGTCTAGGCCTCTAAGGCGTCACTTTCTTGTTCGACTGGCCTGCTGAAGACGGGGAGATCAGGGTTCGGATCTTGGTCAGGTCTACTAAGGTTGGTTTTCCCTAAATGGTTCTCCACTTTCTTTCCACGTCAAATGCGGGTAGATTACTTCTAAAATGCTACCTTCCTCATCCCTACCACATTAGCTATAAATGGGTATAATCTGAACAGATCGTAAGACTCGGTAAAAATTTATTTGATTATCACTTGTTGGATCAGTCTAAAACCTCGCACAATTTTTTTTTAAATTATGATTTATTTCTATACTTTTTATATTTTACATTCATAATTTAAATGACGCAATATCAATCTTATTAGCTAGATTACTGAGAATAATATATTTTATATTCGGGTAATTTTGTTTCATGATGTTGTAGTTGTCACTCCTAATATTAATGGAATCTATTTATTTTTTCTAAAGGTAGAATTGATAAGAACCTTTTGGGAAATGAAACTTTTATTGTAAACCACACGTTGTTCATTGATTAACGTCTACATCATTCATTATAATTCGAAAGTGTGTTAACACTAAATAATTAACTATTGTATGTTCGCGATTCTTCATAAATAACGATACATTATTTCATGGTGTGGATGGCCGCGGGTGTATGTGCTTGTGTTAGTTTTTTTTGTGTGTGTGTGTGTGTGTGTGTGTTTGCCAAAGACACTCTGCAGAGAAATATTAGAGGTAATTAAAGTTAATGAAATCTGCCCCGTCAGTTAATTAAGTCTTGAGCTATCTCGTATCTGTGTATCCGCACATGCTTCCTATAAGCTCCGCTCTTGTATATATTTTGATTGATTGCCCCCAGAATTAAGTTCCATCGTGTTTCAGTATGACGTTTCGAGATAGGGATGGGGTTAATCCCGTGCTCGATACGGCAGGATCGTTTTAATTAGCATTTGTTGGGAGGCGTACGGGTTCCCAGTCTGACGTGGAAAACATTTTGGGTTCGATAATGTTTTGTAAAAAATTATATGTTTGGGGATATGAACCATCCAGACGGATTTTTTTTTACTAGAGATGAGTCGAATCCACTATTTTACGTATACGAATCTGAATCACAAAAAAACAGAGCAAACCCAAGAGGCCTATTTGTTTGGATTAATTTTCAAGTTGTTATAGAACGATTTTAGATATGCGGATAACCCGCACGGATAGTAAGACGCGATAAAAAAAAAAAGACACAACTATAATTGTGGTTAGGGAGCGTGAGTGGTCGATGGTCGGATGCATCCGAAACCAATGGTCATTATTTATTTGAACAAAATAAAAACGTGTTGGGATATTCGCTCATTACAAAGTAATCTGATTATATCGTCAATACCACAACTAATTATCATAATACATTATCAATACCATCACTAATTACCGCCACAAACGACCTAATTATTCTATTGAGGGACAGTTTTGTTGAATTATTTGTAACACTCGCCATGTGCATTTTAGACAGACTTTTAAACAGCGATTAATCAATTTAGAATAATCTTCGCCAAAGGATTAAAGTGAGTTGGGATGGGAGTTTGTTTGACCTCGATAAATAACATTTTTGTTTTTTCCAACATACGTTATGGGATCGTTAAATATAAAACAAATAAACAAAATATGATAAATGATGATAATAATTATTTTACTGTAAATTACATCAAAGAGTAGGTAGGTTGATGTTCACATGGTCTAAGGCGTTAGTATCGCCATAGACCGAACTGGCTGTGATGTGGGTAGGCCGAGGTTTGAATCTTGGTAGGATACAATGGAGGGTGTTTTTCCACAGGTGATTTATATATGGGGTTTTCCCATCCTCTATATGAATATTGCGGGTGCGCCCCTTCTAAAACTACCCTTTTCATTTCTCCCCCTTGGACTAAGTCGTCATTAACCTTATTAACAAATGTATCTTTGAAAATAAAAATATAGAATGATTAATTCGCTCATTTTCCATATTTGAAATGGTTTTTGAAGTTATACTTCTTTAGGCGCGTTTTGAAAAAATGATGAGAGTGAAATCTTAAGATGCGCGCGCATCACTGTAACACAAAAGTAACAGGTTGAAGTTAAACCGCTCGTTAAGTCTCAAAAAAAAAAAAAGCTACCAACAAAATAGAAATAGAACCTCTGTTAGTTGCGCATGTTGGTACGCTCGTCGCCTCTGATCACTGTTTTCATATATTATATAATATTTATCCACATGTTTCTAGTTTCTACATTCACAACACGTGTTTTAGTTTCATACAAGTGCGAATTATATATGTGCTAATAAATCATATTCAGTAGTGATTTAAATTGAATATTTTGATTAATATTATTTACTATTCGTAATTATTAGTGAAAAAAATTGTGCTTATAGATTTTTTCAAGTGCTTGCTACAATATAATTGAGGTTAACTATCCGTATGTATTATTTATTGATATAAATTAAAATATTATTATTTTGTATTTATTTATATTATTAGTTTAAAGTTTAAGTTCTATTAATAAAACATTAATGTTTATAGAAACTTTAAAACTTATTTTAAAGTTATACTAACTGCCATATTTAGTGACGAGATGTCTTTGGACTTGGAGGAATACAAACCTCTTTGGATCTAGACGAAGATTACACAGTTCGTAGTTTTGTTTTGTAATACTGCAAGAAATGCCATTGCGTTTTTTGAATGTAAAAATCCAACAATAAAAGGTACGTAATTGTTTTGTTACCACTGTATAAATTGAAACAAATTTTGTGCTTGAAATACGTTTTGTTATTTTAATTAATTCATTATTAATTGGAGTACAGTTATGTAACTAATTGTATTTTAAGCCAATACAATAATATGCCGCCATTTAAATTTATTGAAGTGACAATCATGATTGAATAGTTGCGCCTACTCTTGAGTGGTGGCAAATAAAAGGCTCAACTTTGCTCTCAAATTGCGCCTGCTCCTTTTAGTGAATAGGGATTTGGAACATATTTCAAACTTGCGCTGGTGCAACTATTTGCTCCCTTTGGTGAATCCAGGCCCAGTAGTGATTTAAATTGAATATTTTGATTAATAATATTTACTATTCGTAAATATTAGTGAAAAAAATTGTGCTTAGGGACTTTTTCAAGTGCTCCAATATAATTGAGGTTAACTATCCGTATGTATTATTTATTGATATAAATTAAAATATTATTATTTAACATAATTAATACTAAATATTATTAAATTATTTTTTATTTTTTAATGATGCCAAAGAAGTATAACTTCTCATGCGCGTACATAAGTACACACACCATTTTTTACTAAAATATTTTTGTTTTTATTTGAAGTTAAGGTTTTTCCATGGTTGAGATCGCTGAGTCTTGAGGTGCTCACCAATCAGATTGGGAAAGGGCTGATTTGAATCCCAGCTGTGAAGGATTTTGTTATTTATTTGTAATCTAAATCGTACTGCATTTCGTAAAGTGTACTTCAAATACTTTATTACTATTGTTTTATTCGCCTATTTACTTATAACGTGGGGCTTAACTCACAACCAAGTAAGAGGATTTGTAAATATTACGTGACTTACAGTAATTCGAAAAAAAAGGATTCTCAAAAGAATATTACAAAACTCTCAAAAGAGTCAGTTCCATGAAAAAAAAGTCAATGTTTTTACAACCTAGCTTAACCTGCCCCATATATATATTACGTACTTCATGTTTACATGGGTGTGTGCCTGGTCGGTGAGAGTAGGGGAGGGAGTAGGTCTAACACCCCCACTCCCTGCCTCCCATCCAATATAATTATGTATTTTAGGGGAGAGTCTCTTCATTATAAAATTCAATTTGCTAATTTATCTGAATAGTTTACTTATTTGAAAGACTTACGTAATCTCACAAATTATTATTATTAGCACCGCGTCTTACTACCCATTCGGGTTATACGCACTTACGCTAATGTGTAATGGTAGGGTGATTGTGAGAGATAAATGGAGGACCTACAGTTTAACGTGGAATCCGAACCACGGTGGAGGCCTGGCATTCCCCACATTCACAAGATGTCTTGTCAGAGGTGAAGGAAGGATTTGGTAATCAGATAAATCTTTGCCGGGACCGAGGATTGAACCCCGACCGCCAGCATAGAAGTCTGACACCTTACCCCTAGACCACCAGGTCACCTACTAATCTCACAAATGCATTCATTGTTTTCCCTTACTAAACAGATTTACCTTGATTCATTTATGCTGACAGTAGCGCAGGCTCATTTTGCAAGTTGGGAGTGTTTTTAGTTATATATCACATTATAACATAGATTAAGTTATTGTTCACTCAAAGTGTTAACTAACACATAGTGAATAACCTTCATGTAAATATGCCTGTGCCGATACTGTTTACAAATATTTAACAAATCATTGAAAACAATAATTTGTTAGAACTATTTGAATAAGGGATACAATGAATATCTTGAATTAATATTAATGTTCAGCTCTGAAATATAGTATTTTGAATATGAAGCTACATATTTAATGGGTAATATTATTTAAGGATCCATATCCGGTACATGTTAAATAATAATTAGGGGTGGACCAATAAAAATATCGTTATTGTCCGCATGTCTGTAGAGTCTTATAAAGGCCTGTTCTAACTTTCCGCTAGAAAAAACACCATCTATAGGGCATCCACAGTAGAAGAGGTGGTATCTCATAACTAGGAAAAATTACCATATATCCATTCGCCAAACCATAATACCATCTGCAAGACCATATGTTGATTTGTTGTTACTTTCGCCAGTCAGAATATTCGCACAAACTAATAGCAATTTGTTTTAAATTATTAACAGTTTTTACATTATTGAAGCACAAACGTATGAAAATAACCGTTTGGTTGTTTATTTTTTATGGAAGTGGCGTATATGTTTCACTTAAAAATACTTTTCGAACGAGAGCATATAAAACGCGGCGTCCTCTTCTGAAATCAAGATGACGAACCAGTCTAAACAAGGGTGGTTGATGACGCCATACAAACCTTTAAGGATATTTTGTTCTTACGCTGTTCACAAAATGAAAACGTTTCATTTTGAAACTAATATCTTGTATGGCTCTTTCTCTTATTTAAAATGTATTTATATTTATTTTGATGGCAGTTATAAGAAGATACAAGTGACAGGTGTGAATATAATACTTTTTAATTAATTATTTCATTTACTATAATATCTCTTGTTGCCACAACCGCAAAACAAAAATAATAATAGTTTTAATAATATATTTTATTTCAATAAGTTACGAAAATGCCAATTATACAGTACTCCTAAAGAAAGTATTATTAGACTCGTTTGATAACACTTTTTATTGATAATAAAATAGTATTCAAAATTTGTGCAATAAAGAAAGAACCTTCGGCAATCTGTCACATACCACTCTTCCAACCATGGGCGCCCTATTCCAGATCGAGAAAAGAGAAAATAACTTGGTAACTAAGTAATATGGTTTTGACACAGATCCATGATCAAATTATAGCTATCTGTATGATAAATATATTTTTATGCAGAAAACGCAAGGTTGGTACTGTTTTTACTGGTGCGTGCATGCGTATAAACCTTGCTGCTACCGCTACAACCTGCCTAGTGGCTACAACGCTCAACATTGGTTAAATATTGGTGGCTAAACAAGTGCAAGTAAACAGATGGCTTCACGTGGGTGCAGAAGCTAGGTTGTCTTTCAAGTACTAATTTCGGTGTCTGCCAAAATATGGTCAATAGCTTGGTACAATGTTTACAAGATGTCATTTATTGAACTCACATTTAAATAATTTGTTCTTATATAACTAAAACTCTACAAATAGCATGCAATATTTTTTTAAAAGTGTAGATTAAATGCTCTAACTTTATATATAGTTAGAACCAGGGTCTCTGCCTACTAAACACGGGAACCAAGATTTTAACCTAAAAACAGATTCTGATAGGCGAAACCTCATGAAAAACAACACGTCACTATGGCAGCGACCATTTTAGCTTTCAAATAAAAGTTCTCAGGTTTTTAAACCTCCCGATAAATATGTGATGCATAAATACATTTTATTTGGCAAATAAATGCTATCTGGCGGTCATAAGACGCACTTTTAACTTATCGACTAGATACAAATATTCATCCGCCCGATTAATATCTATCCAGGAGTCATAAGACCGACCCTTAACTTACTTACTTTATGCCATTAAGAACATGAAAGTTTATTTCTGCACTTACAAAAGTACTCTACCTATTCCTTTATTTAGTTAGTTATAATCAGATCACCTCATTACACTCTATCTCTTCTAGCCCCATTATAATGTTATCCTCCCACCTGTGTTTAGGTATTCCCAATGGTGAATGATCTCTTCCCATTAGATTTGCCAATCAATATCCTGAACACGGTTCTAGTTTATTAACATTCGTACAGCACACCCTTCCACCGTAATTTGAGAGATTTGATTATCCTGGTGATGAGTACAGGTTATGTAACTCATCATTGTGTAGCCTCCTCCCCTCTCATTCATCTTAATATCCAAAACTCTAAATTTCTTTTTGTCATTTAAGGTATGAGACCACGTTTCATAATCATCAAGGACAACTGTTAAAACTATTATTTAGTGTATTCAAAATTTTAAATTGAATAAATTATTATTATTTATTATTATTATTATTATTATTAGCACTGCGTCTTACTACCCATTCGGGTTGTACGTAAAAAATGATTGATGTAATGTCTTTTTGTATTTCCACTTTTTCTCTAATATTTACCAAATAGTAAAAATATTATCTGTTGTTTGTCTCTTTCTTCAAAATCCACACTGATGATCCTAAATTATTTCCTTTCTATATGGCGTCAATATCACTAAAATTATATTTGATAAAATTTTGCAATACGTTGCTAATAGTGAGATACCTCTAATGTCATTACGCTTTGTTCTATCTCCCTTTTTAAAAATAAGTATTATTTTACCTTCCTTCCGTTCCTAGGGTAAAATATCACGGCTCCATATGGAACATAGAAGTTTATGAATTTCTTTTACTAACATTTCACCATCTCCTTTTATCATCTCTTCTAAAATTGAATCTTTACCTGAAGCTTTATGGCCCTTTAATTTCCTTCTGACTTTACCAATAATTGGCTATGGAACTGTTGGTTCAACAGCATCGAAATTCGACAACTTCTCTTAGCTATAATCTTTCATAAACATCAAAATATTTCTGAAGTAGTCATTTCGTCTACTCAAACCATCGCTTATCTAACATCAGATTACCATTCTTGTATTTCATTAAATTGTCTCTAGCTTGATAACTTTTCTTATATCCGTTAATACCCATATAAAGTACCCTGTTATTCTCTTTATTGCTAGTTTGTTCAATCTCGCTGATTTTACCCTTTAAATACTATCTATTTTCTTCTAATGAATGTGGCCCTGCACACTTTTTTTCCAATGCTAAATGTGTCGAAGTTTATTAAACCATGGTGTCCTTCCTAATATTTTTGCAAGGACCTACATTACTCTTCACTACCCTTCTAATATTATTACCATTGTTTTCCTGAATATACATTTTCTTCACATCTTGTGAACAATCTAGGGCAGAGACCACATTTAAAATTTCAATTTGTTATTCTATCTCTAAACTCTTTTCATATGTCAGTTTCTCTACATCATATATTTCTAACTTGTACGCCTGATTACCCCCTTCTTTTTGTTATTGACAGACGTTTCCTTAGTTTTGCTACAACCAAATAGTGGTTTGAATCGTGATCTGTGCCCCTGTATGACTTGACATCCAGTAAGCTTGTATCACGTATTTTATCCATCAGCAAGTGATCTCTTTGATTGTATTCCCATCTGGCAAAGTCTAAGAGTATTTATGAATATTACTATGCCTGAAACATGTACTTTTCACCATATTATGGATCTTTGACGTGTCAAAATGTATCATTCTTTTCCCATCATCTTTATTGTTTACATGCAAGCTTTCTTTTCCTATTGTAGATCCAAAACATTCTTCCTTCCCTATCTTTGCATTAAAGTTACCTGTAGTTCTGTTTGGGAACTGGTAAAATAGGTGTTCTAACTCCTAAAAGAAACTATCTAGATTTTTTACTAGATAATCTTTGTCTTCAGAGTAAAAGTGCACGTTAATAATGATCTATGTTCCAACTCCCTACTACCACCATATTCAACATCCTATCATTAATTAATTTTTACGTCCTTACTGCTGATATAATCTCTCTGCGGTTTTAAAAGACTGTCCCTAAACTACATGTGTTCTTGCCTCCACAGTAAAAACGTACTCGCCCAACCCTCTCCTGACCATATGTACTTTGGAAAAGCCACTATATCTTATCCAAAACTACTTACTTCATCAATCTTCGACTGTAGTGTTACTCGCCTGTATAAGCTCATAACATTCCACGTTCCAATCCTAATATAGATCCTAACTTTATTATTCAATGACTCCACTGAAGTTGTCCTCGCCCGGAGATCCGAATCCGGGACTATTTTACCTCCGGAATATTTTATACTGAGAAAAGCTATAGGTAACTTTTCTTAAACTGTCAGGTTGAGTTCATCCAATGGCGATCCAGTTATTGGTGTTCAAACCAGATTGGTGAACTCAGAATTGTACCATGTTTGGCTTAAAGAAATGTTATTTCTTTTTTCCGAGTATTTTTGGGGACAGCCACTATAAAATTGTTACATTTTGAGAAATTAGGTTGATATAATATTGCATAATATTATTATATTTCCATTACTTATATTTAAATTAGTCTCGCCCTATTTGTGTGGCAGAGGGTCTATCAAACATTCCAACTGTTGACGCGCACGGATGCGTGTCTTGATTCGTTGCTTCCTCTTCACTCTAATATGTAGAGGAGGTAACGATTACTAGTACAAAGTAAATACATGATAAGGAAATAAGAAGGATCATGTTGCTGAAACATAGAATAATACTTAGGTATCAAAAATAAATTTATGATAACAAAAAATAAGATGAGAATAAGGTTTACAGTAGAAGAACAAGATTTAAAGTTAAATTTCGGGTACAGTATATAGTGTCAGAAATATCAGTTTGGAGTATCAAGTATAAATTCAAAGCAAAAAGGAAAACAACACCTTTAGATTGAACATATGGTAGGATTTAACAACTCCAGAAATATAGGACCTTGTCGTAGCTCGGGAGAATAAGTGTCTAAAACAACAGAGTAACGTTTAAAAGGGGAGTTAAGTAGAAAGAGCACAAAAGTAGTCGTACTTGCGCCAGACTACAGCCAGAAGGTTCTAACAGAAAACATAGTGAAAGAGTAACTAATAAATAACACTACTGTAAATCCTATAGTTTTAGAGTTACTAGGATAAATATGGGGCAAGCTAGCTAGCTTGAGTTAAATTAAAGAAGAGTCCCATGGATACTCTTTATAATTACAGTAAATGGACTATCAATTATATACACACAGATGGCTAACAGTCAGGTGTCAACACCATGTAGTACTATGGCCGGTCTTTTCCCGGTGGGTACAGCCGGAACATTCAATAGTACATATAAACCATTACCCATACCCTGGGGTATAAAACAAAGCTAGTACAATCTAAGATAAATCAAACATATCATAAGGCAATAAAAACATAATTATAGAGTATAACATCAGCTAGTGTCAGAAGGACATATTATTCAATGTCGGAGATATAAGGTGATACTTAATCGGATCTGGCGAGGCTTTTTCTGCGATGTGGTGGTGAGTCCGACTCCTGATCCATTGTGGACACCAGTATTAGTGGCGCTGGAGATTAGTTCATAAGTTCTTCCTTCGACGAAATTTTACAAATAAATGCAGTTATGTGGTACACACGGGTTCCCATGTTTTATACTCTTGGTGTAACTCGAGAACGAACCAAACGGAGGGATCAATGGATGGAAAGGGGGGTAGTAGAGGAGAGAGTGTTTCCCAGAAGCGCCGCTAGGGAATCAGCGCCTTAGGGTTGAGGCGTCGACTGGCGATACTGAAGTTCTTTTCCAACTCGTGCGTCCAACGACCAAGACATCCGCCAAACCGTCATTCTGCCATGCTTGCGGAAAGGCTCGTGAAAGCATGGCTTTAATATCAGACTGCATCTTATTCGTCGTAAGCCATTTTCTTCTACTTTCTAAAGATATAGATTAGTTTTAATTTTCTTCTACCCTCTAAATGAATAGATCAGTTTTTGTTATAATTTTATTCTTTTAATTCCTTTATTTCATTTCGTAGCTTTATTGTCATGCTACACTGTGTGACTCTCGTTGTCAACTTTATTGATTAATTTTAACAGCACCTGTTATAAAAAAAAAGTCCCTCTTGTATGACAACCGCAGTAGCCTTATTATTCACCCAAGTGAGGCTATGTGTCAAGGCCGTTTGGTTTCTTACTACAACTCAGCTTCACGCCTCATCGTGTTTTCTAGGTTCGGTTCTTTATTTTGAATGCCTTATATTTATTTTTCCGTTTAGTCGCCTGGCCTTGAATTTATTGTGATTCAGCTTTTTACTCGATTTTGTTGTTGTTATGAAAGCTCTTCACATATTCAATAGCAGGTTTTACCAACAAAATAACCTTACTTTAGTGAAGCAAATTATGCGTTTATTTCTCTTTTTTTTAGTTATTAGATCACGTTAAATAATTATATTAGAAACAATGGAAATAATTTTGGAAATTTATACGAGATGGTTTTGATTTGTCTTTCCACTTTAAAAGATAATTCAAGATAACTTCATGCTACTGTTATTATTATATTATTATTATTATTATTATTATTCACTTATCTTTTGATTATGACACACTCCGCTGTATTGAACTAAGTATTATATAATATATATTATATAAATTCTTCACGTACACACTTTTCTTTGTCTTTATACATTGTTGGTAACTTCCATTAAATGTATGAACTTGATATTTATTTTACTTTGTATACTTATTATATTAATGGTTGTCCTGTATTAAGATTATTATACATTTATTTTAAAAACTCTTCCACAACGAAATCTAATTTTAATTGGTTATATTTAAACCGCGGCCATATTTCTAGTTCAAACAAGATGTATATAATCCGGAGCTTCAAATATAATTTTTTTCAATATTATTTTGCTATTTCAAAATATGTTGTACCACAAACTACATTAAATATTGAAGCTATTATTTTATATGAATGTGTGTGTTTGTATGTGTGTGTGTATATATATATATATATTATATATATATATATACTGTAAAATGTATTAGTTCATTTTCAAAGACATTTTATGCAAACTGTTGATCTCTGTGATTAACATGAAAGATACAGGGAACTAGATTTTGTCCTCCATAAGTTAGGGTATCAACAAAATAAATTTAAAATTATTTTATGATTATTTTAGGATCATTTTTCGTGGTGTTTGAGTGTCCGGCGACGCCGTTAACCAAAGTTGACTTCTATACCAATACACTATGAAGGGTGCAGAGGAAAGAGGGGAAAGTCCAATTTTAACACAAATTGAGTTAGTGCTGCCATCTGTAAGACAATCATGAAACCTTTCTAATACACTTTAGATGATAATAATAATATTTAGCACCGCGTTTTACTACCCGTTCGGGTTATACGTTTTAAGTACTAATTACGTTAATGGATTTAGGAATTGGGAAGGTTGAATTAGAGGAAGTGAACCTGCATTTGCGTGGAGGGAGAGTGGAAAACCATTTAGGAAAAACCACCCCCAGTTCACCCGACCGAGATTCGAACCTCGATCTCCCCGTCCTCAGCAGTCGAGCTCAACACGACAAGCGCGTTAGCCAACTACGCCTCCGAGGCGGGTCACTTTAGATCATGGTTAAAAGAGGGTTTGGTCATATATATTTTTTAGAACCTCGTCTAACTACCCGTTAAGGTTATGTACTAATTACGCTAATGGTTTTATGGATTAGAAACGTTATATTAATATGAATTCCACCCTCAGCACACCCGACCGATATTCGAACCTCAATCTCCCCTTCATCGGAAGTCTAACCTACTGCACGTGTAAAATTAATTTAATAAAAATAATTGCTGTGTTCCTTATGGGGTTTTAGATATAAACGTCATTGTCCTGGAAAATATATGGAATGTGTCTTTTCCCCCTTTTCCCCTGTACCCTTCATTTGTTGTACAGCTATGACGCATGATGGCTGGTGTCAATGCTGGAAGCTCTACATTAAAACATTTTTTGTCCAATTACGGTCCAACTCGATATATTTATAACCGTAGCTCTTAAAAGTCTGCTAACTTTATGGACAATTTTAACTATATCATTATACTTGAAATACAAAATACACTATTATCTCCTGATCACAGTGGACTTCAATCGCTGGTACCCCGTCTCGTAAATTTTCATTTTAAATACTCTACTGGTATTGGAAGGTAGGACACCTTGATGCCCTCAGAAGGCAAAGACTGACCATCTTGCCACTCTCACCCGTACATTTGAGATTTAAAGTTTTTTTTTTTTTATTTCTGTCAACCCTTAAGATGTTTAACAGCTTTAAATGAGGCAATGATTTTCAATCTGCTGCGCATCCTTGGGGTTTCGTGGTATATTTACTAGAGGCACGTGAAAATAATTGAGTAACTGTGCCTTCATTTTTGTTTTAAGTTAATATAATTTGAAACCAATATAAAAATTAAACTTTTCTTCAAAGCAAGCTCAGGGCTCTCTTTGGTCATGTATTTGAAGTATTTTCATTCAAATATGATTTTTTTTATACTTTCGTTTATGTTTTATATACCGGAGCCGTAAATACGTTTTATTTAAAGACCATAGGTGAAGAAATAAAGAGTTTTTACCTAACGAAATTTTGTATTTTAATCTTTGTAGCCAAACATGTAAAAGCTATAGCTAATTTTGATTAAAAAAGTGTTTTTTTCAAAATAGCATACTGAATTCTTAAGTTAAGTAATAACTAAAAACAAATACTACTACAAATATGGGTAAGTTTTTTTTAGTGCTGTGCCGATTCCTACACTTGATTCCTCGATACCCATGGTATTGACTAGTATCGCAATAATCGATACTATACGCTAAAAATCTCGATACCACTCTTCAGTATTCAACACAGTTGACTTCTCAAACGGCTGAATTTGAATGGCAGTGACTAGAAATTAGTTACGCATAGTTTTGCTTTGTCCTATTATTCTGTTCGCTCAGCGCTAAACTCAATATAAACAAGCCATTCCTTTGCAGTTTATAAACACAGTCGCGGTCGACACAAGGTCGATTTTCATTTATCAAAGGGAACTGTATTTCAAAAATGAACCTAAGGGGAACACTTATTTTGCATTGAAATAGTCGAGTAAATATTCACTTCATAAGGTCAATTTTCCTCGGCGCTTTGGCAAGGGAGTGGTGAGCAAATTAATCGACCACTCGCAACTATTATTTTTTAGTATGTTTATTTTCTTGACAAATATGTCAATCTATAACCTGACAAACATTTATAATAATATTCTATAACTCTGTAATTAGCCTACTAAATTTATATGATAATGTGTAATTAAAAAACTTACTTTCAAGCTCTTTCATTACTTAATAAGTAATAATATTTCTTATTGTATGTCTACTAATTATTGTAAATGTTATTTTAGTCTGGTTGATAATTGTTATAATTTGTTTAAATAGTATAATTGAGTAGTTTCCATATTTTGACACATGGAAACAAATTAAATATTTTTCTTTCGACCTAGTTTCTTTGCCTACAAAATGAGGATTTATTTAATTTCATGTTGAATGGTATCGAATAGGGTATCGAGTATCGAGGAGATGAATTGATAGTACCGAGCAAGGTATTGAAATCGAGAAACGTAGGTATCGGCCCACCACTAGTTATTTTATTAATCTATTTTAAAATAAGTCTTGAGTGTTTTGAATTTTTTTTTACGAGGGGATACGCAAGCTATGAAAGGTTGAAAACCACTTATTTATGGAGATGGATGATTGTAATAAAAATAAAGCACACCCGCATTAGCGTGGTGAGAGGATTGAAAATGAAACCTAATGCACCCGATCAATATCTTGGTCTCTCTATTACCGGTAATCTAATCTATTTTGAGACTTACGTCTTAACCCATGTAGTTTGAGATAGATGGGGGAATCGATTATTTTAGCGCAAGTTGACTTGATTTTTTCGTTCCGCATTGTTAGGCTATATTTTTGTTAATAGCTACCATCATTGGTTTATTTAATCCAAGGCATCAAGATAAAATAGGGCGAGTTTTAAAAGGACTTCATTAACATTCGTTCCGGAAGAGTATAGAAAACCATCGTGATGGTAAAACCACTTTACCAGTGTTAGTTGAGTTCGAACACATAAACACTGCCCTATTAGTCTAGACTATTCTAGATTCCAGTTTTGTTTTAACTACACGCTATCGCGCAAGTGTGCGAATTATTCTTATTTAAACCCAGAGCACACAGCCAGACCCCTTAACGCCGAATTACCACGCGTTGAAAGGTAACTGACCCTATTCTAAGGCGATGCTCTTCCAGGAATCACACGCTCGCATCGATGAGCAATCGGACCAAACGTCAAACTCATCTTGTTTGGTTTTCCAGTGATGAGAAGGTTGGAGTTTGAATACTGGATGGATTTACTTGAAAGGTAATAGGCCTATAGACTAAATTTACCATTAAATTCCCAAATGCTGTTGTTTCTGAACCAAACTGAGCATTGCTCTACAGGGGGAAAGTGGTTATCTTACTGTCCTGTCGAAAATTCCAAGATATTTTGAAAGAACATGTTTTCAGGGTTTCCTATCCAGTCTGTAGGACTTTTGTGTGATTGAACAATCCTTTTTAGGGAAAGGCTAAAACGATTATGGCCTTGGCACGGGTTTTTATGATACTTGTGAAGATAAACTGTATGAGGTTAAATTCTGATTGATTTACCCTTCCCCAAGAGCTGTGGGGTGGAAAAGATCACCACCCCCAATACTCGACTCATGGAGAGCTCTGCGATATTGATAGTCCAAGGTTTTGGAACTGCTTGGGCAGGCACCCCGTTTGCGGTTTTAACAGTTAAAAGATACAGAGGTTCGATTGGCACTCCCTGTGTACGAAGCGTTTAGCTTTACTTTTAAAATATTGTAAGTATTTTAATTAATTAATCTAAATCATTTGAAATTTTGTCGATACTCAATAACATAACTTATTGGCACGTTACCTATCTACCTGGCGCCCGAACATAATATGAAACACTCTAGCGTCGACAAATAAGTGACACGCAAATACCGAAGAAGGTTAAACTCGTGTAATAAGCTGGTAGGTAGTTTTGCAGAGTTACGAACTAGTGGTTTTTAAAAAGGGATTTCCCATACGCAAATGCGTACCATACTCATCCTTACTACATAAGAGTAATATACATAAAATAATCTTCCAGGAATCGAGCCTAAATTTTAATAGGTGGCACACTCACTTCAAAAGAGAGCTCGTCCAGATTGACGACCATTTCGTCTTTATTCAAACAAAACTAAATTTAAAAAAAAATTGCCTTTTGCTTTCTACGGTGCGTGTTAGCATTTAATTTATGAAATGGGGCTTCTCCCTCCACCCTCTCTTCACCCTCCCCCTTTCTCCCTCTCCACCCCTTTACCCAAACTAGCACGCAACCATCTAAACATCTGCGAAATAACCTCTGCAACGTTTTGCTAGGTGAAGAGTTTGTAGCCGGTTCGTGCTCTGATTTGTTAATCCTCTCTTGCCCTCCTCTTCTCCCACTTCAAATCCCAACTCCCATTCTACCCTTATTCTTTATGCTAAATTCTTCCTTTCTATTTTCGTGATTAAAGCGAAAAGTTTAATGTAGCAAAACCCTTTTTTTTCTCTCCTTCTTTTCATTGCTTATAGTTTTATCGACCCTGTTTTTAAAAGAATTCAAGTGAAAGTGTATTGGATTTGTTTTGTTCGCGTGGAATTGCACCCCCCCCCCTCCATATTTCCCCCTCTCTATTTCTCAAGAGAGAGTAGGGCCCAACTAAAACGAGAGTGATTGCGTGAGATTTCAGTTACGCGGAGCTCAACTATGCTAACTCTCTGATCAAATTACTAACTTAGTGACTTATACTTATGATTCATATATTAAGATCCTGGTAGGAAGAACAATATCTGGCAATTGTACAAGTTATTAAAACGACTTTTATTGCTTATCTTCATACGTGAAGTCGTGTATCTGCAACCCTCACTTGTTAAATAATGTCAACACCTATAAAATAATAATAATGTGGCAAAATGTTATTATTGTTGAGTGCAATTTTTTCCCAAAGCTGTTCTTTATAACAGTATCCTACCATAGATAATCGAATTTTTCTTTACAACGCGTCTTACTACTCGTTCAGGTTATACTATGATTTTATTTTTATTTGTAGAAACTGCATGTCACTCGCGTCGGCGACAGAAAAGCCGGGGCTAGAATCCTGACCGGGTGCAATGAGGATTTTTTTCACTCTCCCTCTTCTCAAATGTAGGTACATTTCCTATTATCTTACCTTGACCCCTCTGATGTAAATATGCGGATGGTTCGGGTAGGTAATAAAACGCCAGTGTAAAATAACCTGCATATCTTTCATTTAAAAAATATGTTCAGATTTTTTCCTTAAATTGTGCGTGCGTGGACTGACAACTTGAAAAATAAATTGACCGGCTTTAGATGGGACCTAGACTGAAACTCCGGACAATTACTGTTATGCCTATGGCTGTACCAAATTTAAAGATTCTATGAGTTCTGGAAGTACTTGATTTCTATATGGGTCTATATGAATATCATCTACAAATATTAAGGAATTCCGGTGAATTTTAAATATACTTAACATAACATATAAATATATAAATATGTATTTTTTTTTAATTTGGGGCTGTATGCATGGAAAAGGAAAAGATTGAATTTGTTAATCTTGAGGAATTAAAATCTAGAGTTGAAAGTTCGAAGGTTAAAATTTAGGAAAAATGAAAAATTGAAACCGTGACACTGCTTATATATATAGTACAACTGTTCCTTAACAATACTATTCTCTCTTATCTCCTATCTCTCTTATTTTATTTTCAAAAATAAACTGGATCAAAAGGTATTTAATATTGGGTTATTAACCACACAAGTGACCTGGCGGTCTTGGGGTAAGGTGTCAGACTGCTGTACTGGTGGTCCGGGGTTCAATCATCGGTCCCAGTACAGATTTATCTGATTACCAAACCCTTCCTTCACCTCTGACAAGACGTGTATTAATCACAACTTGTGAATGTGAGGAATGCCAGGCCTCAACCGTGGTTCGGATTCCACGTTAAACTGTAGGTCCTCCATTTCATCTCACAATCACCCTACCATTACACATTAACGTAAGTGCGTATAGCCCGAACAGGTAGTAAGACGAGGTGATAATAATAATAACCATACTCTTTAAAGAGTACATGTCGTTTTTAAGTGGTAAAACAGCGTAATATTTTCACTATCTAAACCAATATTATTTTTTTTAAACTTTTCATAATATTATTGTATGGAAGACAAAAATTAGTCGGTTGAAGTTTGGAATAAGGCAAAATGTTATTTTGATTGATTAGTACTATCTATATTAATAAAACTATTGTTGATCCATATTTAGTGACTGTAATAGTCGATTTAAGTTACCTTCTAAAATCGGTGTTTGAATAGTATGCAATAATTAAGACGTTTCTCTGGCCTAGATAGCCAACTATACCAATTTACCCGATTTAATCTATAATTCCCAGACATTTTACTGGAAGTTTTAAATTCCCTGACTTTTCCAGATTTTCCATGAATGTGTTCGTCATGTATAACTAATAAGTTATTTAATTTATGTGATATTTGCACTGACATTAGTAAAAATGTGAGGATAAATATTAATACCAAACATCCCATCTTCCTCCCCTCTCACCCCCTCCCTCAAATTATCATATATAGAATGTACTCTTTTTTGCAGGATCCGGATATGTTAACCCTAATCTTATACAGTGTTTGCTATTAATCTACATCTGAACGTTTGCTAAGAAGAAAGTCGAGAAGGTTTGGAGTAGAGTTGTAATCAGGCAGGTTATAAGATTTACGACAGACTTCCTCTTCTCGTTTAAGCGGATTCCAGACCGGCCTTTTCCTTTCCGTAATCCGTTTTTATTCGAAGGGTAATGGGAAAAAGTGTGGAAAGTCCATTTTAACTTTATTTGAGTTAGTGCTGCCATCTGCTAGATAATCATCATACCTTTCTAATGCACGTTAGATTATGGTTAAAGGAGGTCTCCGTTAAATTATTTAAAAAAAAAGTATTTGTTGGGGTTGCTATGGGGTTTGAGCTATTAAAATTGTGTATAATGTGCCGTTTTCACTTTTTTTTTAATCGCACCCTTCATTTTTAAATAGTTTTCATGTGCATTTTGACAATTCTTAATATAAATTGCTCTTATATCCGCGCCTTAATACGCCTCAATCCATCCCAGTGACCATCTTTTTGTTTTCTTATGTGCTTCATATCTTACTACTCCTGGGGTAGCCTCAAATTTACTCTAAAAAGGAAGGTATGAGGAATATATTATATAAGAGGCGCCCATCTTTGTTTTACAAATTATTGTGGTGAATAATATTTACGTTTATTTGCTAAACATACCCGCACCGATGGGAATGCGGACAAAGGTGTCATTTTATTCTGGTTTCCATGGATAAGGGGAGGGGTTGAATTTTGGTCTGATGTACTGAGGTGTTTTTCTTGAATTGTCCCCCCCCCCTTTCCACAAATGTGGGTACACTTCCTCTATTTCGTCCCTAGTCTTTTATTGTCATTAATATTAAGGTTTTAAACGACAAAAATGTAATATTATTGCTTTTTTTCCATTGGCTGGCTCTATGCTACTGTCTACCATTTAAACTTTAGTTCCTCTTTTTTTCCATATGTCATAATGCTTTACCTTCTACATAATTTTTTAGATGTTATGTAAATTACGTCACTTCTTGCAAGTTTAGAACTATTCTCTACCTCTGCTTCAGTTCGCATTCCCGGGTCGTGAGATGAACTATTGCTCTGAAGCGTACTGCGGCTCCATTTGACAGATTTATGAGTCCCCAAGTCTAGTCCCCGGAATTTTGAAACTATGTGCTGTTGGTGTTGTTTGACGGTAGGATGCAGGACGGAAACTCCACGAGTTTAAATGGAATGAGACTCCTCACTCGGCCACTGCTGCAGGTTTAAAGGTAGTGTGTGAGTTGTGAAGTGTGCTTGTTTGATTCGTTTGTTTTTATCACCGTGGTTTTAATACCTGTTCAGGTTATACGCACATATGAGAATTACCCTTATGGGATAGGGATGAAGACGAAATGATTTGAGAGATAGTACACCCGTATTTTAGTGGATGGAGAGGGGAAAACCATTTAGGAAAAATCAACATCAGTAGACCCGACTTGGATCTGAACCTCGATCTCCCCTTCATTAGCAGGCCAGTCTAACACAAGAGTGACGCCTTAGACCATTCGGCCACTGAAGTGGGTCGTTGTTACATGTTGATTTTTAAAATAAATTCTTTTGGCGTAAGTTACAATTTTGCTCTTGCTGATGGGCATTGGATGCCTCGTCTCGTCTCGTTCGCCTTTTCCAGATCTAACCAACCATCTTTTTGGGCTTTCTGCATATTTACTATAAATTAGGTAAGGATTCATGAAGGCATAATTAAAGAAATGTATCCGAATTTGCATGGAAGGGGGTGTAAAGCCATTTAGGAAATACCATCCTAAGTACACCCGGCCGGGTTTCATATCCTGGCTTCCTTGTCACCGGCAATCCAATTATTGTGAGAATGACCCCTTAAATCATTCAACCACTAATGTGGGTGCCTTCGGAGTTGGTTTTTTATTCTTCATAATACGAAAATTATCTTTGCTTGCCTCAAAAATTGAGGTGTTCTTGGAACATTTTGTGGGGCGACTAACCTTGAATCCAACCTAGATTTTAATTTAAAGTATCCATTTCTTGAACACAATGCAACGGCACAAAAATTAAAAATAATGCTACCACCTTCTTTTACCCTTTTTAAAACAATGTAAAAAAAAAGCTATTAGCATCCCTCTACCTCACCGGCTTTTAAACGCAATCATCACTTTGGTCTTAAATGCCCCTTCCTCTGCCCGTTCTACAAGTGTACAGTAGGGGGAAACAATAATTTAGATTAAGTTTGGGTAGGAGTGGATTTTTAAAATACGTGAATTGGGGTGAGGGTTTCCCCACCTTCCTTACGGAGTTTAAAATGAGTGTGTGGAATTGCGTTCGCTTTTTGAGCGGCTCGTTAGTATTCATAGGTCGAATCCTATTTTATATTAAAAGTTATTTCCTCTTCAAGAGGCCTGTTTACTTTTCTAAGGGTGGCAAGCGCAGAGGAGTTTTTTTTAAAAAAAAAAGAGTACTTGTTTTATATTTTTATTTAAAAGGAGACAATTTTTGATGGTCCATTTTTAACATAATTTTTTGGCGAATAAAATTCTATCACCATGAATAACGAACAACTTTTTTTTAATGGTGAATCAATTTACATATTTACGTAACTTTTGGATTGTGGCATAGGATCTCTTAATTTCACATTAAGGTGGTTTAAGCTTGTTCATAGTGACTGGTATAACACCTCACATCACGGTCGGTCGATCAATATGTCTATCTCCTATTAGTTTACCTCTGTATTTGAAGCGTGAAACGATTATTTCGATAAATATGCCGAGAGACTACACAACCGATTTTCATCATTTTACTTTAAATGAAAGTTAATACTAGGGGTGTTAGACGCTTCAACATGGCTTTGAAACAAGCATCAACTTCGACTTCACTTTGAAAAAAAGATCCTGCTTCAACAATTATGAAGTTTCATAATTAAAAAATACTGACAGTTAAAATACTTAATTTATTTCAAATACTCCTATAGGTAAAAAAAAAGACAACCTGGGCAAGAGAATCGAACTCAGGACCTTTGATTGAGCATAAAATTTTAATGACATTTTGGAGAGTTACAATGGTTAATTATTAATAGCTGTCGATAAAAAAAAACCGACACTTCTTCTTGATTGAAATAAGAGGAATATCAAATCAACACTTTTATATAAAACCAGTAACTTCCAGATGAGTGCATATGTGATCGTGTATGTAGTCAGCTTAAGCAAGTTGGTAGATTCCAAACTTTGAGGGACACAATAATAGGCCTAGGCCTGTTTTACCAGGTGCAATATTTACGGGAGCTCGACTATGAAATGGAGGACTTTATTTTCGGGGGGGAGGGGGGGATTGATGGAGTATTTATAAATGGTATAGTTCAAATCGTAATGTTTGTGTCTTCTTTAAGTCTAGTCCCCTAGACGGAATGTTATACTGTGTCTAGGACCTCCCGTTTATGAACCGACACAACTCCTAAATGAGCGTCACGGTGCAAAGGATTTGCATAGCGTCACAAAATGGCAATGTCGTGTGTATATCCTCTCTAAAGGTTACACCAGGGTTTTAAAACTCAAAATACCTACAGGCAGTCAGTAATTTGTAAATGAGCGAAAAGGGCTGGGGGCAACAAAACTTCAACTGAAAAAATATATATTAAAACTTTATTTATTTCTATTTAGCAATGTTGTAAGGTTTATTATAACATAATACAAAATATGAATCTTCCTATTTTTAAATGTTGGCTGCTAACTGATTAATTTTTTTTTATACACTGCTCGAGCCAAACAAAACAAGTCTGCAGTTCGTATTCGTAACTGTCTCCTTTTGAATTGGGGTATTTAACGTCTACTTTCTAAACACACCTATTATATTGGCACACCTCTTGCAAACTAAACTATCTTAACCAGAACAATACTCCTAAGACTGACTACACATCCCGCCCCAGAAACTTACTAGGTGAACATTAGGATGAACCGAGGCCACACACTATATATAGTGCCTTGAATGAACCCATGTACAAATAGTAAATATCTTCATCGGCATCATCCGGAATTGAACCAGTGTCCTCTATTATAGACCTATGCCCGACCATTCCCACCAATTTCAGACGTTTAGAAATCCCGCATTATTTAATAATTTGTTTGATATTTTTAATATCGGTTTCACCAAAATGTAGGAGAAAATTATCGGCAGGTTTCTTTCTGACCGTTTAATAAGCTTAAATTTTGAGTTTAAAGTTTTTTTTTTAAATGTAACGACCCTTCACGCGAAAATTTGGGCTTTTGATATTAAAGCAAAGAGTTAAGCTTAGATCTAGCCTTCCTCTATCAAATAAAGTCATAGTTTGATAGGGTCGCAACAGAAAAAAAAAATGTGAGGTTGTTTTATAGGATTTTATGTAAGTTATAACACATTTTTTCAAGATACTTTAAAGTTAAAAATTAATTTTTTAACAAGTCAGAACTTTCGTCTACATTTCGGTGAAAACAATATTAAAACATATCAAACAACTTCACAAATAACCCGGTATTTCTAAACGTGAAAACTTTTTTAATGCTCTCCTATGTAGCACCCTCAAGTTATTTACTAAAAATGTATCTACCATAAAACTATATTAAAATATAATCAAAACCTATAAAGAATGCTGCCTGCCGGAGGGAGAGCTGAGACGTGTTGCAGACGTCCGGAAATTTTGCATTATTTAAAAAGTGATTAAATTATTTCAAAATATGGTTCACCACAAAATGAAACCAAAAGTATTAAGTTTGATATTTTAAAAATATTAATGAAAAAGTATAACTAGCTCATTTTCAGCATTGTTGCACGCAAAAAGTCTCAATTTTGACTGTATCACTGTAAATTATCAGTATAATTGAGACACGTTTCGGTGGACGCATGGTATAAGGCGTCACTCATACAATATACTACCTGCCGATGACGGGGAGATCGTGGTTTGATCCCGCTTGGGTGCACTGAGGGTGGTGTTTCCTAAATGGTTTTACACTCTCCCTCCGTGAAAATGAGTGCACTTCCTCTAAATTTAATCTTCCTCATCCCTAACACAATAGAGTAATTAGTACAATAATATATATATATATAATTATTATATTTACATACTAAGTGTATGTATATTATATGAGAATTGTTTATTGCCTGGAAACTGCAGATACTGCCATTCCCGTCAGAAATACCGTAGTGTGCGGCTATTTCCCTTTAATTAGGCGTTACCTTTAATTTATACATTCACTCTCCCCTACGTAGCATTCACTTTCTGGCCACTCCTCCGTGACGTCACTCCATCAAAAGTTAGCCATTTACAAATGATTCGTTCCACTGATTTTGGACGCCGTCAATTTATGGTAAACTATTCAATTATTCGGTGTAATTATCTCGGCCAGGACCACCTCCCAGGCCAACACTGACTCTTGTTTTCTTTAGCTTAACAATGCATGGACCATGTTCAACGGAAGGCTTAGTAGAGGAGGAGAGGGGCGAGTTTAAAGCGGATAGAGAAAGAAGGGGTGAAGCCGAAGATTAACAATATCATTTTAATTGAGTAGGCCTATTTTCCGGAAGAGTTATCTAGGGTTCCAACGTAGTTAGCTGGCGCGCCTTACTCTGATCCTGTGGGTTGTTACTAGATTTTCTCACAAGAATGGTTTTACAACGGCTATTATACGCATCTAGTCTATCATTAAATTGGATTGCCGGTGATGGGAGGATGAGGTTCGAATCTCGGTCGAGTGCACTGAAGAGGATGGTTTACCAATATTATTTTTTCCCCCCTTTGGTTTCCCCATTTTCTCTCCGCGCTAATGTGGGTGCACGTCCTCCGAATTACCATCCTCATTCATATCTCTACGGCTTAGTTTTGCTGTTTTAGGTACTAATAAAGAAATAGTCTATCATATTTTTAGTTGATATGTTGTGGCACCAGGGCTACTTTACGGCTTGATATTTGGTTTAGAGATGAGGAGGATTGTTTAGAGAAAGTGCACCTTTATTAGCGTCTATATTGTATGGAAAAACTGCATTGATAGAGTGGAATTTATAAAACTATTCTTAATGCACCTGACCAAGATTCGAGCCTTGACGTCACTTACTAGATATTCATTAAAATCCTGATGCCCTAGACCTCGGAACCACCGTCATGAGTTCCTTTTCTGGTGAACGTTGGGGAATTATCCTTCAATTACCTTTGTGTTGAAAACGTAATAATAAGAATAATAATGCCTGCTTCGGGGACCGCATGGTCAAAGGCGTCACTCTTGCAATATACTAGACTGCTGATGACCGGGAGATCGGGGTTATAATCCCGGTTGGGTGCACTGAGATTTTCTCATAAATGTCTTCTCATTCTTCCTCCACGCAAATGAGTTTAAGTTTCATGTTAACTCTACCTTCCTCATGCCCACCCTATTAGTGTAAATATGTTAATAGCCCAAACGGGTTAGAAATATCGGATACACTCACACAAATAATAGTAATATACTTACTACTGACATTTTTTTTTTCAGTTGGTCTTAGCAATGACGTGTGTGATGAGTGCCAAGCATCTGCTGGCACACCACGTGGCCTGGTACCGCCCACTCTAGTCTCCCAACCCGCCCGCCCTTCACTGGTAAGCAGATACTTTTTTATGAAACAGATGAGGAGGGAGGGGGTGATGTCTTCACATTCATTACAACCACTTTATATTGTTTTACTTATTTATTAAGGGTCTCGCTTAAGCATTTGAGCTTCATTTACTGATAAATTTGAAATATAACAGACCAGTCTTTACAATAAGAGGACATAAATAAGCCCATGGGCAAAATATGGTGAACTGTTTGGCTTTCATTTCATAGATATTTGCATAAGACTAACATTATTCCAAACCATTGTTTATAGACAATTTTCATTATTTTATTATAACTTGAAAATGACACGTTGGCGTTAATGTTGGTACAAAGTTATTCTTGTACACTGCTGCCAGTACTGACTATAAACGACTATTTATCTCGCCATCAAACCTAATATCACAACTAACAAGATGAAAAAGTAGATTATTAAAAAAAAAATTAATTGCACCAGTATTTTTTATTGAAGAGAGGCCGGAAAATCACGTTGTATGAAATATCTATCCTTAGCGCAAGTCAATAGGTAATTGACTAAACCTGGGTCAAGAATCGGGGTATTAAAATGTATCGACACTCTAATCCGTGGTCAAGGTCTCATAGATGTGTGTGTACAGTCCAATTTTCATATGGAGAGCATCTAGAAAAATTACTGAATCTACTTTCACATACTAATACGATAATTCTTGTGATCTGCAGCTGTCATTTTGGTAGAAATAATCAATTTCTGTAAAATAACACAAATAATATAGTAAAATGTTATCAACGTTGACAGCAAAAGTTTATATTTTCTAAAAGTGCCTTCCTATGAAAATAGGACTGCAGTTACATTAGAATGAAACCATTTTACCTATTATATCTTCGTCAGCCACCCAAGAATGACGCTATGGATGTTTGTACGCTCGTTCGTTTTTCATTTGTCTTTCTCCTCTATCTGCAAGGGAGAGTTTGCTATAAACCGACTAGGAGAATGTAGTATGCGAACGAACCAGACACTTGTAACGGCGTCTTAGTCCATTATTTTACATAGTATGAATTATTGTGCAGCCTTGCTTATTTTCTACTATCCGTGCTGTTGTATGGCCACGTGGCTTAAGGCGTCATTCACCGGTAACGTAGAAGATAAGTTTCGAATCTGGCGCTGGTTGAACTATGCAGATTAAATCAACATAACCATTATTTTCTAGATTTTTGCTGTACAAAAAATCTTGCATTCTTGCCATTTAAGCAAGACGTAAATAATTATATTTAATTAGGACTCAGTTTATATTTAACCTATATTTTTATTCTTATCTTTAATTTAATGCTGAGCACGATATGTTTTGAGCTGCTCTAATTACATTTTTTTATTTGGCATATAGTCCTAATGAGTCATTTCTTATTTTTTGATTTTTCATTTATAGAGTAGTTTGAAAAATTTAAAACAAAATTGGTTGAGTATGTTCTTGCAAAATGAGTTTTTGCAATGTCTAAAATAATAACCATGATGTAATGTATTCTTTAACAAATTATATGATGATAACAACTATGTATACACAACTTTCGGGGAATTTTAACATAATATAGTTGAAAAAGCCGTAGTTACATTTTAATATCACTTTTAAAAACATTTTAGGGGATTATTTTTTAATTTTAAAAGGCATATTTAATTTATTTTTAGGGCAGTCCTGATGATAATGTGAACAAAAATTGTAGGCCCACCTTATGCGAATCATCTAAACAAAACTCTTTCCCCCACAATTAAAACATTCATCAATTTAAATAAAATGCGCTGTTTTCATTGTTATAATAATGTTACTTAAGTAATAATTTATGTTGCACTGTATTCCTTCCGTTTGTTTGAAAAAAAAGCGTGAAATGCTTTCGCTTGCTGAAATTAATCACAGCGGAACAACGGAAATGGCGGGACGAGAACAAAGCAGCTGGCGTTTATCAACGACTACTGCGTTTCTATCCAGACAATTGAAAACCGGACCCAACCCCCTTTTCGACCACTAATTGTATTTAGATTGCAATCATCGCTGTAGGATATACATCACGCGTTGCAACTTTAACGGATCATGTCGATTACTTGTAAGCCGCCATTTTGTTTTGTACTCTCGAACGATATAGGGGAAAATGTAATAATCCCACTTACTGTTTTTATCGATTCATAATAGAATAGAGATTTGCAAGGGAATGGGGGGCGGTGTATTGATTTTATTCCCCTGCGAACTATCACTTGTAATATGGAATAATATTAATTTTGATGGTCAAACCGATTAAAAAGGAGATAGAAAAGTAACTTTAAAAAAATTCACCCGATTTATATTCGTATGGTTTTTTTTAGTTATACAGCATATCTTGCTGAATGAGTTTTTATTATTCTGCACATTTGTTTGAATATTAATACATTACGAGTAAGCTTACGCTCTCATGATAATCGTTATTGAACCGTTTAAAAGAAATGATATGACAGTATGAATCGTGGCATTATTAATTGTATATTAGATAAGCCTACCATATTGTGTGTACAGTTTGATTCACAAAAATCAGCCCCGTTATAAAATGTTTATTAATGGACACACTTTGTGTGCTTATTTAAATGTACTCTACAAATAGAATTTTATATCATATTAAAAATTAGATTAGTCCTATAGTTGTTTTTGAGATATATTTCCTAGACAATATAAAAAAAAACTATTATTTGAAACTAAAATTTGTTTTTATTGTAAAAAAAAGTCTATATTTGAGCCTGAAACACATAATAAATTACTTTTTATGATATTTTTATTTAATTTGGGGCTAGAGGCGTACACTTTCAAAATATAAGGATTATCTTCAAACGACTTACGAACTAAATTGACCTAGGAAATAATTACAAACCTCAAACCCCTAACATTTTATTCCCCACCGGGAATGGAACTAGATACCACAAGCCTTTAATTCAGCTCCTCTAATAACGCTTCCACGGAAATGGTCAACATATCGCAACATTTTACTTTTGTAACCTAATGAATCTCAATTGTTTACTAAATGTTTACATTAACACGTTTAACACTATAATTAGCTTGAATGAACAAGGTTGTTTAGAAGAAGTGCACCCATATTAGCTTGAGGGGAGGACAATTAACTCCACAATGTCAAGCCATCCCTACTGCACCCATATTAGCTTGAGGAGAGGACAATGAACTCCACAATGACAAGCCATCCCTACTGCACCCATATTAGCTCGAGGAGAGGACGATGAACTCCACAATGACAAGCCATCCCTACTGCACCCATATTAGCTTGAGGAGAGGACAATGAACTCCACAATGACAAGCCATCCCTACTGCACCCATATTAGCTTGAGGAGAGGAACAATGAACTCCACAATGACAAGCCATCCCTACTGCACCCATATTAGCTCGAGGAGAGGACGATGAACTCCACAATGACAAGCCATCCCTACTGCACCCATATTAGCTCGAGGAGAGGACGATGAACTCCACAATGACAAGCCATCCCTACTGCACCCATATTAGCTTGAGGAGAGGACAATGAACTCCACAATGACAAGCCATCCCTACTGCACCCATATTAGCTCGAGGAGAGGACGATGAACTCCACAATGACAAGCCATCTCTACTGCACCCATATTAGCTCGAGGAGAGGACGATGAAACTCCACAATGACAAGCCATCCCTAGTGCACCCATATTAGCTCGAGGAGAGGACGATGAACTCCACAATGACAAGCCATCCCTACTGCACCCATATTAGCTCGAGGAGAGGACAATGAACTCCACAATGACAAGCCATCCCTACTGCACCCATATTAGCTTGAGGAGAGGACAATGAACTCCACAATGACAAGCCATCCCTACTGCACCCATATTAGCTCGAGGAGAGGACGATGAACTCCACAATGACAAGCCATCCCTAGTGCACCCATCCAATTCGAACCCCGACAACCCCGTTACCTGGTGAACTGAACAAAACGAAACTAACGCCATTGTCCGTATGTCCATAATTTATAATTCCAGGAAAGTGTAAAACACAAATAAGGTAATCAAATTACGTTGGCCACGCATTTAAAACGGTATCCTGCGTGTAGAAATGTCATTGGAGTAATTTAGGGTTTCATTTTTGTGTAAAATCTCATTTGTTTATGTCGATTCTTAGTTTATTCTTGTTAATTTCCGGCAAAACAAAGATTCCGTTTGTTGAATTGGTCTGATTTAATCGGACAATTCTACTGCAATATTTAAATTGAATAGATAATTTTTGTATATCAACTTGTCAGATTTCTAATATTTAAATTAAACTTTTCCTCGTAGTGATTGTTATAAATCACTTTTGTATAGTTATATATTCATAAAAGTGATAATCCAAAAGGTCGTTTGTTCGTATGTGTGTGCTTTAATTGGAAAATAAAATACACACAATGGATGATGTTTTACTGAGAGCTTTATAGATAGATTTTAATATCCTACTCTTTTACGTTGAACGTTGCTTTGATCGTTAAGTAATAAAAAGTCGACAATTTTGGATTAGTCTTTTTTATTTCAATATTCGTTTTTTAATCTTTTTTATTCTTTATTGTATTTTTAATCTTTAAGCACAAATTAAATGATCATGTACGTTATTTAGATACTCTGACATTTCTGATGGAAAAAATGTATAAATCCATTATCAAAATAAACCATGAATGAAAAGTGGACTATAGAAACGTATTTAGCAAGCAGGGATCCACTTCGGGTCTCAAATGGTCTAAAAAGCGTCACTCTCATAGTAGACTGGATTGCCAATGACGGGGATATTGGGGCTTGAATCCCGGCTGGATATAGGTACTTTTTTTTTATCACCACGTCTTATTACCCATTCGGGTTCTACGTATATGTACTAATCATGCTAGTGGTTTTAGGGATGAGGAAGGTTATATTTATAGGAAGTGTACATGCATTTTCGTGGAGGGATAGTGGAAAACCTTTTTAGAAAAAACCCGACCGAGATTTGAACCTCGATCTCCACGTCTTCGGCAGTCCATTCTACTGCGAGAGTGACGTTTGAGACCATGCGGCCACCGAGGTGGGCCCGGATATACTGAGAGTGTTTTTTCCCTAATTATCACTCTACCTGATCTCTAATGCGGGTACATTAAATATAAATTCAACCTTTCTCATCGCTATCCCATTGGTATGGATATATAAATACAACCCTAACGGGTAGTTAAACGCTGTGCACACACAAAAAGAGCTGTCAATATAATTTTTATAATACTATATCAGGAGGTAGGGGCCGAAGAACATCGAAAGCGCGAAAGAGGGAGAAACCTCATATCAAAAGCGCACAGGGGAAAAACAACTGCATGGCGTGGAACATGGCAAACATGTGTTGCAAACCCCCCCTCATTATTTACAATAGTGGTTAGGTTAAATTAGGTTGATAACTGACTAATACACGGAACTCTCGATACTTGTAATTTCTGAAAAATATACTTTCCTTAAGCTATTTCTATATGGGCAGGGGTGGACTGTCACATTCCAAGCGGCCCAGAATTACAAATTTAACGGCCCTTGGCATTTATATCAACCACTGAAGCTATATTTCAGCGTAATATGAGGTGGGGAGGTAAAGTAGCTATATATTTATTATTAGTTAATTTAATCCCGAGACCATTACATCTACATTATTGACGATCAGTTTATACTTTCTACTGACATGAGCAAAAATGCTTATAAATACTTAAGACAATAACTCAGTCTCTCTATTAATTTATTTAAGTTTGTAAAATGATCCTCCACTTGCTACTTGTTTATAAACAACATTAAAAAATACAAATTGGATGATTTTAAATTAAATGCTATCATGTATTATGTAATCTGGGCACCTCAAGCTTACTCACCAGGACTTTTGATTAAAATTTAAATTAAAAATTCATTAAAATTGAACAATATATTTATTTTAGTTTAAAGTAGGTAGTTGCGGGAGCCCAAATCAAACCGGCCCAGTCCACCCCTGCATTTGGGGTTCATAGACTACAAATAATGGTGCGCTTTTTATGTACTGTACATAACTTGCGCGTTTCTGAAGTACTCCAAAGCAGGTACAGATTTCTGCCTGTGCGCTTTCAGTACGTAGCCGGCGGGGGAAATTTAAGATAACATGTCTGGTTCTGAGGGACGACCAAGGTGTAGCGGGGGGAAATGAGGTTGAGGGAAGAGTGAAGTGAATCTGTTAATACTTTTAATTACCTACTAATTAAGACCCACAATATTCTGAAATCTTAATAAACCGTATTGCTATCACTATTAGACTAATCTCAATGGTATTTCTTATGAATAATCCCGCCCTACTGCGAATCCTTCTGAACCAGTTGCTAAGGATGTCGGTAAAAACACGCACACAGCTGTATAGGGAATTATTTTTTCTCGTAACTGTACAACCTTTCATCGTCTCCCAAAAAGGAATAACTTGTGTAGTTGTCTACGATTGGTTGATTCGCCACGTCCTGCTTGACCTTGGCTTCTTTACAGACTTCGATGCGTTTACGGTTTGTTTTTTTTCCTTGGAGGAAAAAAATAATATAAAACGTTGACAAATATTTTAACCAGGAGATTTCATATCGGGTTTGGGGAAGTGGGGAGTATACGTAGTTCGCATGGACCAGGGGTTGGCGAAACGGGGTAAATTACCCCAAATGAGGTAAAAATGAAATTCTTGGGGTAATAAGGACTCTATAGACATAAATAGAACTATACAAAAAGCGCGTTCCTTGTTACGACAGAAATTTTTCTTCTGGCAACACTGCATCTGGCCACTGTACTAGACGTGCTTAGGGGCGTCACGCCTGTTACACCCCAATATTAAGCTGATATTTTTGAGTATGTGAATGCGTTGAATAAAGAATAGCAAGGAAAAACATCAATATAATTTCAGCCAGAGAAAATATTTCAGCATTTGGATTAAAACTATATGTATTGGGGACAGAAAGCAGAACAAAACAAAATAGCTTCCTTTTCAAAGTTAGCTTTGTTTTTGGAAGATTGTGAAAATATTACTTTTAACGACATCAAGGATACAGTTATAAGGCATCTTACTAAACACAAAGAGTGGTTCTCTGTTTACTTTCCAGATATTATTATTATTATTATTATTATTATTATTATTATTATTATTATTATTATTATTATTATTATTAGCACCGCATCTTACTACCCGTTCGGGGCAGTTACGCTAATGTGTAGTGGTAGGGTGATTGTGAGATGAAATGAAGGACCTACAGTTTAACGTGGAATCCGAACCACGGTGGAGGCCTGGCATTCCCCACATTCACAAGATGTCTTGTCAGAGGTGAAGGAAGGGTTTGGTAATCAGATAAATCTGTGCCGGGACCGAGGATTGAACCCCGGCCGCCAGCATAGAAGTCTGACACCTTACACCTAGACCACCAGGTCACCTTTCCAGATCTTGATTCATATACTGTAATTTGGGTTGTAAATCCCTTTAAATGTGAAATTGCTGATATACCAGAAGAGCCTCAAGGGTTGACAAAGGCACTTCTTGAACTTGTCAACAGCTTCAAAGGCTTTCACAATTGCACATGAGGAGGCAGTCAAAAAGTTGCTGCCTTTTTCAACAACCTATCTTTGTGACCAAGGATTTTCCACTCTCATGAACATAAAAACAAAGCAGGGAAATGGATTGGACCCCGAAGACCGTATTCAAATTTCTCTGACATCAAAATGCCCCAATTTTGATGTTATTGTATCAAAAATGAAACATCATTTCTCCAAAACCTGAGGTGAAAAAGTTTTCAAAAAAGTTATTTTGTTTCATAATGAGGATATTAATTTATTTTATACTTTTTATATTTCTAATTGTATTCTCTGTATGAAAATAAATAGATTCAATAAACCTTTTGAATTTGAATAATCTATTCTATGATTTTCTCCCTTTCAAATCAGGGGGTAACGTCGGCGTTAATAAATACATTTTGGGGTACTAGGTATAAAAGTTCCCCGACCCCTGGCATAGACCCTTTTCAAGCTCACACCACATAGAGCAAGCAATCTCTCCAGTATGTATTTGGTGACCTGGTGGGTGGTCTAGGGTAAGGTGTCAGACTTCTGTGCTGGCGGCCGGGGTTCAATCCCCGGTCCCGGCACAGATTTATCTGATTTCCAAACCCTTCCTTCACCTCTGACAAGATATCTTGTGAATGTGGGGAATGCCAGGCCTCCACCGTGGTTCGGATTCCACGTTAAACTGTAGGTCCTTCATTTCATCTCACAATCACCTACAATTACACATTAGCATAAGTGCGTACAACCCGAACGGGTAGTAAGACGCGGTGCTAATAATAATAATCCAGTGTGTATCATTAAGGTGGGGGTGTAATGGACGCAAGAAAAGGACAGGGTTTTTGCAGTTTTTACATCAAACAATTTTTTGGTCAAAATAAATCAAATATTTCCTAGGTATAGACATAAAGTGTAATGTTCTTCACATGGTGACCTACACAGTATTGAATATCTGTCAAGTGTGTCCTGAAATTTAATGACAATTTTTTCTCTTCATTTAAAAAATGTATCATCTAATACCGTTTTGCTCATAACAAATTTTCTTTCAAAAACTGTTGAGGTCACCACGGGAAGAAAATTAAGCTCCTATGTTCCTACTGAAGCAATATATTTATTATTTTAGCAAAAAAAAAAAAAAAGCTGTCCTTCCTAACAGCCCACCCTAAAAAGCCCAGCTTCAAGCTGTGTAATCTATCCATCTATATCCTTCAAGGACCCTGCTTCAAGTATACACGTAATCTATCCGTCTATATCCTCCTAGAACCCTACCTGAAGTGTACAGTACCTAATCTCTCCTGCCTATATCTTCCAAGGATCCTGCTTCAAGTATACACGCAATCTAACTAGCTTATATCCTCCTAGAACCCTACCTGAAGTGTACAATACCTAATCTCTCCTGCCTATATCTTCCAAGGACCCTGCTTCAAGTATACACGCAATCTATCCAGCCTATATCCTCCTAGAACCCTACTTGAAGTGTACACCACGTAATCTTTCCAGTATAAGTTTGGTCCAACTTCCCGTGGTTTCATTATTCCTACCACAGCCAGAAGTTAGTTCGGGGCTCACAGGAAATTCCCCGCTCCCGCTGTGTCGTCACCTCGAGACAAATATGTTTGTGAACTGTATGTAAGACCTGGAGGAACATTACATCAGCTCGCCGGTATCTTTTTTCTGAAAGTTGTCTTGGTTGGTTGTATAGTCGAGATGTGTTTAATATAGATTTAGTGGTAAATCTACCCTTGTCTCACTGATTGGTAGAGATAAACGTTTTCCAAGAAATGTTTTGATAAAATATTCATTTAATTGAATCACACATAGAAAGGGCATGTTTTGGTAAATACTTTAATTATATTATATTGACATATCAATAGTCTACAGCAACCCCCAAGCTTTGCAGCCGATACGTGAGTGTGAAAAGATAACTGGATTAAGTGAAACGTATTTGATGTTCTTGGTTCAAACATCCTTAAAATTAATTTCAACTTTAAGTTAAAACTTTAAGGAATAACTTATATCGAGTGCATTCGTTCCATTTAAATAGCTAGAAACATTTCTGCAAGTTTATCCATCTCTCATCTCTACTCATTGGTGGTTAGAAGGGGGGTTAATGGAAATACCCTGGTTCGACCCCCTGTACTTTCTAAAATAGTGTATATTTTTCTTTTAAAAAAAACCTCCCCCTCAAACCCCCGGCACAAATAGTGCGGCCCCTGGTTCTCAAAGATCAGGTTGTGTTAGAGAGGACTAATTATACTGTCCAAACACAACAATCAGACTCTATAACTCTTGCTTACCACTCAGTGGACGAGAACAAATCTAACTTGAAAATGATGTATTTTCTAACGCTGCCTTAGATGAGATGTTGGACTTTTTAGTTAACCTAGTTTTAAAATTGTGGCCTGATACGTTTTAATGCTTTTTTTTATTTAATCTAAGTGGCCACTGACTGACCCGTAAAACTAGGACATTAGGAATCGTGCGTCTGGAAAACCCCTGATAAAAGGGCTTGAATTTGGGCGTCTGTCGATAATTTTAAGCATCCCTCCAAATTTCTTATAGAATCTAGAAGCATCTTATTTACTAACATTTTCAAGGCAAGTAACACTCTAAATGATCTGTAGAGACATATTATTTAAAATATTTGCACGGGGAAAAACATTTCAAACATATTATAGAAACATTTAATTTCAAAATGTCCAATTATGGTGAACTGGAGGTCTAGGGGTAAGGTGTTGGACTACTGTGCTCGGGTCCGGGGTTCAATCCTCGGTCCTGGCACAGATTTATCTGATTACCAAACCCTTCCTTCACCTCTGACAAGACGTGTATTAATCACCACTTGTGAATGTGGGGAATGTCAGGCCTCCACCGTGGTTCGTATTCCACGTTAAACTGTAGGTCCTTCATTTCATCTCACAATCACCCTACCATTACACACATTAGCGTAAGTGCGTGTAACCCGAACGGGTAGTAAGACGCGGTGCTAATAATAATAATAATTAATAATACAGTTCAATTGAGTACCACTCCAAATAACTTCTAGTTGCATTCACGTTTCAAACATTTTCCGGGGTATAGCCCTTTAACTTGGGGAACATTAAAAAAAATTAATCCCCCCCCCACCACCCCCCCACCCTTTTCAAACAAATAAAATTCCGCTCCCACTGGGTGTAGCACATTTGTGTACATACTACTGTTTAACTTACCTACACTCTACTCATGGCTGAACACACTAGTGGATGATCCATAGCTTTAAAAAAATGTGGTGAGGATGTAGAGTAATTTCATAGATAATACCCCGAGTTTTTTTTATTGGGGGAGAGGGGAAGGTTAAGGGTGGAGTTCTATCTATGGTGGCTTGTGGCGAAGTCTCTCAACAGGAAATGGTTAGTTCTTTTTTTTTACTAAGACCCATCTTGAAGTAATTTAAGACATAATTGAGGTTGTAGGTGGTATGAATTGTTTAGGACTCCAATAAGCTACTAACCTAGACTTTGAGTAGAAATACGCCTTAGCACTACTTGCTCAGGTACTGAGATATGCTAGCGTGTTCAACACACCTTTTACAAAACATTTTCATTCATAATAATTTGTTAAAGGCTCAAAACCGGAGGAAAAGCTGTTTTAAAAAATAGGGAAAATAATAGTTTTTGGCATGAAATTGGAAACTATGCTGTAATTTTATTCCCGAGTTTGAGTGGCCTGACTTTTAAAGAGGGGCGATATTAATATTTCAGAAAACCTGTTCAAAAGATAATTATTTTTAAATTGATAACAAAAATTAAAGTGGTTTTAAGTTTTTGTTTAAATAGCTAAAAATAAGGCGTGAACTTGGACAGAATAGTTGTTTGAATTGGTAATTGGCTGTAATAAGAGTGAATATTTTTAAAAAAATAATAGAAGCTACGGAACTCCGCATGGACTTTCTCGCTCTATTTTTTAAGAAATGGATATATTTACTCAAAATTTATAATACAATATACACTAGCGACCCGAGAAAAAATTGCGGTATACATACGTAAAACATTTTTTGTCTAATAGTTTTAAATTTCATAATTTTATTTTTAAAGAATTAATGTCTTTGTATATTTGGACCAATAAAAAATATCGATATTGGGTCCTCAAGGGTCAACACTTAGTATTAAAATGTCGAATTCCCGTTAAAAATTTTCAACATTTTATTAAGGGTTGTGCATCTTATGGTTATTGCATTGTTATTAGATTCCTCATTTATAAATGTTGACCAAATAGGGAAATATTGACTATTAGATCTAAAATGATAGAGATAGATCATTGTTGTACAAACATTTCCCCTAAGAGATTGAAAGAAAGAGAACACACACTTATTGAGAGTTACTTATTCCTTACTCTATGGCATTAAAGAATTATTGCGTTAAAAGATGAGTAGTTTATCTTTACAACTAAAGCTCACAAAATTGTATTAATATATTTGCCAATATCTCAGAAACGGTTGGTTTTATAAAAATATATTTTATTTAAATTTATTTTTAATTTTTAATAGTACTACAATTTTGCAATGATAAGTTATTTAGTATCTCAAATAGTTGCGTAGATACGGAAATTCCCACTTCTGTAAAGTACCATAAAAGTCATTTTTATGTGATAGTGAAAATATCCAGTTTATTTATAATCTTAATTAACGCCAAGATAAGAATTTTAATGAAAATCGTTCGAACCGATTGTGAGAAAATATATTTTTTTTCTTTTTTTCGCTCTTTATTAAACTACTCATAATTTTAAGTTTAAACAGACACACAGACAGACGGCATTGCAAATACCGTATCCATCACTATTTCAGGTTAGATTTTTCTTAGGTCGCAATACTTTACCTTTAGTGTTCGAAAAGTTAAAAAACACATATATTTGCGTATAGCTTAAAAGTTATTGGTTTTATAAAAATATGTTTCGAATAAAATATTAGTATTATAAATATGTATACATATTTGGAATGATAAGTAATTTCATATTTCAAATAGTTTGGAAGATATGATAAAAAAAAAGAGAATTTACGCATCAAACCGGAGCCCTTAAAGTCATTTTGCCGAAATATTGAGAATAGCCATTTTGTTTGGGATATTTATAAATGTTTAGAAATTAAATTTAATCAAAATTGTTAGAGCCGATTTTGAGCAAATCGACTTTTTCTCTTTTTCACCTTCATTAAACTACCTGTAATTTTAGGGTTGGATATCCAATTCCTAAAATTCCTCGGGGAAACCCTATAAAAACCCTAGACGCCAAGTTTTAGCCAGATCGGTAAAATAGTTTAGGCTCTATTTGGAGGTACAGACATACATACAGACAGAAATTCAAAAACCACTTTTTCGGATTCGAGGGGGTCATGAAAAGTCGAGATTTAACAAAATCTCGAGTTCGATTTTTTTTTTTTACGATCACAATACTTTCTCTACCTGTAAGATAGCGAGAAAGTAAAAATTGTACTGATTTCATGGCTAAAGGGATTGTACTGCATCAAGTGTCACCCGCATTAGTGGGCACGAGGACAAAGGCGTAGACTCGTTTTGTCTGGTTTGAATCCAGACCTAGTGTACAGAGGGTTTTTTCCCCTCTCCGCAATTGTGGATACATTTATTCTTCTAAATTTTACCTTCTTTATTCATACTATACTTAGTGTAAATATGCGGTTATCCTGGATGGTTATTAAGCTGCGTAGAATAGGAAATAAAAAACTTAAAATAATAAAATAGGGTTTGGCAAGGTTATATCTAAAGAAAATACCTCAACATTCGCCCTGTTAGAAAGCACGAGAAACTGAAGTGAAACTACCTCCATTAAACTCTCTTAGGGATTGACCCTGGTTCTCTCGCGTCAGTTAAGCACCCTGACCCACAACTATAAGCTTGCTGTGCACCGGGGAAATACAAGGAATATTTTTTGTCTAAAAACCCCGATAAATCATAAGATTTTTTTTTTTTTTAAAGTGGAATATTTTGGGAAACTGCACGATTTAAATAGCAGGCCTTTACATGGAAGAAAAAGCGAAATAAAGAAGTAAGTATGTTGACTCGAACACATGTTCTATCTCTCCACCGCCCTCTTTTTTATTCGTGAAACATTGGGCTACGCGTAACAACGAACGACTGCATAAATTTCCCCATCATGGGATCTAAACACATGATTTCACACTTGTCGATTTTTGAAAATGGAATTTTTCCTATTATGTTCTCCAAAGTGTTTGGGAAAATGGAAATGTTCTAAAAAAACCTCTAAAACAGAGAATCTATTTTGACAAAATAGGGGCAAACCTCTCCTAACTGCTGGTTATTTCCCAATACATTATTGTTATTATTCATCTGTCTAATTTTATCTTTTAGAACATATAAATATGTATCTTTTAGTGCACTTGTTGATTAAAGAAAGCCTATCAAAATGAGCGGAAATACGCTATAAATGTTATTGCTTTGGCTGTTTACTCTTATTTCAACTGTATTAAAAACGATTCATTGTCATTTTACTTTCTTACTGTGAGTTAAAGGTGTCCATTATTATCTCGAGCTAGAAACCTTGAGAATAAAATGTCAACCGATAACCTTATCCTAAAAACAACTTTACCACGGTTTTTACTTAACTACCAAATTTCCAAGGACATTTGATTTGAAGCTAATTTAAATAAATAAACAAACAAACAACCCATTCAGATAATAATACCCTCTGGTATATTACGTACGCTCTTTTGACTTGTATTTTGGGAGTTTGGTAGTATATTCAGCTATATAATGAATTGTGGCAGACCTACGCTCTTTTGTCTTGTATCTTGGGAGTTCGGTAGTATATTCAGCTATATAATGAATTGTAGCAGACCTACGCTCTTTTGTCTTGTATCTTGAGAGTTTGGTAGTATATTCAGCTATATAATGAATTGTGGCAGACCTACGCTCTTTTATCTTGTATCTTGAGAGTTTGGTAGTATATTCAGCTATATAATGAATTGTAGCAGACCTACGCTCTTTTGTCTTGTATCTTGGGAGTTCGGTAGTATATTCAGCTATAGAATGAATTGTGACAGACCTACGCTCTTTTGTCTTGTATTTTGGGAGTTCGGTAGTATATTCAGCTATAGAATGAATTGTAGCAGACCTACGCTCTTTTGTCTTGTATCTTGGGAGTTCGGTAGTATATTCAGCTATATAATGAATTGTGACAGACCTACGCTCTTTTATCTTGTATCTTGGGAGTTCGGTAGTATATTCAGCTATATAATGAATTGTGACAGACCTACGCTCTTTTATCTTGTATCTTGAGAGTTTGGTAGTATATTCAGCTATATAATGAATTGTGCAGACCTACGCTCTTTTGTCTTGTATCTTGGGAGTTCGGTAGTATATTCAGCTATATAATGAATTGTGACAGACCTACGCTCTTTTGTCTTGTATCTTGGGAGTTCGGTAGTATATTCAGCTATATAATGAATTGTGACAGACCTACGCTCTTTTGTCTTGTATCTTGGGAGTTCGGTAGTATATTCAGCTATATAATGAATTGTGACAGACCTACGCTCTTTTGTCTTGTATCTTGGGAGTTCGGTAGTATATTCAGCTATATAATGAATTGTGACAGACCTACGCTCTTTTGTCTTGTATCTGGGAGTTCGGTAGTATATCAGCTATATAATGAATGTAGCAGACCTACGCTCTTTGTCTTGTATCTTGGAGTTCGGTAGTATATTCGCTATAGAATGAATTGTGACAGACCTACGCTCTTTTGTCTTGTATTTTGGGAGTTCGGTAGTATATTCAGCTATAGAATGAATGTGACAGACCTACGCTCTTTTGTTTTGTATTTTGGGAGTTCGGTAGTATATTCAGCTATAGAATGAATTGTGACAGACCTACGCTCTTTTGTTTTGTATTTTGGGAGTTTGTTAGAATATTCAGCTATAGAATAAAGTGTGGCAAACCTTGTTGCAGTACGAGTATGTAAGTGGCCAAAAGTGGGCAGCCCATATTAGATGGTTTCTAGATAAAGGTTTCAGTACATGGTACCATTGACGTAGGCAACGGGTATATATCTACCCCTGGCAGCTACGCTACCATATTTGTATACAAACATGTTCAATATGTAGACACGGGGAAAGGGGAGGTCATATTAGGCAAGTCACTTGCGGATGCTTTGGTAATTATAATAAAAAATAGCTTCTTATGCGGCAAATGAGTTATTTCAGCTTGTTTGGTGAACAATTTTTCTTTTTTCCACCGCGTCTTACTACTCCTCCTAGATAAACACATTTAATTACACTTATGGGTAAGAAATGAGTAAAGTATAATTTAGAAGAAACTAATTCGAATTCACGTGAAGGTGTAATGAGAGACTATTTAGGAAAGAAAAAGTTACTCTCAGTACACTGGTTTGGATTCGAACCCTAAACTCTCCGTCGCAAACTACCGGCCCGCTAGGCCTATTTTATTTTTCTAGCACCGCGTCTTAGTCTACTACCCGTTCAGCTTATACGCATATGTACTAATTATACTAATGTGTTAGGGATTAGGAAGTTTGAATTTAGAGGAAGTGCACCCGAATTTGCATGAAGGAAGTGTGGAACGTAATATAGGGGAAAAAAACCTTTCTACACCCGACCGGGATCCAACTCCAATCCCCCCGTCTTCGTCAGTCTAGTATATTGCCTTAGTAGTGCCTTAGACCATGCGACCATCGAAATGGGCATAGACCTAGTTGACCGGCCCTTGTCTGCATTAATTTAACTACCATCCGGTACTGAGTGAACGCGAGTTAATTTTAGTCCGTGCATAATTTTTAATAGCAAATAACACATAACTATTTCAAACTATATTATATTCATTATAATAATTTTAACTGAAACAATTATATGTACCTGCAAACTGGATCTTTGGAAAAACGCGCCAATGCTCTTACCGTTGAGCTATTCTGAAATCGTCCCGTCAACTCAGGGTTATTCTCACTCATCCTCGAGCTAGCTCGTTGAACCACAGGTTTAAGTGGCCCCTACACGTACGTGCCCTGCACGTAAGTAACGCACGGTGGAATCATATCCGTGTGTGGTGAATAACGTGCATTGCACAGCGCACGGCACCACATTCAGGAGCTTGATATTTTTGCGCGGCGTGCATTGCAAGGCTGGCAATCGTACTCGTGTGTCGACTTAGCGGCAGGTTGATAGCTGTGATTCAAGTTTCCCCACAACAAATTCGTTAATCTTTTGTCAACTGCTGTGTATAATTTACTATAAGTAGTTATAGTTGTTTATTATTCAAGTAGTGTTAATTGTTAATGCGTTGGCTGAATCGGCAACATTTCTGTCTGTAAACTTTTTGCCTACATTAAGGTCTACCGGAGTAATAACTGCTTATGGAGAGTAAAATGTAAAAAAATACTCCAACAAACGGATGAAACAAACATTTCAACCAAACACACAGATTATAGAACTCAAATCGAACATTTGAAAACAGTACCAAGCACGCCACCAAACCGGGATAGAACATTGGTGTGCTAATCCAAAAGTCCCGGGTTCAATTCCAGCGCGCGGGTGTCGTTTTTTTAAAACTATATTCCATTTTATTGAAAGCAAAAAATTATATATTTTCTACAAGTTCCTTCCTAGCAAAATCTTACTTTAGTCCCACTTCAGTCTACTTGTCCACCGGTGCAAGTTATTTCATTACTATTGTGATGATTATCATCATTTTTTTTTAGAACTTAAGAGCGTGCATCACATGCCCATCAATTCTTTGATACAGTCTGATAAAAATCTTAAAATTACACGAATACTACTGCACGTGGATCATTTCTGATTAAACATTGATGTAGTTAAATATTTAATAGATGTTCCTAATACAGAACATTATTGAAATATTAATTAATCTTTGGATAAAAACTGCGTTTAAAGGCCGTTTTTGACCATTTTAGAATGGCTTCACAGCCAAACATTGTGCACAAATCTTTTTTCTGTCTTAATAGGGACAATCTATAGTTTTTAACAAGAAACTTTGTGCTTTGTCCCCCATCGTCACCATGGAAAATGTCTAGTAATAATTATAATACGACCCGCCTCGGTGGCGTAGTTGGCTAACGCGCTAGTCGTGTTGAGCCCGACTGCTGAGGACGGGGAGATCGAGGTTCCAATCTCGGTCGGTGAACTGGGGGTGGTTTTTCCTAAATGGTTTTCCACTCTCCCTCCACGCAAATGCGGGTTCACTTCCTCTAATTCAACCATCCCAATTCCTAATCCATTAGTGTAATTAGTACTTAAAGCGTATAACCCGAACGGGTAGTAAGACGCGGTGCTATTATTATTATTATATATTATATTCTAATACGAATGCACTGCACACATTTCTGGCCTATCTGGGTCTTTTCTTTTCCCTTTAACTTTCATACCTCGCGCAAGCCGAGTTTATCCTGTTATGATACACGCTCTTAAGTGTAGGCCTACGTCTCTGCCTTAGTTCGAGGAATGCAATCAACTGGGAAATGCTCGGGAAACTGTTTAGCCTCAGCCTCAAACCTCCCCTAATGAGGCCTCGTTGACAGTTCTGCCGCTTGTTGAGAAGATGGATGTCGCCCATGAGTTGTATTCATTGCCTCCTTCCCTTCTAACCGCCCCTCTCGACATACTTGACGCAATATGAGATGAACGTTCATGTGTTTGTGGTTGACTGGTTGTTATGCTTACTATCACCTTCCTTTCTCTCTCCTCGCCCATTCACTGCCTTCCTCTCTTCCAACATTACCTTATGCTTCCCTCTCTATTCCTCCCTTTCACCCTCACCCCTCATCAATTCGCTGTCTATACCCCCGTCCTCTCTCGTTTATGCCATTTAGCCCCTTCGTCCCCATTTGTATTCAACACTCCTCTTTCTCCATATAGTTATATAATATTATGTGTTTTCCCCGTAGGTCTACTTCGCTTCTAACCACCCATTCGGGCTATCCACTTACATCAAGGGTGCAGGAATGAGGAAGGTAGAGTTAGAAGAAATGGAAGGAGAATGAAAACAAACATAAAAAAAGTTTCATAAACCCTGCTTGCCCTGCCCTGCTCAGTCAACCCTCTCAGGTGTACTGTTTTCAAGTCCCTAAATAGCCTCCCACTTAAAAAAAATTCGGGGACATTTCTTCTAAATTAAACCTTCGTTATCTCTACTCCCATTAGTAAAGTCTACGTAAAGCCTGGACATTTCGTAAGAGCTTATAGCGCGTGTATGTAGGCCTACTGTATGCATGTGTGTATTATTTATATATAAATATATCTATATATTATTTGTAACACACCAACCCACATTCGAATTTTAAAAGAAAAGCCTTTTATAAAATACAAACTTTTTTTCCACAGATAATAATTTATTGTATTACTAGTATTATCTTATAGGTATTGATAGTTTCGATCGAAAGTGACAGTTAAAAATCATTTGACATAACGAATGAATACGTAAAAATTGATCTAGTAACTTTTCTTGCTGTTATATAAGGCTACGTCTGTGAATATTGGTCTGTATTTGTATCATATATAAATATACATACTGTGTATACATATATGTAACGTCTCGAAAATGATTTGAGAGGCCTTGAAGGCAAAGTGAGTAATTTGTATTCCCGTTACGGCCTGAAATGAATCTGCCGTTAACTCGTTCGTCATATTTCTTTGCTAATGAGAGCGAATTGAACTACCTCACAAGATAATTACATTGGATAAGTGCATGCTAGATTAAGATCATTATAGCATATATAGGAATGTGGGTCGACGTATCAATACACCTAGTCTGCGGGGCTTTAACTTGTGGCGCGGGCCTACATTTTCCTGAAGACACAATATCAACACATTAAACAGTCCCCCCCCCCACCTACTATCCGAGATATTTCAAACATTATTAATACAAATATTGAAATGGTTATTTTGATTAACAATTAAAATAGTATAATGAATAAAAGGTTTTATTTTTAGCTGACAATGTATTTACGATTGAAGTGTTCAAGTGCATTTTTATAAACACACAGATAATATCAGCACCCAACTTACAAACTAACTTAATCCTGGACAGTACTTCGAATAGTGAATATCTTCGCCAGCATCCCCCGAAATCAAACCAACATGCCCATGATTGATGGCTGAGCATCCTAACCGCTTACCCACGTTTACGAATGTACAGTACATATTGCGGCATTAGTTGTAACAGTTTCCATAATTTTATTGTGAATAAATCTTTTTTCATTTTTAAAGAGGCCTCAATTACAACAGATAGAGTTTGTCGTCCTAATATATAAGTTCTGTTTGTTTACCTATTCGGAGCAATGGAAATGCGTCTTGTCTGGCATGAGCAATTTGTCCAGAACACCAGAGCTTACATTCGACATTTTGATAAACTGCCTGCAAAATTAAATTGATTGCCTTTCGCCTGGTCGCCTAAACCCGTTGATCAAATAGCGCCAGACTTCTTCCTATGGAGATACTCCAAGCCTGCTCCATCGTGAGCAAACCTTGCTCTATTATGAAGTTGGACCAACGTATCATTGAAAGTTCGAGCTACTGCGACGAGTCATGAACGATTTCAAGTCTAGAATATTAGAATCTATCTGTTGTCGGAGAGGCCACTTAAAAATGTTTTGATTTTTTTTTATCAAGAAAAGATTCATAAATTACATTGTACTGCTGTTTTTCATCTGAAGGTGAACTCGAGCTCTTCACAATAACGCTATGAAAACCATCACATTCCGTTGCCGCACCCTGCACATGAAATATTTAAAGGACGAAGCAAGAAATTAGTTGGGTTTTACCAACCATTAAAGCCTTACACTATATATTATACTTAATTACAATATAAATATCATATTGAATCTCCACAATGTAACATTCACATACTTTTTTTTTTAAATCACGACTTTTTTTTTTTTTTTGCTTTAACCTTTAAAAAAGAACACTAATTTGTCCACTAGTTAAAAAGTTAAGCCTTCGTTGAGTTTCTCTCGTTTACAAAACGAATCAAACGTATTTGAAATGCTGGACACGAATTTAACGAGCCATTGTGAGCGTGATATCCTAATTGCAGAATATGAGTTAAAGGACATGTTTGGTCAGGCCCTTTCTACACCCATACGAGGGTGCGAGTAGGGCGCGCACACATAGACACACACAAACACACACACATTCATTTATAGCCCTCGCCCTTCCAAATCATTCGTAGCACGCACTCCTCCTAGAAAATACTTTTTACTAATTGGTCGCAAGAGTATAGAACTTACTCTCGCAAACACCCGAACAAGTTTTATTTAGCAGATTAATGTATCCGGGTAATAGGAGAGGAAGGAGGTGGTTCCTCCCATTATTGCTTTAGACTCCTTTTCTTCCTTCCTCTTCTCTCTCTCTCTTTCATACGTGGGTGCTAGTTTTAGTTAGGTCGTGTGCGTTCGTTCGAAACGGACATCGGGTTAATTAAGTACAAATATCGTGCCAAATCCAAAGGGAAAAAGAGGGGCGGGGGAGAAAGATGGATAGTGTTCCTAGATTGTGCTAAAGATTGAGAGAGAGATGGATTGTATTTTCCTGTAGGCGGGAGTGGAGAAGAGTTTAGTTAGTGGTTTTCGTAATTATTACCGAACGAGCGGGTAATTACTACAGACGGAAGGAACAATTTTCTTTCTTGAAAATTCATTTAATTTTTTTTCAAACCTTACATCATCTATTATTTTTAGTATATTATGTAGGCTTATTAAAGATATGTATAAAATATTAATATCGTGTGTTTATTACGTTAAAAATCAAGCCTTTTGTCGTGACCGAGTTAAGGTGAAAGACAAATGAAAAAATAGTTTTGGTTTCCGAAATGTCTTATAGCTTCAATTGAACCACTTGATAATTGGATTTACTCTCACAAAATCTTTCTAAAGTAATATTTTGTACTCTCATTTTCTATTCATTATATATTCTCCTTAACTCTCCCTTCTTTTAATACTGTAGTGTGTGTCCTGAGTTCCTCTCCACTCTAAAGCCTCCAAGACCTGAACATCCGTCACTGACCGATACTATCGATTGGAGGAATGTCAGTGTGCGTGACGCGGCCATGTCCGAATGTCTCAACTGCCTGAGAATAGACTTAGCTATATGGTCTTGACCTCTTCCGTCAGGACCAGTGGGCAAGGTATTAGTCTTGCCTTTTGGGATTTCAGTGATGGTGTACCTATGGTTCGAATCCCGGATAAATTTAACTGAGGTGATTTTTAAATAACTTTTTCTTTACTCTCTTTTTGCATAAATCTTCCTCGTACACTCCCCTCATTAGTGTAAATATATGAATATCTCTGATCTCACACAACATGAATTTCCTGCGGAACAACTTAACCTTAACAAATTACAAACAACACGATTACTCTGCAGGACAGTCCAACCTACCCCCTCACCTTATAATGATTAAGTTGACCATACCCATGATTGTGGGCACCTGTAGCAAACACCAAGGTCGATAATAATTATTATTCCCTGATTTTGTTAGGAGGCCCGCTCTGGAAGGCTTTATTTTGTACCAGAACCCTACTGTATAGTAACATTTTAGTAGGATAAAAGGCCTTACAGAACGGTAGTAGGTCTGCAGGTGAAGAGATTGAAGTTCTAATCTCAAACGGGTGTGACGTGTTTTTCTACTCTACCTCAAGTAAAATTCTGGTATATTTTATCCAAATTCTATCTTCCTAATCCTTACCCCATTGGTGTAATAAGTTTTGTATTGCACGGTCAGGATGGGTAGTAAGACACGGTTGACTAGGTCTCGACACGCTCGATCTCGACGCACGTGCGCCTGTAATCTCCCCAAAGACCAGATGTTTTTGAAACAGGCTGTACGTTGTTTCTCATCCTTTGAGGCATCCTCTGTTCTCTGCCGTTGTCTGAATCCATAATGCATGCCGTGCTACGTTTTGTCTCAACAATTTCTGCTTCCTCGGAAAAGCATTTCGTTTCTTTTTTTTAAATTTTACCTCCACCAAGACCAAGGTTTCTCTACATTCCATTACATGCTCGTGTACTCGTCGTGCGCGCTTGAATAAAGTAGAATACGCTAACCTGATGTTTCCAGCATTTCCATGGGCTGCGAGAACGGAATCTGTTCCCCCCCCCCCACAAACCCCCACTTCCGTCGTTTTAAATAACGTGGTCGTTTAAGGTGGGAGTGTAGTGGACGCGAGAAAGGATCAAGGTTTTTCAGGTTTTAGATCAAAACATTTTTTTGATTCTAAAGCAACCTAATAATTCTCTAGTAGACACATAGCGCCTAATTTTTTTTCACGTGGTGACCTCAACATTTCTGGACTATCTATCTATTAAAAATGTCCTGAAGCTTATGACAACTTTTTCTCTTCATTTCTGTCTCATCTAACGCCGCGAACCGGCCTCGAGGTGTAGTGGTCAGCGCACTTGGATACCGTCTTATGGGTCCTGGGTTTGATTCCTGGCTGGTACCATGGGTTTTTTTTTCTTATGAAAGGGGAACTATCCCAACGGTCACCAGTTTCTATTGGTCCCAAACCCTCATATTCACTATCACCATCACCTCATCTCATCGGGACATCCAAAGAGCCTTCACGGAAAGAATGTACGATCAGTACAGCAGGGCGTCCACCAGAAAACGGCAAATGGAAAACTCTTATGGCAAATAAAACGTTTTGTTATAAAAACTTCAAAACGCTGCTCTTAACTTGCGTTTCTTACACAAGTGAGTTTCTTTTTATTAAAACCATTTGTCCTTCCTGGATAAACAAACTTTTGTTCTAAACTAAACATTTTCATTGCTATAAAAATACTTCTATTCCTATTTAAGTTTTAATTATTTATTAGTACAATCTAAATAAACTTCAATAAATACGTCAAGGTTTATATATATATAAATAAATAAAATGTTGAAAACAATTCAAAATTCGTTTGTATACCAGTTGTTCCTATTTTCTTCTCCTGCGTTTTACGATAATGGTGACCACGGTCGGAGAAAATATAGAAATGTCAGGAAATTTCTTAATTATTTCATATTATTCAAACACTAATTTGTATTACTGACATTTCTGCTCAAATGGAGTAAAACGTCACACTGACATTGCACAGGGTTTCCAGCGACGGGGAGGTTGTGGTTTGAATGGAAATATATTTGTTTCCTTAAATGATTCATATTATTTACGAATAGGCCCTATACAAGTACATTTACTCTAAATTCTACCTACTTATCACTCACTACTCCGTTTCACTTAAATGTGGGGACATTTCCTCAAGAGTAGTGAAGCCCGATGCACACAAAAAAACTATATTTAGATAAGCTTATATTTACCTATTTTTAAGTGTATTAAAAAAATTATAACAAACTGAACAATTTTGATTTTTCTTAATACCTTTGTAAATTTTAATATGGGCTTTTTATTCAGAATTAGGATTTTTTTTAAACCAATAGAAAAGTCAGGGGATTTTTCTCCCCCTGTGATTTTGGGGTCACCCTGTATTGCCACAAGGAGCATCCCCCGCCCTTCCCCCCTACCCCCTCCGCTATGCGAGGGATTTAGATTCTTCGATTTGCTTGTCGACTTTCGACAGTTTGTAGATAGGATCTGTACGATCTCTTGTGATTCTGGAACTTTCTAGGCTTTATAACAACTGCTAGGTTCGGGTAGGGTTTTTAAAGCACATAACTAGGGATCGATTCTTAGAGGGTTTTTTTTTTTAACTTATTTGTTCCGTAAGAATAATTTTGTAAATTCCAACTACATGTTGTATTTTGGAATCTTCACACTAAAATATCCAAATTATATTAAAACTTAAAAAAAAAACTATAGCCTAATAGGATGTTAGATTATTTGAAGTGGGTACAGATTGCGCACAACACACACATTTATAAACACAAGTGCAGTGATTCTCAAATGATGTGTCGCAAGATTCTCGACATTATTCTGTTGTTGGTAAATACATGGTAATGAACTGGCGGGCCAGGCAGCCAAGAAGACAATTCAGCTTCCTCTTGAGCTTGGATGTAATGTTTAAAGAGTCAATGTCCGGCGTGGGTCTTAACGCACCTGGCACGAATAGTGGGTTTCGGCCTCTGCTCAGTACAAGCTGCGGTCCATTAGGGACGTTGTATCGCGATAGACCTCTTCTAGACGAGAAGAGCTGTCGTAGTGAAAAGACTCCGGGTCGGGCATACGTCACTGAACCATGTTTTTTTATTATTGAGAGGGGATCTACCTCCCTTGTGTGAGCTTTGCGATGCTCCTCTTAGTGTGTAGCACATTTCGGTGGATTGTCGCAAATATGCCGATATTCGCAATGCTCTTGATTTTAATGGTGACTTTCCTTTTTGGTACGTGACAGTAAGGATGGAGTTAATTGTTTACTCCGTTTTATACGCCAGACTAAAAATTCCATTTGAGTTTCATTCTTAAAGAGTGACTCATTTGTTAATTGTCTCGTATTAAGATTTTTTTGTTTTAAATATTTTTAGGCTTTTATACATTTGTGTTGTCCATTTAATGTAGTGTATGCAAATGCTGAATTTTTTTTATTACCCTCCTCAATAGGGATTTTACTATTGTTTTTATTTGTAAAAGACGCTAATGACAATTTTGTCTCAATACGCCTTAAAACGCCAATATTAAATAATAAAGAAATAATTTAATTCGATATTAATTATTTGTGTACCTCGGTGATATTGGGGCAAAGTGTTTACCTCAGGACCAGATGTTCGTGGGTTGAAACCCAGGTGGAGAAGTAAAGCCGTCAATCCCATGTTGATTGTGGCATGTAAAAAACCCCGGAAGGTATTCGAAAATACCTTCCCTGGCCAAATTGGTTAAGCCCATTTAGCTCTCGTCCATAAACATTCTCGTGTGCTGATATAATTAGTCGGTTCAGAAAATGCACTTTAAATACTTCCAATAAATAAATAATCTTTAAAAATAAATAATTGTTAAACCTACTAATAGGAAAACTCCTGCAACCTGATGATGTAAAGGCTAGCTTCCTATTGGGTAAAGTCAGCCAACCTATCACCTGATTTTCAAATAGAACGAAGGTAGTTTTTTTTAAAGAAAGAAAGTTTTAAAACGTATTATATTGATATTACTTCTGAAAACGCCTGATCGTCCATGGATGAAGTATTAAAAGGAAAATGTATATACACTTTTTAAAAGAAAAATAAATTTCATCCATGATTTTTAAAATAAATGAGAGAGGTCCAAAACATTATCATTACAATTTGAGTTAATTAATCAGGATCTTGCCGTTTTTTAAACACATTTCCTATTCAGCAGAAAAAAGTATCGCTGAGTATGCGTATTCCCCATTCTCCCGTAGTGTGCCGTGATGACTCACAACATATAATAGTGTGCCGTGATGACTCACAACATATAAGTGTGTGCTGTTACGACTCACAACGTACAATAGTGTGCCGTGATGAAACAACATATAAGTATGTGCCGTTACGACTCACAACGTACAATAGTGTGCCGTGATGACTCACAACGTACAAGAATAGTGTGTCGTGACTGACTCACAACGCATAATAGTGTGCCATGATGACTCAAAAAAACGATTAATAGTGTGCCGATTTGACTTAGAACGTACAATAGTTGTGTCGTGATGACACAACATATAAGTGTGTGCCGTTACGACTCACAACGTACAATAATGTGTCGTGATGACTCACAATGCATAATAGTGTGCCGTGATGACTCACAACATATAATAGTGTGCCGTGAACAGAAAAAAAATTAGGTTGAGAACCACTGCAAAATTGTCTGATCCCCAAAACTCGTAGTCAACTTTATTTGGCGAGGTCTTAGATTCTGTTTCACTCCACGAATAACATCTAATTTAATGTAGGTAATACCCGCTTCGGTGGCCGCTTAGTATAACGCGCTAATCTCATGTTGGACTAGGTTGCTGAAGACGGGGATATCGGAGTTCGATCCCGGTTGGGCGCACTGAGGGTGGTTTTCCCTAAATGGCTTTCCATTCTCCTTCCACGCAGATACAGGTGCACTTCTTCTGAATTAAGCCTTCCTAATCCCTGGCCCATTAGTGTAATTAGTACACATATGTATAACCTGAACAGGTAGTAAGATGCGGTACTAAAAAGATGTAAGTAATAATACAGCTCAAACCAAGCGTCGCAATGCTGTGCTGTTTTCTGTATTATACTTTTAAAAAAAAGGTGGAATGTAGACGAGTAAAACTGGTTTACTGTATTTTTAAAAATATAACAAAATTTGAAATTTAAACTATTCTGTTGAAAATACTATTAAACTGATCTCAATTTAGTTATTATCAAGTTAAGAATGTAGTTTCTTGGTTTGTGCGTAATCTTGTATATTATCTATTTTCTAATTAAGCCTTCTAATCCCGGTTGGTTGTAGACTTAGTAATTAATGAGATAGTGATGTGTGAAAAATGTAGCTAAGTTTAACGGATCAAACCACAGTGATGGGTGGCATTTCAATTCACAAATGTCATGTAGACGGTAAAACTGGTTACTGTAAACAGATAAATTCTGTTGAAATATTTAAACGACCAATTTAAATTATTATCAAGTTATAGACACAGTTTCTGTTTGTGCGTAATCTTGTATCTAATTTCCTGGTTAATGGTCGTGGGGTGGATCTTAAATTACAAATGTGTACTGTGTGTAATTTATGTGTTTTACACGGACTCTACATTACAAAGTTTGGCATTTCAAATTCTACCGTCTATCGTTAAACTCACTGCGTCGCAACTGTCAATATTTGTTGATTACATTTTTTGAACCGAGTTAATATATTTTCGTTTCATTTCTTTGTGGATTAAATTGTTTATTTGTCATTTTATGGCGTAGGTCTATATTTCATAATTTATTTTATGGGGATATAATTTCTTGCCCATTCCTGTCATGTGGCATTAGCGACTCTTAATCCGCCATTGTTTATTTAACGTCGATAAAATTAGGTCATTTTGTCATCGAGAGGTGTAATTATTCGCAGCAGTCGTTATCTGAACGTACTAAATCAACTGATTAATAACGACCTATAAAATCCAATATGAGATGACTCTTCCAATCCAGACCTCACCTTCCTTACACTCTCCGGGTTGAGGGATGGTATGAGGGGTGATTTACGCGTCCAATGAATTAGCCGGAATGAATGTTGAAATGCGTCGGTCTGATTCGGACGTATGGGAGACCGTATGCTGCGTCAGGGAAGCATACCCGAAAATAGTCAGGGAAATACACTCTCTGTGACCGATTTGCTAGGTGAGCTGAATTTGGTGTAAGGTTTGGAGGTGTGTTTGCTAAGTTCACTTTTTAAATTCGAAGCAAAGTCGAATAGAATATTTGAAATATTCACCGAAGCCGAATCGAAGTTTGAATATTTGTTGTTAATTTTTATGATGGAAAAATTAAATTGAGTAAATTTCCATAACATATAAACTATTAATTATAAAATGAAAAGAAAATGGAGGAAGTTACATTAAACACATTTTCCAGAACAACTTTTTTTTTTATATCAAACGCCAAAAGGATCACAGCAAATAACTTTTTTTTTTAATATTGAAATGTGACAGAGATCTCTTTTAACCATAATCTAAAGTGCATTAGAAAGGTTTCATGATTGTCTAACAGATGGAAGCACTAATTCAATTTGAATCAAAATTGGACTTTCCACCTTTTCTCCTGCACCCTTCATATGGTTTATGGCCAAGTTGTTTAAAACGTTTTGCCCTAAGCTAATAAACCAAGCTATAATCATAATACGTAATTAAATTACTTCATACCCGTTACGGTGCCGTGTGGTATAAGGCGCTAATGTCGCAGTGGACTAGACCACCGATGACGGGGAGATCGAGTTTCGAATCTTGGTCAGGTGTACTGATGTTATTTTTCATAAATAGTTTTACACTATCTCTCCACGCGAATGCGACTACACTTTCCTCTAAATATGACCTTCCTGATCCCTAATAACATTAGCATAAAAAGTAAGTGTGTAACCCGAATGGGTAGTAAGATGGGGTGATTACAAAATTATAATAATATACATAACAGCACGTAATGTTAACCGTTGAACATAAACGTGTATTTCAGCTGTCGATATTTGTATTGGTGATGCTTCGTAATTGTCGAAGACGGTATTGTTTTTGTAATAAAGTCAAACCTGAATTTTCGAAACGGAAGTTGAAGCTTTCGGAGCTTCGCACACCCTTAGGCCCTTCGTCCACCGAGGGGACCAAAACCAAGCAATTAATCACACACGACCAAGAAACCAATCACCTAGGAAACTTTTGCATTTAAACAATTCTTCACTCATCCACCGAGGAAACTGCGACTTAGCGCTGGGCGATACATCGCAAAGAGACCAAACATGTTCGCCAGGCTATAAGTTGCCTGTTAGTCTTTGCGGCGCACCCTTTTGGAGCTATACGCAGTGTTTTATTTCCATTTGTGCAAGCTTAAGTTTCGATATTTTCACGTTTTTCCTGCACGTTTTTACTTCTGGGTGACAAAATGTCACGGACAATGTCAATGCCTTAATTGTTCGACCTACTAGTTGTTCAAGCTCTTCAAAAGTTTCCCTATTCATCCTATACATTTGTTTGGGTGTGAAGAAAACTAATTTTAAACTTAAAACTATGCCTTAAAAATCACTCTTTTTGCATGGATGTGTCCTATTGCCGAAACAGTATAATTATGTCTCTAGGGCTTGGAGTCCAGTCTTAGAAAACTTTTCCCATTGCACTATTTCTTGTGAGACTTTTCTAAACCACAAAAGGAACCTCATATAATTATAATTTACTGCTATGACCACAACTACTATTTATTTTCACCGTGTCTTACCACCCGTCTGGGATAACCACATAATATCTAGGTCTGCACTAACGAGACAGGGATGAGGAAGGTAGAATTTTAAAGAAAATGTGCCTGCATCTGTGTGGAGAAAGAATGGGAGAAACACGTAAGGATAATTCGGGGGAAATTTGAACCTCTACCAACGTATTACCGGCAAACCCTGAGAAACGAGCCTGGAGTTTTTGACCACGTTCCTGGTAAAATCGAGTTCCATACATACCCTTTCTAAACTTACTCTCCAAAGTACGATTATTAACGTAGAATGTCGTTAAACTATATAATTTTGCATTTTCATATATACCAAACTGAAAACTGTTACCTTTTGCTACAATTTTAATATAAATCATGTTTTAAATCAGGGCTGCCAAACTCATTGCTTATTGGAGCTACTTTCAATTTGCCAGGTTAAAACTTTACATTATTGCGTATTGGCTGTTATTGTAAAATATAAAGAGGGTTTGCCATCACACCTTTGTTCAATCGGGGGTAGACTCTGTGGTTTGGATTTGCAATTGTAATGGAAATAATAATAAAATGTTAGTACATTTTGTACTAAATTTCACTTTTTATTATTACAAAACACAAATATATTCATTCTTTAAATATAATTTTATTCAAAGAATTTTTTTTTACTCGTGAAAAGAAGGTGGTATTGATCTTCATAAGCAATTCTTTAAATTGTGGCGAATTTACTCCCATTCGATTTCATTTATCAAAATGTGAATCTGTAAGCCTAATTGTATAGTTGTTTTTTATTACCTTCAGTAGAGCTTTATGACTCATAAATGTTGGTAGGGCAGAATAACACCTCCGCTCGGAAGGAAATACGAACCAGAACTTGATAATCTTCCTTATAGAAAAGAGGCCACATATCCTAAATTGAGGCAACACTCTACAACAATAGATTTCTTTGGAATGTGCAACATTTTTCTTTTTTCGAGCAAGCTACAAAAATGTTACAGTGGCTACTGGGGGGGGGGTTCAAAATCTTCATTTAGGACTTATGTTAAGACTTACTACTAAACTCTTAAGAAATAAGAACATTGTTATTTTATATAATAGTGGTGAAACTTTATTTTTTTTTAAGGAGGAGGGAGTTAATATTAGAAAATTATATGCTCCTAGAAGCTATTTGTAGAGTTTTTCTTTGAAAAAGTATGCTCTTTTTCACAGCTATTTGGAATAATCCACTTTAAAGCAATTTTTTAAAATGTGATCTATTAAAAAAAAATTTTTTTTTTTGTAAATTAGATTCCTTAGAATCTATTTGAAGTGGTCTTCAACCAGCAATTTTTTTAAAGTGGGAATGTCCTAGAAGCTATTTAGAGTGTTATTCGCCGATTTATTATTTTTTATCAAAAATAGATACATCTAAAAACTATTTGAGGTTGTCTTACACCAGAAAATTTATAAAATTGGATGCCGTTTGGAATGGTCCTAGCCTGAATCTTTTTTTATTAGATGCCTTTAGAAACCATTAAAAATGGTATTCTAATAACACATTTTTGAAAATTGAATGCTTTTAGAAGCTAATTGAAATCGCCTTTACGGTATTTCTTTTAAAAATTGTATGCCTTTAAAATCCATTTAGAGTGATATTTGCCTGGGAATTTTTTGAAAATTAAATCCCTCTAGAAACTATTTAGAGTGGTCCTTCCCTGGCAAATTTTAGAAAAGTGAATTCCTCTATATAAGTTATTGGATACACAGCCATCTTTAAGTTTAATATTAAAAACTTTGGAAAAGTTAGGGGTAGGGAGTTTGAATCCCATAACCTCCCACCTTCCCTACGCCCATAGACATCACGTGTGTTTTTGATGACCGCGAGGTTGTACTTTAAGTAGCACGGAAGTCCAATGAGGAAGTTGTTGTCGGATGTTGTTGGTTCGTGTATAGGTTAGTTGTTATAACGGTGAGTGGTCTTACTAATGACTTAATGGTAGCCAACATTACAATACCCCACTTCCCCCTTGTAAAATAATACATTCCGTTATATTTATTATGTACATCATAGTGTCTAAAAGTATGGAGAACACTGATGTAAAGAAGTTTTTAAAAGAGAAAACTTTAAAATTATCTTTTAAATTCGACTGGGCCGTTTTTTAAAATTATGATTATAGTTTTATTCATTTGTGTTATTTAAAGCACTTTTTGAAGAGACATATCAACACAGACTGATTATATTGACGCACCACTTAAAAAACAACTTTTCTAGAACATACACAACACCCAGTCCCCCGGCCGTTAGGGGTAGCTCCAATTTCATCAATGATAAATGTTTTGAACCCAGGCCCAGTAGCCAGCCGTTCTACCGACTGAACTAAAGTGTTGGACAAGGTTTTAATATAATGGGCAGAAATAAAGTGGGTTGCTTTGAATAAATCGACCCTCATTAACGTGAGAGCATGTGGGAAAACTACACTGAGAAATGGAATGCGAGAAAGCAACCTGGTCAGGATTTTAACCCTGAATTCCTCCACCAAGTGCGCTGCCTTCAAAGCTGAAGTTACACTTTGCGCGAATTCGTGGTTCGTAATTCGCGATTATTGTCCAATGCACGAATAGTGTGAATGCCTAAATTCGTGATTTTAGTGTTTGCGATGCGTGATTTGTTATTCGTCATTCACGTTCGTAGCGATTCGCCGAAGGAGCGGTTTTTGAACAGAGATCAAAGGAAACTAATCATTCGTGGTGCGTGATGCGTGAGTGAGCTGTGCAAGGTTTACATTATACGCGTAGGTTCGTGATTTATCCGTTGAGGGAGACAAAGCAAGTGAGGGATCGAAGCTAGCTAGCAATGGAAGTCGCTTCAGGCTTGATCTTCGATTGTGACCTGCACGTCTTCGAATATTTCATATTGAAATAACAAGCGAAACAGTCTATAACTATAAGGTTATTTTTGCTACTGGCAAGTATAGTAAAAATTGCTCTTGCAGTTGCCACACTATCGTCGCCATCCGAATCCTCAAACATCGTCGTTCCTCAAATCTTCACCAAATAAGCATATTATTTCTAACTATCGTCGCTCGTGATCAACTGAAGTTCAAGAATGTTGGCGTGCGCTGGCCCCACGAACCACCAAGTGGCGAATTACGGATTACGTATCAGCACATTGTGTAGTCGTCACCACAGTTCGAGCAAACAAACGAATTTACGATGAACTCTCGACAAATCGCGAACACGAATCATGCATTAAAAACTACTGATAGTCTATTATTATTATTATTATTATTATTATTATTATTATTATTATTATTATTATTATTATTATTATTATTATTATTAGCACCGCGTCTTACTACCCGTTCGGGTTATACGCACTTACGCTAATGTGTAATGGTAGGGTGATTGTGAGATGAAATGAAGGACCTACAGTTTAACGTGGAATACGAACCACGGTGGCGACCTGGCATTCCACACATTCACAAGATGTCTTGTCAGAGGTGTAGGAAGGGTTTGGAAATCAGATAAATCTGTGCCGGGACCGAGGATTGAACTACTGATAGTCTAAACGGGGCTAAAGACAATACCGCTTGGCTTACGAATGTCTTCGAAATTTGCTTTTTTCCCTTTTTTTTAGCACCGAATCTCACTACCTGTTTGGGCTATAAGCATAGTGTACTTATTACGCTAATGTATTATGAATGAGGTTAAGTTGAATTTAGAGGAAGTGTACTTGCATTTTCTTGGAGAAAGACTGGAAAACCATTTAGGAAAAAAACCTCTCCGTGCACCCAACCGGGATTGTATCCCGAATCTTCACGTCATCGGTAGGCTAAATCTATTGCGAGAGTGACGCCGTAGACCATGCGGCCACCGAAGCGTGTTGCTTCACCTTCATGTCAGTAGACCTACAAAGCGTAGCACTGGACTGCTGTATTTGACCACTAAACATGGGAACTCCTTCACTTATTTGGGTCATTAACGCTTTGAATCACACATAGCTAACTCCAAATCAGTCCTACTCCACCATATTCCACATCTCATAAACACCACACTTGTTATTTACTTCACTTAAATTTAAATCAGTCTACCATATCGCGTTGAACAAATTGAAGCACATCTCCTCAACGCTTTTACTCATAGTTGAGGTTAATTTTAAGTTATTTCCTCAATGGTTTCCTACTTTCCCTCCACGCAGATGTGTGTAAATTTTATCTGACATCCTACCTTTCTCATTTCATAGAATAATGTAAAATAAGTGTCTAACCTGAATGGATATATACTCCATTCACGGTAGGAATTACTCTCTGAAAGGTCTTTTTTCCTACCAATATCCTACTATATAATAGATTTCTGGTAGGGAAAAAGGCCTTTCAGAAAACAATTGCTATGCTGAACAGACTTTAGCTCATCTACGGTGGGATTGAAGGTAACAGATAGCAGAATGTACTTTATTGCAAACATTGGCTGGCAATCACTAATGTCACCCTATTCAGAAATAATTTGTATTTTCTTACTAATACTTTATTATCAATAAAACCCGCTATCAAACGGTTCTAATAATACTTCCAGCAAACGTTTCCAATAAAGAACCTTCTGCTCGCTGTCACTTACCTACAATGCCACCGTAGATTAAATATAGCGGGCTCAATCGAATTGTAAGAGAGAGAGAGAGGAGAGGTCGCAGTCATTCACTCCTTGCATATCGTCATGTGACTGTCACTCAACTGTTTGTTGGGTCTCATGCACTCGCAGCCATTCCCACCACGATCCATTCCAGGCGCTTCCAACGTCAACGTCGAACTCACTCCCCCACGCCTACCCTTCACAAAATCTCGACTTGTTTGCGTCATTCTGGTTTATTTGCACCCCTAAACCCCCTTTTATCCTTCTAGCTCCTGCATTCTCGGATTTGTTTCAACTTTTGTAAAGGCCGAGAGAGATTTCTCAGTTTCCTCCCGTCCTAATTCTTTTCTGAGTTTGCGAGTGTGTGTGCGCCCCCTCCCATCCCCCCAACATCCCAGTCGATCGTAGAATTATCCCTAAAAAAATTCCCCCTTATACTATTTCACTTAATCTAACCCGCATCGATGGGTATTAAACATCAAGCTCGTCCAGTCGGTTTTTTCGGTGATGGAGGGTTCAGGGCTTAAATCCTTGCTGGGTGTACTATGTTTTACCTAAATTGTTTTCCACTCTCCCTTCTCGCAAATACCCTTATATATCCTCTAAATTCCACCTTCCTCATCCTTATCCCATTAATATAAACGGGTACAACCTGAATGCATAGTAACACTTGGAGCAAAAAAAAAACTTACATTTGAAGTGCAGAAGGTTTAAGAAATAGGTTTTCGTGTTGTTGTTTTTTTCGACTGCAGCTTATTTTGAGTATTCGATGTATTCTGAAGTATAATTTCCTTCCTTCCTTCTTCATACTGGCTAGAGAGGGCAGTCGTTTTCGCAGTAACTAAAACTGGTTAATAATACCTTACATCATGTTTGATATCACCTCTAAGCATGACAAGCGTGGGAGTATATATCTATCGACTACCTTGCTGCTGCTACAACCAACACGACTAGATTCTTTCTCTCTCTATCCCTCCCCTCTTTCTTTCTCTACCACACTAACCTTTTGGCCAACAAAGATTGTAATTTCAAAGAATTAATTTTCCCCTTTCATCCTCTCCTCCCTTCTTGTTAAAAGTTACAACTCTCGTCTACAAAGAGAAGTGAAGAGTCTCTCGCGTTGAAATGAGATATTTCATAACAGCCAGTCGACTCTCCAGGGAGGAAGGAATTAAAGGAGTTATTAGTTCACAGTTCCTGTTATTAATATACATATTACTCCTAGACTGTGCATCAAACAGGACCAATAGGTTCATCGACTTGCAAGACAGTGTTAACTGATGACGTCACAGCCTTTTATTCTTGTACTATACAAAGACACATAGTTAGTCCGAAGTCCGTAAAACGCTATAGAAGTCGGTTCAACTTTAACTTTATAAAGATCATGACCGAGGACCAATCGCAGGTAAAGCTGGGCTTATAATCATCCTTTACATATAACTCATAGAGCATAATGCATAGCGCATAGTGTGCAAGAAGTTTAAACAGACTTAAGTTCAACGGTAGCGTTCACAAATTATACATAATGAGTAGTGCTCAATGCATACAATTGATTTAACTTTAACTTTTTATGCGTTATGCTTGCACTTGAGAATAGACAACCCTTGAACTTAACTTATCAGCTAATTAATTCTAGAAGAGGCTATAGCCAATTTAAGGCCAGGGTATACAACAGATGGAAAATTTATTCTGTTCATGTTTGAATTGCTTTGTGGTAGCTATACTTATTTGTTACTATCGAATTTTCTTTGTTTTAGAGTTAATGACTACAATTACAGTAAATATAATTGAAAGATTAATTTTTGACTCGGTTATTTAGAAGTAGCTATATACATGACAATAATAAAGTCGGGATCAAACACAATTTATGTAAGTTGATTTAATGGTACTCTACAGGCGCAACTTAAAATAGGTTAATTTTATGTCTCGAAAGATATAGTTTAATGAACGTTGTTTTCCGAGTTAACCTTTAATTAAGTATTTTCAGCATCTTATCTAATATAGTAAGCAATAAGCCAATTTTTATGAATACAAAATAAGCAATACGTTTAACTGTGTTTAATTATAAACCGTTGTATTTTATTATGAGTTGTACATTGTACACTATACATTATCCACTATTAGTCATGTGCTATGCATGGATATAAACCCAGCCTATGCAAATAAATATACATAAATGTGTGATTTAAAATGAAGGCATCATTGATAGTAAAAAAAAAGACGGTGCTATTTCATAAATGTATCGTATTTACATTTGCTAGCATTTAATAGTAATTTATAGAATAAAAAATAAATCTATTAAATTGTTGATTGTGGTTACCGAAACAGATTTTTTATGAAATTGATTTATTTGCATGAGTTTTATTGAACAAAACTTTCCCATTAGTTGAAATATCATAAGTACTATAAGCAATGGCGGCTCGTGTGCAAAAACTAAGGTGTTAACAAAATCAAATTTATGATAATGAATATTCAATGTATATTTATATATTTAGACACATATATAAAAGGGACCTGATCAACCCAATTTAATAATGAAAAAAGTTTGCAGAACAAGTAGTCGACTGGCAGCCAGCTGGGGTAAGGAGATTCAAACAGTTATATTTTGTGTTCATATGTACATTACATGTATGTACAATATGTACGTATTGGACCTACGTATGCACGTATATATGTACTGTACGTTTGTATCTCCAATGTTGGCTTAAACTTTATGAGAGCTTATATCTCTATTTTAAATATAGTTAGAATTCACTTGACCTAATCAAGAATATATATATATATATATATATATATATATATATATATTGACCTAGCAAAAATAAAACATATATATATATATATACACACTATTTTATATATTAGGATATATTATATTATATGCATATTTGGATATATATTAGGATGAGCTAAAAAATAAAATATATATCTTCACAAAGTTTAAACAAAGTATTTTTAAATATTAAAAAAAAAACTTCACTTCCGACTTACCAATCAAAATAAAAACATATACTTAAAACGATTCGTTCAAACTGCTTGCTTACCTACCCACGACTGAATATCGACTGGACTCATGAGGGCTACAAACCTCCCAGTTTGGTTTGATCAGCTTGATTGACCCAATTCTCGAGGATTTTCTTAAGGGGAGGGAAGATATTCTAGTTAATCAAAATATTAAAATCTTTACATCAATGAATGTGCACATTCCTCGAGTTGACTCTACCATAAGAACTATGTAATTCTGTCGTGCGCATTCCTCGAGTTGACTCTACCATAAGAACATGCAATTCTGTCGTGCGCATGCGCATTGGTGCTTCGAATGGAACAAATGGTTTCCAACACACACACCGTGTTACCAAACTGCATATATCCGGCGTTCGCTTAAGACACCATTCACATTAGAAGAACGTGATTGCTTAGGTCATTAAACTATCACATATATTAAGTTAGGCAAATTAATTATTTAAAACTAAAATGGTGTATAATTTTAATCAAAATATTGGGTGTTCACGTGCACATGTGCTCATATAGCCCTACATGAGCCGTCACTGACTATAATAATAAAGAGCTACGGACTATGTATACGGGACTTAGTAAGTATATCCTTGTATTAAATCCTTACGAAACGCTGTGCTTTAAACTTGTCTCAAACCACACCTTGAGAGTCGGAGACGATTTTGAAGTTCTCTAAAATAGTGCTGTATTTTATTATTACTTGAAATTGGCACCTACGCCGCTCTCCTCCTGCTTTCTTAATTTGTATTAACTCATATAACTAGAATGTGTTAGTGTGTGCGCGCGCGCGTGCGTAAAGGTAGAGGGGGGAATGAAGTTGGTGTCTTCACTTCAGTTGGTTTTATCCTTAGCATTGTTTTTCACACAGTCCCGTGTTTAAGGAATGGAGAGATATATATGCACGAAAAATACATTTACTTACTTCAAGCCATTGGTTTGTCTCTTGCTCCGAAAGGTCATTGGTTCAAAAGTCGTACATGAAAAAGAGCTTGTGAAACTAGAACCTAAGAACAAAGGCATTAAGTCCATTTGATCTGAAGTTAAGGACGTTTCCTTCAAGTCATAGCTCCGTTGCTCTTCAGAAGACTCGAGCAGAAACTCTGTGATTTATTTACAAGTAGTTTTAGACCCCCCACCGCTGGGGGCGTCGCTGCCTTTGAATATTAAGCCATCTCCCCCCCGCCGCCATTACCCCACCCCGCAGGTCTTCTCTCTGGAGTGGAAATAGCGTGCAACACGTCGAGAGAATCATTACATCTCTTTCTATCTCATCCACTCAACGGAATTAAATTCTTTCTCTCGATTTGACGTACTATCCTCATTGAGAAGGGAATTCTTGGAGAGCTACGCCTGGAGGGGATTTTCCGATGCCATTTTTTACACTTTTTTTTTGCCCGAATATACATTTTCATTTTTACTATCAGTTTTATTAAACTACTGCCAATGATAAATTATATAAAAAAATATTTAAATTCTCTATGGCTATCCGAATTGGGGTTTAAGATGTCGGTGAAGCCTATCTACTTGCCTCTCATTATTAACTTGTGCGAAAAATTAAGTGAAGGGTAAAATTATGTTTTTTTTATGTTTGTGTAGGAATGAGTTCGAAATAATATCATTGAGGACTTTTATTATTCATCTATGCTATAGAGAAAGTATGACTTTCCAGTTTATTGGGTCCATGAATCTATAATAATAATTTGCATAACAAGTTTATTATGAGCGTGTGCCATAGAGAAACTAGCTTATAGAATTTGTGGAGTTACCATAAAATTGCCATTCAAGACTTAAGTTCATGAACTTATGCAATAGAAAAAGTAATCATGAATGAACTTGTGCAATAGAGAACGTAATCATGAATGAACTTGTGCAATATAGAAAGTAATCATGAATGAACTTGTGCGATAAAGGAAGTAATTATAACTTTCTTACTATTCTAGATGTATTTTAGTATAGTCGTTTATATTTACTACACCTATCTTATGTGTGTATATAAGCTCATCACTGATATTTTCATGACTACAATTTGCCATGTTTGTTGAACATTTTAGAAAATATTTTAAAAATATTTAGTAAGTAGCGGTTGATTACACTTCAAACAAGTTTTACAAAATAATTAAGTATCATTAAGGTGGGATAGAAGGGGACGCGAGAAAAGGTCAGTGTTAATATGGCTAAACTTTTTTTTGGAGGGCCAAAATAAATAAAATATTGCTCCACTACAAACATAGGGATTAATTTTCTTCGCATGTTGATATCAACAGTTCCTAAATATTTGTCATGAGCATTATCTAACAAACTTTTTAAATAGAGAGAAACAGTTCTAAATTAATTCCAAAACACTTTCGACAGATATTCAAGAAAATTTAAATGTGACATCATGAAACGTTAATTTGTTTCATTTAAAGGGGGTTTTACAAAATATATAAGAATCAAAGTTAAATTTGAAAATAGATTTTTAAGAAATTGTATTATAAACATTAAATGTAGAATGACAATAAATAAGGTAAATTGTATATAAAAAAATTACAAGTTATAAAATATATCATAACTAAAGTTGTTATAACATAAATGATTTATAATAACAACATATTGACGTAAAGTAGATTGAAACCATATCCTTAACTTATGTTGGTACCTTTTTCCTTAGGTAAATATGGAGATCAGCGTCATCTACTTATAAAATCGACATGTTTTGGTGTTAACACCTTCGTCAGGAAATTAGATGAAAGAATAAATGAAATTCCATAGTTTATTATATTACAATCTATTAGTCTTCCTTAATTTATCCTCTTTCTACTGGGTTTCCACTCGCCCTTCACTTCCCCTAAATTCAACCTTCCTCAGCCCTAACTTATTAGCGTAATTATCACATATGCGTATAACCTTAACTGATAGTAAGACACGGTACTAAAAAAAATTCAAAGGATGGTTTCAATATATTTTTACATCACTATGTTATTATTAATAATTTATGTTACAACAACTTTAGTTTAAATATACAACTTGTAATAACTTTAACATATCCTATTTTACATTATTTACCTTTATTATATTGTCATTTTGAATTAAATGTTTTTGATCCGCTTTCTTAGGAAGCCATTCTCAAATTTAACTTTAATTCTTAAATATTTTGTTAAACCGGTTTAAAGTGTAACACATTAAGATATCATTAAACAGTTTTGTTACTAAGGCGTCTCATTTAAAATATTATAACGTCCCACATTTCACTAATTTGATTAATTTGTAAAACCTGTTAAAATTGAAATTATTATTTCCTTCATTATTTGTAGTTTTTGAAGTTTAAATTATTTATTAATAAAGCCTCAATAAACCTCGCAGTTCAAAGCCATTTTTCTAACAATGAAAATGTTGAAGAAGGTCCCAAACAAGATTCAATTTAAGAAACAAAAGTTTGTTAATTAAGGCAGGACAAATGGTTTGCCAACAAACAATACAATATTAAAGTAATTCACAACTCCCTTGCACGTCCTTAAACGGAAGAAAATAGTATAACCTTAACATTTCCATGAAGGTAGCTATTATTACTATCATTATTATTACTTGAAGATGGAGTGAAGATGTCAGTAGAAATTCGAGTTAAGTTAATGAATCTTCTCTCGTTGTAGGACAACTCCAAGATGATTCCTTTGTCTCCTTCTGTAAAAGAATTTGCTTTGCTTTGCAAAGTATCTAAGGGGTTCCCCCTCTATCAAATAAACCTCATATTCACTACTAACCCCCTCCTCTCCTCCCCCTCACACACACACACATACGCACATAAAGACCGTAAAGAATTGAAATGTCACACAAAGAAAGAAAACGTTTCAGATCTGTATCGATTAAACCGCTGTAGCAATAAATTGAAATTGAATTTTACAGAAACTTCGTTTCCAATTTTGCCGAGCATGAAAGAAGAAGAAACCGTTGAGGAATCTTCGTTTGACAGCTCGATTGAGTCGGCTTCTTGATTATTGCATTAGGGAGGTTTTTCGATTTGCCAGGCACTTAACTTAACACCCAGCCCTAACTCCAGACAGATTTTTAAATTATTATTTATCAAGGCAATATACTTTGTATTTTTTCATTCGTGGTAACTTTTGCCTTTTCTGACATTTGAAAATATAATGAAAGCAAACGGTTGAGTTGGTATAGCACCCGCCTCGGTGGCGTAGTTGGTTAAAGCGCTGGTTTCGTGTTGAGCTTTACTGCCGAGGGCGGGGAGATCGAGGCTATAATCTCGTTCGAGTGAAGTTGGGATGGTTTTTCCTGAACGGTTTTCCACTCTCACTCCATGCAAATACGTGTTCACTTTATCTATGTACAACCTTCCCAATTCTTAACCCAGTAGCATAATTAGTACTTGAGCGTATGACCCGAAAGTGTAGTAAGACGCGATGCTAATTATTATTATTGGTATAGCGCTAACATTTTTGCCTCCAATTTGCGTGGTTTATTTCTCGATATAGTTTTCCTTCCTCTTCCCAGATGAATGCTGTGAATTTATTTAAGTTTCCTCCTCATCCTGTTATCTTGGAATATCTAGCCTATAGCCAGCACACTGAGGCGGTATGGTAAAACTGCATTGACAAATCACATGTGGAACAACCCCACCACGTAATAAAGTTTAAGATAGCGTCGTGATTTCACGGGTTGCATGCCCATTTTTGTGTGTGCGCTGGTCTTACTAACCGTTCGGGATATACGCATAAGTACTAGTTACGCTAATGTATAAGGGGATGGATAAGTTTGAATTTAGGGGAAGTGTACCACCATTGGTGGGGAGGGAGATTGGAAAACCATCCTCATTATACCCGTCCGGAATTCGAACCCTGATCTCCCGGCATCGTCAATCCAATTCATTACGAAAGTTATGCCTTAGACCAGTGTTTTCCAAAACTTTTATCAGTCGTACGCCCCTTTCAGGGCCATGGCCTAATCAACATAGTCCTACCTCTTCCAGCTCTTCATAAAAAACTAAACAAATGCTTGTTGTCTTGTAAAGTACTCGTATAAATGGTCGTCCCAAATTTTAATAAAACTTTAATGGTAAGCTAAACTAAGCTGTAACAAAGGGGAAGAAAGGCTTTTGAAAGTCTGTGATACCCCTTCAAAATCTTCGTATATTTGTTTATCATACGTCTTAGACGTGCTATTATAAAACACATGTAATGATAAATTATTAAACTCGGTATGTCGTATACCCCGGAACTCTTTCACGCATCACAATTTGAGAAACATTGCCAAAGATCATATGACCACCGAAGGGGGAAGGGTGTATGTAGGGATGGACATTTTCCATTAAATTTTAAAAGTAAAATTTTTCGCAGTGCAGGCTTGCGACCTACTAACTAGGTGAGGATGGTACAAAATGGTAGGTGGTGGTACCTAGAACCTATTGCATATATGCATAAATCAATACAATAATGTATTGGGGGACGAGTGGGGGAGGGGGGGGGGGAAATTTGTTAGCAAAAACTAAAGTCGACCTAAAAGTGAAATATCGATGATAAACTGGAAATAAAATCCAAACAAATATTGTCCACTCAAGACGAACATTTTTGGTAAAAAAAAATTCGGTTCATTAAATCCAGGGGAAGGGGGTGTATTCCTAAATACTTTGGTTATAATATTGACGAGTATTAACATATCTAGTATACAACAGATCCGACGTTGGTGACACATTCTACCACCAAGCGCTGTAGTTGATACATGAGTTTGAGAATAGAACTGGAATCACTGTTTTTGGTTTAATGAAATTCATTCAAACAACTAGTTTTTTTTTTTTTTTTCAAAACAGGAAAAAATCAAGAGGAAATTTTCCATCTTGCATATCTATTGTTTCTCTTGCTCAGAGACGTTATGAGATAAAAAAATAATGACCTAGGAATAAGGACATATCTGGATGACTCGATGGTAGAACATGAGCGACGAATGTCCCGGGTTCTTCTCCCGAGTCAGAGTGTCTCGCCTTTGTGTCCAATCATTAAACTGTCAGACGCTGCTCCGTTCTATTGAACGCTATGAGGCCGTGGATTAACGAATGGGCATGCGTTCGTTTGATCCTGTGATTCGTCAGCGCACGGCTGTTTTATCTGATAGCGCCCGCTAATGACTGTATTGTTAGTACCCTGTTTCCACCAATCAACTCCGTTACTTGTCTACAGGCTATGTACTGTAGCTTATTAGAAGTGATTGTAACGCTCCCAGCGGCAGGCATGACTACACCATTCGCGATATAACAATTTTCATTGGTATATGGGCAATCTGAATTAGTTTTGAATTCACATCGTTTGTTACTTAAATGTTAATCAGCTCTTAAGAACACAAGGAAAAACCTTCAATTACCTCTATATAATCTAAGGGAACAGGATGATGTATTAGGCTTGAATTTGGGAGACTTGGTTCATTACTTAGACAGGTGAGTTGAGGATGAACACCAATATGCCCCTCCCCCTGCCTCCTCCAATGTTTTCACTAGCTTCTCTTCAAGGGAATTCTAGGACATTTATTTATTTAATTTACAGCTTTTCGTCTTCATCCTCTTCCCTCGGACTCGTTAAGTCACACATATTGGCAGGGGCTGTTTCGTTCGACAGCAAGCTCAAGAAGGGCTGTTTCATGCTCACTTCTGAATCTGAATGTTGAGATTCCCATGTTTACGGTTACTTTACCCCTCCTCATATTGTTTGTTTACCCATCCTCTTTCTAGGTAAATACCAGGAATTTTCTTAAAAGTCATGTTGGTCTTCCTGTGTACTGTGTAAGACGCATGTCATAAAATAAAGTCGCTAACTTATTTATCCTATATTTTTTCTCCGCGTCTTATATACTACCTATCCCTGGCTATTCGCACTAACAGGTTAGGGATGTTTAAGGGAAAGGTAGATGAAAGATACCCACATTTGCCTGAAGGCATAGTGAGTTCTCGGAAGCTAATTGACCCACCCTTAAAAATCTAATATATCAGTTCAAAGCGAATGGATGCATGGGCTTTGAGGAAATACAAATCATAGCGTAATTGGCAGTATAAGCTTGAAGATTATGTTTTGATCACCGCAACTTCCCTTTTGGATGGTGGCTATGAACCGATCACGTTATTTATCAGTACAGTCCCTGTCAAAAAGAAGAAAGGAAGATAGTTACTGGTTTATTAATTTTTACTAACAGTGATGCACCAGACACACTAAATGTTATCAAGTTAAAAATATAAAGGACACAGCCACAGATAGAACTTCCGTTTACGTGAGTATTCATATTTTCCATAGGTTTTACAAATAAATGATAATTTACGACAAAATAGTACATACTTTCTCATGTATAAATTTTCTTTAAAATACTAGTAACCTTCGTTTACCATACATTGTTCCACTATGGCGTAGCTTATAGGGTAGGACCATAGAAGGCTATGGTCAGCCAAGGTAAGACTAGTAACACTACCTTTTAGTACAAACGGATTGTGCATTTTGTTATTTATTATGTAAAACATTCTCCAGATACCCATATTGGAGAGTTTTCAAAAATAGCTTGTCACTAAACTATCCTTAATTTTAGAGCTAGAATAAAAATTATGACTTGCCCTCTAGGTATGACCGTGTAACATGTGGACACCAAGTTTAAACAAAATCCATCAAACCGTTTCGGCCGTAGCGCCAGCTACAAACAGAACTGTACAACCCAATTTTCCAATTCGGAGTGTAAAGTGGTCAGGGTTTTAGGCTTTTAGCTCCCGACCATTTCATCTCTAGTATATTTGTTTACTATTGTTTACTTTGTACACCCGCCTTGGTGGCATAGTTGGCTAACGTGCTAGTTTCATGTTAAGCCAGACTGCCTAGGACGGTGAGAATGAGATTCGAATCTCGGTCGAGTGGACTGAGGCTGGTTTTACCTAAATGGTTTTCCACTCTCCCTCCACGCAAATGTGGTTTCACTTCCTCTAAATTCAATCTTCCCAATCCCTAACTCATTAGCATAGTTAGTACTTAAGCGTATAATCCTAACTGGTAGTAAGACGCGGTGCTAAATAGGTGTACTTTGTTAATTATTAATATTCTTGAAACACATAAATTCATTGTTTGCAAGTTTTCAGGTTTGCAAGTGCCTAACAGTTATAATATCCAAGAACATTTGAACTGTTCATATTTCAGTTTTCAGAACTCTCCCCCTTCAAGTAGTTACAAGGGTACATAAATAAGACGTCAAGATCTATAGTAGTCTCGAAGTTGAAAAGGGTTCACGAATACAATACTTTCTCTTTATGAGAAAATAAAACAAATCGATTTCAAACGAGCTCACAATGACTTCACGTTGTACTCTAGATACAAATGTAGGCCTACTTGTTTAATTGTTGAGAAGTATAGTCGAATAACCATAGCAAGAAACTTTTACAAGATAAACAAAATACAGAGAGCCAACATGGACAATAGTTGTTTAGCGTAAAACTGTCAAAAATTTACGCTCCTATGTCAAAATTGACCTCTGAAGAACATTTGGCTTGGTGTATAAATACATAATATTATATTAGACCTGAACAGCTGGTCATACTGTTTGAGCCATCAAGATCGCATTATATTGAATTACCGGTGACGGGAGAGGTCGAGGCTCGAAGCTGGGCCAGTTGAACTGTAGCCTTCCCATCCATCCTTTATTCAAGATCTTGCAGGTACAGTCTTCTAAGGAACCTTTCTCATTCTTTTGCCTTGTGTCGAACGTACAAAATGTGTGTGTGTGTGTGTGCACCTCGTCTTACTACCCGTCCGGATTGTCCGTATATTTATACACAGGGATATTCCGCGTGCCCACCAATGCGGTGAGTAATTTATTTATTTATTAGGTTTTCGTTCGAGCTGTCAAACAAGGTTATTGTAATTGTGGCCTAAATTTAGGTAAATACCACACTCTGGGGTGAGAATATTCCCTAGGTATATTTTAAATTAGCACCAACAGCTAGGTGTGCTTTAGCGAGATAGAAAGGCTGGTTTCGATCCTCATCTGGGCACATTTTTTTATTGTAGCTCTCCATCACTATAAAGGAAAATTCAGGTACATTCAACTACCATTCTTTTACGTTATAATGCTTAAATAATTTACGTCTCTAATACTGGCGCATAAATAATAAAAAAGCTATGTTCCTTTTGCAACAGTCTGCGTCCCGCTACTTCTGAGTTCACTTTTGTAGGTGAATGTACTTGTCACCACGGTGCGGCTGACACGAGGTCGAAATAGAGCTCTACGACAACGTCACTTAACTCTCAAAATTGAGTTATAATGGTTTCCTAGCTAGAGGAAGAAAGTATGGAACGAGTAATGTAAGGGAGAAAGCTAGGAAATTCTTACTACATTTCTAAATGTGTTAGAGAACTCCCCAGTTTTCATTTTCCCCCTGTCCCAAACCCCGTTACACTTTCCATTACTCAGAGAGGAAATTTTGTCGCCCTTTTATGACATCACTGATTTGAAGGGAAACGATTTTGTCAAGTTCTTTTTCAAGAAAAAAGAAATAGGTCCTTTATTTGTTTGCTGCTGGTACTATTTTTTTAATACGGCACGCGTCTTAAATCAATAAAATAATGATTACTAGGCAGACTATTAAAATATGTTAAATATGAAAAAAACTAATTTAATCCACAGTTATAAAAAGCAACTATTTATTTATAATAGAAATTTAAAAATATTGTTTTAGTTCCTTGAGGAACAAAAAATTAGGGATGTAGAACTACAATAAACAATAATAATATATAATATATAGGTTTCCAAACATTCCATAAAATCAAAATTTCTGAGTATATTATAGATTCACCGGATCTTTATAAAAGTTTATTTATTGCTCTGTGTTTTAACATCCGTCAGGGATATCCACAACTTAAAATAATTCAAACACAAAGGACTTTTTTTTTTAAATGATTGCATTCTACGCCTATATCGTCCGTGATCCACCTTGCGTTAACATATTCTAACCTTTATCTTTCCCACACCGTAACAAATTAGCACCCGCTTCGGTAGACACGTGGTTTAACGCGCCACTCTCGTGTTGGACTAGACTGTTGAAGAGAGGGAGATCGTTTGATCCCGGTCGGGTGCACTAAGGGTGGATTTCCACATTATTTCCACGCAAATGTGGGTGCACTTCTTTTAAATTAAATTTTCCTAAACCATTAATGTATTGGTACATATGCATATAGCCCAAACGGATTATAAGACGCGGCGCTGGAAAAAAAATCAGCATAGTGTTTAAATAGGAGATTACACCTTTAATCACCCCATGTCAATTATTCAAAACAAATTCTAACTAATCTAATTCACCTTTGTTAATCTACCTTATACAAAGTACATCTTTATATGATAGACTTGTATCCGCTTTGTATTGAACTTTTGAAAACAGATGGAGCTTGGAAAAATACAGGTGGTGTTGTGCAACAAGTCATGTGAGGTCCGGAGATGTGGTCATGTGGTGTGTGGGTCAGACCATCTGCACAACTGTTACATGTCATGACATGACTCGCCAACTCTCTCAGGCTTGTGGACATTTCACAATTCACTTCTTAGCAACAACAACAAAAAAATAGACCTAATCATTTGCCGGATCCGTAAAAATACTGTACTTGTAAGGTTAAAATTACTGTCATTTGTAGCAGTGGCGCAGCCAAAGAGCGGAAGCGAATGAGAGTGGGGCATATACTGTATATAAATAAATAAACTATCTCACTGCTGTTGGCAAGTGACGACTGCAGAAAATCTTTATTTGATGTGATTTCTGGTTAGAGATACCCTCCTCGGTGGCGTAGTTGGCTAACGCGCTTGTCGTGTTGAGCTCGACTGCTGAGGACGGGGAGATCGAGGCTCGAATCTCGGTCGGGTGAACTGGGGGAGGTTTTTCCTAAATGGTTTTCCACTCTCCCTCCACGCAAATGCGGGTTCACTTCCTTTAATTCAACCTTCCCAATTCTTAATCCATTAGCTTAAAGCGTATAACCCGAACGGGTAGTAAGACGCGGTGCTAAATATAATGGTTAGAGCTTAATTATTGTTTATCTATTTTATCGGTAAATTTGATCTGACATATTTCATTATATGCATTATATATATATATAATATATAATATTATTAAAATATATATAAACATATATCATTCTTTACAAATTTCTAGCTATCCATCATTTTATATCATAATATTATTATTATTATGTGTATATATATATATATATATATATATAATGATGCCTGGAATAAGATAACTAGAAATTGGTAAAGAATGATATATGTTTATACCCATCTTTCCTGTACCTTCTTCCAACCAAAATACATTTACCTCATAAAACGAAAATAAATTTTCCTTAAAGATATATTTTATGTAATTTTTGTTTCTAATAACTTTTCATCTGTCGGTAAAGGCCAAAGATGACGTAAACTAAACTATATTTTAAGTTTAATTTTTACTGGAATAACCTTATCGGACTTACAACTATAAAAGTGACTAGATCTACTTTTATGTATGTATACGCAAAGTTATGTAATCTACATCTACCATCACTTCTGATAGCTAATGTCAATACATATAAAATAGCACTGGCAATAAATACGATCAATGTTGACTACAAAAAATATATTTGTATTTTCTAAAAGGGTCTACATAACAAAATCCTGCTAGAGAAATAATAATAGTACCGCGTCCTACTATGCTTAAGTACTAATTACGCTTAAGTATTAATTGAGAAGGTTTAATTTAGAAGACGTGAACCCACATTTGTGTGGAGGGAGAGTTGAAAACCTTTTAGAGAAAACCACCCCCAGTTCACCCGACCGAGATTTGAACCCAGATCTCACCGTCCTCGGCAGTCTGGCTCAACATGAACCGGCGCGTTAGCCAACTAAGTCACCGAGGTGGGTTGCTACAGAAAGGACTCATTCTATACTCTCTAGTATATAGTATAGTTTGGTGGGGATGAACCGACATTTTAGCTCAGTTGGAAGCGTGTCTGTCTACCGAGCTAGTGTAAGGGCTGAAAATTGTATCATTGGTGTAGCCTAACGTGGGTTTCCCCTTTCACAGTGGTGAATTAATGGCCGGGACCTGAATGTTGTTTCTGTTCCAGGTTTGAGCTAGTTTTTAAGTCTTGTTCTGATATAAACATTCGGTTCAGAAAGTGCACGTTAAATAGCTTAAATAAATTAAAAAACTCCAGAGCTTTTTTTTTATATTATATATAACTCTTTTTAAATTGTTTCAATAAATGATAAATCATTAAAATATAGCTTAATTTGTCTTAATCTATTCGCATACTATTGGGGAACGGTTTAGGTAGAATTTAGAGAAAATGTACCCACATTTCCGTAAAAGGATACTGGCAAAACATTTAATAACCCCTCCCTCGGTACACCCGGTCGGTATTTTAACCTTGACTTAATCGTCACCGGGAAAAATAACATTAAAAAGTGACGTCTCTATCTGAGTAACCCACTGGTATGAGCTAGGCTAAGACCTTACACGGACATGAAATAGTATTTTTTAAATATATAATCCTGGTTTTTACGGTCAACCTAGATACATCATTATATTACCAATAATTGTATCTCTAGATTACCCGGCTTGACAAATGAATGTATAAAAGTAGTTTTTGTAACTTTTGTAAATGTTTGTTTTTACTACCATGCTACTAGTTTAGTTTAGTTCAGTTCGCAAGCAGCCAAGTTAAGTACTAATTACCCGCTTCGGTGGCCCTATGGTCTAAGGCGCTAATCTCGCAATAGACTAGACTGCCATTTACTGGGAGAAAATGGTTTGCTTCCGGTTGGGTGTGCTGAAAGTTATTTTTCTAAACGGTTTCTCCACCACTTCACGCAAATGCGGATACATTTCCTCTAAATTCAATATTTATCATCCCTAACCCATTAGCATAATTAGTACGTAAGGGTAAAACCCGAATGGTTAGTAAGATGTGGTGCTGAAAAAACCTACTAATTTATGTATGCCGCACCGATGGACATGTCATATTCATAAAGTTGGGAAGTTTGGGGCCTGAATCATGACTGGGTGTACGAAGGTGCTATCTTCCTACTTACCACTCTTCTACCTTTCAAATGCCGGCATATTTACGTTAAATTATACCCAGCTAAGAATTAATTAATGTAATTAAGCCACTAGAATAATCGAACATAAATTCATTAACACCAGAAACGGACTCATAACGTTAATGTGTGGATCTTTTTATCATAAGGAGAACAAAAAGGAAAGGAGGAAAATACAAATGCTAATACATATTTTATTGTGATCCCTTTATTAAACTACATCATTCGATTCACAAAGACTCGCCTCGGTGGCGTAGTTAGCTAACGTGCTAGTTTCGTGTTGAGCTAGACTGCCTAGGACAGGGAGATCGAGGTTCGAATCTCTATCGGGTTAAGTGGGGGTGTTTTTCCCTAAATGGTTTTTCACTCTCCTTCCACGCAAATGCGGGTTCACTCCTCTAAATTCAACCATACCAATTCCTAATTCATTAGCGTAATTAGTACTTAAGCGTATAACACCAACGGGTAATAAGACGCGGTGCTAAATAAATAAAAATTCACAAAGATACGCCTATATATTATATCAGTTATCTTTTTTTTCCTTTCTCAGATATTTAGGTCTTAATGATCGACCAAAATATGTGGATTTTTGGACTTTTAAGAATGGAAAATTTCAACTTTTTAACTACGTTTACGAGTCTTAGTATAGTATAAATAGTTTTGTGTTAATTTCAATAGATATCAAGCTCTTATAGGTTACTGTTAACGGTTGTTTTTTTGTCAATATTTAACCTAAGTGCAACATCTGAATGGCAATAAAGAAAATCACCTGATGATTAGGCTAGGTCTGCGTAAATGAAGCGGAGAATTCTTTATTATTTCTTCTTAATCTAAACGTCCTAAGACTGCGCCAAACGTTGTAAACGGGTCGCTTTTCAGGAGGAATACGCCACAGGTTCTACGATCCTGGGCAGGTATCCCTAGGAAACGTGAGAAAAGGGCTGTGTTCTTGCGATTTTTATAGCAAAACTTTTTGTTGGCCAAAATAAATAAACTATTTCTCCAGTATAAACATAGGGTATAATTTTCTTCACATTGTGATATCAACAATTCTTGAATATCTGTCAAGGGTGGCCTAGAATGTAATATACACTTTTATCTTTATTTATCTTTATTTAAAAAGTTTCTCATCTAATGCCGCTATCCTCATGACAAGTTATTCAACAACTGTTTAGGTCACTACGTGGAGAAAATTGAACTTTATGTTTCTACTGGAGCAATTTGGCACTTATTTTGACCAAAAAATAAATGTTTTTCTCTAAAAACTTGATAAACACTGATATTTTCTCATGTCCCCTATATTCCCACCTTAAAGGCGCGCCTACGTGGACGGGTAGTTAGAATTGGTGGAAAACATCAATACACAGCTAGTGACGTATTTCCCCACCTGTTTACATGCAAGAGTTGTCACTCACTGCAAAGTATAAACGTGTTGACATGAACTTGCGTCGTAAATGTTTAGCCTTGAATATACTTATTGATGTTGAAGTAATCCTGAAACCACCCACCACGCGACTAGGACGCGCGACGCTCCTGCTGGGGTAATCCCGAGTTACAGCCGCGGGGCATTGGGAACCGACACGACGCCGGCGAGGAGCCGTGAACTGAGCCGTAAACCGCCTACAGACTTGTAAGACGCGGCTTTCCCGGCTACATAGTATTTTAATATTTGATACATTGTTTGTGGAACAAGGAAATATGTGGTATGTTGATAATAAACGTACACTTTGTTTACCCTGTAAAGTAGAAGTCTTTCCTGTATGGATTACACTAAGACACACCATAGTGGAAACGTTTAAGGTAAGCTTGCTATCTTTCAGGGTGATTGGATTGTATACAGGAATTTGCGCCAACTGTTAGCAGTATTCTTTTTTAAATTACTACAAATTTAAAAATCTGTGCAAAAAAATAATGCACAAACTATATCACGTTCAAAAGTTGCCTGCAAGCTGAGTAGAAATTATTCTTCACTTATAAGCAAAGCATCTATTAAATTTCCACAAGCATATTTTAAAGGCCATATTTAAAGTGATATACACATCTGTCCATATCCAATTCCATATCCAATTCCACGTTAATGCAAGTACATTTCCTCTAAATTGCCTTTCTCGTTAAACTTTGACCCTATCCGACGGCCGATTTACCGAAGTGCTGGATACAAAAACTACGCTCAAACCAAATAACGTATTTATGTGTTGTTTTTTTTAAATAGTGAAACTGTTTCAATCCACTCGTTTCCACTTGGTATTTAAATCGGGGTACAGAAACCCTCACACCCTTGCGACGTATGATTTGAGCTTTATTACTTACCTTACCCGATTAGTGTAGATATGTGGATGTCCGGGACAGGTAGTTTGACATAATGCGCACAAAAATACTACTTTACTTACCACCACAATACACACTTTTGGCCAGCGTCTTATTTTGATGGCAGATAAATTGTTTTGGTAAAATCCACTTACAGTATGAGTTTATTTTCTTATTAACATAGCTATAGTAGTATTCTGAGATGAAGAAACTTTTACTTAAAACAAACATACATATTGCGTTCAACATTGATATTGTTTTTACTAATTATTATCAGTAAGAGTGTGTGCATAAGCATTTTCCACTTTGAGTTTAAATGAAAATATCTAGTCTTATTAGAGTTCGGGCCACGTAGAACAATATTCGTACAAATATCTCAATTTTTATATCTGTAATAGATACATGCATAAGCTATAAACTCACAAACACACATATATATATGTTGTTTTTTAAGAATTATGGTTTTTGTGGAAAAGGGAATGAGTATAAAAAATTAAATTTCTAGCTAAATTTAACATAATTGTAAAAGTTACATTTAAAAAAATTAAACCAAAGAGGATATTAGTTTATTGTTGGCTATGAAACAATATCCTAAATTTGAAACAAAAAAATTCTAGGTAAATGAAAAAAATTGGGTAGGTCCTACTCAATTTTTTCTAATTTTTGGGAAATATTTTGGTCGACTTTAAACAAATACTAAAACTCTAATCAAACTCGAATGTTCTAGTAGGCTACTCACACACCTAATTATTATTAGTAATTTTTATATGTATTAATATGACCAGAGCCCTGCGTTTGTGGAGATCGCGATAATTCGCGAATGTTAGATATGGCATTTTTTTCTTTCAGATGTTCACATTTCAGGTTACCCTGATTGCAAATATATGCTCAGAATTGTCGCGATAATTCGCGAAATCGGCGTTTTAGCGCGATATTCGCGATTTTAAACGATGTCCGGGATAATCGCGATTTAGTCGCGATTTTCGGCATTCGCGCTAATATTTTGGGATATTGAAAAATAAATTTTTGTGTAATATTTTGTCTTTGTGACTTGTATATACTTTTCCCGGACCAGCTGCCGCTAAATCTTACTTTTTTAATAAGTTGACAGCACATTTTTTTGCGGACTAGTGTTTTTTTACCGTTTTGTCCAAACAAAATGTAATTTTTGGTTTTCACTTCAATATGTTTAGTTTACCTGTTTCAAACATTGTCCTGTAAGTCTAGTTTTAACCCAACAAAGTCACCTTAATCACGAAAGTTTGGTAAAAACCACTTTTTTAACGCTTTTGTCTTAATTCTATAATTTCGTCGCAAAAATAGGATTTTTGTAATTCACCGCTTATTCACCGCTTTTGGGAAACTTAAAAAACGAAATTGGGCTTTTTTATTCACCATAAAAGCAGGGCTCTGAATATGACCTATCGAAAGTGACAGCTGTGGATCACATTCCTTAACGTATGAATATATAAAGTGTGTTTGGTAAAGTTTGCTACTGTCAATAATATGTTTTGTCTTGGAGTGCGCGTAAGGTGTTATTTCCTCCTCTCGTGACTAATTAAGGGTCTTTATAGTGTGACTCATGACGAGCCACAGTCGAGATTTAGCTTAGTCAGTAATTTCAAGTATCGTTAATTTGCATTAATTAGCGTCTCTTCAGAGATTGAATCGCTTCTCATGGTTGGCGGAAGAACGTCCCGGTCATGCTGCCTGATTGCTGCCAGTCCACTGCTCTAAAGGCGGGAGCAGAACCGCGGTCGTGGGAGAGAGACGAATCCCAATCGCCTCTTTTTTATTTATTTTATTTAGCACAGCGTCTTACTACCCGTTTGGGTTATACGCTTTAAGTACTAATTACGTTAATGGATTTAGGAATTGGGAAGGTTAAATTAGAGGAAGTGAACCCGCATTTGCGTGGAGGGAAGTAGAAAACCATTTAGGAAAAAAAAACGTTCATCCGACCGAGATTCGAACCTCGATCTCCCTGTCCTCAGCAGTCAGCTCAACACGAAAAGCGCGTTAGACAACTACGCCACTGAAGTGGGTAATCGCCTCTAAGGAATATAGTTTTGAATCCCCAAAATATAAGCCTCGCGTGAGGCCAAAATAGTCGGGATACAAGTGGTTTTGGAGTTTACTAGGAGCTCGCTAATGATCTTTGACGTGTTCAAAGGTGCGCTGCTTTCAAAAGAGATTCATTTTACACACTGATTTGGATTATAAATTAATCTGTAGCGTATTCTAAAAACCTAACACGCAATCATGACAGTATTATACTGGCTCTATCCTATAGTCAAATGTTGCTACACCTTCTTAATATTCACTTTTTTGGTGACCTGGTGGTCTAAGGGTAATATATCAGACTTCTGTGCTGAGGGTCCGGGGTTCAATCCTCGGTCCCGGCACAGATTTATCTGATTACCAAACCCTTCCTTCACCTCTGACAATATGTGTATTAATCACAACTTGTGAATGTGTGGAATGCCAGGTCTCCACCGTGGTTCGGATTCCACGTTAAACTGTAGGTCCTCCATTTCATCTCACAATCACCCTACCATTACACATTAGCGTAAGTGCGTATAACTCGAACGGGTAGTAAGAGGCGGTGCTAATAATAAATAATAATAATAATAATAATAATAATAATATAATCGCTTTTCTCATCTTTAATCTTTTAATTATTGTAAGATATGAATAGCCCGAACGAGCAGTAAAAGAACAAACAACAAAAATGTAAATTTACCCACAGGTAATCAAAAACACGAACAGTTAAAAACAACTCAAGGTTATTATCTCTGATGACGGCAGGATTGGCTCAGCAGGCTTTGAAGTGTTATTAGTTTAAAATTATTGGATGTCCTCCTCCCCCTTGTGTTCCTCCCACATTATTACATTCCACTCTCTACAAGCGACTACAGTTTAAATACCTTATTCATCCTTTTCCTCTTCTATAAGTCGGTTATCAACCCTTGCATTGAAAGTGTCAACAGAACAACTTATTAGATCTGCGAGAATTCCTAAAATACTTTAACTCATGCTAAATGATGTCAATACTGAAAATAATGTATTATAATGTCATCCTCTATTATTATAAGCTAAGGTACTCAGATTCGTTGTTTAATTGGTAGGCGTGATGTCCTAGGTTAAGCTAGTATTAATCGTGTGATAACAAACAGAGCAAAATAAAGCAGAGTAAAGGCGTTGTGAGGGAAAGTGGTAGACAAACGAAAGGAAAGGAAAAAAAAAGAAGATATTTACGAGAGCGCCGACAAAGTTTGTGAAAAGTGATCCGGCAGTGGTGCCACCTATCTCGTGAGAAAATAAGCACTTGGTTTAAGGGGACAGGTTGGGAAGTGGCAAAAGGACGGGAAGTTTTTTGTGGTAAAGAAGAGGATTGGAATATTGATGTTCTAATAAGAATATTGTCTTGAGGGTTTACTTTCTGCCTTCCAACCGCTTTCCTTTTTCCTTTTCTTATCCGTGTTAAGGTGGGTCTCTACCCTTAGCTTTGTTTATTTATCGTCAACAAATATACTAGACACTGTATGCATTACGTATCTAAGCTTGCCACGCATATGGGAAACAAGAAAAACACAGTTTATTTTTGTATCTGGAGAAACACAAGGAAAACGCAAGAAATTTCACACACAAAAATTGGAATATTTCTTAATTTGAGACATTTAACAGCTAGTTTTGTTTGTATCCTTTGTGTATAAGAAAAAGCGAACTGAAGAACTAAACACTTTGAATACAACCTAGTCTTATTATTCCACTTGTTACTCTCATTTGCTGAAACTTAGGGCTGCTAGCTCACTGCATATGTGCCCCCCTCAATTTCAACTCATTCTCTTTTAAACTACAAGTCATATTATTTTAAACTTTATTTAAAAAAATAAAAAAATCCTAGTTATTTTTTTTAATCAGTACTTCGTACTAACTGTTCAGGTTATACGCATGTACATGATAATTACTCTTATGGAGTAGGGATGAGGAAGGAAACATTTTTAGAGGTAATCTACCCAATTTGTTTGGAAGGAGAATGGGAAACCATTTAAAATAAAATCCTCTCAGTAGACCCGACCCGGATTCGAACTTGATCTCCGTCTTCAGCAAGTCAGTCTAAGACGAGATTTACGCCCTATACTTATTGGCCACTGAAGTGGTTTTTAATCTAAGTGTTTGGAATAGTGGTACTTCTGTAAAACCTGAAAAGACAGGGATTATTTTAGTAATACAATAATACCAGCACTGTGAGTCATAAAATAACCAATGTTTTTAAGTAACTAAACTTGTTTTGCGATTTAAAATGAGAGACAGCGCTCCAAATAAAGCCTTCAACACATTTATCTCTATTGGATATCAACGCTCAGGTTTCAAATCATTAAAAATACGGCCTTGTCTATAATCTATATGGAAAGGATCACATTTAAATTAATTTAAATAACTGAAAAATGTCACCGGTACACGGAAATCGAACCAGGATATTTTATTTAGCGTTACAATTTTCCCAGCCCCCTCGGCCATTAATTTCATCACTATGAAAGGGAAAGACTCATTAACTCAATAGTCAGGCGTATTACAGAATGACCTAAGACGTCGGACATATGACATTATTGCGCGCTAGTGTGGACGCACCTTAAGTCAGGATGTTTACTTCGTGTTTCCTTTTTTTTTTCTCTATTCTGGCGAGGCTTAGCTTTTCAAACTTTCGATTTTCAAGCGACAGGAGCCAATATATAAAGCTTATCTTCATGTGCTTTATAGGTTAGATTCTTTGCCTCTGTTGTTTTTTTACTCATTGATTTCAAATAGGCCTAACTTTTGTATGGGGGCCGGGAGGAAAGAAGGGGGGGGGGGGTGAAAAGGAAGAGGGATGACATAAAACGTGCTTTGCGTTTTCAAGCATGTTTTTGTAGGGGCTAACCTAAATCTTGATTAATGTCGGTAAGCGTGGGTTCAAAACCTGCCCTTTATAGCTACTTGGTGTAACCTCTGTTAAGAAGATAACTTTACTTTGAAGCCTCCTTTGCTCAAAAATGTTTTTCAGTGGAAACAGAGTGTTCGACGAAAGACGTAAGACTTATCAAGACACAACATATGTTGTATTTATCCATCGCCCGTCCAAATTATTAAAAAATAAAGGCATATTTTTACATCCCGGGAAATAGTAACCTATTAATTAATTACTTAACATTAATTTAGTAATTTCCTTACCTATCTCTTTTCCATACACTGGTTACTGGTTCTGAAAATGATTTGATCAAAGATTGGTCATAATGCATGAATAAATACAATCACTACGTCATCACTATTTTAATTAGGGACGGAACCTTCGAATTCTTAAGGAAACTTGTGATCCAAGGATTCAATAAAATATCGAGTTCGAAATTCGAAGGATTAGTGTGTATTTTTTTATCATTTTGAACTGGAATTTGTTTTAGAGCTCTAGTAATGCTTATTGGTAGTTTATCCCAACATAGTTATAAGGTAAACCTAAAAAACATATATTTGTTTATTAATTTCCCCGCGTTGTTGGGGTATTTCATCTGTCATCTGGAGCTGTGCGCATCGTACAAGAAACTCCTCCTCCTGGTCGCTGCTGTTTCATAGAGTAAGTGGGTTTGTGTTCCTCTAATCTTTTTATGACGGTGTAAACACAGTCAGTCCTCTCAGTGGGCGACAGAACACATGCCCGCCAATCTCATGACTGGCCGCATTCCTTGGCGAGTCCATATGGGCGGCCATATGCATGATGGATGACTGACTCGGAACAGACTGGCAACTACTATTATTATTATTACTTTTATCATCAACAACAACTGCAGTATGGAGCGTCTTCGTGTTTCAACAGTTGGACACACTCACTCTAAATCAAGGGCAAATCCAGTGGGATGATGGAACTAAATAATTATTTTTACACCGCTTTTTACTACCCAGTGCCGCCCTTAGGTATGTGCAAACGGTGCGGCTGCACAGGGCCCCATGATTTGGGGGGAGGGGGGGGGCAGCGTTTGCTTCGGTGACAGAGAGAAAAAAACAAGTTGTGGTGGAACATTTTAACTTGCGTGTCTCCCTGCATAGGCGTTGTAGCAAATATTGTCAGAGTGTATAAACAAATAAAATTATAAACATGTGGTTTTGATTTATTGAACGAGTGACGTGAGTTCTCACTTTTAACTCCACCGATTTGCATTTGTCTGTCTCTGGCGGATATGTCTCATAATAGCATTTGAATACATTAGCCAATTTAATTTAAACTTAACACAGCTGTACTTTGTACTTTTATACAGCTTAGGCCTAAGTTATTTGGGGAATAAAATCGAATGGAGGGTTGAGGAGAAATCAACCCTTATATTTATGAAAACATGGCTTCTGGCATTAATTATTACATATACAGTATTTACCTTCAAGGGAATTACCTGAACCTCATAGGCTGAAAATTGGTATATAGTAGCAAACTAATCTAATAACACTAAACATTTTTTTTAAATATATATATTCTTTGGGGCTACGATAATCCTACCATTGTCAGACTAATTCTCTTTGTGTTTAACACCTCTCACCCTATTCTCTGACCACTTCGCAAGGAATATAATAATACTTAGCACCACGTCTTACTACCCGACCGGATTATACGCTTAAATAATAATTATGCTAATGGTTTGGAATCGGGAAGATTGCATTTGTAGGAAGTGAACTTGCATTTGCGTGGAGGGAGAGTGGAAAACCATTTAGGAAAAACCACCCCAGTTCACCCGACCGAGATTCGAACCTAGGTCTCTCCGTCCTTGGCGGTTTAGCTCAACACGAAACTAGTGCGTTAGCTAACTACGCCACCGAGGCGGGTGCAAGGAATATAATTCGTCGATCTTTGTCGCGTATGGTTTTAAAAAAAAAACTGTCGATTCCGAGTCGTTTGTCCGGAACGGAGTGTTCTGATATTATTGGACTCACTTTTCACAGTTGATCTCTCCGCGGGTAGCGGGACCGTTTATTTGTTGCCGTTGTTACTGCTGGGAGTTCAGAAGCATAGGCGTGTGTTCGTTACGTTTGGTTAGCAGTTTCTCACAACACTTGGGTGGTCGAATGATCTAAACCAGGGGTTCCCAAACTCTTTAGACTGAAGGAGCCATTGCACCAGAAAATATAGGCTGAGGCCATCATAAAATGTTCTACACTGTTATGAACATTCAATGACAATTAAATTTTATAGTATAAAACAAACGGAAAACATAACATATTCTGGCTTGATTTATATTTTAAAATTTGGACAATCCTAATTACTGAAGCTAATTTATCGTGAGAAAAACAAATAAAGAATATGGATCCTAGCAATAAAGCTGTTGTCTGTCAATTATTAGCTAATTACAAAATAGGTTAAATAGTTTGTCTGTTATAGCCAGTAATGACAATATATCCCCTCTTTCCCCCTGTCCTAATAGGTTAAATAGTTTGTCTGTTATAGCCAGTAATGACAATATATCCCCTCTTTCCCCCTGTCCTAATAGGTTAAATAGTTTGTCTGTTATAGCCAGTAATGACAATATACCCCTTCTCTCCCCTGTCCTAATAGGTTAAATAGTTTGTCTGTTATAGCCAGTAATGACAATATATCCCCTCTTTCCCCTGTCCTAATAGGTTAAATAGTTTGTCTGTTATAGCCAGTAATGACAATATACCCCTTCTCTCCCCCTGTCCTAATAGGTTAAATAGTTTGTCTGTTATAGCCAGTAATGACAATATATCCCCTCTTTCCCCTGTCCTAATAGGTTAAATAGTTTGTCTGTTATAGCCAGTAATGACAATATATCCCTCTTTCCCCCTGTCCTAATAGGTTAAATAGTTTGTCTGTTATAGCCAGTAATGACAATATACCCCTTCTCTCCCCTGTCCTAATAGGTTAAATAGTTTGTCTGTTATAGCCAGTAATGACAATATATCCCCTCTTTCCCACTGTCCTAATAGGTTAAATAGTTTGTCTGTTATAACCAGCAATGACAATATATCCCCTCTTTCCCCTGTCCTAATAGGTTAAATAGTTTGTCTGTTATAGCCAGTAATGACAATATACACCTTCTCTCCCCCTGTCCTAATAGGTTAAATAGTTTGTCTGTTATGACCAGTAGTAGCAGTGTGTAATCTTTCTCTCCTGTTTTAATAGAGTAAATAGCTTTTATGACCAGTACTCCAGTGTGTAATCTTTCTCTCCCTGTTTTAATAGAGTAAATAGCTTGTTATGACCAGTACTGGCACTGTCAAATACGGTATTTTCTATCAGAATCCCACTATAATGACTAGTGTGACCATTCACTATGTATGTAGTTTGGCGCCAACACTAGAGTAGTCAGCCGTCTCGTATGTTACGTAATCGTTCCATATTGCACTTAACATGAAGGTTGGGGATAGAAATTAAAAACAAAAAGTTTTATATCAATTTATAATTGAATATTCAACACCAATGATCGCATTCAAATACAAAAATTATTTCCTTATAACATTTACATTTTAACCAAAACTATTTTCAAATACATACATAAATACATATATATATAAGCATCGCGTCTAACTATCCGTTCGGATTATACGCCTATGTACTAATTATACTTATCTATTAGGGATTAAGGAGTTGAACTTAGATAAAGTGTACCCGAATTTGCGTGGAAGTGAGTGTAAAACCATTTAGGAACCCCCTCCTCCTCAGTACACCCGACCGGGATTCAAATCCCGAATTATCTGTCACCGGCAGTCTGGTATATTGCGAGAGTGACACGATAGACCATGCAGCAACCAAAGCAGGTAATAGCAACAGTTAAATTTTACAAGAATTAAAGTAGACCTATAAAAAATTCCGAAAATATCACATGTTCTGGCTCTGCTTTTGGAAAGCGTCCTTTATTAAGATTTGAAAGAAGAAAAAAATCATTCTTACTTAGACCTACTGATGCAATTTTATAGTGTGAGAAACAAATGAGAAATATTATAAAATTATTCATGGATCTTGAGATAAATTTGGCAGAGCACAGTTTGAAAAACATTTTCATAGACAAACCACCCGCAGTTAATTTAAGAGTACAAGCATTCGCATGTTGAAGAGTTGTTGAAACCGCCGTAAAAATCACAATGTTTAAAGTCATTCCCCTGTTCACCCGACTAGAGTTTGAACTTTAATCCCGACCTCTCGGTTCAAAGCTGAACACAATAGTGGACAGTGAGCCAACATATTGTATGACACTGTTACCATACTCCTGTTATCTAGGATTATACAGTTTCAGGCGCTAGCTTACCCACATTGCCTTGTTTTATTGGATTAAGTTTTTTGTGCAAGACGTCATACCACCCGTGTGAGCTATTCTAATATTTACACTAACGGGTAGGGAGGAATAAGCTGAAAGTTTAGAGGAATTGTACCTGCAAATGATTTGAGAGAGAGATTGGAAACCGTTCGTATACAAACTACCTCAGTGCACCCGGCACTGACCTCCCATCACCGGTAAAATCATACAAGACGAGACTGACGCATTTGTGCGGGTAATGCAAAATAAACGTTTCGTTCTGCCGTTAATATAAACAACAGTATTTGTCTCCTGGTGACTTACTTTCATGTTGGTTCGCGTGCGCTCGTGTTTTTATTTATAAACGAACAAAACATACAGCTGTTAATTCTACTAAAAGAGTGAGTGAGATTTTTTACCCCACTAACGAGCTTGTTCCTAACTAGCCGACACACTGTGACTCCAGTAGGCTGCCCTGCGTGTCTTGCGAAGCTCGGTCTAGATCAGTGATTCCCAACCGGGGTTCCGTGATATCATGTCCGGGGTCCCGCGAGAATTCGCAAAAGCTTGATTTTTATTGGTCTGCCATAATTTTTGGACAATGTAGGAATATGTTAAGCGAGTCGTGTCTCCGAAGACTGAAGAGAAGAGTGTTTTAAATAATGTTAAAAGTGAGATTAGTAAGAATATTAATAAGCCAAGTTCAATATACGAAGGACAGTAGTTAGTAAATAGAAATAAATAACAAACAATCTTGAAATATGTTATTTAAAAGCACGAGTTTATTACTTAACCCTACTGGTTTACACGTATATTTTACAATTCACCCCTGTCGAACCTAACAATTATGTGTTAGCCAAATAGGGGCCCGCCGAGATTTTTCGATATATTTTAAGGGTTCCTCCAAATAAAGAAGGTTGGGAATCCCTGGTTTAGAATCTAGATTCAGGCGTTATTTAATATCCTGCGGCGCACAATTCATACTAAAGTAAAGTGGCCGATTTTCCTTGCTATTTTCAGGGAGCCGGAAAAGGTGGCTTCCATTTAATTGGTATGATATATACGATAGATGAAAATACAGTATTGGACTAGACTAGACTACGCACTGAAATTATAAAATGTTATAATATAATATTCTTATAAAATATAAAACATAACTATTTTGATAGCACCTTGTTTATTTTGAAGATGAGTTCCTTGTGATGGCAAGGTATTTATAGAGTAATGTAACTTCTTTTAGGCCTAAATTGCATTATTTTAATTAACAACTAACCTGCTTCGGTGGCCGCATTGTCTATTCTCGCAGTAGACTAGCCTGCCGATAATGGGGAGATTGGGTTTCGAATCTCGATCGTGTGTACTGAGGGTGTTTATTCCTATATGGTTTTCCACGTTTCCTTACATAAATATGGGTACATTTCCTCTAAATATAGGCCTAACCTTCCTAATCTCTAAAGCCATTAGTCTAATTAGTACATAAGCATATAACCCAAACGGGTAGTAGGACGCGGTGTTAGTAATATTTATTTCGGGGATACTTATTATACTTTATACTAAAGGCTACAAACGTTCGCAACAAACACGTTTGTTACCTACACTACGTTTGTTGGCTACAGTGGACTACACGTCAAGATCGTCTAGTCTGGTTTTCTGGTGACGAGTAGGTTGAGGATTAAATTCCTGCCGGGGATACTGAGTTTTTTTTTTTTTTTCTAATTCTAAGCTATTTCTCATTCTTCTTACCTTAAATGTAAGTGTATTTGTTTAAATTCTACTTTCCTCCTCCTCACCCGATTTGAATAGTTAAATGCGGGTGACCTGGTGGTCTAGGAGTAAGGTGTCAGACTTCTATGCTGGCGGCCGGGGTTCAATCCTCGGTCCCGGCAAAGATTTTTCTGATTACCAAACCCTTCCTTCACCTCCGACAAGACATCTTGTGAATATGGGGAATGCCAGGCCTCCACCGTGGTTCGGATTCCACGTTAAACTGTAGGTCCTTCATTTCATCTCACAATCACCCTACCATTACACATTAGCGTAAGTGCGTGTAACCCGAATGGGTAGTAAGACCGGTGCAAATAATAATAATAATAATAATAGTTAACTGCGGATAGTCCTGACGGATAGGAAGACGTGGTCCCCCCTCCCCCACCCGTCTCCCAAGTGCTTAGTTAGATAATCTGCAGTTAGGACGTTTGATCAATGGTGCCATTTTTATTTAAATTTAAAAATGAGACCTGGACACGGGAAATTTCGAACCAGGAACTTTTAGAATGCTAATGCTCTACCCACTGAGCTATTCAGGAATCTTCCCGTAACCAGGGCAATTCTTCACTCAGGCAGAGTTTGTGATGGACGTGTGGAAATCGTCAGCTACAAATGAGCGCTCATTTAAGATCACGATCTATCAGATAATGCAGCCACCCTTGATTTGGGTAAGGACACTATACTGCCAAATGTACAATAGCAACTGTATGAATCCACATATCATTATCGGTTACATAACCGAGAATATTACTATATATGCATCATAAAATGCAAATGGCGTGTACATTTGTCATTGTACCATTGACAGTATAAGTCCTTTCGAGTCTAAGATGGCTGCGTTATATGTTAGCTCGTGATCTCAATAATTGATCACTCATATGTAGCTGCGATTTCCGCAAATCTATCACAAACTCTGCCTTAACATAACTATGGGTGAAGAATGAATGACCCTAGGTACGGGACGACTCCTGGAGAGCTCAGTGGTGAAAGTATTGGCATGCATATAAAGGTCCCGGGTTCGTTTCCCGTGTCCGGGTGTTATTTTTCAAATATAAAAAAATATTTATTAAATCTAGATGTGGCTGTAACCGTAATTAACAATATAATAGCTTGTCTCTTTAATGCATATTGGTGTAAGGTTGAGACAGATCTTTAAATATTGACATTTTGACATTGTTTGTTACTTTACTTTTTTTTAAATATGATACAAGTCTTACTCAGACGGACAATCGCCTAAGTCAACTTTCTTGTTAGTCCGTTTTACAAAGTTTGTGGTAAAACCCAGCTGAAGTTAAGACGTTTTGTGTAAATCTACAGCTTGAGATTTATTTAGAGAACTCAGCCACTTTTTTTTTATGACATGGGATCCCTGTCCTGAGGCTTTTCTCCTTTAATGGTTTCGCACCCCTCCTTACATTTAAACGCAGATACATTTCTTTTGAAATACTTTCCTCATCTTAGGCCATTAGCGTGATTAAAGAATGAGTTTAAACCGGAGGATACTGAGATGCGTTGAATAACCATATCGTCAATACATTCACCGATTAATGTAATTTATAATTTTATCATATGCCTCTTTATATATGTGTAAACTTTAAGATAATAATCTCTGAAGTAAATGTTTAAATAATATCTATATTTATATACAATGTGTGTGGCAGATTTCGAGAAATTGCTATCTAAAGTGTCGTTTACTGAAATTGCTGCTTCCACTTTGAAATTTGAAATTTTCAGGCATATCCACAATGTATATAACTTTCCATTAGTTTTCTTATTTGTGAAGAAAATATGTTGGATGGAACATCAAGAATCATTGGTGTTCGGAATGCTTCATGTTTTAACTACAGTTATTTAAAAATATTATCTCAGTGACGCTATGAATATAGCTCAACTCTAGAACCCACGGTAAAGGTTTTTATCCGGGGGGTGGGGGGATCGCGTCTGTTCAGCTTACACACAAATGTGTCTTGTCTTTTTAGCAGTGAAGTGACTGACGCCTCTGCACTTTACTGAGATAGCAATACTGTATTATTAGAACGGTTTGAAATGAACGCAATGTTATCGGATATTAAAAGCCATTTCCTGGGAGTTCTCGCTTTCTTATTGGTTAGGCCGTCTTTTGGAAATTGAACTGGCAGAAAAGTCCGTGTACAGCCGTATACAATATATATTATTATGCATAGAAACAAACGTCGAGCAATCGAAGTCGTTCCAGCCTTACGAGCTATGCATTTTATGCTATTCATTTTAGGTTATGTTAAACTTCCGTGATTAATAAAAGTTATGTAGTTTTCTTCTATATGTGGTGAACTTTTTTTTTGTATCACATCAAATCGTACGTTGGTAGCTTATTGTAGTCTAATAAAATTAATTACATCCAAAAACCCAATAAATCGTTTTGGAAGCAATTTAAAATGGTTTTAACATTTTTTTAAATTTTTAAATTGCCCCCAGAAAAAGTTATTTTTAGAAAAATTCGGGATGAAACCCTCAAACCCTTCTAAAGAATATTTGAGAATTTGCAAAATTGTATTAGTTCTAATACTGCATATTGGTGGTTCAGTCCCAACTATTTATAATTAAAACTTAAAAACCAGACTCCATATCATTAGTTTAGCACGTAACTAAATGTATGAATGGTAAAATCAGAGTTGGTCAAATCCTGTATTTCTCAAATCCCCAAATCTTTCTAAATGTACTGTTTTATTTAAATTGAAAATATTTAAAACCTAATTTTTAAAAGTTGTCCAAGATTTGGTGCCACTGACCAATGCTATTTTGTCTTGTCTTGTATATTACATAATAATTTTATTTTTATACTTTTTTGTGATTTGGTTAACCTCCCAACTTTATAAATCTGTATAATTCCTTTTACTAAAATACTTAAAACTGTTATTTTAAGTCAAGGTATTCATAATTCTGCTCGAGGTTTTTTTTGAGATTTTAACGAACCTCGACTTATTAAATATCTAATTCCTCTTATGTACATTATTTTTTTCCAAAATGCGGATTCGTAAAATAGTGGATTCGGCCTAAATCCTTTTACATCTCTTGTTGAGGCTCTTAACACGAGTCACTGAAGGTAAATTCATCCCCCCTCCCTACACACACAAACAAACAATCCCAAGTTAAGGTTTAAATGCGCAATGAGGCACTGTCAACGTAGGAGAGACATCAGGGCAGGCTTGCGTCGAGTTGTGGCTGGGACACATCGGGCGCTATTTATTATTGTTTTAAAGTAGTACTAGTAGAGTTTGTAAGTATGTGCTGATATACGCCTTCACTTAGAAAGTACACTTTGCGTGCCCAAAGTAAAATATTTATAAAATTATTATAGTCAAAACCCGCAAAGGTAGGCACATTGACAAAGGCGTCATGTTGAATTATTGATAATAACAGACTCCCTCAACTTTGCCCTCCAAAACCCCCCAGTCATCACTGTTCACTACCATCATGTATTACTGTGGTTTCATATTAGTTTGGTACCCCTCCACTCTCCGTCACGTTCCCCACTGACATAAATGTGTAATAGATACGCTCCTGGTTACCGGAGTCCCTGGGGCCTAACTTAGCGGGCCAGATGGGAGACACGTCAAGTAGGTACCGTTGTCCGCCCTGTTTGTGCGCGCCTGCTATGAAAGCGCACCTCTAATATATTTTGTTGGTCACACTGGGCTAACGCTAACTAATAACAGGTTGTTTCGTTGTGTTGGCAGGCGTGAAGCAGCCAGTCTCGGGTGGATCGGCTTCAGTTGGCAACATGCGTGGTGAGTTGAAAAAAAAAACATTTCCAGTGAACTTTTTTTTATTAGCCAAGAAGAATCTTAGTAGGTCAGGTCAACGAAACTTATCCTTTAAATTATGTGTTTTTTTATCATACTTCTTTTATTAAGGTTAAATAGATGTAACTATATTATGTTAGGCCATAATGAGCACTGCAAGATAAAAAAATAAAGACAAAGTCTTCAAAATAATTATATGTTAATATTTTTAGGTCCAATTAACTAGTGGCTTCTTTTCCTGTATGTCCTAAGAATATTTCTATTTTAAAATTAGTTTTTGTGAATAAATTCCTAGCTCTCTTATACACTAATTTTAGAGTATCCTGTCATAAAAACAGCCTAGATAAGTAAAGACTTTAACTTAGTTATTTAAAAGTTGATTAATAAAAATAATACATTAATCTACCTTTCAGCATTTTTGTTTCTTTCTGGTTTTAAAATGTCAAACTTAATGGTTTTGTTGTTGCTGCTGCTTAAGGACGGTCTTAAAGATTTTACACGCGTTTCTATTTATTGATCAATAGTTAATACATCGTCACTTGGTTTATTTCATCATAAAGAAAAAAATTATGGATTGAATAACTGAGCTATTTTATTTATTAGTTACGGTTATAGCCGCATCTAAATATTATATTCTTTAAATTGAAAAATGACACCTGGTTCCGGGTTTGTATCCCGTGTCAAGGTGTCATTTTTAAATTGAAGGAATACCATTTCATTATTTTATCATCGCGTCTTACCACCTGTTCAAATTATACGCCAATAAAATATATATTTTATAACTAGCCGTTTTAAAAGATAGTAATATAGGATCAATATACAGGGTGAGGCAGAAACACTTAGACTATCTGTGCTGAGGAAAGTGATGGACAACGTGCTTAGGTTTGTCTGACGTCCGGTGGAGCTCACCTGAGTGACATTATCTTTAAAAACTGAGAAAGTGTAGTATGTAGTTTGCTTTTATTTAGCTAGTGAATATCTACTTTTCAATTAAAGTGTTAATTTTCAAGTCATGGATAATTGTTTCCGCTCCACCCTATACTATTAATTTTCTTAGTACGATGCTGTGTAAAATATATATATATATATATATATATTTCGTTGTGTTATATTTATTTATACTCAAGGTTGAAGAATATTGCACAATATTGAAAAAAAATTAACAATAGCTGCGAGCATGAGTATAAATTTATCCAAACGAGTACACAAGTTTCACAAGAGATGATTCAGGATGACAAGGATTTGAACCAGGGTACCCCTCTCGGCCCGGTCTTGCCATTTGTCACAAAGTTTGAGTTTGAACCAACGAGACACTAGTATTTTTTAAATTTCACGTTCTCCTGGTGACCAAGGGTCGTGAAACTTGTGACCATACACAGGGATATTGTATAATGTACACTTCTTTACCCTGAAAAGTAGCAGTCCTACCTGGACAGATGACACTATAACCTTATATTATAAGCGATTAAAAAAAGATCCTGATTTTGGTAGGAAGAACAGTATATGGTAGGTATTAATATATTCATACATAAAGTCATGTTATCAATGTTGGCCGTAAATAAATATGTTTGAATTTTCTAAAATGTTTTTCCAACCAAAAATCGTGATATATATCATAGTAGAATAATGTAAGGTAAGCTCTCTACCTTACAAGGCAAATGAAGGGTACATTGTCCCTGGCTACTCTACGTCACAACATTACTGAACTGAAATGTACTTCTCAAGGGATGTTCTTCCTAACTATTGGTAGTTAGTAGCCTCATTCATCATCCGTCAGCATTCCTGGGTCTGCTAGGGGAGGACACCCATATACATCCCGTTGAAGATTTATGTGCTAGTTGATTTTGATTTGGTTGGTTTTTATTATAAGACGGTTACAAACGGCATAATTCAAGGATACATATAAGGTGAAGTTAGGAGAATAAAAGTAACTGTACCGGCATTCTCCTAGAAGAAGGAATGGAAAATCAGTATTTGGAAAAGTCACCACTTTAATTGACCGAGTGGTCTAAGGCGTTGAATTCTCGTATCACTTGGTTGCACCTGAGAATTTGGTCTTAAAATCTTGGTCTGGTGCACTTAAAAATGTGTGTGTGGGGGGGGGGGGGGGGGGTTACGCTCTAGATTAAGTCGTTAACAGTCATTTTGTAGGACGTGTAATTTTAAAGATTTGCATATGGTAGGAATTGAACCTTGGCCTTGCCGAGTCCTTATAGACAATGTTGATTGGAAAACGTACTTGACATTCAAGATGGCTCCCTTGTTGTTGGGTTGTTGTCCGTGAAGAGCTGCAAGGCGATCCGCTTCCATCTCCTTGTAGTCGTGATGGTTCTACTGAGCCGGTTCTTGATCAGAGTTGAGGCTCCCGTGGCCGATTGGTCAGTGAGGCCGAGTGCAGCATTAGGAGATTGGTTCCATCCCTGGGAGACGCTTAAAACAATATCGTATTAGAGTTGTCCTGCCATCCGTTTATGATGCCAGGCGAGTTTTTTTATAGTGTTTATTATTACCTCTACTGTGCCTAGGTGAGATACTAGGTATGCTCGGTAGGCTTATTAACTTAATCAGCTGCGTGGTGGCCGCCTGACCCGTATCTGATCGGGTGAGCTAGGTGTAACTTTTTCTACATTGTAAAATTGTCTTTCCAAGCGAATGCTGGTACATTTTAATAAGTATTTACTCTTCACATCCTCCTTTCTTATGCTAATAGCAAGTACCTAATATTCAGTATCGGAACTGTAGCGTATTAATATAATTTTTTATTGGTTGATTTAGAGGGGTTCGCATTTCAAAATAATTAATATTCTCACCATCTTAAGTATGTTTTAAAAATCCACACTTTAAAATAAAATTAAGATTATATAAAGTTTTAAGATTATTTTTTAAGTTTTTTGAATAAATACTAAAAATGTCGATGGAGTCACTTAATTGATGATACATGTTTGTTCGTAATCTGTGATCTCTCGAGTGTTTGTTGCTTTTCATCATAGAAAACTAAGTGTTAAAACACTTGTGGGCTCTCAAAATTGCACACATATAATTATGGTGCACAGATGTAATTATTTTTGGAAATCTATCTCTTGTGAGAGAAGAGAGAAAATTCATTTGCTAGACTTCCCCAAACTATGCCCAATTTCAACATGTCATATTCTCAAATTATATATTGTACAACGTTTATAAAAAGGAATCAGACCGCTTTCTATTTTATAATTGTTATTGTTATTATTATATTATTATTATTATTATTATTATTATTATTATTATTATTAGCACCGCGTCTTACTACCCGTTCGGGTTGTACGCACTTACGCTAATGTGTAATGGTAGGGTGATTGTGAGATGAAATGAAGGACCTACAGTTTAACGTGGAATCCGAACCACGGTGGAGGACTGACATTCCCACATTCACAAGATATCAGAGGTGAAGGAAGAGTTTGGTAATCAGATAAATCTGTGCCGGGACCGAGGATTGAACTCAGACCCCAGCATAGAAGTCCGACACCTTACCCCTAGACCGCCAGGTCACCCCTTTCTATGTTCTTTTATTTCTTTAGCACCACGTCTTACTACCTGTTCAGGTTATACGCCTATATACTAATTGCACTCTAGGGCTAGGGATTAGGAAGGCTTAGTTGAGAAGAAGTGCACGCGCATTTACTTGGAGGGAGAGTGGAAACTATATAGGAAAAAACCTCAGTGCACTTGACTGGGATCGAACCCCGGTTTCTCATCTTTGGCAGTCTAGTTTAACACGAGATTAGCGCGTTAGACCACGCGGCCACCGAAGTGGTTCCTCATTATATGGTTCCTCATTATATGTTAAGTATTCAAAAGGTCCGTGGCCCGCATAGAATTATGGATCAGACCACAAGTTTGGCATACCTGCCTTAGCTTATAAGATAGAAGCATAGTAAGACTGCTTGCTAGCTTCCAGGGTAATCTAAGTTAACCTTACGTTGCGTTCTTTGGGCAAATGAGGATCAATGTTCCAAATACTTGTAGATTTTTAAGTTTCAAAATGATTATTTTTAGAGATTGTAGATGTTATATATGTTTACGTAGAAGGAGAGTGGTAAAATACTTAGGAAAAATCACCCTTGGTAGACTCGACCGTGATTTGAACTCTGATCTTACATTTTTAGCAGAACAGTCTCAGGAAGGCAGAACGCTAAGTTAAGCTGAACTAAGATTCGCTCAGCTAACCGTTTAGAAAAATAGCGGACCTTATATTTAAATGTGTTGGTTCACACAGAAAGCTAAGCTAAGCTATGCCTTGCTACGCTACATCGCGCTATGTTTTTTCCGATTGCTGGCCGGGAAATTTTTCCATCTCTCATCTTGAGCCATCTTACTTAGCGCATGCGCATAACGCAGCTTGGGCTCCTCGTTGAACAGGCGCAGTGCTGGTTTGGTGAAAGTAACTCGAGTGTTGAAGTTTTGTTTTCAGTTTCTTTCGCGTGTATTTAAGTAATATTCCATTTAGGTTTTATATTTAATAAATGTGTTTATATTATAATGGAAGCGTTAATTGAACAAGTCAAACCTCCTAAATTTTCTTCATCTTCTAAAACAGCTGCAAACTGCAGTATATTCTCTTCCTCAATACTATCATCTGAGCTCAAACAAGACATTTTGGAGCATGCCAAAACTAAACTTCATTGGAGCAAACCAGAAAGAAACAACAATGGATTCGGGAGGGAAAAGAGGGACTATTGCTTAGCTTAGCAATGGGTGTGAAACCAAACTGAACAGCTTAGCTAAGCTTAGCATTCTGTGTGCACTGGCCTTTAGACCATTCGGCCACTGAAGCGGGTAGATAGATAGTACTTTGAGAAAGTTTGAACAGGGTGAATTTAGTTTAAAGAATAAATAGAGTTGAGAACTAGATGTTCATTTCTGGAAACATTGCTTGTTATTTTCCCAAAGAACCGTACTTAAACCCTACATATCAATATCATTTATAGTGATTGCAAGCACATTTTAGTCTTCAAATGTCTAATTTCAATTTCGACATGCGTAAAAATTGTCTAGAGTAAATTAATCCATATAAACCATTTGCTATTAAAAAAAAAAATTGACGGTGACCTGGTGGTCTAGGGGTAAGGTGTCAGACTTCTGTGCTGGCGGCCGGGGTTCAATCCTCGGTCCCGGCACAAATTTATCTGATTACCAAACCCTTCCTTCACCTCTGACAAGACATCTTGTGAGTGTGGGGAATGCCAGGCCTCCACCGTGGCTCGGATTCCACGTTAAACTGTAGGTCCTCCATTTCATCTCACAATCACCCTACCATTACACATTAGCGTAAGTGCGTATAACCCGAACGGGTAGTAAGACGCGGTGCTAATAATATATAAAAAAAAAGACATTTGGTCTATTTAAGAGGTGAGTTTAGCCATTTTAACCTTTTATTACTTTTAAAAATAATGTTATGTCTGAATTGCGGGTGTGTGTAATTTTTTAGATGCTGGCAGTAAAAATTTGACGTTGCGATGGTTTTGTTTCGAGATGTTGTTTAGTAATGGCTGGTTCGTCGTTAATTTTGACGTTAGGGTAAGTGATAGTTAATTGTAAAGTTCTTAATTCGATCTACGATGGTAGGGTGATTAAATTAACTACTTGTATTTGTGTGTTTATCTTAAATAATATCATAGCTAGCATTGAATACTTCGAAGGGTTATTTTATTCAAATCCTTGAATCCTGAACTATTTTCGAGATTCAAGAGTTTGAAAAAATAGATATATTCAAAATTAGAATAAAATAATTTTTTCGAAATTTGAATTTAATTATTTGAATTAATTATTATAGACCATCTCAAAATGATTCTAGAACAAATTTTTTGGGGTGAACATAACTTTTGATCAAATATATTATCAGGTTTCTTTTATTGACATGTGTATTATATATCAAACCCTACAGTTGAATATCATATTACTTGACATATATATATATATATATATATATATATATATATATATATATATATAATACACATTGTTTTGGTAACCTTTTTAATTGTCAATTCAGTTTCTTCCTATCAGAATTGGACTATTCAGAACGGTTCTTAGTAGCGTGCTGCCGCGAGGAAGCGCCTGAAGGAACATATATAGGCAAACCTGCAACATACGGGTATATGAACTATAGTAGCCCTCGTAACAAAAAGGCGCACACGAAGCCCAAGAAGCGGACAGTGAACTTTACTTCTCTTAAGGCCCTGCCTACCCTCCCTGGCGGCGTATTGAGCTTTCAGCTCTAAAATAGATGGCGTTGCTAACGTTATACAAACTGGTGGATTCCAGCCATCAGGTTGGCAGAACTACTGGTTTGTTTAAACAATTGGGAGACCGGCGACCACGACCGGTAATCAGTAAAGGCCGCAAGCAAACTTTTTTCCAAGAATTGAGAGAGATAAGAAGTGTAGTGCCGGACCGTAAAGTGTGTAGGCGACCAAGTTTGACTAAACGTGGGGAGACATAACGTCAAGATACAATCACACTCTCGAGCAGAAAAATTAGCTTATTCATTCCAGTCAGCTAGACGTCCATTAACCTGTAGTACCACTTTTGAATTTAGAACCTTTTGATGCCAAAGTTTAGTACTAGTTTTGTACCATTTTTTACCCGTACCCGTTTTGAGTAATTAGCATATCAAAGTGGTGACTCTAGGTTAATGCAGTTGTACCACTTTTGAATTTTGAACTTTTTTTGATGCCAAAGTTTTGTATCCGTACCCATTTTGAGTAATTAGCATATAAAAGTGGTGACTCAAGGTTAATGCTGTTTTACTACTTTTTAATTTTGAACTTTTTTTGATGCCAAAGTTTTGTACTAGTTTTGTACCGTTTTTTACCAGAAAGAAAAAGTATTGTACCCGTACCCGTTTTGAGTAATTAGCATATCAAAGTGAGTACTCCACGTACTCCAGGTAAATGCGGTTGTACCCCTTTTGATTTTGAACTTTTTTTGATGCCAAAGTTTTGTAATAGTTTTGTACCGTTTTGTAACACAAATAAGTTTTGTACCCGTACTCATTTTCAGTAATTAGCATATCAAAGTGGTGACTCTAGGTTAATTCTGTTGTACCACTTTTGAATTTTTTTGATGCCAAAGTTTTGTACTAGTTTTGTACCGTTTTGTAACACAAATAAGTTTTGTACCCGTACCCATTTTGAGTAATTAGCATATCAAAGTGGTGTCTCCAGGTTAATGCTGTTGTACCACTTTTGAACTTTTTCATGCCAAAGTTTTGTACTAGTTCTATACCGTTTTGTACCACAAAGAGAAAGTTTTGTACCCGTACCCATTTTGAGTAATTAGCATATCAAAGTGTCACGTGACTCCAGGTTAATGCTGTTGTACCACTATTGAAATTTTTTCAAATAAATATCTGGTGAGGGTAGTGATAAATAATAATGTACACTTATTTATCAGAGAAAAATTTATTTAAGGTAAAATTAGAGAACTTATTTTTGAAGATTTTTGTCACTAACTATAATAAATAACCTATACGATTGAGTATGTAGCCTACGATTTTGTCGTACCATTTATTTGAGTTTATTAGTAAGCAGGTAAAATAAAAAATAACTAAAATTTAATGTGCTAAATTTGGCCACTGTGCTTTGGCTAATTTTTAAAATTTAAAGGCTAAGGAGGCAATAACATATTTTAAAAGCAGTTTCATTTCGAAGACTATAACAATTTTGACAATAAATATATCTGTTATTTTTATTACTGATATCACCACGTCATACTACCTGTTCATGTTATACGCATATATGATAATCTAATTGGGTGGTAATGAGGAAAGAAGCATTTGAGAGGTTATCTACCAGCATTTTTATTTTGGAAGATGGGGAAACAATTTAGGAAAAACTACCCTCAATAGACTCGACCAGGATTTGCACCCCAAGTGCTCCGCTATCAGCAGGCCCATTTAACACTAGTGACACCTTAGACCACTCAGCCACTGAAGTGGGTATCTGTTATTTAATACGGTGTTTACAGTTTTCAAACATCTATAGGATTTACACAATTTTCCAGAAATAAATGTTTTTGGGAATAATTTTTTATCCTATTGGTAGAGTTTAACTTGAGTAATATCTCCATGGTGTCAGCCTGCAAGCAGGCTATACCAATCGAGAGGCTGCTGTATGTTGGCAAAGATAGTGCCAACATTTTCAAGCTGAGGGTGCCATGTGGTTAGCACAACGAGCCCTCCAGACTTCTATCTCAGTTTTATAGACTGAAGCGCTACTTATTCATTCAATTATCTCATTTGTCCTCACGAGGTTGATTTTGGTTCCGTTTCAGACCCACTGCTTCACAGACAGAATTAGGGGCACTGGGTATCAAACCTGGGACTTCAGGATCTGAAGCCAGTAAATCTGACCACTTTACAACAGAGGCGGTCGGGTATCAAATACTTACTTACTTTATGGCATAGGAAACACAAAAGTTCATTAACTTTAATGGTTTTAAATATATTTTACTTATCATCGGCTTCATGCCGTGGTCAATATTGCTAAAGTGCTATGACTGAGCACTGAGTGCGTAAATTAATCAGCTCTAGTAACTTGACTAGTTCGATTCCCTGTTAGGTTGAAATTACTTAGTACTAGCGTGATACGAATTCTCCCAAGGCACAAGAGATTTTGAACATACAATAAGTGCGTTACAGAGTGTTAGTAACATTTACTTTCAGCTAAGAGCTTTTTTAGAAAAAAAAAAGTACTTGAAATATCAGAATAATCGCTGCATTGTTATATAGAAATATTTATTTGTATCTTAATTTTGATATTATCTCTACAGAAAATAAAATAGTATCGCTACTCATCAATTGTACTTAAATTAGTAGATACAGATAGCCTAAGCGCCAGTAATATGCATACCATTAAAAAAATCTTACCCTTACTACAAGCAGTTAAATAATCAATTATATTTTTGAGTTTCTTTGTGCGCCCTTTATTAATAAACTTGTTATTGACAAGGATATAAAATAATATTTTGTAAATACTTCTCCACCTCAAAATTTATACAATCCATTGGATCTTGTTTGAAAGCAAAAAGGTCACATATTGTTAATTATATAAAAAGTAATCACCGTGGGTACTTATTGTTCGGGATTCGATACATTTCTTCCAAAACGAGCGCACAAACTGCGAGAATGCAACAGGTTCAAATTAAAAGTAATCACATTTAACACGCTAATAAAATAAAATTAACATTTTCACATCTTGACTACCAAAAACTTCGTTCATTAACTTTTTGAAAAATAACTTATTCCAAAGTCCAATGAGAGTCAAATCCTAGACAGTAAAATAAAAACTAGTATATAAAATTATACTGAGAACGTCTCCAAATTACATTTAGACCAAACTTTATTTAAAATAACTATGTTTTATATGAGCAGGAATGTTTATTTTCATTTATTATAATAGTGGATTAAAAATTCAATTTACAGTAGTTTTCATTTACTTTAAATATCAACACTTATTATTACAACGTGTAGTGCTAAAGAATGAGAAAACTCAAGAAAGAATATAAGATAAGAGTGAAGAATTTTACATGTTTTACTGCCTCAGTTAAATAAGGGCTAATGTCATAAAACTTTGTATATGGAGAAGCGTGTGGTTTTTTCTTTGAAAATAATGTATCACTAGAGTAATACTCTCATTGAAGTAAGTAGGGACCAAGTATATTTATTCACACAGCAGGAAGACTTTGTGAGTATTTTAGTTACTGAATATATTAAGATGTTTAATTGTTTATATTTAATTACGCAAATTTTCATAATTGGACATTGGCCCTTCTTATCCTAACGTACATGGTATTAATGTTTCTTTGACTCAAGAAGGTCACATAGATTAGTTTAACCCTCCATTGCCGCCTGCATTCCGATACAGCAGGTTAGCCAACGCTTGCAAAATGATACTAGCTTGTAAATGGGTAATGATCATACTAACGGCACCTATTATCAGCTAAGACAACTTGTTGCAGAAGGAAAAGTTGTATTTAAAACCATGTATTTTGACTAGAGAGTCGACTTGGGAGTCGTTAGAGCTCAATATCGTCGTGATTATTGAAGCTAACCCAAATTAAAAAATATGTCTAAAAAGAAAAAGAAATTATTCATTGAATAGTATGTTATAAACAAACACTCTAGCTTAATTGTACAAAGAAAATAAATAAATCCATTAATAATTTTTGTTATCCCATTTAAAATGCATTGAAATGGAAACATTTTAATGAAATTATTTCAATAACTATTTTTAGCATGGTTTGAAAATTCCATAAGAATTATGAAAGATGCCCAGATATGTTACTAAAATAAATAAAAAACAACAAGGTTGAATTATTAAATATATTTTGTTCTAAATTCTTTTGTTTAGAACCGTGCATTTTTGGGTAGGCAGGGCCTTAACATTTCATTTTTGTTGCTATTATCAAATTCAATAACTCACTTTTTACTGTGGTGAACAAGTTTTTTTAATGTAGCTCGGTGTGGTTTTATTTAAAATGTATCTTTAATTGAATGACTTTACTTTATTTTGTTTTACCTTAATAAATAAGTATCTAAAGTCTGTTCAGCGTAGGAATTGTTTTCTGAAAGGCCCTTTTCCTTAACAGAAATCTACTATATAGTAGGATATTGGTAAGAAAAAGGATATTTCAGAAAGTAATTCCTACCGTGAATGAAGTATAGTAAGAACTGCTTTCGGTATTTTATTGTGTAACTCAGAGATAGAGAATTTGCGGTCTTAAGGCCACATGCATCAATTCTTCAACGTCGTGCATTATAATTAATTAAAATTAACAAAACTCTTTTTAAAGCATAGTGTTAAAAAAACGCTCTTATCAATATATTTATCTATGATCGGTGCACTCCCATATTTTTGAAAAGTTTGCTGTACATAAGGATGAGGATTCCGTGAAGGGACATGCGGCCTTCCAATACCAAAAGGATACCCACCCCTGCTGTGGCCTGTCCCCACGACATACTGATTAACGTGGCAGACTAAAACATATGAGAGGTCTTAGCCATAGGCATGATAGTGCTAGGAGTTAAATTACATCTGAAGGGTACTTTGCTTCTAATCTCTTTGCTAGGGTGATCTTTAAAGTCACCAGTACTTTTAACACACATATTCTTGATTACCTGATCGAGGGTATTTTAGAGTAAATTCACCCGCATTTGCTGAAAATAAGAAAGTAAAACTATCTCTCAAAGTGCACCTGGCCGGAATACGAATTTTGACACTCTCGCGTCAACGGTGGTAGAGTGCAATATGAGGCTGACGCCTATAGACCGTTCGGCCATTGCAGAGGCTCTTTGAGTGTTTTTTTTGTCATGTAAATTGTTTGAAAAAATGAAATAAAGAACAATTATTCATATATAGAGTAGCCTAGTTTCATTCCCGACTTTCCCTGAAATAACTAAATATATGTGTGCTAGTTCTGTTACCTGAATATTACAATCCCCGAGGCCAGGGTCGGGTGTTTTCTGTGAGTGAGGTTAAGTTGCTGATATAACCATGCTCTTATACATTGCACGTGAATTACTCAATTACCCGCATCGGGTGACCACGCGAACTTGTAAAGTTCATATAGTCTAGTTTACCGGTAACAGGGAGATTGGGGCTCGAATCCCAGACGGTTGTACCGAGGGTGCTTTTATCTTAAATATTGTCGCATCCTCCCTCTACGAGAATGTGAGCACATTACTTCTACTTTACCTTATAACCCTATTTGTTTGATTAAAATGCGCATAGCCCGGATGGGTAGTAAGACAGGGCAATAAAACTAAAATCAGGTATGTGCAAGTGTTTGTTATTAAGTTAGATGCAATCGTTTCTGATTGGTTCTAACACAAATAGAGCCTGTAAAGTTCCTCTCTCCCAGGTTCGGCCTATTTATTTCCTCCATTTTGTTTCTTCTGACGTGGGCGTAATCTCTCCTTCCACCCCACCCCACACCACCCTTTTTCCTGCACCCAAGAGCCTTGCGATCGATCAAAGTAACCGCTTCGTTACCTTCATAACTAAATGAGTGGTTAGCACGCCAGGCTAACCTGAGAGGTTAGCGTTCAACCCTTGACAAGCTCCACTTAGATATGTTGGGGTTTTTTGTTAAATTTTGACAGCAGTGAGTTAAATTTAAGGATCTTTTTGTTATTCACTGGAGATAAATTTAAGGAAATCTTTTTTTTCTTTGTTGATAACTCTCTATTTGGTCTTCTGAAGGTTCGGCACTACTGCCTTGGTATAAAACTTTGATCATACTTGGAAAAAATAGAGAACTAGACGTTGGCATGTGAGGTATACATTTTAGCGTAAAGTTAACCGCTCTTGGTGTTGGGGTTAGTGCACCTAGCTATGAGTCTATGGATCCTGGGTTCGATTCCCGGCTGGTAACTAGGGTATTTTCCCCGAAAGGTGAACTTCCCCAGCGGTCACCAGGGTTTGGTTAGTTAGGCTTAAGTTAGGATTAAGTGTTTCCACTGGTTCCACACCTTCATACTCACTATCACCATTATCATCATCTCATCGGGACATGGAAAGAGCCTCCACGGAAAAATGGATGTTTGATTAGAACATTCGGGCGTCCCCTGGGCAACGGTACATTATTACTGGTTAATCTGTTCACAAACTGGGCTACAAACGATGTAGCTCGGACGCGCAATATTATTAATAACGTCAAATTGTTTTCAGATTCGCCGATTCATACTTGAAACGTAACATGACAAATCAAGGTAATCATAAATCTATCAATGTGTCAGAGTACTTTAGCGAAGAATAAAAGTGTCAAGTCATTTGAAAGCTGTATCAAAATTAAAATAAGCACATTTAAATAATTATTTTGAAGTAATTAAGATAAATAGTCAAAATAAGGAAACTTCCTTCAGATTTGTTGAAATGATCTTTCTTTTTCTTGAAAGTTGGCCACATTGCTTTTTTTTTTCATTCATTTGTGCTCCATTTGTGCATATGTGGCCGAACATGAACATTTGTGCTGTAAAATTAGGCCTTTGAGAAAACATCGAACATTGAGAGCGTAATCGAATGAGACAAAGTCTTATTACATTGATTCTTTAAAAATGTGGTGGGTCAGCTTGATTTCAAATTTTCTACATTTTACGGAATAGAGAGAGAGATAAAGCTGTCCCGCCACATTAAATGCTCTCTAGAATGCCTAATACTATAGTACAAATGTTCATTTTTCGGCACATATGACACAAACGGAGTATAATCGAATAATGCAAACAACATTGTGTTACATTGTGTATATGTGACGTACTAGTTTGAGCTAAAGTTGGTCCATCACATTAAATGTTCTCTAAAAGGCCTAGTTTTTATCACGCAAATGTTCATGTTCGGTTACATATGAGCACAAATAAAGCATAAACGAATTGACAAAAAAAAAAATCTGCAATGGTGTAGGCCATCTTGAGCTACGTTCTAAGCACAATTCAGTCGTAACTTAATGCTAAAGTTAGTGCTTAATCATTTTTTCCATGATCCAGACATAAAAGTAAGATGTAAGTTTCATTGTGATACAACTGTGGTGTTTATATCTGTGTGGTCAGTTAGTTTTAATACGGACATTGTCTGGTCAGCATAATTATTTGAGGACGACCTATTATCACACATGGTTCGCGTACGTGACTGTTCTCTGATTACATGAGTATATGACATATATTCGCGCGGATCTGGTTGCTACTAAACAAACTAGCAAACGCTCGCTAAACTGCGACCAGCCAGCGGTACAATTTATCTGCATCTGAATGTGTGTATGTACAACCCGCTATTAAAAAAACTTTGACCCCCGACATTGTGTACAACCCGTTCTCACAAAACCTTGACCTTCTGATAATGTGTGCAACCCATTATTATTAAACCTTGCCCCCCTGTACAGCCCGTTCTTATTAAAACCTTGACTCCCCAAATTGTGTACAACCTTCTCTCATCAAACCTTGAGCCTCCTAGCATTGTATACAACCCGTTCTTATAAAATGTTGACCTACTGACATCGTGTACAACCCTTTCTCATGAAACCTTGACCTCGCGACATTGTATACAACCCTTCTTATAAACCTTGACTTGCCGGACAATTATGTTGATATATACAACCCCTTCTTATAAAACCTTGACTTCCCGATATTCTATTTATTCTTCATATGAGTGGTCAACATTAAGGTTGTTAATCACTTAATTTAAGGGTTAAGAATATGGAGGTTAGTTTAGAGTAACGGGAGAAATGTGGGTAAAGCCACTAATAAATCACTTGTGATATCATCTTAGGTCACGCACCAGAGATTCGAACCTTAACCTCCCCCTGTCACTGGTTGCTCATTCTGATGCCTTAAACCGCGTAACCACCAGTGCGGGTCCATCGACAGTTAGAAGAGTGTGGTTTACACATACAATTACGTTTCTTTAGTTTACAAATTGTATTATTATTATTTTCATCTATTAGGGTGAGGTTTTGTTCATGACTGGATACACCAAGGGTTTTCATACCGTACCTATGCACAGATTGGGGTACAGTTCCTTTGAAGTTTTATTTTTCTCATTCTTATCTTATAGTTTAAATATGGGGGTCAGGCCCATATCCAGGATTTATGTTCTGTGGTGAGGGGTGGGGGAAGGCACAAGCAAAAATATTTCACACCACAAATATGATTAGGCCTATAGTTTTATTCCAAAACAATATTATGCATAAAATATTACAAAGCGTCATCACGGCGAGGTCCTTGTTTTATGATAACGTCTTGTCGATCATTATCTCAAGGTGGACAGACAGAGATAATCCTGTCAACCTCCCTAATATTGAAAAATAGCGTTCTGAGGATGCTGTTGAAACAGGAAGTGTTGCAAAAAAAAAAAAGTGAAGGAGGATTTTTAAATCAGGGAAGGGAGGATTTCTCATTGCATTCAGCAAAATCTCCTTAAGATTGTATCACTTTTTTCCCAAATTTTTCTTCCAGATTGAGAACTCTACTGGAAAAGCTGTTGCTTCGGGATGAATGTCAGTTATAAAACTCAACACAACCTCTGGGCTCATTATCACTTTCATTTATATCCATGCAAGCTCTGGGAATAATTTTATATAAAACCAAAAACAGATTTTTGTGTTTTGAAAAACAAATCCTCAGCTCAGATGTCATGTGGTCTACAAAAGAGATGGTAAAGTGAGCGTCTGCAATACTCTTTTGATTTGTTTACTGACATCCTCTCCCTTCTTATCTGTCTAGAATTACGTCCCGGAATTGAAAGATTTACTTTCTCCATCCATGAGGTGAATTATTGTCTAGCAGCATCAAATATTGCATACAATCACTTGTTGTATTCTCGGGAAGCTGAAACTCCCCCCCTCCCCTTTCCAGCTGAAGGCCCTTCCCCAGAAAATTAAGGATATTATTTAAATTTGATTAGCACTATGTTTTGTCAATTAATCAATTACATTTTGTTTAATTATATTTATTATAAAACAAACAAGTTTTTGCAGTTATTAGAGAGTTTCAAAGGAATGCTTTTTTCTGTTGATTTTTAATTTTACTGTAAATTTGCACTTAAATGAAAACTGGAACTGTGATACTGTAATATTTTCTAGAAATGGTTAAAGTCTTTACTCTTTGTACATAAAGTTTTGAAGTGGGTACAGTAATTGAAATTATTATTATTATTTTAGAGCATTTATATAAACACTATTGTATCAGGTAGAGGGAAGGGGCAGATGCCCCCACCCCCACCAATTTCAAATCCTGGGTGTGAAGAAGAATGTGTAAACACAGTCCTGTTAACCAATGGAATACACAGTGTTAGAGGGTAGGCCGAGGATCCGATTTTGGTACAAATTAGCTTAACTATTACCATTTGCATCCTTTGAAATCAAAATTATTCCCTGGTGAGAAACCCCCAGAACCCCACTTTTTATGAGCATCGCTGATTCTCTATCTTTCTTTATCTCCCTACTTCGAATCAAATTTTCAAATATTACAGTAATTGAAGTATATAATGGTGCAATTATGAAAAGTATTACGTAAAAATCCCCCCCCCCCTTTTAGCTCAAAATCCTGGGTGCGCCCCCTGTTTGAAACATTCACTTATATCAATATGTTCGTGTGAATGTTTGATCCCGTAATCCCCTCGCCTTAAATACGGTTCAGATATTGATAGCTCGGACGTGTAGTAAGACGTGGAACACAAAGAAGTTGTCTCGCACATTATTCATATTGCGTGAAATGGCCAAGGTTTACTTTCTGTAGGTCCTATATTTTACATTTACTTTCACGCGATCAGGCGCAGGGGACTGCGTGCTCCTATTTCATTGCAACAGTGTGTACAGCAGACTCCGTTGAAGAGCTTTTTATAAAATACTAACACATTTTAAACTCGCAACAATAATAACATTTTACTCTTTTATGTGTTATTTCAACACCACATATTTACTACCTATTAGGGGTTGATCGTTGTTGTTCAAGGAGAGTTGACTTTATAGAAAGTGTACCCGCATTTGTATGGCCGTAGGGTATAAAACCATCGATAAAAAACAATTCTCAACACACCCGACCGGGATTGGAACCCTGATCTCCCCGTCATCAGCAGTCCAGTCTATTGCAAGAGTGACGCCTTAGATTATTTGTATTAGTGCCATTTTACAGTAACTAGTAATATCTATCAAAAGTTACAACTTCGGAGCTAATGACTTTACTTATGAACACGTGAAAATTGATATGGTAGCTTTCCTAGCTGTCAGATAAGGTTATTCCTATGAAAATTTGACTGTATACTCGTATGTAAGAACTACCATGGCATTGGCGTGCGGTGCTGTGTAAGATAAGAGCGTCTATGACGGTGTAATAAGCGAGGTATTGTGTCGAGTAACACACTCCTGACTACTGTGATGGATCATATTAGTGTACTAACGTCATATGAAATGAACAGAAGTAGGAAGGGAGTCTGTAAGCCGCAGGCAATTAATTTCGGGTCCGCCTTGTAACATTGTTTCCGGTATGTATTGTGGGTTGTGGCTCACGCGCGTTTTAGTTAGACTAGTAGGTTAGTCAATACTGGCTCTAGACACAAGTAACCATCCTAACCATGCGAGTAGAGTCAATCAGCGCAATTATAATTGTATTCCCTCAATGCCATACGCCATCTTCTTCATATATAACAACATGACGATGATAACTCAAAAAACAAACGTGTTGACAATATATTATTTCTCTCTCCGCCGCGTTTCACTATTCATCAGGACTGTTTGTATATTTACACTGATAGAATAGGGAGGAGAAAGATACAATTTGGAAAAGTGTACCCGCCTTGGCGTAGGAAACCATTACCGGGGGGGGGGGATAATTAAAAAAAACTGTTGAACTTATTCCGAATTCGTTGCTATCAAGTAAAGAATGCAGAAAAGCGCACTTGAATACGTTTCCTGGTTCGAACGTAATCTTGTACCTAATTCCCCGGGTAATCGTTCATGAGATGGGATCTTCATAGAAAACAGTGAAAATAACAAGATTTTTTAAAATTCATGACCTTGCTTGTAAAATACTGGTAAAGTCAGAGAACTTTTAAACTTAAAAAAATACATTAACCCAAAGGTTGGTTTGATATGATTCCTATCCATCCGTAGTTGGGCATTGTCTCAGCATGGTTAGTGCTTCCTGCACCATCTGGTAGAAATCCCATGTATTAGGGGAGCTCAGGAAGAGTGGTGGTGCCCCGTTTCCTTCCACACTGAATTTCTATGAGCGAGCGCTAAAGAGCCTACCATTTGTGCCGGAAAAGGTATTTCCCATACTTTCCAGGGTTCTTTTACATACCACAATCGACAGAGGACCGACGGCTTTACTTCCTCTCCGAAGGAAGTTGTGCTACGGATTTTTATCGCTCAAATCCGTCGGCCCCGGTTGGGTTTGAACCCAAGAGCATCGGATCTTGAGGTGATCACTTTACTCCAAGAGGATAAATATATTGAAAGTAGTTAAAGTAACTATTATTTTAGGAGGAAACTTTATTAATAATTATTATTATGTCATCTCATGACTACTTACGACCATTGTTTCGGTAGTTTTTAATATTTTCAAGAAGTTTCCCTCCTTTCTAAATCTCACTGTAGCTGTCAGCTGGCGTCGCAAAGTATCGCGGGTCGGCCACGCCGCTGAAGTAGAGCGAGCCTTTGAACGCTGGTGATTAGCGACGGTGTGGTGGTTGCTTCACCTAACCAGACCATCTTGCACTAATTATAGCGGGCAGACGCCCGGCGTCATGATCGCGTCGTTCAAGTTGGAGTCTTATAGTCCTTCATTCCGACGCTTCTTAACTCGCTCTCCTCGGCGTCTGTTGACGGTATCGCGCTCACTCGGAGACTAGTGCAACTAGGTCACGATCAACTACGAGCTACGAACCCGACAGGTCATATCAATGACTGTATCCAAGTATTATTGGATGAGGAGGTATAATTTAAAGTGAATGTACTCTCATTTTGCGTGAAGAAAGAACGGGAACAACCACGGGGAAAACCAGCCTGACTGAGATTCTACCTTTTTCTTCGACGGTGACCGTGTACATTGTGACTCTAACGCCTTAATCACCATGGCCATACATGCCGGTAGAAAGTATGTGACACAGGTCACTCCTTGAGAGAAATCTCCGTTTTTGCTCTTTTTACCAAACTAAACTGGGGATGAGGCTCAATGGAGAATTGATGCAACTTAATTTTAACTACGAGAAAATATCTCAAATTATTATCAGTATAAAAACACAATGTTCAAAAATTTGCCGTAGAAATGCTCCCTCCCCCTTTTCCCTTTCTTTCTTACAAAGGTTTTATAGTCAGCCTTATGTCTCCAACAATTTCACGCTTGTACTATACCCCTTTCTAAACTAAAAAAGTCCCTGTACCTCTGGTAACAGTAAACATTCACATACTTAATAAATTCATTTTAAAGTCCGAGTCACCTCGCTCTCTGAGACCCGTGTGCCTCCTGGCGTTCCTTCAAGGAGGGCATTAAGACGTGACTGACACTGATTGGCTCAGTCCAAGTGTGAGCTTGACGAACACATTAACACCTTGTCGCGAATCAATCACCGCGGGTGGGAGGTCCCACAACCCGATTATATCGTACCTCGAACAGGAGTTTGACGATGTCACCTCCTGAGTGCGTCTGAACAGCCGTGGGACTTGGGACACTGGATCGAATGGGCAGTGGCGTCATATTCAAACTACAAGTTGAAACCCAGACACGAGGGTACAAGGAGTAGTATCGTATTAACGATAGGAGTTGCTAGAGAAAGTGTGTTGTTTCGGTAGTGGCGTCTGTTGATTAATTAATCGGGGATCTCTCCTTTGGGAAGTATCCTCCCCCCTTGTATCAATGACAAGAGGGAGGGGGTAGTGAAGGATGTCAGCCCGGCACCGCACTCTCTTGTATAACCTTCGCTCAGGTGGGTACGCAATGTGATCTTGTCTCGCTAATTAGTTTAGTTTTACGAGCAAACTTGAGTACATAGTTAATTACGCAGGCAGATGCCTGTCTGTAAACCGGCAGATAGGAATAGTACCTTTATACTGAGCGCTCCCGTGGCGATATATACACATTGGATAGCATGATTTACAAACTATCCTAACCCAGACCTAGATATTTACTAACTGGTTACCAGGACAAACCAGCTTACAAACAATAAACATCCTATTCAGAACCACCTGGAATTGAACCAGAGTCCTCTTGAATCATAACCCACCACTATAACTACTGATATACGGAGACGCTACAGTTGTTCCACTATTGATCATAAAAACCAGGCCACCCTGTTGTTGTATGAAACGAGCTCGGCTCCCCGCGTCGGGATGATGCCCTTGTACACTAGACTGTTTCCCTGTTGCAAACCGCGCGAAAAAAAAAACAGATGCCAGGAAATGTAACGTTGTGACGTCACAATTCAATGAACGCATTCCACCCTAAAAGTTCCTGTACGACTTAAGGCTTACCTTTTTTCTTAAGGTCCCAACTAGCAACAAAATATCGTTTTGAAATACCTATTTTAAAACTCAAAAATATTTTTTTAAAGCAATTAACACCAATAATGTGTGTTATTATCAATTTTAAAGACGCATACACACAAAGCGGCTGTTAGCGCTTTAAACACGATAAAAACTTAAAACTAATCAAAGATAAAACTTGTAAAAACTGAGACAATCGGGAAGAATACAATGAATGAACAGTGAAATGTATTATTAGCACCGCGTCTTACTACTCGTTCGGGTTATACGCACTTACCTAATGTGTGTAATGGTAGGGTGATTGTGAGATTAAATGAAGGACCTCCAGTTGAACGTGGAATCCGAACCACGGTGGAGGCCTGGCATTCCCCACATTCACAAGATGTTTGTCAGAGGTGAAGGAAGGGTTTGGAAATAGATAAATCTGTGCCAGGACCGAGGATTGAACCCCGGCCGCCAGCACAGAAGTCTGACACCTTACCCCTAGACCACCAGGTCACCAACAGTGAAATGAAAGTGAAATTGTTAATGATGAAAGCAAAAACCTCCCTCGCACTTATTTTTTGTGCACCGCCTTTCACTACCCGTCCGGGCTATTCTTATATTTACACTGAGGGGGTAGGTATAAGGGAGGTAGAGTTTAGAGTAAGGGTACACCACATTTGCGTGAGAGAGAGAGAGAGAGAGAGAGAGAGAGAGAGTAGGAAACTATTTTAAAAAAAGTTTAGTAGACCCTGCCGAGACTCGAACCATGACCTTTCCGTCACCGGCAAACCAGACGAGACGAGACTCGCATCAATGGGCACGCAATATAGACGTCAAGCTTGTCTAGTCTAGTTTGCTGGCTAAGGGAAAGCTCGGGTTCGGTTCTCGGCCGGGTGCAATGAGTATGTTTATTCCTAAACAGTATCCCACTATCCCTCCACGCAAATGTGGGTACATTTCCTCTAAATATGATCTTATTCTTCTTGTTACACAAATGTAATTAAAAGTGGACGGCCCGGGTGGGTAGTAAGACGTGTGGCATAAACAAACAAGCCATATGTGACTAACGCTTTTGTCCGTGGTACCACCGGTGCAGGTCTCAATGTTATATGAACCCGGAAAAATCAGGGAATTTACTCATGGCTTTGCATAATATCAAATGCTGGGGGAAATGCATGTTTTTCGGTCTAGAAAACATAGAAAAATCAGGAAATTTCAAAACTTTAAAAATGATTCAACATTGCAAACGTATATCCTTTTTTCCTGTTTCCTTGCAGCAAGCCGAGGTCTGCGGGTAGCGATGCCCACACCGGCGTTGGGGCGCCGTCGCACGGCGTCATGTCTCCGCACCGCCGTCTTCCTGTTCCTAGTGACGTTTGTGTGGCTGCAGTTGCACGTGGCCAACCTCAGCTCCGGCCGACAAAGTCCTGGGAGTGACTCTCAGGAGGGGAACGACTCGTCCGCCGCCATTCTCAGTATGGTCCCCCAGATACTGCACAAGTTCCTGACGCCAAAACCTCGCAACAGCACCCAGGTACTTGCGACCCTCAACCCCGAAGTTCTTGTTGCCCAAACTATGCAACAGCACCTAGGTACTTGCTCCTCTCAGTCCGAATTTCTTGATGCCCAAACTATGCAACAGCACCTAGGTACTTGCTCCTCTCAGTTCCAAAGTTATTGATGCCCAAACTATGCAACAGCACCTAGGTACTTGCCCTCTCAGTCCCGAAGTTATTGATGCCCAAACTATGCAACAGCACCCAGGTACTTGCCCTCTCAGTCCCGAAGTTATTGATGCCCAAACTATGCAACAGCACTCAGGTACTTGCCCTCTCAGTCCCAAAGTTATTGATGCCCAAACTATGCAACAGCACTCAGGTACTTGCCCCTCTCAGTCCAAAGTTATTGATGCCCAAACATGCACAGCACCAGGTACTTGCCCTCTCAGTCCCGAAGTTATTGATGCCCAAACTATGCAACAGCACCTAGGTACTTGCCCCTCTCAGTCCCAAAGTTCTTGATGCCCAAACATGCAACAGCACCTAGGTACTTGCTCCTCTCACTCCCGAAGTTCTTGATGCCCAAACTATGCAACAGCACCAGGTACTTGCTCCTCTCAGTCCCAAAGTTATTGATGCCCAAACTATGCAACAGCACCTAGGTACTTGCCCTCTCAGTACCGAAGTTCTTGATGCCCAAACTATGCAACAGCACCCAGGTACTTGCCCTCTCAGTCCCAAGTTATTGATGCCCAAACCATGCTTCAGCACTCAGGTACTTGCCCCTCTCAGTCCCGAAGTTATTGATGCCCAAACCATGCTACAGCACTCAGGTACTTGCCCCTCTCAGTCCCAAAGTTATTGATGCCCAAACTATGCAACAGCACCCAGGTACTTGCCCCTCTCAGTCCCAAGTTATTGATGCCCAAACCATGCAACAGCACTCAGGTACTTGCTCCTCTCAGTCCCAAAGTTATTGATGCCCAAACTATGCAACAGCACCCAGGTACTTGCCCCTCTCAGTCCCAAAGTTTTGATGCCCAAACCATGCAACAGCACTCAGGTACTTGCCCTCTCACTCCCAAGTTATTGATGCCCAAACTATGCAACAGCACCCAGGTACTTGCCCCTCTCAGTCCCGAAGTTATTGATGCCCAAACCATGCTACAGCACTCAGGTACTTGCCCTCTCAGTCCCAAAGTTATTGATGCCCAAACTATGCAACAGCACCCAGGTACTTGCCCCTCTCAGTCCCGAAGTTATTGATGCCCAAACCATGCTAACAGCACTCAGGTACTTGCCCTCTCAGTCCCAAAGTTATTGATGCCCAAACTATGCAACAGCACCCAGGTACTTGCCCCTCTCAGTCCCGAAGTTATTGATGCCCAAACCCATGCAACAGCACTCAGGTACTTGCTCCTCTCACTCCCGAAGTTCTTGATGCCCAAACCATGCAACAGCACCCAGGTACTTGCCCTCTCAGTCCCGAAGTTATTGATGCCCAAACTATGCAACAGCACTCAGGTACTTGCCCCTCTCAGTCCCAAAGTTCTTGATGCCCAAACCATGCAACAACACCCAGGTACTTGCCCCTCTCAGTCCCGAAGTTATTGATGCCCATACTCTGCAACAGAACCCAGCCACTTGTTACTCTCAAACCCGAAATTCCTGACGCCCAATTCACCACATATTACAAACTTTTAGTTATAGTCCAATTGGCCGTTTAAACAACTAAAATTATTTTTTTGCTATACACATTGATCACATTTTATTATATTTATTATATTACTCACTCTATGGCATTAGGAATGAGGTATACTTAAAGAAAATTTGAGAAAAGAGAAAAAATATCTTTGTCCACCAAAGAGCATACATCAAATTCAACCTGAATTGAAAAGTATATTTATCTATAAAAATATATTTCAAATAAAATATTTTCATTTTTAATAGAAATATTTGCGGAAAAATGATGACATTTTTTAAATTTCCCCAATGTAAATTACCCTCAAATTCATTTTCTTAATAAAATGAGAATTTCCATCTGGTTAACAATGATAAACAGTGTCTACATATAAGCTTTAAGCAAGATTGTCAGAGCAAAATCTTAGAAAATTCATTTTTTATCTTTTTTCCCTTCAGTAAACTACCCTTAAATTTAGGGTTGGATATATTATTTTAAACACTCCTTGGGGGGACACCAGATACCAAGTTTTAGCCCAATTGGTAAAATATTTTTGGCTCTAGCCTGAGGTACAGACGGACAGACAAACAAATTGCATAAACCACTTTTTTGGTTTCAGGGGGTCATAAAAATTGACATTTATGAAAATCTCGAGTGAAATTATTTTGTTTATTACAATAGGCCTATTTTCTCTCCAAGGTGTTGAGAAAAAGTAAAACTATTATGAAAATTAAATTCAACGTTTTTACTGAAGCGATATTTTATTTTATTAGGCCAAAATTTAAGAAAAAATCAGACCTTAATTCATATGTGGGGGAAGCAATAAAAGAAATGGTTTTTGGTTTGTTTTGTTTAAAAACAATATTTTGGTCAAAATAAATTAAATATTGCTCCAAAAACATATAATTTAATTTTCTTCGCAAGATTATATCAACAGTTATTGAATATTTGTCCAGGGTGTCCTGGAATTTAATGGCAACTTTTTCTCTTCATCTAATGCTGCTATGTTCATGGCAGATAGTCAACAATGGTTGGTATCACCACGTGAAGAAAACTAAATTATATATTTTTACTGAAGCAATATTTGATTTCTCTTGATCAAAAAAATGTTGTCTAGTAAAACTGCTAAAACACTGACCTTTACTTGCTTTCCTAATATCCCCATCTTAAACATCGACAACTGTGTTCCTTAAATCACACTGTCCTCTATCCTTCTACTCCCTTTCCCCCCACCTCCCGAACTAATTGTTGCTCCAAGTAACTTTAGTCCCACAATGATGTGTATGATGTTACTTCAGCCGTCAGCAAACGCGACAGACTCTCAGAACCAGAATGGATCTGGGCGCCCCCTGTTGAATATATCTGACATCAAGCGCAACATCGAGCGTTACAATGACCTGCAGACAGTACTCAACGAGGACGTGTTCGGTCCTGTGCAGAACGATTCTCTAGTCATTGTGGTCAGGTGAGTGTGCAGTGAACATTCTCTAGTTATTGTGGTCCAGTGAGTGTCAGTGAACATTCTCTAGTCATTGTGGTCAGGTGAGTGTGCGTGAACATCTTAGTCATTGTGGTCCAGTGAGTGCGCAGTGAACATTCTCTAGTCATTGTGGTCCCGGTGAGTGTGCAGTGAACATTCTCTAGTCATTGTGGTCCAGGTGAGTGCACAGTGAACATTCTCTAGTCATTGTGTCCAGTGAGTGCACGGCGAACATTCTCTAGTCATTGTGGTCCAGGTGAGTGTGCAGTGAACATTCTCTAGTCATTGTGTCCAGGTGAGTGCACGCGAACATTCTCTAGTCATTGTGGTCCAGGTGAGTGTGCAGTGAACATTCTCTAGTCATTGTGGTCCAGGTGAGTGTGCAGTGAACATTCTCTAGTCATTGTGGTCCAGGTGAGTGTGCAGTGAACATTCTCTAGTCATTGTGGTCCAGGTGAGTGTGCAGTGAACATTCTCTAGTCATTGTGGTCCAGGTGATGTGCAGTGAACATTCTCTAGTCATTGTGGTCCAGGTGAGTGCGCAGTGAACATTCTCTAGTCATTGTGGTCCAGGTGAGTGCACAGTGAACATTCTCTAGTCATTGTGGTCCAGGTGAGTGTGCAGTGAACATTCTCTAGTCATTGTGGTCCAGGTGAGTGTGCAGTGAACATTCTCTAGTCATTGTGGTCCAGGTGAGTGCATGGTGAACATTCTCTAGCCTACTTTATCTTGTCATTGGGTAACATTTTCAACCGACAGAGTCAGAGAGGTTGGTTCTGACCCTCAAGGCTGGGGCTCCTGTGCCGACCAGTAGCGTTGTCAAAGTGGTTGCCTGCAACGTGATTTCCTCGAGGCAAGTTCTGGAGCATTTCCTTATAATGTATCCACATCCTGTGCTCTTAGATAACTTTAATGAAATGGGCAAGCTATTTTTAACTCTAATGTAATGTGTTTACATAATATTTATGTGTGTGTTTTACAGAATCACTAGCTTGTAAAGCTAAGTTTAGGAATATAATCTTTATTTTAATAAATTGGTGAATGCAGAGAGAAACTAACTTGAATTATGTTTTTGTGCCAACCCAGGTTTTTGGTGGAGAGGAAAATTAACTAATTAAACAAAACACATGTATTTTTTTTAAACCAAAATGCTAAGGAAATAAAACTAAGTCCCACTAGGTAAATCGTTTAGCACCAAAACTGCTTAAAAAAATATGAAGCACTCTAAACAAATAATGAAGCAATTAGACTGTTTTTTCTTTCTTGACTTAACTGCTTCCTGCACACACTTATTCAATTATTAAAACATTTTACATATTCTTATTTCCATTGTAACTAATTTATGAAATTTCGACTAAAACTTGGATTTGTATCCACTATAAGATTATGTTATTCCTCCATATTAGATCAATAACATGATCTTGAGTCTTTTCACTTACCTGAATAGAAATTCAAACACCACTGAAAATAATTCATGCACATTTTTTATGCTAAAGATTTGATTCTTTCCATATCATAATCACCTGCAGTCCAAAGTTTTTCCGCGTTTGTCTCAGGTCCACACTCGACTCATCTACCTGCGCCACCTAATAGTGAGTCTGGCGCAGGCACGGGACATTGACTCGGTGCTGCTGGTGTTCAGTCACGACTACTATGATGAGGAAATCAACGAACTAGTGCAGAGCGTTGACTTCTGCAAGGTCATGCAGATCTTCTACCCCACCTCTATCCAGACTCATCCACACGAGTTTCCGGGGGAGTCTGCGGGAGACTGTCCCCGCAATGTCAAGAAGGAACAGTAAGTTACTTTACTTAACTAATTACTACTAAACTATTAGCTTATTAAAAAAAAGTGCCTTATAATTAATTGTAAAAAAAATGTATGTATATTCTGCCTCCTCCAAAACTAGTCCCACACCTTGTATAAAGGTCAGTCGATGATTTAGCCACCGCACACACACTCGAGTAACTTAAAAGACAGGCTACAAAACTTTCATATAGTAGGATAAGTTTAATGCACACTGATACTATTAACATAGGGTGACCATTACTACTCATGCCAATCTGGGACAAAAATTATAAAATATAATAATTAACAGTAACATCATTAAAACATATATTTTTGTGTATAAAAATATCACAATAAATATTTACAGTAAGTAATCAAATAACCAAAGAAGAACTTTCAAAATCAGTACTTATATACAGTATAAAATATAAGCAATATGAGGAACATAAAAACACTTTATATTTTAATAATATTTTTCTTCTGAATAATTGTTTTTTTAATCCTCATTGCTTTCAATTAGTTTGTTTTTGAACTCTTCACAGGAGTACACTAAACTATATCTTGTTATAATCATTGCTTTTAATGTTTCTACACTCAGCTGTGTTTTTTCTGCGCTCCATAAATTATTAATTATGGAAAAAATTGTTTCTGTGGCTGAATTTATCCCTGGAAGGCACAAACCTAGCTCAACAGTTTTCTTTAATGTTTCAAAAGAAATGTTGTTGCTTGAAAATTGTTCGAAAATCTCACTCCACTTGTCAATTTCAGTGTTTTTTTCGTTCCATTCTAAAGTTTGTCATTAGTTACATAGACTTGAGATACAAAGTCTCATCGAACAGATCATTTTCCACTGATGACTTATTTGTATTGAAATATTTCATCACATGTTCCATTGTTTTTTAATGTTGTTCTACTGAACTTTAATTTTAAAACCAAGCTATTTAAAATGTTAAGTTTCATCAAACTGTTTTCCCCACAGTTCCAGATAGGAAACAAATTTTTATAAAATTCCATAATGGGGTCAAGAAACCATTCTTTTTTTCTTTTCTTTTGCCCCCCTCGTTAACATTATTGGTCAACATTAAGTTTAATGTTGGTGGAATAAATTGACAAGAAATTCCTTCTCTATATCTAACAATCAAGTTGTCAATTTCGTCAGAAATTTCCATCACTGTCTTTTTTTATCCTTCAATTATTTTCAATGCACTATGCAAAATTGAAGCCTGGTTATGTAAAAGAAAAAAAAAAAACTCTGATTTCTCATCGTTGAAAAAAATTTCCAAACTTGTCGGACATTTTTCGCAGGAAATAAAATATTACTTCAATTGAACAAATAACATTTATACGTTTCTTAACAACTGGTGACTCTTATACCCGTCTGCAATACCTATTTAAGGTCTATAAACAAAGTATATTTATATTAATTAATAAAGTATATGATAGTTAATCTTACGGTGTAGAGATGAGGAAGGAAGCATTTGCGTGAAAGGAGAGCGGTAAACCATTTAGGGAAAACCACCCTCAATAGACTCGAACCAGATTTGAACGCCGATATCCCCGCCTTGAGTACGCCAGTTTAATACGAAATTGACGCGTTGGTCCACTATGCTGCTGAAGCAGGCCGGGACATATTCACCCCCAAAATCTAACTAGGCTCACACTCTTCTTTATTCACCCCTCTCTCCCCAGAGGCAGTTTCAAACTTATTTCAAGTGTACAACAAATTTTCTACAAGAAAAAGTATTGCCATCATTGTACACTTTACAAAACGTAAGTAATCATGTAACTGTAAATATTGTTTTTAATATACTCTCTAATCTTTAAAGATTAAATTAATTTTTACTTATTTCCCTCACCCTATTATAAAACGATTTGCAGTTAATATTTAATATGTCAATTTAAAACAACAAAAATAATAATTAAAAAAAATTCAAGGTATAGTCAATTTTGCAACACGCAACTGCTCAGATAATATTTCAAGCACATATAACAGAAGGTTAATTAAAAATTAAAAATAATTTAAAGCTGCAAGTGGTTTGGCTCGAAGCCCGGCTCGCAGCACTGTCTAGTGTGTTTTGAGCCGAGCCTTGTAACATACTTTGATGTTCATTGAAATACTGACATTCACTGGGTTGCTGCAAGAATTCCGATGAACCCATTTATCCAACGTTAATGAGGCTCGGTTCGAAGCTTGGCTAGAGGCTCGGCTCAGGGCGCAGCTCGCTAGTCTGGACGCTGCTTATTTTTTTGATTTGAAGCTCTCGCTCCTGCTTTTGTTCATTGGATGAACTAAACAAAACAACTCCTTGTTTCTTTTTTTATATTGTGTCCTGACTATTGAGGTCTAGTATAGTTTATCAAAACGCCCGATAAGCCTGACACGCGTTGACAAACCGATTTAATAAAATAACAACTTGTATATTCAAATCAAGACGATTTTCAAAATCTGGGATGTTTTCCGGTACATTTACAAATGAGGGACAGTGTGCTAAAATCTGGGACAAATGGACATTCTACACTAACACCTTTAAATATTCAACCTAAAAGCAGGGCAACAAGGAAGAAAGTTATATGATTGTGCCAGTATTTGCCTGGTGTAATGAATCCCAGACTTCTGAGTCTGGATCAAAAGTGCTAACTGCGCTAATGATCTCAACTCCGATTTAGTAGGCTGAATTGTTATTCTTAAACCGGGTGTACCAAGAATTTGTTTCCTTTTCAAATGACGTCACATTCCTTCTTTCAGTCTAATGCTGGTGCAGTTTCTTAACCCTTTTAGTGTATCAGGGTGATCTGATCGGTTTTTACTAATATTGTTAAAAGTGCCTTCTAGATGTGTGCTATTTCTGGCGTTTCCATATAGATTGAGTTCAATTCTTATATATCAAGCTAGAACGATAATGTACCCCTTTATAATTTTCTACAAAGTTGGCAACATAAATCACCGGCTATACAAAACCTGAAATAGGCTTGGCACTCTACACATGCAGATCCGGAATAGGTCGTGGCACCATAAGGGTTAAAATACATGGGCACAATGTTGGTTGTGTGCGTTGGGTCATCAGACAGGGAGTTCTAAAGTTTTAATCTTGTTTTATTGCAATGGAGGTTGTTTTCTTTGTGTGAGTTTCTAATCTATTCTTTTTTTTTTTTACAACACCACCCTCTTTATTTATGTATCACTTGAATTAAGTCATTAATACCTTTTGTATTTGGTGTAAAATTGTTTTAACTGTTTACTCTATTTGTTTTACTAAAATATAAACTTAAATATCTTAAATATTTGTGAATTTGTGATCCTTACTCTTCATGTTTTAAATTGTAAGCCTTTTCATAGAATATAAAGCTAACCAAAGAACTAATTATGTGTAGTCACTGATCATATGTCTAGTACCCCCATTCCCCTTTTTTATTTCCAGAAACATTAGGCTGTGTAACCACTACATAACTGTCCCATCAAGACCAAATCATAATTTTATAAACACCAACATGACTTCATAATAGCCCATTTTATGAACATTTAAATTCTTTATTTTACTCTCTTAAAGTTTCTGTCAAAATGAAAATTCCTTCTGTAAAACCTGAGAAACAGGTAATTTTGTAATAGTGGCAACCCTGAATGTGATAATTTTTTACTCCACTCTGTTTCCATGGAATGAATATAGATCTGTGTTTATTTTTTCTTTATCAGAGCCAAAGAGATGATGTGCATCAATGCTCTTCACCCAGACTTATATGGTCACTACAGGGAGGCTAAATTCACCCAGACCAAACATCACTGGTGGTGGAAAGCCAACAGGGTGTTCAACCAACTTGAAGTCACTCGCAACCACACAGGTATCTATCAGCCATTTGGTATACAACCAGGGGTTTGCAAGAACTTGAATTCCAATTCAGGCATGAGTCTTTCACAAAAGCTTAGGTTCATTCAAACTGTATTATGTGCCTGGTGAGGGATGACTCATCTTTTATTCTTCTCTCTACTTGTTTGGATGTTGGCTGTGTAGGACTACTTCTGTCTCTGTTGTGTGCCTGGTGATGAATCACTCATTTCTTACTCTTATATTTTATTTTGAGTAAGGTATTCACCAACTTTCTTGATTCTCAGAAGGCCAATATTCAATTCTTGTTTAGTGCACTTAAAGATAATTTAGCCCATAATGCGGTTCCCATTCTCTGCCGAGGTAAATTTCAGTGTAATGGAATAAAATTTACCTTCTCATAATGCTCCATTAACTTAGATAATGTGGTCACTTTCACTAGCACATTGGCATTAGAATTTAAATGGTAGAAGGCCACCTTGTTTCTTTTGGGTGTATGAAGTGTGAGCCATGTGCAGCTACCATATCTTGTTTCTATTGGGAGTATAAAGTGTGAGCCATGTGTAGCTACCATATCTTGTTTCTATGGGAGTATAAAGTGTGAGCCATGTGTAGCTACCATATCTTGTTTCTATTGGGAGTATAAAGTGTGAGCCATGTGTAGCTACCATATCTTGTTTCTATTGGAGTATAAAGTGTGAGCCATGTGCAGCTACCATATCTTGTTTCTATTCGGAGTATAAAGTGTGATCATGTGTAGCTACCATATCTTGTTTCTATTGGGAGTATAAAGTGTGAGCCATGTGTAGCTACCATATCTTGTTTCTATTGGGAGTATAAAGTGTGAGCCATGTGCAGCTACCATATCTTGTTTCTATTGGGAGTATAAAGTGTGAGCCATGTGCAGCTACCATATCTTGTTTCTATTGGGAGTATAAAGTGTGAGCCATGTGTAGCTACCATATCTTGTTTCTATTGGGAGTATAAAGTGTGAGCCATGTGTAGCTACCATATCTTGTTTCTATTGGGAGTATAAAGTGTGAGCCATGTGCAGCTACCATATCTTGTTTCTATTGGGAGTATAAAGTGTGAGCCATGTGCAGCTACCATATCTTGTTTCTATTGGGAGTATAAAGTGTGAGCCATGTGTAGCTACCATATCTTGTTTCTATTGGGAGTATAAAGTGTGAGCCATGTGTAGCTACCATATCTTGTTTCTATTGGGAGTATAAAGTGTGAGCCATGTGTAGCTACCATATCTTGTTTCTATTGGGAGTATAAAGTGTGAGCCATGTGTAGCTACCATATCTTGTTTCTATTGGGAGTATAAAGTGTGAGCCATGTGTAGCTACCATATCTTGTTTCTATTGGGAGTATAAAGTGTGAGCCATGTGTAGCTACCATATCTTGTTTCTATTGGGAGTATAAAGTGTGAGCCATGTGTAGCTACCATATCTTGTTTCTATTGGGAGTATAAAGTGTGAGACGTGTGTGTTTGCTAGGGATGGTGTTGTTCCTGGAAGAGGACCACTACGTCGCAGAAGACTTCATCCACGTGATGCGTCTAATGGAGAAGACGTGTCGTTCCAGCTGTGACAAGTGTAACATCCTGTCCTTGGGGACCTACCTCAAGACATACAACTACTATGGAGACTCTAAGAAGGTAAGAGTCTTGTGAGCCTCCGCCACTGTCATACTGATCTTTTAAAACTGATGTGGTCAAACCATGCTTTCAACCCCCATGCCTTTTATATCATTAATGAGCTAGTTTAATAACGCTTTGTTAGCTCTCCCCAATTCATATTCTTACTCTGTCACAATGAGTTTACATTTGTAACCAATCATTGCGGGTGAAGATTTCTACTTCACATCTTTAAATCTTGAAGGATATTTGAGATTCAAGGACTCAAAAATAAATGTTATATTCAAGATTCAAATTGGTTAAAAAAAAAAAAAAAAAAGTCAATTAATGTTAACAAAATCAAAATTGATGGAGGTAAATAAAAAAATTAGGTAAATTTATCCTTTTACACTTTCAATCTTTACAAAGATTTTGATTTGAGCTCAGGTGGATTTGATCTATTTCAAGTTACTTGGCTATGTCTCCATAAGAAAATGTGCTATTTACACTGTAAGACTTTGTATATGAAAAGTTTTAAATGGCGTTTTTAATAGGTACTAGCGTGCATTAAAAATAGATTTAAAACTTTCACTAAAACATATTCATTTTTAAAGTACCATTTAAATAATAAAAAAAACACATCATCTCAATAAATCTATAGGGTTTCTAGATCAATTATATTGTACTTATGTAGATTTTAAACGAAATGTTATCTTGATAAGGCTCCCATCCTGTATCCAACTTTGAAATAGCAATTAGATTAAGTACATATATATTTATTTTATAATGGAAACCAGAGTAGTTTACATTTTTATGTATGTGTGACATTAACAACGCATGCTACAGACACACTACTAAGCGTGTTGAAGGTTCCCTTGCTTATGTGTGTTTATGTCTATGTTGGTGTTTGTACTCTTAATCGTCAGTCATTTAAGCACTCACTTTTTGTTCTCATTTTGGTTATTTTGATTTGTCTTGTCTCAAATTTATTTTTCCAAAACCAAAATGTACATAAAACTAGAAAATATTCCCAAGAATTTTCACACATAATGCATGCACTGTCTCACAATCTAGAAATTAATATATGAGGGGAGATGACCCACAATTAGGGTTTTTACAAGGTTTATTAAGGGGGTATTTAGAGTGCTTACAGGTTTTCTAAATGGTATATCACCCACATTTAGAGTATTTACAGGGTTTATTACAAAGTTATTTGGATTCTTTATAGGGCATGCTAAGAGTATATTTAGAGTGCTTACAGGGTCTATTAAGAGGTTTTCACCCACAATTAGATGGTTTTTAATTGCTTATTTTAAATATAAATAATAACTGTGTATGTAAAAATTAAATTAACAATTAAAGTAAAGAATCAAAAGTTGATATTCAATTGAGTGAAAAATGATAATATAAATGAGTTAATTTAGTAGGATTCCAGTATTGGAAATATCCGTGATGATAACATTCATGAATCAGTTAATTATACATTGGAACCATGAATTTACTTTTTCTTTGTAACTGGAATTGATTCGCGTTTTTAAGGAAGAATTGAACCAACCTATCTTCATTATAATTGAGAATTCTTTTAATTTTCAGACTAACTTTATACTTTTCTTAGTTCTTAATTTTATCTATCACAATAAAGAACAAAGATTGCTAAATGGCTGTATTTAATATAGTTGAGTAGGAGGATATAAAGGTAAGATCTACACACTTTCCAGAAAAATGCAGGCTCAAAAGTTCACAATAAACATGCAACTAAACACATGGCAATCATTTTTGGACCAAATCACACCACTAACTCAGCAGAAGAGTGTACGTATAACACTGACTGGACTATGCCTGATCATTATTGTTTGTGTTAATGATGACCTTTAGCCATAGTGAACTTTGGAGTCTACAATTTTCTTTTATTCTCCTTTCAGTGTTTATTCTATTACAATGAAAATATGTTTCATGTCTAATCAAAAATAAAAAAATAAAAAAAAGTTCATCTCTACATATAGCAAGTTTTTTCAACACCTTTTAGGTACAAATAATGCTGAGCCGCGTTGGTTCTTTCAACTAATTAAATCACATAACAGTATTTCTTAGAATAATATTATGAGATGAATCAATTTTACTGTCCAAATTGTGTGAATATGTCAAATTTCTTTTTCTTTTGACATGTTAGCTATATACCTTCTTCACTTTCATAGCACATATATTTTTGTTCTTCTCTCAATGCTTTTATAATGTTTTTATTTATGTACACATTGCTACATACTGTACATGTCAAATATTGTTAATACTGCTTCTCTTGTCCGCTCACTGTGTTTTCATACTTTGTGGAAAATCATTTAATTGTAAATAATGGCTTACAACTCATTAATATGTTTGACTTCCTTAGTCCATCTTCATTTCCCCAACACATTTTAATTTTCCTGTTTTGTTGTGTGCTCCTTTACATTTTTCCAGCCTATTTACATTAACCTAAAACCATCTTTTTGATCTGACATAGACCTGAGATTCTAGATCGTGTCTGACATTAACCTGAGATCCTAGATAATGTTTGTTCGACATTGACCTGAGATCTTAGATAGTTTCTGACATTGACCTGCAATCCTAGATAGTGCTTGACATTGACCTGAGATTCTTAGATAGTGGTTGATATTGACCTGAGATCCTAGATAGTGTATAACATTGACCCAAGATCCTAGATAGTGTTCGACATTGACCTGAGATCTTAGATAGTTTTCTGACATTGACCTGCAATCCTAGATAGTGCTTGACATTGACCTGAGATTCTAGATAGTGTCTGACATCAACCTGAAATCCTAGATAGTGCCGACATTGGCTTGAGATCCTAGAAAGTATCTGACATTGACCTAATATCCTAGATAGTGCCTGACATTGACCTAATATCCTAGATAGTGCCTGACATTGACCTAAGATCCTAGATAGTGTCTGCCATTGACCCAAGATCCTAGATAGTGTTTCACATTGACCTGAGATCCTAGACAGTGTCTGACATTAACCTGAAATCCTTGATAGTGTCTGACATTGACCTGAGATCATAGATAGTGTCTGAAATTGACCTGAGATTTTAGATAGTATCTGAAATTGACCTGAGATCCTAGATAGTGTCTGACACTAACTCAAAATCTTTGATAGTGTCTGACATTGGCCTGATATCCTAGATATTGTCTGACATTGGCTTGAGATCCTAACTAGTGTCTGACTTTGTCTTGAGATCTTAGATAGTGTCTAGAATTGATCTGAGATCCTAAATAGTGCCTGACACTAACTCGAAATCCTTGATAGTGTCTGACATTGGCCTGATATCCTAGATATTGTCTGACATTGGCTTGAGATCCTAGATAGTGCATGGCATTGGCCTTACACAATAGATACTATCTAATATTGACTCCAAAGTTCAAGGTTCATTCCTGACCAGTAAAACTAAGAAATATTTTTTCCACCCTCCTACCAGAAACATATCACAATAGTTCAATTTACTCGAATTTTCAACCATCTTACGTCCTAAGTTACATAAAACCATAATCATCCTGACAAGTTTTAACTCCACTGGTCCATCTTTATCGCCTTGATCTTGACCTGTGCTCGTGTTCTCGGCACAATGAGAGTTCCCCTCCCGCCTGCAGTGAGTCTCGCACTTGCCATGTATGTGTGTTGTTGTATGTCTTGTCTCTGTCTGTCTTGCAGAAGGAGGCTCTGAAAGCCATGAAACGCCATCAATCTTTCTCTCCAGGCTCAATGGCTCCGTCTTGGGGTTCCAGATCTTACCCACCCTCTATCAACACTACCAGAAGGTAGAGCACATGTTGCTGACGACCTTTTGTTCAATTTGCTGATCAATAGAGGGGTGGGGGGCTTAGTTTATTAGTTTAGAAATGAACCATATTTAGTCTCTTATCCTCTACCTTTGCTTTTAAGAGTCTGGCACGAGCTCTTATGCCGGGAATCAAACCTAGTCCTCTCGAACAATATTTAAGAACGTTGCTTTGTAGACTGCTAACAGTGGCTTGTGGGTTGCATGTTTGAGATGATTCCTTAGTGAAGTAAAAATTATCTAACCCTGCATAGAAATTATAAAATATACAAGGTGATGCACATAAAGCTGGCCCCAACAGCAACACACAGTTAAATGGTTTATATTTGGTAATAAGGTACTATAAATTTAATCACCTTTCCTGCACATGTTAATGCTATTTGTTGGAAGTTTGTCTTCATTGTCACCCTTTCACAATATGTGTTGAAAGTGGTCTTCCCCAGCTGTAATGCTTTTTTCCACTCGCCAAAGCATGTTCCAGAAAATTCCCTCAGATTCGGTGAATGTAATACAGGCAATCACATGCCCTATGTTGGTTTTCAACTTTTCCAACGTTTTAGAGTTGTAGCGGTAAACTTTGTCTTTAGTAGACCCCAGAGGTAAAAGTTGCACAGTAATAAATTGGTAGAATGGGTTAGCCATAAATTATTACCAATTGCTCTTTTGTGAGTAAAATTACTATGAATTGGAAAGAGTGAGCAATGAGAATTACGGCAAGTCCCTCCATCCTGTTGGAAGAAGGCATAAGTGAGATTATATGGCTGTCAACTGACTTCCAACTGCCATGTAAATCTGTAGATAAACGTCTGTATTCACATTCTCCTAAAATATATTTAAAAAAAAATAGTCTGATGATCCATTGCCTTGACACAACACACCAGACAACAACTTGTAAATCATGAAGTTGTTTCTGGTGTAACTTGTGCTGGTTTTCAGTAGCTCATTGTCGTGTGTTCTGCAAATTGACATATCCCAAAAGAGGGAACCATGCTTTGTCTATTAAAATGAAAAGAAATGGGCCGAACAGTCCTTCAGAAACCATCTCTTAAGAACCACTGAGAGTATTGGATGTGTCTCCCTATATCAAGTTTTTTTACTTTATGAACAACATTCACACAATAAGTCTTTACTTTCAAATCATTCATTACAAGCTGAATTGACCTACAGTTAATGATTCTCTGCTGGGATAAACGCTGTGTTGACTTAGGGCTCATTTTGATACGTTTCCCTACATTGTTGACAGCTTCTGGTATGCATGCAGTTCTTTGGTTCACACTCTTAGCGTTCAGTACAAAATCCGTTTGATGCAATTTCTGCAATAAGTTCAGAATTATTGCTTTAGTAGGAACATTGGCAACAGGTTTTTTTGCTTCATATTGTTAACTGCTCAACATGAAGAAATGCGTTGTTTGAGAATTCTCCTCCCCAATAAACGCACATTGTTCAATTGAATACGGTATGACTCACACACAGACAAGACATACACTGAACTAATCTCCCTGAACTGAACTTAAATGCAATTTGTCGAATAGTTTCCTGCATGAGAATATGAAATATAACATGAAAACTTTGTGTTGGGGTAGCGCCGGTTTTATGTGTGCCATTCTTTATCATTAAAATAAATTAAACTGTGAAAGATTAAACCATCTACCATGTGAATAAGGTAAATTTTCATTGTAGACAGGTATAATATTCAAACCAAATAGCAGGAGGGCCAACTTAACTAGAATAAAATATTTGTAAATTTGAAAAATAACACCTGGACATGGAAATCAAATCCAAACCATTTGCTTTCCACTCCAGTGTTCTCCCACAAAGCTATCCAGGATTCGTCTTGTGCTCAGAGCCATTCTTCACTTATAGCTTATGGCAGAGTCTGTGATGGACATGTGGAAATCATTGGAGAACAATTGATCTATCATTGAAAGCACAGCCACCAGCAACTCGGGAGTGGCTTTATGCTGCTGTTAGTAGCCTACAATGACATTGTACATGTTATTCGCTTTCAACAAACCACTGTGTTATTATGTCACCAAATTACAAAATATAATCAAATTTATTTTTATCTAACTATAAAAAATAATCTTGCCCAGGCGAAAAATTGCAGAAGTCAACTTTCTTGCTTGTCTAAGTCACCGGGTTTGTGGTAAAGTCAACCTTAGGTTCTGACGGTTTTTGATATTTGTGATAATCAACAGTTCAAGTCCTGTTTTTTAGAGACGTTAACCATTTTTTATGACAATAGGAAATTCTCTCTTAATAACGTCCATATATTCACGTAATAACGTAAATTATATAGAGATTGTGGCTTCGCTATTGGAAATTTTCAAACTTTGATATGATAATCTTCGAAGTAAACACTTTTATTTTTAAAAAAAATAATTAAAATTGGTTTGTTAAGACATGAGAAATAACTGTTGAAATAAATTGCGGCTTCTCCTTTGAATATTTTTGAAATTTGAAATTTTTGGGAAGTTATAGGATTTTGTGCGGGGTTACCTAAAATATATTTTTTTACTTTTTATCTTATCCTGTTTCCACTACAAATTAAATTATATGTTGTTTATGGGGAACAAGTTTGTAACCTTATTTACAGAACCATCCCTCATAATCTGCAATGATTATTCATCCTACATTTGAATCAATAGCATGGGATCCTATTCATAAATAATATTTAAGTGCATCTTTGAGCAGTGTTTCCCTAACTTTGGCCAACTGCCTACCCGTTTTGGGGCCGTGGTCTTACCAATATACCCATTCCAGCACTTCATATAAAAAAGGAAACAAATATTGGTGGTCAGTCTTAATTTTAATAACGCTTTAATGGTAAGTTAAACAAAGCCATGACAAGAGAAGGAAAGGCTGATAAAAAGTCCATCAAAATCTGCATTAATTTGTTTATCAAACTTACTATTGTAAAACAAAATGTTATTATTGTGGCTCAAGCTTGAATAGCCTAAAAATTATATAAAAATAACCTAAAAAATAACCAGAAATAAAAAAATTACTTTAAATTTATATTTAAAAAATCCTAAAAATATGAAGAAAAAAAGAAAAAGTAATGAATGCACAGGATTAAATCAAACACTTATGTTACAAATAGTAACTAAAAATATATGTATGCAATGAAAACTAAACTCTTGCATTTTGCCTTAATATGATTTTAATTTAGAAATATTTGCTTCAGAGGTAATAGCTACCCCTTTCCAACACAACCTGCTTGAGCCTAGGTATGTGTATTTTACAACCATATCATACAAGTAAAGAGGATACAAAGTTCATAGCTTACATTATCTTCTAATTCTGACAAAAATGTTTTAAAAAGTATGATTATTTTTAATACTTAAATATATAGTATTTAAAAATATACTAATTCAACATAAATGAGTAAAAATAACAACAACAAAATACCTACTCTAAAATGATGCAAGCCTAGAAAACATTAGTTAGAAATTCAAAATGAAAAAATAGTATAAAACGTGAAAAAGCTTTTATATCCAAGGGATTATGAAAAAAAAAATGTAGGCCTAGGTACATGACATTTTCTGTGATGTACCAAAAAAAGATTACATGGTATACAAATCCAGGCCCTGGTTAGGATGAATAAAACGTGAAAAATTACATAAGCTTGGGGTTATGCATACCTTCATTATTATTCATCATCATCATCATCATCATCATCATCATCATCACCATCATCATCATCATCATCACCACCACCACCATTCACTGTTTTCAGCCTGTGACCGGGTCAGTTTAGTAAAATGTCTCTATCTTACCCATACCACAGTTTGGAAAATACTGCCTTAAAGTTTATGTGATAAAATTTCCACATCTTGCCTCTTCCTAATGAATGTATGGATTCGCGAAACTTTTACATTCTACACTCAGCTGCAGGCTCTGAGGGAACTACATACAATTGCAGTACGTACACATAATTAGATTATGATTAAAAATGAGGTGGCCCAATGGCTAGATAATTTTATAATAAAGGAAATTGATAAAACTAAAGAAATAGGAAAAATAAACTACTAAGAATAAGAATAAATTTGATGAAGAAAGCCCACCTAGGGAAAGAGGAAAGATGTGGGAAGAATCCAATGCACAAAGGTGACTTCTTCTTCCTTTCTTCTGTCTTCTATAGTAGAAGTAGTCACACACACATTTTAACACAAATATAATAATATTTCGGCATTGTTGCCTTTATCAAACACAAAGAAGAAGAGAGTACAAATAACACAAACAACACAAACAATGGATTACTCCATCTAGTACGTACACATATAAACTATCAATCTACTCCGGGCTGACAACTGTGAGGGAACTACATAACTTAGTGCTAGACAACATATTTGTTTTCATCATGTCTTGAGTGACATTGTATTCGTATGATAAAGGATATCAAGTACTCATTTAAAAATGATGTTAGATATTTAATTAAACTAAAATGGTTTCACTAGGCAAAGGCAGTATTTTTACTGCTCCACTTTCTTCTATATTTTATGGATGTATAGGTTTAGATTAAAAACTTGATTGGCAGACTCAACAAAAACCTTGGATGTTTGCTAAACTCTTTTTTAAGGCAATCCTCTAAAACTTTTTTTTTTTACTGTGCATGATAGGATTATGGTGTAACTTAGTTTGGTGCCGTAAAATGTGTGTTGCATTTACAACACTTGCTTTTGTTTTACTTATATTTGTCATACTCTTAATGCATCATATTGTTTTCTTTCTTACTGGTTTTATGGTTGCACACTTTCTCTTTTGTCTTGTGAACCTGCTTTATCCTATAATCTTCTATAATATAAGTTGTTGGAGATATTTGGGTTTTCAATGTTTTATATGAGCATAGCTTACGAGTGGGAAGATGTATTTTTGAATATCCTATTTAAGTGCACATGTGCTAAGGACACCATGTTTTAGTTGTACATGTGTAGTTTCAAGTTACTAGTTACTCAGTCACTCCAAGGTTATTCACAAGAGTGTATAGTAATTTGTTGTCTCAAATATGTTAGTTTTTGTTAATCAATAAAACCATCTTTATTATCACATTTAACATTCTGAATATCTATTTTAATTTTACTACTTATATCAATGCATAAAATATGTTATATCAAATTAGGAGCAATTTAATTGTATATCTTTTAAGAGCCAGTCTCACCCCAATAAATAATAATAATAATAATAATAATAATAATAATAATAATAATAATAGTGATCATGATGATAGTAATAATGGTGATAATAATAATAATGATGATGATGATGATGATAAATAATAATAATAATAATAATAATAATAATAATAATAATAATAAATAATAATAATAATAATAATAAAATGTTTGGGCTATATCACTCTGTACCTCAGTTTGTGGCAAGATTAACCAGTAGGCCTACTAACGTACCATTGCCCACGGGAAGCCCAAGTGTACAATCATACATTCTTTTCATGTGGGCTCTTTCCATGTCCTGATGAAGTGAAAGGATGATGGTAGTGAATATGACTGTGTGTAGCCAATTAAGATCCTAAATTAACTATGCCTATTTAACCAAACTGTGGTGACCATGGGAATTATTTCCCTTATGAGAGAAATCCCTTGGGCGACAATTGAACCTAGAATCTCTAGGTCAGCAGCCAGGAGCTCTGACCACTATATCAAGAGGCTGGCTGCCCCTCAGATAACACCTAAATTAGGTTGGTAATAAAGCTCAGACCAGATACCTCATTGCGGTAAGGTTTTTTTTATTGTGCTTTAGAGAACAATGGAATTGAGTCCAGTGAAACAGTTTCACCATATTTTGAAAAATATATACAACAAAATTGAAAAATTATCATTATAAAGTGATTAGAACTATTAAAATGATCACAATTTCATTGTTGTCAAATGACGGATGCAATAAATTGTACTTATATACATTTACTGGTCTTCTATTTGGTAGCCTGGTTGATCGAATGTGAGACAGACTTGAGTATATTAAAGGTATTTTGCCAAACAGCGAAAGTCAACCTTCACTCAACCACACCAGAACCATGACCCTACACCACTTAATTTTTTTTAAATTAAATTTTCTTTCATTGAACCTTACTTTTGTATCTTTATTGATTTAATAAAAAAAAACTGATATACAAGTACAATATCAAATGAGAGAATTGGTATCCAACTTTTAATTTTTCAAATTGAACTTTTAAAATGTCGCTATATAACAATTTTACTTGAGATAATAATTAACTAGTTAGGTAGAGTTTTGAGGTTTTTTTTATTCTAAACTTATCTCAAGCAATCGTCTCAGAAAGTACTTGAATACCGAGTTGAGTCAAGCCAAAATAGAATTCAAATGGGTATTTGATAATTATGTGGTTGGAGGAGGTAGTTGGGAGAAAAGCAAGAAGAAGAGGGATGGGCGCTATAAAGGAATACATCTAGAAGAGGGGTGAATGGAGGGCCATAAATGATGAAGAAATGTATCTAGATAGAAAAAACGGAAGAGATTCACAAATTATACCCAGTTCACTGGAACAATAAACTGATGATTATTTGATAACTAATGCTTTTAATTAGACATCAAGTGATTGTTAAAATTAAAAACTTATTTTAATTAAAAGAAAACTCTCATGTTTAAAATAATGTAACACATAAATAGTCTTAAACAACATGCTCATAATTTGAGTACTCACAGACCCCTATTATTTAGTGGGATTTTAAGTTTCAAAATTAGTTTACTTTTGAAATTTTTTGTTTAGTTAATCAATAAAAGTTAAAATCCAAACTTGAGGTGAGGATGCAGTGGACATGAAAAAAGTCCAGTGTTTTTATTTTCAGTTTTTATAGCAAAACTTTTTTGCCCAAAGAAATTGAATATTGCTCCAGTAGAAATATAGAGTTTAATTCTCTTCACACCTGCCTCACTGGCGTAGTTGGCTAACATGCTAGTCGTGTTGAGCTCGACTGCTGAGGACGGGGAGATCGAGGTTCGAATCTCGGTCGGGTGAACTGGGGGTGGTTTTCCTAAATGGTTTTCCACTCTCCCTCCACGCATATACGGGTTCACTTCCTCTAATTCAACATTCCCAATTCCTAATCCATTAGCGTAATTAGTACTTAAAGCGTATAACCCTAACGAGTAGTAAGGGGTGGTGCTAATATTATTATTATTAATTCTCTCCACATCTTCACATAATGATATCGTCAGTTGTTGAATATCTGTCATGAACATAGCAGCATTAGAGGACAAAAGTTGTCATTAAATTCCAGGATACCCTTGACAGATATTCAACAACTGTTGATATCACCATGTGAAGAAAATTAAACTCTATGTTTATACTGAAGCACTATTTGATTTATTTTGATATAAAAATTGCAAAAATACTTACCTTAGCTACTGTTCTCTACTTATCCACCTTATGGAGAAAAAAATAAAAACAATAGACTGGTAATTAGTGTTAGTCCTAAATGTTCTTTCCTCCCGATATTCTCTTGTATGGTGCTAGTTTGAACCTCTTCCCTTCATCACATGGTTGTATATAGAAATTAAGAGACATACCCCCCACTGAGTTATTGTTTTCCTGCTCCCCTGACAGGCTGAGGTGACCCCGTGGATCAGCAGCAAACACAACATGGGCATGGCATTCAACCGCAGCACGTGGCAGGACATTCGGCACTGTGCCGAGTTCTTCTGCACTTATGATGACTACAACTGGGATTGGAGCCTGCAGCACATCTCGCAGGGATGCTTGGCCCACAAGCTGCACGCTATGGTCATGAAGGGCCCTCGCGTCTTCCACATTGGCGAGTGGTCAGTAGTGTCATCTCACCGTTCAAGACCTCTTGTTAATTTATTGTTACGCCAAACAAATTGTTGTACATGGCTTGAAACATTTCATACCAGTCCTGTCCTTAGGGCAGAGCAGTTGTAGAGGCCAACTCTAGTCCTCAAGGTAGTGATGGGAGGAATCGAGTAAAAGTAGTCGAGAACATTGATTCTGCAGCAAATCGGCTGTACTCAATTCTTCTGGAAATTCTCGAGTTATCCTAGTTGAACCTTGTTATTCTTTATCTTTAGGTATAATTGACCTTATTGGTTGGTATGTTTACTCTGTTATTTTAATACAAAACCTTTTCTCCTATAAAGCTCATTTTTCAGCCATAGACACTTTGCTACATTAAACTCAACCTTAGGGTTTGACTGTTTCAAATCAGAATCGAAGATCACGTTTCCAATTATTTTTAAAAGTAGTCGGTCCAAACTTCTTGACTATTTTTACTTGCTTATCTGACTCTTATTAGTTTTAAGTTAAAAGTAATATATTTCCATCACAAATATGTGTTCCATAGAGCTCATTTCAAATAACAGTTTCTGTTGCTTCGGGAAAATCTCCCTTTATTGTTCAATTATCATACATACAATCTCAATACAAAACACTCGAAATTCAAGTTAAGGACTTGGTCGCTAAGCAAATCTCATTTTCGATTATTTTAAAAGTACTTGGTCAAAACTACTTGATTCTTTTTACGCAGAGATCCAATCCCCACACTCGCAAATAAGTAAACATGGAAAGAGTTTTCTTAATAAATAAAACTACAGGTATTGAACAAAATAAATAAAATATGACTAAATTAATTTTTTTAAGTGTTATAAAAAACATACCTAAAGATTTGTTGATAATCCTCTTAAAATTGGAATAGTACATTTATAATATGTCTTCATCTGATATTAGTCTTGACTTTGATTCCTATACATCTAAATTAGTCTATTCATTATTATACTCACTGTCTAGTTCACTTAATTTAATACATATGTATATAATAATAAAAATAAAACTTCAATAGTAGTAGATTTATAACAAATGACTCGACCTAAAATAATGCTGGATAGGTTGTTGGTAAAGTATGTCAATATATTCTTTTATAAAACTAATATTTTTAGCTTTATAATAACAGTACATTGGTCAAGCAACGTGAAAACTGAAACTATGAGGAGGGAGGTCAGTGAAGACAGAAAGAGCTTATATCATTGGTGTTGAATTCCTTTGAAAGGCTCGATGAGCACATATTTCACAATCTTCTGAACATGAGTAATAAGGGTTAACCAATTGTTATTGGAAATGTGTTTGAATGTATGTTTCCCTCTAAAGTACTCAACTACTTTTACTCAAGTACTTGCTTCTTTTAAAATAGAATCAAGTAACTACTTGATTCTTAGAAATAACCGATTTTGCCCATCACTTCCTTAAGGAGTTTAAATAAATCTCTGGAGGGGCGAAGGAGAGAGACTGGCCTAAATACTTAGTATCTTAATGAGTTTGTGCTACTGGCCAAATATTGACGTTCATAACACTAGTTGGGAGGGCTCGCTGCTGATGTTGCTGTGCGAGATTAAGTTACTTTGTGAGTCATGTGCTGAGCTAAACTTCTGTCAATTACCCTATTTTTTTTAAATACTAGCATTTGCTTGGAAGGAGGATGTAAAAACTATGTGGGGGAAGAAAAAATATTTTTAGCAACTCTAGTTAAAATTGAACCTTAACAACATAAAAACATCAAACTTGTATTTGTATGTGTTTTTATTTTTATGGTTTCAGTGGTGTGCACCACAAGAAGGCCAACTGCGAGTCGACAGCAGTGATATCAAAAGTGCAGCAGGTGCTGAAGTATGCGAACAAACATCTGTACCCCAGCTACCTCACCCTCACAGTCACCAACATTAACAAGAAACAGAAGCTGCGCAAGGGGAACGGGGGTTGGGGTGACATTCGGGACCACCAGCTGTGCGTCAACATGACCCGGCCGGGCAGGTAGCAGAGGGCCCCCCTCGGACATCGACATCCCGACTACTGACCCCCAATGTTCCTGATGAACTACATTTGCTCTTATTAACCAGCATCTTATCTCGAAAGGAATTCTACGACACTCGACACTCGGCTTGAAATGATAATATGTACACAAATTTGCGATTATTGTGGGGTTTATTGAAGGGGTGAAGGGTGGGATCGTATTGTCGCAAGGGACAAAATATGCCGAAAAATTAATTTAAGAGGTGACCATTTTAAATATATATATTTCTCTGGCCAGTTTTAAATATGTGTTCTTCATTAATTTAATACAAGTTAATGTATCCTTCCAGAAAGCTCAGAGGTGATAAATTAGTGGTGTACATTTGAAGATAAAGTTTGTGATTGTGAACATTGTGAACATGACAAACAATCATAACAGATATAAAAACTTAAAAAATTATATTGTATTGTTGAGTGAAAATACCTGCAGGCAGCTATAATTTGACATATCCTGGGAATAAACGTTAAAAAGGGGATTTTATTGGTATGTTTATCATGCAGGCTATTGATGTCATAATCTAAGGGGCTATGAGGGACGAAGAGAGGAGTTAACAGGCTACACCCTAGAATTTGCCTGGTTGAGAAACCACAGTGGAAATCAAAATGTGGAAATCAACCCCAGGACACTCGGCTGGGATTTCGCATAGTCAAATCTTGACCTTTTTTGGCTAGAGTTAGGAGTGCAATCAAATTAATTTTAAAAACATAACTCTAGATTATGATGTGTATGATTTTAACTCCTCTGGTATTTTCATCAAACAAGCAAGGATTTAAAAAAAATAAACCATTTCATCTGATTGGTTGCAGCTGACTGAGGGTTTCACCGAAGCTGTCTATGTTTAGCTGGTCTTCTTGTTCTCGAATCTTAAAAACAATCCTTTGATAACTAGGATTGTAATTTAATTATTTTTATTTATTTTTTTATTCACAAATTCACTCAAGTCATCCAATTACATATCTTTCTTTGATTGGATCAACCCTTTTATTTCTGCATTGTAAAATATATAATATTTTTTAGCCTTAAGGAGAAATAGTTTATTGCAAGGGTTATGTTTTGTGAAGAAAATATCATGGGCGCTCTTAACTACCACTTGTGTATTGTCACTTTATTGGTTTAGTTTTTGGTGACCAGACTCCGGCAATTTAAAAAGTAAAAGGTTGATTTGCAAAGGTCATTAGTGAACAGATGTCCTGAAGCACTAGTTTGGACTTTGATAAAAAATGAAATTATTAGTAAAATTCTATAAACATTAAAAAATGAAATCATTAGTAAAGTTCAATAAACACATATATGTAAATAGAAATTTGCAAATTTGTTTTTTTGCAGTAAAAGTAGAAAGTTACACTTTTAAAAAAAATGTCCTTAGATTAATTTGTATTAAACTTGTTTGCATCTTAAATATAATTATTCATATTTTACCCATTACCATTTTACCATATTTACCACTATATATAATAAATATCAACATCACTTAACTCCAAATAGGAATTATGTTAAGAAAACCCCAGCTCTTTTTTCTTGCAAAACATACCCATCAATATGGGTAAAGTTGATACGAATTTAGAGTTTTTTTAAAAATAACATAAGGTTCAAGAACAATCTCCTGCCACTAAAAAAAATATCACACCTAATGTGTAATTATATTTTATAATTTACAAGTGAATAACTTTAGTAGCATAAGGTGGGGTAAAATTGATCACTTATTTCATCTTTATTCTGGTCAACTTTTAACACTTGTGATTCCAAATATATTAACACAGGCTAATCTTTTTTTTTTTTTTTAATTATTACTCACCTTAAAATATTTATTTTGACTATTTCTACAATCATCAATAAAATTATTTTCGAGTAAATAATGAAAATTCATTGAATAATGATATTAATGTTTATAATTATAAAGACTAAGGCACACCTAGTCCTTGTTTACTCCAACTTACTTTCATTACTAATCACTAACACTTTTGTCATCAAGTTTGTGAAAACTGTATGGATTACATCTTTGATCTATAGCCTCATATTTTCCTGAAACCTGGCTTTTATAAATTATTCATTTATCTTCAACTGATGGATAGTGAGGAAAAAGTGTTTGTTTTTGCTATTTGAATTTTATTAAAAATTTGACCTTAAAAAACTCTACTTATTTTAATATATATATCTGTTTAAAATTTGGTCAATATAAAACCACCTTTTATCAGGTTAGCCAGACCAAAACATCTCTCTACTGGTTTCTTGAGGAACCAATTCATTACTGCCTCCAGAATTAGTACTAGTACTAATGTTAGTGGAGCTTGAGTCTGGTGAATCAACTTTTTATTCTTTACAGCAGTTACCCTATAATTTTACTTATATTATCAGATGTTGTGGCAAAATTCTAAGATCTTTGACATAGACTGGCCTACCAAGTGTAACATAACATTTACCCTTCTCTGTCTTCCACAACTAGCTGACCCTCTATTAAGAGTTTATTGAGTTTTAAGAAATTCTTATAGTTCTGAAGCCCACTTTACACTATAATTATCCTGAGAATCTTTCATATCATCAGCTGGAGTTTCTTCAGAACCGCACTGTGCTTAAAGGAATGATCTCTGATACTTTGAAGCCAGAAAGAACATTTGCTGGGTTGCTGATTCCAACATTATTCTTTGATCCACCTAATTTCTTTGGAAACTCAGATTTTAGCAAAACCTCACCATTTTTTAACTTCACCAAATGTGGTGCTTTCCACACTATTCTATCACCGCATCAGAGAAGTGATTAGATATATTTTCACCAATTAGAACTACAGGGCTGTCAAGATTCCTAATCCAAGGAATCAGAAAACTAAAACATTCTTCAAACGTTTCAAGTCAATAAAACTGGATTTATTAGATCTATATTCAGACCTTGCAATAACTCCTTCATTCCATGATTAATAAACATGCAAGGCTTTATAAACAATGAATGTTAGGAAGGACTTTGTCTTCACCTGTCTCGCAATCATCACATTTAATCTACTCTTATGTGTCCAGAAGTCTATCTCCTTGTTTGATAAGCACTTCACTTGCCCCTGGGTTGTCCTGAAAATTAGTTTCACCAAGATTTATTGTGTTTTACGGTGGAAAACCAAGCAATATAAATTGAAAATTATCATAGTATTTATAATTTGTCGATTAGCAACAGCAACCCTAACTTTTAATATTCTTGCACATTCTCAGACTTGTTTTTGCCCATGAAGCCTAGGAACCACTCCCTTTCCTGTCTTTTAGTTCTAAATCATTTTTCGAAAAACAAGTTAGCCAAGATGTAAAAAAAATTTTAATTGATCACTACACACCTGAGAGAACCAAAGTAGACTTTTTGGTTACAGTAGAAAATTTGAAAATCATTAGGGGAAAAAAATTCATTATTCTCAAATAAATATTTTTAATGTATACTGAAAAGTTTCAAGGAGGTTAAAGCTTCATAGTCAACCTTTTAACATGAAAAAAATCTGGGGTGGGAAATTCAAATTGTTTAACCGATGATCAACTCTACTTAAACAGATCAACTTTACCCGAAATAACTTTTATTGATAAACGCTCCCAAACATTATATGTGTGTAAACACTGATAACATTTATAACTAACCACAGTGCAGCTAAAGTATTTTTTTAATATACATATATATATATTTTTTTTTTTAGGTTAACCTTTTGCTGAACTTTCCCCAAAGCAACTAGCCCAAGAAATGAAATGTCTGGTCACCTCATGCCTTAACTGCATACAGTCAATCTATAAGTTTATCTTTCTTTATTTATTGTTTTATAAAATATATTCTTAGTGTCTCATGGATCTTGGAAAAGACTATTTTAAATAAGCTAATGCTTGGCAATACTAAAATAATTGGTTTAATCAGTTTTATTTTAGCTAAAACAGAATATTTTTAACATTTGTAACATAATTAAACAATTTAGATGTTTGAAGACTAGTTCACCTGAATGATCACAACACAAAACTACACAACATTCTTTAAAAGAGATTTTACTTAGTATATATTTTGAATGACTAAATAATACGAAAGAAAATTTCTGGAACATTATCATGTAGCTAAAGCAATTAGCAAAAAAAAAAAAAAAAACATAACTTAACTTTGCTCAATCAACACTTGGTAGAGACTTTATAAGTTTCTATAATTATCTGTTGTGAAGAGTAGTCTTGTCTAATCGTATAAAAAATGTTATTGAGTGAAGTATTCTTGGATTTTTTATTCAGCGTTTTATCTCTCACTCAATTATATAAACGTTTATGGGAGTGTCATATCACATTTTTCTAACAAATTCTGTCACCACTAATGTTGTAAAGTGAGTGTCTAAACATTAGATTATTTGTTTTTAATTGTGTAAGTTGTTTCAGTGTATGAAACTAACAAAAAAAAAAAAACTGTCGATGATTGTGTATATACTGCCATATAGACATAAATGAATGGACTGCCAGACGCAGAATGGTGCAATTGGAAGTTTGAAGTAAGGACTTAAAAAACTTCTACCAATAATAATCGGAAAGAAAAGATTTCTTTCTTGAAACAAATATGTGATTTTTTCCTGAACTTCCATTTAATTCGTCTTGTAATATTTTATTTACGTAAAAGGTGAGTGTATATATATATATTATGTTATTTGTATCCTGCAGTAATACTCCTAAGAAAACACTGTAAGGATAGGTAATTTTGTACCATAATATATGTTGTTTTTTTTGACTGACTGTGCTTGAATATGTATTTCCTTTTCTCTAATGTTTTTTTTCTTTTTGAAAAATTAGAAAAATACTCAATATTTATTAATGTAATTAGATAAATATCAACATCCATAAAAAAAAATGTAGGTGAAGGAACATTTAGATAAAGTTTTAAGGACATTCTTACAACAACAAAATAATCACAGTGTTGTCAAGTTTACCTGTAAATTTTTACATTTGCTATGGTCAGAAACAAGGAGGGTGGTACCTTATTCAAAATCACTTTCTTTCCTGATAGTCAATCTTGCCTATTTTCACATTTTGTTAAATCCCCAGACATGCCTCAACGATATTTTGTTTGCCTTTACTAAATTCCTGACATAAAAGGATTTTCAAATTCATCATCTAGCTACCTAATTTCTTATGAAATTGACAAATGTGTAAAACTAACTTATGCGACTTGCATGCAAATTAAAGAATAATGGATTCAAAAATCAAATAAATTTGTTAATGTTTATTATTTTCTCTGATGTAATAATAAAATCATACAAGTGCAGAGATTCAAATTCTGAGACCAGGGATTTTCCTTTTGATTCAAGCTTGTTGAGAGAGGAAGGAGGCATATAGAATAGTCACTAATTTCTACTACACAACACAGAGTACTATCTTAAATTATATAGGATTATAGGAGGTACATCTGGCCATATCTTTAATGCAAAAGGGGGAAATTACCAACTGGATCTTTGGCGTTATGTGCCAATTGCATTACCATTATTTACTTACTTAAAATGGTTCAGTATATTAGCAACCAAATAATCCAAGAGAATAAGTGTAGATTTTAAGTAAATACATCTATATAGAGATGGGATATATTATAGAAGGAAAAACCACCTCTATTTCATGTATGTTCATGTGTTTTGTTTTTTTTACTAATATAACAATTATTTTATTCCTACAAATGTTTACATAGACACAAATCTGTGTTTATTCTGTATCTATATATTGTGTATCTATGTTATATTAAATGTGAAACTGTGTTAATTATTTTTAGTTTGATATAAAGTTGCAATAAATACCAACACATAACAACAGGAATAATTATTGTAATTAATCAAATAATCAAATATACAACAAAGAGTATCCTTAAAATGTGTTATAGGTATTTAAAACTTATATTTTTGAACAAATTAATTTTGTAGAAAAGTATTAATACATGCCATTTTATTTAAAATTAGTCGATGCTTCCCATAAGAGGGAAGGAACAACTTGGGATGATTTAAGATAATACAAGTTGTCATCCTTCGTGTTGAAATTTATAGTTGGTGGATTATTACACCCAAAACTGTTTGTCCAAAATATTCTGCCATTTTCCATAAAAATAGTATGAATCCAATTTTAAAATTGTCATGAATGTATTGTGAATGCAAGTTTTCTTGTTTTCACAGCAAAAATTGTGTACAGTACATTCATAACCATACGAGAAAAAGAGTAAGAAGAAACCCAATTACTGTTTTGATAGAAGCTTTGTTGTTAATTTATTTTTCCAAGTTAAGGTAGAACTATTTGTTTAATATTACACAGTAAATACACTATTGGCCCGAATATAGTGTGATATTTTTCTCCTTCTTTCCAAAATCTACTCGTATTATATGTGCAAACTAACATTTTTCTCTGAAAAAAAAAAAAAAATCCCTACAGAGGGAGTGACCCATCCTCGCCGCCAGAGTCTCGATATCAGTCGGACTCAGCCAGCTTGATTTGTTTGTAACCTGCTGGAACTGCACTTGGCAAGAATAATGGAAAGCGTGGTATGATAAATTAGGTTAAAATGTGATAAAGAATTTTCACCCTTTGGTGTCACTAAATTGGTAATTTAGTAGAACAGTTTTAATTCGGTGGCTGAATCTGCTCTGTGTTACTGATATAAAAAAATCATCCATGGCAGATCTGTAATTGAGTAATTATGTTGAAAAGGCTTCCTTAACATTTCAAGTAAACAAAGTAATGAAAATAAGTTATGATATGAATTTTAAATTAAAAGCTATAAGCAAGGCACAACAACCAATGTGAGGTCGCTAACAAGTTTGACGTTTCCAAGGCTAACATAATATTTTAGAAGAAAAAAATGTTTAGGATTGCCTCCACATCAAGAAAAGCATTTATAGTACCTTATAAAACTGCGTCAAATTTGTTTAGTTTTTTACCTTGAGGTATATTCAAGATATTTTATTTTCATGTGGAGCATCTTGCAATTTTAGGATCACATTATTGGCGAGGCTACATTGTATTCAGGCCAATACGGATATATAGTTTGTTTATTTATGTTAGTTTTGATAAACTTACAGTATTTTGGTGGTTGTTGGTTGATTTTTATTGGTTGATGGAATCACTAAATTACTGCTGAGCTAATTTTATGGGAGACCAGTGAAGGAAATTACAATTTGTTTTATTCTAATATGCTTCAATATTTATCCACACATTTTATAACATATTGAAGAAGTTGCAGGAAAGAGGAATCAGAACAAATAAAATGAACAAACACAATATGACTTTTACAATTAAAAGAAACACAATTTACAGTTTACACTGCTGCCACTAAAATTTTTCATCGTAAAATCCATCCTGTATTTGTTCCTATCACTCTTTTCTACACCTTCTTTCATGTATGAGATTATTTACCTCAAAAAAATTAAAAGAGCAAAACAAGTGTGGACTTTAAAATAATGTAATGTAAGTGAGGGAAGAAGCCAACCTGAAAGGATATACGCTAACTTCTCTCTTCTCTTCAATTATTCATCCTTCCATTTTCTCATCACTATTCTTGTTCACATAATTAAACATAATTTAAATTGTGTACAACTGAAAATTAATTGTTTATATTAAGGCTTAATCCATAGTCTTTTCAGGTTAGTTCCCTTTCTCTTTCTTACATTTTACACGGTTTTAATTAAGCCTCTTCTACATACTCAATTTCTGTGCTTAATCATGTAATACTGTGCCTACCAATGGAAAAATATAATACCTTGTCCAATCATAATCATTGAAATAAAACAATTTAAACATATTACATAAACATAATCAACATTTTCATTAGAAATGGAATGAATCTTCAAATCTATATAAAAAAAGGTTGTTTTAAGACTTGGTTTCATTGACAAAATATGCTATTTTGTTTGTCCCACTAATTTTTAGTAATTTATTAATACAATTTTGACCTTTTTTTTGTGATCTTGTTATTCTTCCAACTACAGAAGTCATTATAATTACTTTTACCAATTATTTAAAACAGTTAGTTGAAGTCAAGCTGTTCATAATTATATTCAAAATATTTTTTGAGTTTTTTTATGTATCTCTAATCTCTCATATACCATAGGATTCGAGGAATCATAGATTCAAGAATCCCATTTTTAATTCTCATAATTTACATTTCTTTGTTTAGTGTTTTTTAATTAAAATACGATACAATTATAATATGTTGACCATTTCCTTTACAATAATTAATCCTTTTATTACAATCAACACATTGATGCTCATTTATTTGTGGCTCTCTGCAGTTTGTAATGACAAGCCTTAAGGAAGTTTAAGCATGTCCAGTTTCTTTGCAGAGCTTTGGACCTTGCAGACGATGGACCTTAGACCAGGGCTTAACACTGTTTTCATATATTGATGCAACTCATCATAAACTGTTTCCAGCCTGTGGCCGAGTCAGTTTAGTAAAATGTCTCCATCTTCCTCTATCCTTCTATAATTCTTCTCCTCTCACTTGCACACTTTCTGTTATCTGCTCCTCTCATCCCTTTCTTAGCCTCCCTTGTGGTCTTTTTTTTTTTAATATAAGCATATACTTCATATAACTTTATAGCTTTCCTTGACCTTAATCCCTTTCTTGTAATTACTATCACTTCACACGTTGCCACGCTAGACTTTGATGCAACTATAGGATTATAATATAGTTGTATGGAAACAGCTAGAAACAAAAATGCAAGTAGAAAAAGCAAATATTCTAAATAGGTCATTGACTCTTGGCAGCTTTAGAAGGTAGTAAAAAATGCAACAATTCATTAAACTATTTTATGTTTAAGAGTTTTTTCTGTGCACATGTGTTTCACACCTCCTTTGCAAATAACTGGCCGGCACTTAGTTTCCTGTAAATCTTACTCCTAATATATAAACAATAAATAATTTTCATATTTATTTAGCAAATCTTATAATTAAATATAATTGATGTTCCTAATTTGATTATATCCTCAATAGCAGCCATTTAATTTCATCCTCTAATACAGCATTTTTGAATCTATTAGTTGTAAATTCAACTTCCAGTGTTTTGGCCCATGAGTAATCGATCACTAATACAAAGTGTGGGACTATAATTTTTGTTGTTTTTGGATTTTCAAAATAGTTTAATTCAACCTTTTTTTACTATGCACTGCCAATAAATAATATTAAATAATGGATTGTCCATCAAGAATAGACACTATGAGGGTGTTTCAATATATAAGGAAACAATATCTTTCATATAAAAGCATTTATCTTCTTGGGCACCCATAAATGGTTGATCAAGAGGCTTTCAACCCCTCTTATCTCACTGCAATATTTATTTTTGTTAATTTTCTGAAAAAAAAATTAAGTATTTGGGATGTGGCTGCCATTTGCTATTAAAACTTTGAATCATGATTATCCGAGTTAATAGAGATAAAATGTATATTTACTCCCATTACCTCTTTAACAGCTTTCTTTCAGTTTATTCTGTTCAGTAATCTTATGAAAAATATGTTTCTTTTCAATGGGTTCCTCTACAACTCCACTTTATTTTTTGTTAATTTTTCAGAAATTATATTTTTTTGCTAAAATTGGCTCTTTAAACTCATATAATTAGCTCAGAATGTTGTTCAAATGCTCTCAAATTCCCTCTCACATGGTTAAATTCCTGAAATTTTCTCTGGAGGGGAGAGGTGCCCCAGCCGATGAGGCTCCAATCCACCCCCCCATTTTTAAAACCCACATGGGCACCCTTGTTTCGTGTTACCATACTCATTGAACCACCCTCATATTGTCAATAGAGGAATCATTTCAAAACTATACCTTTCCATTAGCAAAAATATGTTTATTTTATTATGTTTTTGTTTTAAATTTTGATCAACTATTTTTGAAATCTAGTCATTCACTGCAAGAGAGAGAAATAATTAGATATAAGCATTTGTATTTTTTTTATGTGTGTGTTTTTGAATCAATAATTGGAACTGGTGATAACATAATTAATGTAGATTATTATTATTATATATTATTAAAACCAAAGAAGGATAAATATATGGTAGAGGAAAGGTAAATGTTCTATAAAACGAGTTTTTATGTTGAACTAAGTGAAAATAACTCTCACATTCACTGTAAAGTTATTTCAAATTTGTAAAAGTGGAAAATAGAATGTTTAATTCACAACATATTCTACTCCAACATGTGTGTTACAAGTGAAACGGAAAATAAAGAATGGTTTGATTTTTTGTTTGTGTTTTACATTACCTCACTATCCTTATTTATCAAATTCCTTTTACATTTTCTATTTATGTCCTGAATTTTTTTTTACCAATGTGCTTCTTTCTCTCGCTCTTAATCTTTTATTTTTTAAGAAGTATCATATGTTCTACACTTTATACTGGAGCCTTGAGGCAGTAGCTACCTCTTTTCTTCAAAAGGTATCCATTCATTCATTAACTCATTGTCCAGTGGTATCAATATTAAGTACTAACCGTGTTCCTTTATTGTAAAAGCCATTTTTTGTTCTTATCTCTTTCCTGTACCTTTTTAGACATATAACACTATAAAAATACTCCATAGCTTGAGCCGCCGCCGTTAGTTTTGATAGTGCCAACATTAGGAGATAGAGGGTGTCATATGGTCAACACAATGAGCCCTCCAACTGTTAATCGTGGTTTTATAGACAGGAGCTGCTACTTCTTAACTCAAGTAGCTCCTCATGAGGCCGAGTTTGACATAATTCAAGACCTGCTTCACAGAAAAATTCTGGAAGTACGGGGTATCAAACTCAGACTTCTAGATCTGTATCAAGGAACTCTGACCACTAGCCCACAGAGGCAGACATACTACAAACACTATCATCTAAATAAAAACAGAATATTAATCTAAAATAGGACACAGTATAATTCAATTTCGCTAGGCTTACAATCATGAGCATCATCATCAGTTTCCAGCCTGTGGCCGGGTCAGTTTAGTAATATGTAGGGACGTGCAAGACTCAAAAATTCAAGAAAAAAATAATCTCAACCTCGTCTCGAAAGTTAAAAAATGAATCTCGAAAATTCGAGAAATAAAAATAGCGAATAATGGCCCTAAGAAATTAAAAAAATTAAACAGGGAATTTATTATTGCCAATAATATCATAACAAACCAAAAGTAGGCCGCAATCCCCCCTCCTAAACAGCTTAATTAAGAAATGTTTTGGCTATAAATATTGTTTTTCAATATCAAACTTTGACAATTTAAGCTGTTACACTATATAATTAAATTATAAATGGTGTTCATCATAATTTCTAATTACCTATCGCTATTTTATTAGCGTTGCTTTGTCCATTTTAAATATGTTTAACTCATTTAGTAACTCAACATATTTGTATTGTGCAACTACATACACAGTTTAAATTACAACCACAAAATAAAAAAAAAAAACTGCAAGCTTAACAAAAATGAATGTAAGTCCAAAGTTGGCTGATGTTCAACTCTTACTTGCTGAAAGATTAGGCCCAATGCACCAGTATTTTGTATTTTATGTATCTGCAAATTTCCTTGAGCGTTTGTTTAACCCTTGTCCTACTAGCTTTATAAATATATAAATTAAAATCTTTTTTAAGGTTGGAATTTGTTTTTACTGTGGTAAGTTAATTAGGAAAATTGAGAGGTTTTAGTCCAGGGAGTCGAACAGGAACCGGAACCGATAACCAACCGAAACCCTAAAAACACTATTCTGAAGAACCAGAACCATTAAATAATTTTAGGTTCATAATAGTTCTAAAAGGTTCTTAATTTTACAGAATTGTATATAATTTTGACATGTTGCACACCTTTTGTTTTCTTTCCTAAGTTTAGTTTAATTTTGAAATGTTGTGTTCCCCCCCCCCCCCCCCCCCCCTTTTCAGTAAGTTCTGAAAGGACTTGATATATTTTAGTTTACTACTTTGTTTGAAACCTCTTTTCTAAGGTGATTAGCAATACACTTATGAGTTTAGATTCTGGAGGAATGTCATGACTAATACATTGTTATCTGTTTTCTCACTTTAATGTTTAAGCTCGAGGTTTAAGATGTATTTAGCTTTGATGGACAGCAGATAAATACGACATTCCTCAGAAGTTGAATGAGAGAAATTAAGAAATCATCTCTTTTGGACCTACAGTCTAAGCATATCATGCTTAGTACTTCCTGGAAGTAAAAACTGATAATGTGGTGGTTGGTTGAACAGCTTCTAATAGCAGGAAAAGGGAGATGGAGGGTGGTAAAATGCAAAACTTTAAATTCTTCCACTCAAGTTTAAATTAGGAAGTAGCTCAGACAGTGAATGTGTTCCTAGTGTACAGTGCGGAGGTGATTATTTTTGTTTGTTAGTAAGTGGTTTAAATAATATTGATGGGGTACATTAAAGATAACTCAGTTCGGAAGATTTTTGACTATGAGATTAACGGTGACAGACCAAGATGTAAATTAGAAGGATACACATTTGTTATTAAGGTATGTTATATTTTTTTAATCTAGCGATACTGTTGATCCAGTGCGTTATTTCCAAAGTGGTTCTCCACTCTCCTTACACACAAATGCAGATACACTTCCTCTAAATATAAAAATAAAGCCTTCCTCAATCATTTAAAAACGATTATCGAAATTATTACAATGACATAGCCCGAATTATTAAACACACTGTGCTAATTTTTTTTTTCTAAGCTCACTTCTTGTTTTGGGGAATTGGGAGGTGCGTCATCCAGGCCCAGGTCGAGAAGTCGCCGCTGCAGTTTTATATTTGAGAGGCATTTGATATGTGTCCTTCTTGGGTCAGAAGGTCAGAGAGCGGTAGTCGGAAAGATGATACAGGGGAGGTGGAGGAGAGAGGGTTCTTAACTGATAGGCGGGTTGCGTGAAGAGGAGTTGCGGGGGGATGAAACGGATGGATATTGGAATGGGGCAGGTGTGAAAAGGGCTTTAAAAATGTTGTAATGTTCTGCCCTGGCTTTGCTACGGCGATACTGTGAAGGCTTTAGAGGGGGGTGGTCATGAGGAGAGGGTGGAAATTCGAGAAGGAGTTGGCAGCCTGGATGGTTCTGAGCACTGGAAAGGTAGGAAGGGTTGTTTGCAAAAAAAAAAAAAATGAAACCAGACCAATAGATGGCTTCCCAAAGCCTCGAGAGGGTTGGGATGAGATGGCTTGAAGTTTATTTCTATTTTTTCGTTATCTCCTTACATTGACAATATTCATCAGCTGGAAGAGGTTGGGCCCAACCCTCCTCCTCAGTCTTATTCTCTAAACTTATGCTAACATATATATCCTAACCCTCTTATAATTACTCTGACTAAAGCTACATTATTGTTACACATTTTTACAGTTGAATGGTTTTTTTTGTCCTTTATTTGGTAAGGTCTTTGGCTTGATCGAGCCCTTTGTCCTGGCATGATGTCTTAGATCGTTTAGAACTAGCGAACTGGTGCGCTGGGTTTCTCGGGGAAGATCGTAACCCGTCTAACAGACCGCACACGGGAGGGGGGGGGGGCCTCGATGGGAAAAGGGGGTAGGGGTTGCTTAGTGTGTGCGCTTTCACTAGATTGCTCCGCCTCCCTTCCAAGGGGTGCTATTGGTCTCAGAACGGTCACTAGATGTCACACATTTTTTAATTTAAATAACTGGAACCAGAAAAGGAACACTATCAGGAACCAAAACCTTTATTGTGCTTTAACCAGAACCAGAACCGATAAAAATTTCTGTTAGACGCCCTGGGTTATACTGTTATATTTTTACAGATTGCAACCCTGGTGAGAAAAGTGAAACAACTCAAAAATCTGCGATTTTTAATTAAGATCACAGGGAACTGCATCAAGTTGGCATCCAACTCCAGTGAAAATAACACATCTGTAATTCCAAATACAAGCACCAGAGAAGAGGGTAGGTGTGTCACTTTATCTTGATTATATTTTGCAATCATTTCACCAAGAACAGTGTCACTTCAGAGTTAGAAAAGTAAAGTCTGTGTTTGTTATAAAATACTTTTAATTTATTTGAATTATTTAACAAACACAGTTTAGTAACTGATTGATGGACCTACCAATTTTGCCGGAAAAGGTATTTTCATGTACCTTCCAGGGTTCTTTCACACGCCACAATCAACATGGAATCAATGGCTTTTTTTCCCCTTTGAGGGAAGTTGTGCTACAGATTTTTATCACTCAAGAAAAATCTGTCAACCCTGGCTAGGTTTGAACCTAAGAACATCGGGTCCTGAGGAAAGACTTTACTTCAAGACCACCGTGGTTGACTTATAGAAGAAAAACAACTCATTTTGACACATAACTAAAGTTAAAAGAGTCTCAAATAAAATAAACCAAAATTAAAATGAGTAAGAAAAGTGACAAAGAGTTTCACCAAAAAAGTGACTCAACTCAAAGTGTTTACTTTAATTAGCCTTGTAACATTGTATAACGATTAATGATTTTGACATCAACAGTGTATTTTATGAAGTCCTCTTAGTTACCACAGAGATTTTTCTCTAATCTTAAATGACTGCTTGAGATTTTGATACAACTTTTTTCATAGGGGTGCAATGATATGAAAATAATAAAACATGAAATAATGTGCAAATTCAATTTATTTCTCAATCTAATACATCCACCTTTTTTTTCTTCATTGAAATACAGTGTAATACTCTAAGAAATAATTGAGCATCAATTAAATTAAGGGTAGTTGAGACCATCCAAACAAAATACATTTTTAATGGAAAAGGCAGGAAGTATCTATACACCAAGTTGTTTGTACAAAGTAGGAACATAGTCATCCCACTCAGCCTGGTAGAAATTACCAGCAACAGGTTCTCCAAACTTGTATTTAGCTGCAAAATTCCTGATAGAAAACTTTTCACGGTGACTTCCGGATCTGAAATCAAGGGTCCAGTGTAGGGCTACGAAAAAATATCGATACTTTACTATTATTGATATTTTTCTTTCAAACTAGTATATTTTCACTCAATACTTTTACTGATATTAGTACTCACACTTCGGTATCAAAAGAAACAATTTGTTATCTTCACTCATACTGGGATTAAATGTTTACAAAGATGGACTGTGGAGGAAGAACAAATGACACCATTTCTCAATTCTCACTCATTTTATGCATGACAATCAAGAAGCAACTCTAGCATCAAATCTCTTTAAGCTCCTCATAAGTCATAGTTCCAATACATAGCATAGATGCGATAGACCTAAGTATTCTATAATATGGTTAAATCATTATAATTTTCAGTGTTTAAATAAATATGAAAATACAATTATGATGCAAAAGTTGAAATTATTATTAATGGATAAAAAAAAACAATTTTCCAGATTAAAATTTCAATACAGATACAGTTATAAATAATTATCTTTCAATACCATGTCCCTAGTCAAGTAAGACAATAACTAGAGCTAGGTCAAATCTGTATTGTGGGACAAATTATAAACATACAAGTAAATAGTAAATGTTAGCATTATCCGTCATAATGCATTCATTATTACTAGGGATGGGACTCTCGAATCCTTAGGAATACTTGAGATTTAAGAATTCGAAAAAATTGATAATAAGACTCAAATCTTTTTAAAAGATTTTTTTTGCAAAAATGATTATGAGGCTCAAATCCTTTTAAAAGATTTTTTTGCAATTTTTAAGAGAAATTTGTTTTAGAGGTCTAATACTGCTTATTTGTGATTAAGAAGCAATTTATTATAGGAATAATTTAACAATCAGGCTTCAGACCAGTAATTTAACACTTAACTGAATGTATGAATTATATGATACATAGATTATAAGAAAGGATGTTAAATATTTAATTACTATTTGTATTTTCTACTTTATTTATATTTCCTGTTACGATCATTTTTTCCAAGATTTGGATTTGAGATTCTAAGGTAAATTGGAGATTAGGATTCGTAAAATAGTGGATTCCACCCAACTCAACATTAGTCTTACACTAGTGCCAGAATTATCAGCAATTTATACCAGTTAGCTTTAGAAAATTGGATATACTTTTTAAAATGTTTTTAAAACACATACACCCATATTTCAAAGGTCTGATAATTGATTTACATTTAATATAAGAAAAAAGTATTCAAAGTAATCGCATTGAAGTTAAGATAAAAAAAATAATCAAAGTTAACCCTCATTAGCAATATTTATTCTTTTCAAACAAATTTTAGAGTGTTATATTTAGAGTGGCATGTTAACCAACCTGTTAGTCAAACGTGGTTCATCAAACTTGAGTTTATCTGGCTGCTTGTACACAAGAAAAACATATCTGTGTAAACCTGTTAACAAAGATAAACATCCACAATCAATGTTAATCAAATAATGATATAGATAAAAACCTCTTCTATGATATGAAAAATAAATGTAGAGTAAACAACATCAGCAAAAAAAACTCACTAAATGTAAATAAAATATTACAAGCATTAACAAAAGATTATTTATTGACACCATCTGTAATGCAAATATTTGTGTGACTTGCTATAAACTACAGAGTCAAATTGAAACAAAAACCAATAACAGAAAGGTAAGAAGCTTAATGCACAAGGATTAGATGTAAAGTATAGACATGAAATGGGAAAACCAGTGATAAGCGGAAGTGGAAGGAGACACCATGGCGGAACGAGGGAGTGAAAGAAGTAGTTGAGGAGAGTAACAAAGCATTCAGAGTTTTAAGAATAGGAATGAGGAAACAGAGGAATAGTATAGGGCAAAAAGAGAAGAGTGAAGCAGGTGTTATAGGAAGCCAGGAAAGATTGGATGCAGAACTAAACAGACTTGATGGAAAAAGGGTGGAAGGAAGTAGGAAAATTTTATAAAGTCAGGTTAAGAAACATAAGGAGATACAAAAGACAAGAGAAGAAAATAACTATTGGAGGGTCTATTTAGAGAAGTTGTTCAATCTGGAAGAGGAAAGTGATGAGAGCAAAGCAGAGGAGCATGAAGAATTAGCATGAAATATATGAAGGATGCATTAAAAAAGATGAAACTGGGAAAAACACAAGGCGTGAACAAACTTAACGATGGAAATGATAAGAGCTGCAAGAGAAGCAGGAATACAATGATTATAGAGGATGCTTAGAGTGATATGGCAGGAGAAAGGAAAAGGTGTACAAATTATAGGGTAATAAAGCTAGTGTACCACCGTATAAAGATACAGTAGAGTCTCGAAAACTCAATAATTCAACATTCTGTGTAACTCGACGTGTGCACATAGTTGTTGGCACCAGTCATCACAATCCAAGGTCGTTCAACTGTATAACTTCTCAGTTTGTTTGTGTAACTCAAGTGGAACAGTCGTGCTGTGTTTGTTAGTTTTCCAATTCATGTTATTCGAATCAATACAAGATTATATGTACAGTACTGTATTTCTGTATATTACACATATGTATAAACCCATTATACTAACACGTAATATATTGTACTGTATATATAATATTTGATACTGTACTGTGATTCATAATTGTTTAGTAAACTTGACATAGTAAACATACATCTTATGCAAGTTCATTCGTGAAACTCGACATTTCAATAACTCGACACCATCTCAGTTCACATTAGGTCGAGTTTTTGAGACTCTACTGTATATGAGAAGATACTGGAAAAGAGAATACTGTACAGAAGAAAATGAAAGAAAGTTGGAGAGAGGAACAGTAGAGATCTAGGGAAAAGAGGTCTAAAATAGACTTTATCTGCACTACATGCCCTCTTGTACTCCTAAAGTTTGTCGCTCTCTTCACCCAGTTGTACAATTGATCCCTCCTTTTTAGGGCTAGACAGCCTTGTAGCCAGTCGGTAAGGTCCAACGCTCTTCGCCACCACACGCCAACCCCCTCCCCACCTTTGCTGCCTGCTACAGGTTCACAAAGCTGAGGTCGAGACTCCCCAAAGTGACCAATAAAAGAGAGCCGTGGGCAGGCTAAGCGTCAGTCATTGCCTCAGCTCCATACTGGCAACATCCCCCTCTGGGAATAAACAGGTGTCTACCACATCAGTGTTGTCTTTTTGGACCAACGCCCGAGCTTCCTATCCCCCCTTCCACACCTCTGCTCATCATGACTCTTTATCAAGCCTCATATTCCCCCTTACACCTACTCCAGCTCCGCTCCTCTCATTGCGACTCTTCGCCAAGCCTCCTATTCCCTTTTCCCCCTACTCTAGCTCCGCTCACTCTGACTCTTCACCGAGCTTCCTATGCCCCTTCCTCCTACTCTAGCTTCACTCACTGCAACTCTTCACCGAGCTGCCTACTCCCCCTTCCCAAGCTGCAAAATTTCCGGTCGCCCTTTGGCAACCAAAATTTTGTTTTTTAAAATGTGTTTCAAACACTCCCGTACTATTTATGCTCACATTCTTATGTCTCAAACTATTGTGTGTAAGTGCCTTGGAAAGCTCGCGTTTTCAAACCAAGATTGCAATTTACATCAACAGATGTGCGTATATCTCCGTTTTCAACACCTTGGGTTGGCCTCCCAAAGAAAAAAAAAATCGATTCATAGTGAAAAGTGTTCAGCTAGATTCCCCAATTTGCTCAAGATTCTCATAGTTGGTGCTGTTCTACCAGTGAGCACAGTTTCATGTGAGAGGGGTTCAGATGGCACAACAGACTCAAGATGGCTTACAGGAACTCTCGCAGCTTGAGACACTGGATGATATGCTCAGAATTTTTGTAAATGGACCCTCCCTGAACAAGAGTTTGACCCAAAATTTGTGATTGACAAGTGGTACTTCAGTGAAGAAAGGCAGCGTTACACAAAAACATATGGTGTTAAGGTACATACATTTTAAAAATGGTTCATATTTTTCATAATCATGAATATAAAATAGTGGCGACCAAAAATTTTAGTATGGCTAGTGTCTTCAAACTTGAAATTTCATACCCTGCCCTGCCCTTCCCCTATCTCCTGCTCCGCTCGACAAGCTCTTCCCCTTCACCCTCACTCCATTCCCCTCTTCACCGAGCTCTGCCTAACTCCTCTCATCGGTCTCTTCCCAACACCCAACGTTCCGAACAGAGAAAGAAAGATAATTCCAGAGTATTTACCCAACAGTCCGAGTGTTACACTACCTCTTTTGCGGACCCTAGTCGGACTCCGGAGAAAAAAAGCATTTAACAAAAAGATTATACTGAGTACATAAAACATTTGTTGGTACCAAAGCAAAAAGGGGAAAAGCTCCTAGGGCTCATGTTAAAAAATGAGCCGATTTTGAATATTTTCATTTCAATGCCAGAAATTTTATTTACTGGGATTTTAGAGCTAAAAATTGAGGTATCGAAACTAGTGATATTAAGACTGGTTCTTTAAACACAAGTAAGAATCATGAGTTATTGAGGAATATGGTCAAACATCTCTACTTCTCTTATTCCTGCTCTTTTGAATACCTTTCCTTTTTTTTTAAATTTCCATTCAATAAAATATCATAATTTATTAGGTCTTACCAGTTCCTTTTGGGGGGCCTGATCCCACATACTCGCTCAGTGTCTCGCCTTTTGAGATGTCCTTCCCTGGAATGTTCACAACAAGCCAATGGTGCCATTCACGAAATGTGGGATTGGCGCGGCTTGGAGCGTCTGGGTCTAACAAAAAAAATAATCAATTAATGCAAATGTTGGAAGAGCTTAGACCAGACAAATACTTTTTGTGTCAATAAAATAGATCATAAAAGTAATGTGTTGTTATCTCAAATGTGTAAGTGTAGAAATTTTCTTAAATTTTCAAACTAAACTAGTCTTAGAACATTTTAGTGTGATAGTTATTTACGATTAATATATAATCAGTCTAACGAAATGGGATAAGTATGGTGGACTTTAAGGAAATTCATAAGCATTTATCTGGAATAAGAATGTGTATTACCAAGGTTATTAATGGTTTGATCCAAGGGTTAGAAATGAAGGATATTGTTTTACAGAAGGGCACCTGTGCTAGCGTGGAGAGGACCACAAGGTTAATATTCAGACTTTGACCGTTTTGTCACACGCAATCTATCCTAGTGGAAGAATGATGCCTTTAACCATGTGACCATAGCTCGGGAATGAGAAGGCATTTAAACTTATGTTATCATTTTGGCAGGATATAAGATTCTTTAGCTATTGTATTTGTTCCTTTGGTGCATATGAATATTAAAAATAATATTATAATTATTATTATAAATGTTAATAGTTATCAAGTAATCAAACTGTAGAGTACTAAGCTTCCATTTTGTATGTTGTTAACATGGCAGCCTTGACTATAAATAACTAAAAACATAAATCTAATCAAAGGAATCAGGTTGATAAGAGTCAATTCAAGGAAATGCATCGAGAAAAGCAGGGAATCACATTACAGCAAAACTCAGTTCCATAAACATCTGTTAGGGCCAGAGGCCACAAATTTAAGATAAGGCGAAGGAGGGCAGGGGACAAACTTGGGTGTTGGGGTCTGTTATCGTTTTTAATGATGAAACATTAGTTTGGTTTCGCTAATTAAGAAAATTATACATACTATTTAATAAATTGCTAATGATGACCATATTTCACTCAGTTTATTGATGTCACTTCTTATGAATAGTCAATGCTCCAAAGGAGGACATGTCCTACTGTACCCCCTGATTAAGATTAGGCTTTGACCAATAAATTCTCAGTCAGACATGATAACCACTCTACTAAAACTGCAGCCACACACTATCAGAGTGAATTGAGTGTGTATGACAATATCATACCTGTAAAACACAGTGTGTAAAATGCAGCACTGTCAGCATTCCAATCAACAGTCGGTACATCCTTCACTTGTGTTGGAGTGATCTCATTCCCAAGATTTACTTTCACAGAGCCAGAGTATGTTACCTATAATATAGAAATAGATTCAGTCATGAGCTGATCTAAGGAGTAGCTTTATAAGAAAAAGTCTAGTTGACCTTACAAATGTGATTTGTTTATCTTTCTAGAGTATAAATCATCCAAGACTGACCACCTTAGACAAGTGGTTCCCAAAGTGGGCTATGCGGCAGGACGTTTGAGGGTGCGCAGAATAATATGAATAGTGAAAGAAAAAAACTACATATGCCAACATTGTAAGACAAGAGACAAGTCAAAAGTTGTGAAATTAATTCAATGCTATGGTGCTATTTGACCTTTAGAAAAACTTGTGTTTCCCTCGCTTTGTTATTGTGCTGAATGGTGAGGAGTCCGTCCCTCAAAGTGTGGTGACCCCGACACTACAGCATGCATGTTCAGTGGCGCCCACCTCCAAAGGCTCAGCTCTCACTCTCCTCCACTTCAAAAACATTTGAGTGCCAGCCGCTAAGTCAGTCCATTGAGCGGTGAATAATGAATGAGTTCTTCTCAGTGTTTTTTAAGTATGGTAGTTTTTGCCATCGTTTTAAGTTGTGGTTAATTGTTCAAGTCATGTATTAACAGATATAGATCAGCGGTTAAAAACCGGTACAGTAAGAAAGCTGAAACATAATGTGGAAAGTGATCAATGAATCATCAAGTCCTTCTCAGGACATACCTAACACTTTGGTGCAAAACAGTGAAAAAACACAATCTTCAGATCTATACAGGTAATAAGAGAAAATACTGTGACCAATACATGAAGTATGGGTTTTCATTTATAGGTGTTGAAGATTGTCCTAAGACCAGGGTGGCTATAAAACATATTTTACAAAATTTCCTGATTTTTCAAGGTTTTCCAGGCAACATTTTCCAATTTTCCCTGACTAATTTTTCCAATTTTAATGGTAGATGATGACTTTTGTTTTATTTATTATTAATATTAAAAAGAGTTTGTATCTACTATACATTAACTGTTTTATCAGTTATTTAAAAAATTAAAATGTTATTTTATTTAGGTACTATTAACTTTTGTTTTAGTGTTTGGTTGTGAAATTAATGGGATATTTTGGACATCTTTTTAATTCCCTGACTTTTCATTATTTTTAGTTAAATTCCCCGACATTTCCCTGTTTTCCCTGCCATCTAAAAATTTCCTGACTTTTCCAGGTTTTCCCTGTCTGTAGCCACCATGTAAGCCCCAGTGTGTAGTGTGTGTGTGGAGATGTATTATCTAATGATGGCAAACCTTCTTCACTCATGCAGCATTTACAAAAAAAATACAAAAAAAACACCAGTTATAAAAATAAGGAATGCAAATTTTTCATCACCTATTGAAACATCACAATGCGATATAGTACTTGTCGTCAGCTAACAAAGATAACGAAAATATGGTTGAAGCCTTGTAGAGTAGCTTTATTAGTTAATTGTATTGTTAAAAATGGTAAAAATCATACTATAGCTCAGAATTTAATTTCCTTGTTTAAAAGATGCCATTCTGTGTATGCTTGGAGAGAAACACGTGCAGAAAATTATCAGTATCTCTCTTACAAACAATACAATATTTCGAAGAATTCAGGATATGTCTGACAATGATGAGACAAAAGAACCTATGTTGCTAATTTCACTGTTTTGTTGTTGCAAGGTATTTAAAAGGCAATGAAGTTTAAGATAACCTTTAGCTTTGTCATCCTCTGTTAGAGTGCATAGGAGGGGAGGATATATTTGTACTATCGATTGTTATTTCAAATAAAAGGACATTAATTGGTATAATTGTTGTGGACTATGCACTGACGAAGCATTCTTAGCGGTCCTGTCATGAAGATAGTCCCCAATGGAACCTGGAGTCAGTGCTACAACTATAGGCAAAGCCTTGCATCTAAGCACCTGCCTGGTGAATTAAAAGATGTTCTTGATGAAGTTGTGAAAGTGATTCATTTTATAAAGTCAAAGTCTGCAAACTCGAGGATTTTCAGAGCACTGTGTGAAGAGATGATTAGTCTTCATTCTATCCTGCTCCTTCATACAGAAGAAAGGTGGCTTTCTTATGGTAAAGAACTTACCCGGATGTTCTAACTTAGGCATGAGGTCCAGCTAATTTTTTAAGACCACCCTTACCAACTTGATTCCAAGTTACATGACTGTGATTGGCTTAAGTCTTGCATACTTATCAGATATTTTACTACAAATATACAAACTATATTAAGCACTTCAGAATAGCTCGATAATGATCTTCAATAGTTCAGGAAAAATTGAATCTATGATTAAAAAATTAGATTTTTGGATGTCATATATTGAAAAAAAAAAAAGGCCAACCTGGGCTATTAGAAACTCTGCACAGTTTCCTATCTGAGAACAACCTGTACCTCTCCAAGGAAATGATCAAGAAAATAAATGAACACTCGAAAGAGCTAACCAAAACCTGCTGATGAGAACAACTGGATTGCAAAACCCTTTGAAGAATAGTATTTACTAGCAACGAGATTATCCAACAATAAAATAGAGAAGGTGATCAAACTTTCAACTGATACAAGTCCTTCAAAGGCTGAATTCAAAGTAATATTCCTTATTAGTTTAACTTTATGGCAAACATCAGCAGAGAATATGAACATCTTACATCAAGACACTTAAGTTTCTGTTGTCATTTACAAATATGGAGCTGGTAGAGAGGGATGTCTATACTTATACTTTTATAAAAAATAAATACTGTAGTAGGCCGAATGGAAGTTTTGATGATTGTATATCTATTTCACTTGAACCTGAGTTCAAAAAACAATGTGCCTCAAAACCAGATCAAGTATCGCATTAAACCTTTCTTGTGTTTTCTGTGTTTTATAAAGAATGATTTCAATTTCAGAACATATAAAAACTTAAAATTATTAATAAAGTTAACGATAAATTAAATCTGTACATTTTTATTGTAACTTTTAATTTTTGAATGTAAATATGTATGCACTGTTTGCTCACCTTTTTATTTTATTGTTCTTTTAATCCCATTATTGGTCTATTTATTTCCAGGTATAACAAATAAACTTGAAACAACAGCAACTAAATTAGCTTCATAGTATAAATTATTATGCAATAAATTTAAAAAAATAGTTTATAGTCATGTAAACAGAACAAAGGACTATAAATCAATTAAATGAAATTTTTATTTTATATTGTAGTATGTATGCAAAATGCAAAATACTCTGTTTAAAACAATTGGTGATTGAAGTTTGTTTCATGGAGTTACTTCTTATGAGGTGAGGTCACGCCAATAGAATGTGTTAATTTTATATATATATCAGATAAAATCAAATGTCAGATGGTCGAGGGATAGTTTTTGACTTTTGAAAGGTGAATAAAATGACCAAGAGCTTGCATATTTAAACAAGAGGAGCTTTAGGAACCCCTGTTAAACTTTGATGACCATTGATTAGTTTTTGGATCCGAGAAATATATGTGCTGCATATCCATACCGCAAACATTTTACCTTTGCTACCTCTGCTGGTACTGTATCAATAACATCCGGACAATTTCGTGTTTCTCCATGTTAATCGGAATAAAGGTGAATATTCCCTGCAAGGTTCTCCACGCAACGCTTCCTGCAACCATGACAAATAATCCTACAGTGCTGAACATTCATTAAATTATATTAAATGTGGTTTTGAGTAGGGCTGTGGAGTCAGAGTTAGTAAAAATGTATCAACGCCGGCATCAAAATAAGAACTTATAATATTATAACAATATAATAAATGGTATCTATTTAATTTTAATTTTAAACTTTTTTAATACTTTATGGATAATACTTGTAATTTTGACTGACAAATTTATTTAAATATGCCTTCACAATATCAAAGAAGCTTCCCATAAAGTAATCTGTATTGGAGCATTTTACTGCAGTAAATTTGTTATTACTAACTAATATACTTTATTCATTTATGAATGAGTCGAAGTCAGTCTGTAGAAAAATAAAGGAGTCGGAGTCAAAGGCTTGGCGTACTGACTTCGCAGCCCTGGTTCTGAGGAGTGTGAATACCAAATGGTATAAGTGCATTTTAGATGCCAAAAATTGAGATATAAGTTACCAAAATAAGGATGATCAAGTTAACTTACTATTATGTATTTTTTCAGTAATTAATTAACTCATTTGTGAACTAAAATACCATATCTGCTTTTACACCATCTTATTCATTAATCTTGTTCAATTCCTATTCTATTATGTTGGTCCTATTCCTTTCCTACTCATTAATAAAAAATTCCAGAAACACTTAATAGTTTATTGTAACAATATCGCCAACCTCAACATATCCAACTTTTAATAATGTTGTTTTGTAGTGTTTTTTTGGTAATAAGCAATTTTTTTTCAAAATAAGGTGATTGTGCCCTTTTCTACATGGAAGGTTAGGTTAGGTTGAGTTAGTTTATAATTCATAATATGTAGATGGTTATTTAAACTATTTATAATTTATGAAATATTATTTGTCTGGAAATGCTTAAAAATATGCCAAACAATATCCTGTGAAGTGTTTAAGTGGAACAATTATTTTATAAACCAGGAAGCAAATACATAGCTTTCATATTAAATATGTTATGTGTCAAGAGTGACCGGGTGTGTCAGTGCATCTTATTACCTCCTAGTGGTAGTGGCACAAGCAACGGTATATTGGCCGGCAGGCCATCTTTATAGTAGCTATACTGGTTTGTAGGAACAATGGAAGCATGTTCACTGCTCAGGGTAAGAATGAGCAACAATTGTACTTTGGGTATACTGGCTAAAATGTGCCAATACCGATCGGTACAGCATCCTTACCGTAAGCAGTGAATATTGTCATGGGTGTAGGTACGATCAAGGTTAGTAACCTGGTTTACTCTAAGCTGATTAGTAAAAGAAACTGTACAATATAAGACCCAGATGACCAAAGCTATAAAGGTCAGATGAGGTTAAAAAGTGAAGGTCCCAAATGTTGACGAGATCGTGTGAACATGGACTATTGGAATGCGGAATGTGAGAGGAGTGTGGGGTAAAGAGAATGGACTTTTGAAGGAAAATTAATATTCTGTGTGTATGTGAAACCAAGTGGAAAGGGAAAGATGTTTTGATGACCAGTAATGTGAACTGTGTGAAAGAATAATCTTTTGTTAGGAATGTATGGTGATGACAGCAAATGTTAATGAGTTGTGATAAGTCTCTAAAGTTGTTTAATGTATTTGTGAATAAGTGTATCAGGGATGCTTGTGAGGACGTGGGTGGTGTACAAAGGACAATATGACTGTGAGAGTGCGGCTATACGCAGATGATGCCGTATATATTGTTAACTCTCCCTTTCTTTTAAAATTTATTTAATCATATAATTCCCTGAACTTCCTTCTGTGGCTTCATTGGTAAGTTCAGTTTGAAGTTTACTTGATGTTATTATTCGTGGGTTAATGTAAGTTGAGACACATTAAACAAACCATATATATACTTGTTCATAATATTTATTTTAATGTAGATGTTTGAAATAGTTTAACAACTCTGAAAACTGACTCGTGTTAAACTTAATAACACCACATTGTGAATTAGGCCACAACTGTTTAAAGCTCAATTGTGAATAACTGAATGTCAGTGGATGGTTCATCCGAACTGAACTGACTGGACTACAAAAGTCAACTGACTTAACAGGGTCGAACTCACGTCCCGCCCGCGTGGAAGGTAGAGGAAAGCACTGACTGACCTGCCCTCTACCGTTACACACGGCGGGCTCGCAGTTCAACACCTCCGGTGATATGTAGACTGTGACGTCACACTCTACAATATATGATTGTGAATGAAAGTGACTTGCAGAATAGATATTTGTATAAATTTCTCCAAAACTAATGTGATAGTTTTTTAGAAGGACCAATCAGGAAATGATTGTCAATTTAGTATAAATCGAAAACTGTTGGAACAAGTTAATGAGTATGTGTATCTGGGCAGAGTGTTATGTAAAAATGGAAGGATGGATGGTGAAATCAACAAATGGGTGAATGCATCTTGGAGAATAGTTCAAAGAGTAGACTATTGCAAAGGATCAAGTAGTATCAAAAGAGGCAAAGATGGCAGTATATAAAAGTGTGTTAACGCCAACATTGTTTTATGGATTTGAAGTGTGGGTTTATCAGGAGAAACACAAGAATAAGATAAATGTGTTTGGAATGATATATATATCTAAGAAACTCGTATGGACAGGGTCAGTGATAAATGGGTCCTAAAGGAATGTGGTTTGAAAGTAACCCCAATAGATCACTGTGAAATAAGTGTTTAAGTTGGTTTGGGCATTTTGAGAGGATGAGTGTGGATCGAATGAGAAGCTAATATATGAAAGTAGAGTGTGTGTGGATCTAAAGGAAGAGGTAGGCCATTTAAAATGTGATTTAAATGTTTTAGATGAATGTGTGAAAAAGAGAAACATTAAGAGTTTTAAGACTAAAAGAGCATGTATGACTGTTATGGATGTTGTTGAAGCAAAGGGAGTTTGCAAAAATCGGTAGGTAGTGTGGAGAAATGTTAATAGTATGAAGTTTTTTGAGCTACTGCAATGTTTCTTGCTTACCCCGTAGGGAATTATGCATGTACATGCTATGTATCATATGTTTTGTTGTGTTTAATATATTAGGTTTATTGTTTGGTAGTGATTTATTGAGTTTTTAAAGTTTCTAAAATAAGTTTTTCAGCATAGCATTTTACTAATGTTCGGGCATTGTACTAACTATTTTAATGTGTTAAGGATGAGAAAGACTAAATTTAAAGGCAGTTCCCATCATTGGTGATGAAGAGTGAAAAACATTTAAGAAAAATCACCCTCAGTATAACTGACTATGGATTCGAACCATGAGCTTGTCATCGACAGTCCAGTCTTTTACAAGAGTGGCACCTTGTTGAATGTGTGTGAATAGGAAAATTTGAATCGAGGCAAGTCAAGGTGAAACAAATACCCAAACCGAGCTGACCACATGTATGAGGTGATAATGAGGAGAAAATGTCCCGGACCTAATCTAATATTGTTAAAGAAAATTATACAGATATTCAGGATTTCAAAGTGATTAGTTTCATTCATATTCTGCAATTAATTTTAGTGCACTTTAATAGGTTTACTCCATTTTAGCAAACAGCATCAACACAGAAAAAAACTTGTATGAGTACACAATGATCGAATTTCTATCTTAATTAGGGAACACATGACCTCTGCATCACTTTGAGGTACAATGACACAAGATGGCCCTTGTATGTCTCAGCTCTGTTCACCAAATGGGCTGAGGATGACTCAAGTGCTTGTAGTTGTGCTTTCTTTCGAACTCGACTTGCCTCACTTCAAATTTCCCTCTAAGTATCTGCACCGTTAGACCATTTGACCATCAAACTGGGTCTAATAAAAGTAGTTGTTGTGCTCTAGATCCCCAATGAGTGTCAAAGTTTGCTTCGTATAAGACTATTAGCCCTAGAAATAATTTATGTTAAAACCTTTTATAGAAAATAATTATTTGTAACTAATATTTACTAAGTCAGCAGTTTAAATAATTTATGAAATATTAATTGGTTTAAGTGGATGTACATTTAAGTTATTGCAATTCTGAAAGAAATGGAATATTATAACATGGTACCTAAAGTAGGATATTTTAATATGCAATAATTAACATTTTTACTATTACAAACCATCTGAACCTAAATAAACCTAACCTTTCCCCGGTGTCAACATACAACCTCTTAGCATAGGGCCTACTACTCCCCATTTGTTTATCCTTTGGAGACTGGTGCTATAAAAATAACATTAGGGATGGTGCTGTTGCATTTTTTGCAACATCCAATAATGTTTTAAAATATATAAGAACTTAGGTAATAACCAAAAACATACTTTAATACATACATAATATGATTATTTAAGCAATATTTAAATAAATATTTGAAATAGTATGTTGTGAATTTTATAAAAAAATAATTATAATATTTTTAACTGTTAAAAACATAGCTTAGGGGTCTATTATAGAAAAAAATGTAGTAGGCTACACGTAATTGATAAATACAAAACTACATTACCTAAAACTTTGTAACCTAGTCTACAAAATACCTAACAATCATAAAATATAAGTTTCAATCAGGACATATTTTTAACAGGGAAAAACCATTACAAAAGATTATTTCAAAAAGTTACTTACATTTTTGCTGAAAAAAGACTTTTCATCCTTGAAGAATTACATGTTGCTTATCAATACAATAAAAATTTTATGTGTAATAGCGACCAACTATGTTGAATATGGCAAAACTATAATAAAACTAAAGGCAATTTAAAAAATATAATTACGCAAGCTTTTGGGCGCAAACTACACGGAAGGTTAACATTGCCTGAAAAGTCTCAGAATTGCAGTAAATGTGCATCCACTTAAACAATCAAAATGTTCATAAATGAAATTTCAGGATCCTGCTGTATCTACTAAAATCGCCTAGTGTATTGATGAACATCCATTTTGATGTTCTATTAGACTACTGTACCTCACATACATTCCTCCTCTTAAAAATATGTATAAAATAAATTAGTTATTTTAACAACTTCATAATTTTTCTATTGGTTGAAGCATAAAATGTTAGGTTTGGATGGTTTTCATATAGGCTTAAGGTGATCATATGTCCTGATTAATGGATTGTGCCTTTTGAGAACAAAGAAATTCATCACGATTTTTTTTTTTAGTCCCGGTTTTTAATAGGAACATGTAAAAACCGTTTTTTTTTCTTAAAAATCTTACTAAAACCCTCCATTGAACTGTGAACTGGCACTTAAAAAGGCGCTGGATTTTTTGTTCAACATTTGTCATTCTTGTATCTTTACTAATTAAAATTCTAGAAGAATATTTTGGCAATTTTTGTGGGGGGGGGGGGGGGGTCGCCAATGGATAACAGGTGGCCCACTTTTGGCAGAATTATGGTCACCCTATATAGGCTAGACATAAAATTAAATATTATGTATCAAAAACCTTTAACTTCACACTCAAATAAGTCTATAAAGATTCAATTTTTATTAACGTACGTTCCAAATTTTAAAATAAATACAAATAATTTTACTCTTTTTGAAAATTTTATATTATTCTTGTTTGTATATAAAAAATTATTTAATTTAAAACACCTACCTTGAAAACAGAATATCTGCTTTGAAACAATGTTGAACTATCTCTGGTTGTTAAAGTTTGAAGCTTTATAAATCATTTAATATCTGTTTTAGATAAGAAAATAGAACATTACCCTTTTATCACACTATTTATTACACAAGCATAGATCACATTACTCTAAAACACAAGTGTTGAGTAAATACCATGTAAAAAAAATGTTTATATTATTGGTATCTCATATCTTCCATGTTTATTCAACTATACTTGGTTAAATAACAAGGCTTTTTATTTGCATAATTTGCTGCAATATGAAAAAAGCTGGGATCTCTCATTAACGTTGTTATGAAAGTATGATAGATATTAAATTTGTGTTAATTTAAAATCTAGAAATATATATGTTGAAACACTGAAATAAATAACAAATATAACATAAGTGTGAATTCTATTTTTTTAAATTGGGTTTGAAATGAAGGTTGGTTTTCCTTGGGTTGTATGCCTTTTAATCGTTTACTCGATCATTTATAGTAAAGCTAATTTTACACGGAATACTACTATTTTTCTGTTCTAGGCCCAGTAAAAAATATATTTTATTCTTCTCTTTTAAATTTTATATTATCATTGACTCTTCCTAATATTCACACAAATCACCCGATAGGATTCAAATATAATTTTTCCTCATACGTTATAATCATTATGATAAGACCGTTATATAATATATTTTATTCACAATAATGGCTTAGCAATTTAAATAGTGCACAATGTGTATAAAGGATTATCCATAAGCGTGTAAAGGCGCGTCCACATTATGCCGCGGTTGGCCGTTGGCAAAGCCACTACTATAAATAATATGTAGACGTGGCCAACGAAAATCGTTTGAGTGTCGGTCTACTACAAAGAAAGCCAATGAAAGCGGGGAGTGGGGACGTGCCAACCACTGGCTCCAAGTGGGTTCAGTTGTGTCTTGGACAGCGCCGTATTCGGTCATGGAGTAGACAAACGCTAAAGTGTGTGATTTGATTAACCTATACCGAGATCGTCCTGTTCTGTGGGACTGTCGTTTGAAAGAGTACAAAGACAGGAATAAAAAACTGGACGCTCTACTAGAAATCGCTGTTAGCTTTGGTGTAGATAAAGAGGAAGTTGAAAGAAAAATTAAGAACCTGGTGTGTCATTTTTTACAAGAAATAAAAAAGGAGAGAGAGTCAAGTAAGTCTGGTGCGGGAAGTGATGATGTGTACAAAAGTAAATGGTTCTGCTACAACAACATGCTCTTTCTCAAAGATCGAAATCAACCAAAAGGAATGACGGATACAATCACGCAGGTAAATATAGAAAAGTAATTAATCCACACAGTAATTTTTATTAGGAATTAATATACAATACACACAGTTTTGAGCTTATCATTTGTCGTGTTGAAAAGGTACTATTCCAGCCGGGAAGTAAAAAAAAACTCTGCAAATTCATTTCTAACGGCTTGTACTTAATCAGTGCTTCTGCTTGAAGTCTTGGGAATGTTAACCAATGCTTGATTTGAAGGCGATTGTCTCCAAACTCCTGGATTGATCTCACCTGTGGTCGAGCACTCAGAGTCTAATGTCCCGGAGGGATTGTATATTGATTTGTAGTAACTTTTCCTTAAGTAATTGTGCAGATAAAGTACTGCCATCAATACGTTCTTAGCCCGCTCTGGTTGTAATAGCATAGGTCTCCGTAGTATGCGGTACACAGAGGATATTATCCCGAATGCATTCTCAGACACTCTATGTGCTCTGCTTAACCAAAAGTTGAACACTCTTTGTTTGGAACCCTTTATTTGAGCTCCTGGAAATGGTTTCATAATGTTTTTTGACAAAGGAAAAGCATCATCTGCCACAAAAACAAACGATGTTGTATTGCTTCTTCCAGGAAGTGCACTAGGGGAAGGGAGATGCATTGTGTTATTCTTAAGGCATTCTTTGAATGTTGTTTGACTAAACACACCTCCATCTGATATCCTTCCTTGGCAACCAACATTTGCATAAATGAAGTTGTAGTTGGCATCTTCCACCGCAAAGAGGACTATACTAAAGAACCCCTTGTAGTTAAAATATTCGGTACCACTATTAATTGGTGATTGCAAAGTGATATACTTCCCACTAAAGGCTCCAACACAGTTTGGGAAATTCCACTTATCATTGAACTCCTTTGCAATAACGTTCCACTCAGCTTCATTTTGTGGTATATGAAACAAATTAATAACAATCTTGCAGTTTTCTTAAATTTACAATAAGTCCCTGTTACCTCCCTATCTAATCACAAATCTTTCTTGGTTTTTTAGGATCTGAATACAACTGTGAATGAAGATATTATTGAAGACGAGACTCAGAATATCGACCAGGACCAAGTGGCTAGTAGAGATGCATCTGGAAGCGGGGGAAACCGAAATAAAAGGTTGCCAAAGTCACCCTCAGATCGGCCAGGCTCGCAAAAGAAACAAGACTTCAGCTACAGAAGAAGCTCTTTCCATTATGAGAGAGATTCAAGGACGTAATGCAACAGTGACAGATCAGTACAAGTCTTTTGGATATCAAGCTGGACTGCGTATTAGAGACCTTCCAACGTCAAATGCACAAACAATAGTATAACACCTAATTAGCAATATTCTCTTTGAAGCCGAAATGGGTAAGTATGACAAACGGCAACCCATTGAGCGCAACTTACTCACAGCCTTTTTACCCGATACCAAACTATATACAGCAACAATTTTCTGTTCCTATGACACCTGTATGTCCCAATTCAAATCAACATTTTGAGCAGCCGTCTTATTCCGGATGAATGCAAACGACCTCTCCACAATCTCTAATAAGCCCCACGCCATCTGCCCATTCGCTAACGGACAGTGTCTCTATGGACAATATTTTGATGGCACTCTAGTTCCCACCTCATCTCTTCAAAATTATAATTTGAGTCTAAGACTTTTCTTCTATTTTTGTTGTAATAAACTTGAGACACATGTTTACTAAATAAATTTTTCATTTGTAATAGATCTTGTTTTTTCCTACCTTGATGTAATCCTGTAAAACGCTGACAATTGCATCACAAACAATCGGAGATGTTTGAAATTATTTGCTTCGAAATCTTGAACGTGTAACTTAACGAGTGGTAAGAATCTCCCGTCGCTAAGAATCGCAGAGTAACTGCAAGACGTTCATCTGGAGGAATATATCTTCTGAAGGGTGTGTCTTCCTTCTTGATGATATAAGCTATCATATTCAGAAAAACTTCAAAGTCACTACTTTTCATACGAAAAAAGTTTTTGAAACCACATCCAAATCTGTACTCGAGATTCAATTTGTCTACGTCATCCAATAATAAATCCTTAATTAAGTCACTAGTTCCGTATTGTGCTCTACTTTGAAGGCTTGGACGCACCCAAAACCATCGTTTGCGCCGCTTGCGTATTTTTTCATAATTTTCAATGATTATGAACGCAGCCGAAGCGACAAGTAAATCCTATTCGGCAGACATTGTGCAACTAGATGTAGATGGCAGGCCAGCAGTCTGTTTTGCCAACCTGGCAGTGCCAACGGCTAACCGCGGCATAGTGTGGACGCGCCTTTATACTTTTTCTTACTTTTTTTACTCCCACTCTTCCCCTCACACACTCCGACCCTGACCAACCAATCTCACGTACATCAAGTTGGCCCGCTACTTTCTCCAAGTGTTTTTCAATATATGGTGGGCTAGCTTGAGCTCAAGTTAGCCTTCCCGCTTCACTTCAACGTACCGGGACGCACAAGCTCTCTTCCCCTCAGTATGGTACCAAGTAATCCGCCCCACCTGACTCCACCCCACAACAATGGGCAGCAGACTTAAAATCGTTGTAACAAACGTAGTTTGATGGAACAAAAGCTGACTTTCGGGCAAATATGAACACAAACGCAGCACTAACGAATGGCATGAACAAATTTTGATTTTGAAAATGTGGTGGGCCAACTTCAACATCAAACTAGCCTGCCACATTAAAACCGTTGCCATGGGCGTAATTTAATAGCACAACAGCTGAATTTTGGGCGCATATGAGCACAAATGGAGCACTAACGAATGGAATTATAAAATTTGGATTTCGAAAATGTGACAGGCCAGCTTGATGTTCAAGTTAGCCCACCACGTTAAAATCGTTGCCATGGGCTTAATTTAATAGAACAAAAGGTGAACTTTGGGTACATATTAGCACAAATAGAGCACAAAGAACTGGCGTAATCAAAACGAAGATAGGATGTTTTAAAAATGTGGCGGGCCAGCTTGAAATCAAGTTAGCCCACCACATTAAAATCGTTATAATTTGAGTAATTTAATAGCACAAACGCTGAGCTTCGGGCACATATGAGCACAAATGTAGCAAAAAAGGCTGTATAAATTTCAATTCATTTGGAGAAAGTGGCGGGCCGACTTGATGTACGTACCAATCTCCCATGCCATGTAATACCATGGAGTAAAGAAAGTAAATTTACACTTGATGCCAATCTGTCCACTCTCTCATTACTATTAAACTCTCGTGTCTACTGTCTATAAACTCATTGAAACGCCCATATGTAGCCCTTAGCTCGGAGAGAGATAAACTTGTCAATTATATGAATTATTACCAGGTGCGATGGAGTCCCTGAAAAACCACTTATATACTCCAAAACACTACGGGAATCATATAGGACAGCAGCTACTGGTTGAGGACTTAGAGCTTAGACATATTTCAACGCCTGCAGAGTAGCAAATATTTCAGCTGTTAATAAGCTGTGGTTTCCTAGGAACTGTTGACTGCCACAACCAGTGGTTCCGGCCAGCCGCCATGCACTGGTTCATTTAATTCTGAGTGGAGATATTTTCCTAGGGATTGCTCAGTTGTGCTGCAAGACATTGATCGTAGCTGTCAGCTGTTGGGACCCCTCATTGGACCAGTCAAATCGCGGCCACGTTGCACCATTCTAAATTAATTATGTACTTACATAAAACATGGTGTTAGAGACAAAGGCGATTTTATTTTGAGTTTAGAACGCGTTGCTTGGTGGCGGTTTGAGTCAAACGGGGCTTCTTATTTCTTGCTTCTATTTGAGGGTAGTAATATAAATAATATTGTAAAATTTGGATAATAGGTAGTTTTTCAACAGCTGCTTTTAATTGTGCATGTGTGCTGGTTTGGTTGATAGTCCTGGTTTATCTTTTCCTGTACAAGGGGGAAACGGAATGTAGAAGAAGATGAAAAATTAATATGGTCAATATGTATCCTGCTTTGTATGATCATGGATATAAGAATAATTATAAAGACGCCCAAATTATGGAGAACATTTGGAAAACTATTGAAATAACTTATCTTCTTCAAATTTTCTTTGCATGGACTTATAACTAATTAAATAACAATTTGTTTTAAACAATCACTAAAATTATCAAAATTTGTCACTTGAAAAAAATTATATCTTATCAACAATAGAGTAGCCCTATTTTATTCGGATGTGAATAAATTGATTATGGTCGCTCTCAGACTTAGCAAATGGATCAATAACTCTTTTTCATTTTCCTGAAGAAATGCTATTCTTATTGCTTTTTACATGACGCTAGCTTACTAACTAAACGTGAACCACGAAGTTGGGTCCTGTCCAGGACCCCAACTACCAGTAACGGCAGCAAGTGGTAACGACCGGTTGTGGCCGCAAAAAATTCCAGCACCTCTGTGGCACCCTTCCACTACGTCTTACAACCGTTCGGCTCAGGCACCTATTTGCATTAAAGTTTGAAATTTTTCCCTGTTTATGAATTCGAAAGAAATAGAATTACTACTATTTTAAAAAGAAACTACTTACAGGAAGCGTTATATGGTTTATTAAATCAATACAAAACAACACAGTTCAGTAGCAATAAATATGTAATGTACAGTATGAAATCATTTGACAGAATGCCTCCTGTCGAGGTCACAGAACATTATAATAAAGTAATGTATAGGTAAAAACAGGTAAAAATAAAAACAAATTAACATGATCTTATCTAATACATTCATAACTAGTTTGCATTCAATATGCTATACAATTGATACCAACTACAAAACAGACAGAAAAGATTAAACCGTACAACAGACATAATAATACCCGATTTACAAGTTAAGGTGACAGTTTTTTTAGGAATATGCACCAGTCTTCCCGACTTAGTAATGATAGCTTTATCACCCTTTTAAGCTTCATTTGAAGCATTAGGCTCTAGGAAATACTGCGTTTATTCTTGAATATTATTCCTGTTACTGGAGTTAGCACAATTATTGTCACAAACATCCTGTTGTTTTTCATTATTCCCATTTTGTTTAAATTTCTTTACATGTATCCTATTCCTTCTATAAATACCATTGGAACTGTCAATTACCAGAATTCTTGGTTGTGGGCCTATTTTTATTACTTGATCTTTTTTTGTCAGATGGATTTTTCTTAAACAAAACTTTATCATACATTTTAAGATCTAGTAGACATTTGTCAATTTTGTAATAATATTTTGCCATTCGGTTGTTTCGCTTAGTTATACAGTCATTATACTAATTTGTATTAACTAGCATGGGTATCAATTTGGTTTCAACAATAGGTAGTGTTGTACGTAAGTGTCTAGACATTAACAATTGAGAGGGTGAAATGAGACTATCATTTGGAGTAGTTCTATATTGTAAAAGAGCCAGGTATGGATCTGAATTTGATTCAAGAGTCTTAAAAATAATATTTTGAGTGTTTGGATTGCCCTTTCCACTTGACCATTAAACTGATAATAATGTGGACTAATAGTTACATGTTCTATATCCAAAGTTTTAGCAAACTTTTTGAAATCATTTGAATTAAATGGTGGCCCATTATCAGAAAACATAACAGCTTGTATACCATGACGGACAAAAATGGACTTAAGTTTCTGTATTACTGGAGCTGTTGAGCCTCTATTAAGTAAAGAAATCTCAATATGTTTTGAAAAATAATCCACACAGACAATATATTTCTTTCCTACTATTTCTGTGACACCTTGAGGTTCTAGGAAGCGTGCCTTAAATGATAGCCAAGGAGTCACAAGAGAAAACTTTTTTTTTATTTGTTTATATAGGCCAATATTGAAGTAAAAGTAGTACAACATCATTACAAGTAAAATAGTTTTGAGAAAACCAATTTAACGTCTGGTGTTAACCAGAACATGTCGAGCGATTTGACCGTGATTACAACAAACTTATAACCAACATATTTATATACAGCGCCAAAAAGCATAGGCGGCTGAAAATTAAAGCCCAGACTATATATATATTATTTATATTGAAAATGAGGGTATAGGACCACATGTACAAACTCCTGGTAAGTTATTCCCATACACACGGCAGAAGGCCGCGCACCAAAAGTATACTATAGCCTACCTCAACCTCAAACCATCGAGGAAAAGATTTTACTATAAACATGTTAAACTGGACCTACCTAATGCCTTTTCCCAAAAAATATAGGCTCAAAATCACCCATAACAAATGTTATAAAGCATTTATAAGCAAATATTAAGAAGTATCAGGTATATACCTACGATAACAAACGTCGACAGTGCGTATTCATAAAATAAAAGAATAGGATATATATATGACATTAAACGCCGTAAAAGATATTCCTACATAGTAGACAAGAATAACGTGACCTAAATATATGTATATATCAACAAACATCGTTAAAGAATATTCAAACTTAACAAATGGCTAAATGGCAATACCTGTTTATATTTCCAAGACCCTCAAAAGTATCTTTAAATTTATTTACAAATACCTGGGACTTTGCTCCTAGACTAATATTATTTGGTAATGACTGATTAAACTCTGTTTGATTCAATGTACACCAGAAATATGCACAAAATATACTAAAATGTGAAACTACCGAAATTATCATCCCCGAGTGTGTTATGAACACACTCCTGACTGAATAAGAGTGACATACCAAATTAAATTGGTCGTGTGTAATTAAAAGTACACACAAGTGGCATTTTAATTTATTTGCTGTATTTAGCGTACACTTTCTGGGCCTAGCGATAATACCCAGCACACGACTTACAAACTAACTTAAAATTATAACAAACACAACACCCAGATCCACCTTCGTTAATTCAGCACCGTGAGAGAGGAAATACAAATTTTACCAATGATATTTTTTTCGGCTATGCCGGAAATCAAACCCAGAACCCTTAGCTCAATGGACAGACAAACTACCGACTGAGCTAAGGTGTCAGGCTCACAGTTAGCAATACGCAAAGTGAATAAAATACATAAAAAGAGTAAAATGAAGTAGTACATGGATCAAGCGTCCATCTGAACTTGGTGGGAAGAATTGGGTGGATTGTCCAACTCACGTTGAAATAATAATTAAGAGCCTAAAGCTATTTATTAAATTCTAATTATGCTCTAGAAACTATTTACATCCATAAACTGTGATAACAATAACGAAGGAGATAATTTTTCTTATTTAGCCTAGTACTCTAGTGCTATGTGATTGGTTTATTGATAAGACATTTGCATCTGAAAATAAATTTTATTTTATCTTTTTCTGATAAATCATTTTGAAATTGTGAAATAATACTCCTAACTATTGGGATTACTTTATAAAACTCCAAGAAACAACTAAAAGAACAAGGTTAAAATTATATAATTACTTCATACTAAAAAAAACCTTTCCAGCTCCTAGTTAAACTTGCCCCTCATCCTCCCCCACCCTCTCCTATTTCACCTGTGTATACTCTATAATGTAGTAAATATGCTTGCCAAAAACATGATTATACATGTACCTAGAATGCATAAACATAATAAAATATGCATTTAATTAGTGAATAATTTAAAGTTTATTATTTATACGATTATTTTACAAATATACAATATTATCTGCATTTATTTTATTTTATTTGACTTGAGCTATACCAGCTCAGTAAATAATCATTGGGATCTCGATTCTTGAATATTTGTTCAATAGTTGGCACACTGTTTTACTTGCGATAAGTATTCAGCAGGCTCTGGGTTGTTAACACCCTAATTCATTGGCCAATGCTTGGGTTCGAGGGGAAAGGGGACTGTTGCAGCCCCTTAGACATTGGTAAAGGTCATTATAACTTAATTAGATTTGCATGCTGTTTTCAAGCAGCAGATCCTGAGCTTCATAAGCTGGTTAGGTAGACCCTTTTGGAGGAATAATTACTTAAAACCAAATTGTCTTGGAATGTGTACCAATATTAGTATAAAAATTAATAATATATAGCTACATTATACATGTAAATTTATTTCCAATTATTTAAACATTACTATTTACCCAATTTGTACAGACAACATTGGATTTAGAAACTAATCCATATAATTATGGGTATGTGGTGCAGGACTAGCATACCCAGAGAATATGCCACTGAATGAGGTAGTTAAGTAAAATAGTATGTGTAGAAGTGTCAATTGTGGAGGATTATATTGACATAATATAAAAATATGTGATGTGATCCAAGAAAAGATAGCTTAAGAGTTCGGGCAGACTGACACGCGAGAGAGTGGGCGAGTTACTGAGCGACTACCTGGCCAAACTGGTAAGCAAGGCAGCAAGTAATTACCAAACTGATCCCAGTTTATTAGTGAAAATGTCTCTGTCAAAGACACTTCGAACATCTCTGCTACTCGAAAATTATTACCAAGTTATTGCATGTTTGTAAAAAATGAAATGTTGTTGTGGTTTTTCCATAACCCCTCCATGCTAACGATTATTTTTATTTGTAAAGGTTTCCTTTGATGATAATGTTGAAGTATTAACATATCAGTCCTTTGCAACTTTTTATTTCTTTTATTTTTAGCACTACGAATTACTACCCGTTCGGTTTATACAAGCCTTTCTTGCTACTAACGGCTTAATCTAATTGGTAAGACCAGGATAATTAAATACTCGTAAATATATATGTGTGTGTGTGTGTGTGTGTGTGTGTGTGTGTGTGTGTGTGCTAAGCTTATCAATTGTAATAAAAGTAATTTATCATGCCAAATTGAGAAGTTTTCCTGACACTCACTAGATCAACATAACAACAACAACTGCCCAGCGCCTGTAAACTAGACTGTTGTGCCTCAAACTTTATTTTTATGAAGTCTTCATGTAGCCTACTTCATTTAACTTTGTTATAGTTAAATTCCTCGGACATGCTATGATATAGTTTACATGGGCTTATGGAGGCCCCAATACTGTATGTCACCCCAAGGCCCCCACATACGTAAATCCAGCCCTAGAATAAATACACACAAAACTAATCAAGAAAAAATATATCTGGTGCGGCTCAGATCAAAATTATAAAAACAACAAAATTTAAGTACGTTTATAAACACCTTTGCTCTATATTCACTATTAATTATAAAACCACTAACTAGCTTTGCATTATCAAGTTTGTCAGGCCTCACGGGGTATGCATTAAGCAGGCACAAGTGATTTAGTCTACGTTGCCTCATTGTAGAGTGGAGATAGCTTTTTATACGTCCAAGCATTGAAAAACTTCTTTCTGCAGTAGCTGATTTAGCTGGTATCACTATCAGAGTTTTAAAAATGTATTCAGTGTGTGGGAATAAACTTCGTATTTCTTCTTGCAGGTCTTAAAATCTTACGAACGTGCTGGAGATGCTATAAAACACATCCTCAGCTCAATGTTCAGAATTTTAGGGCAAATGCATATTTTGTTAAAAACTTCCATCACGGGCTTAGTACATTAATTTGACTTCAATAATAAGATGTCCTCCAAGATGCAGTAAATCTTGAAGATCTTATTAGTCGAACCTGTATTCAATTTCTCCAGAGATTGTGTCCAAGGTTTCTTAGTATACCGATTTCATATTATCTTTGGGACTTGCCCATGTGTGACCTTCTGTTGGTATTTCATTGTGTTCAAGTCTTCTGGGAACATGACGAACATGGGGCAAAGAAGTTGGTTCAAGATCAAACTCTTCCACTTTCTCAGCATCTGTGACCACAAATTTTCGAACTCTTGTTCATTCCAAATTGTCTTGAGATTTTCAGTAACAGTATTTCCTGCTTATTTCACTTCAGCAAGTGTAAGTGATGATAATTGCAGTATAAAACTTAGTTTTTCTTTTGGTTCGAACACCTTGAGGTAAACAAGATGTGCAGAGTATTCAGACCATTTTAAAAAAGAATCGTGTAATCCATGGGCTTTTGCAGCATAGTCATCCTTAGTCAGTGCTAACTCTTCAAGACATGCAAGAACAGATTAATAACTATTCAAAATGGTGTGAATAGCAATGTATCTCACAGTCCATCTTATTGGGCAAAGAGGGCGTGGGCAACCATGGATAGTGGTACCTTAAGAGTCCTTAATGTCTTCAAAAGATGCCATTTATTTGGGAGAATTCCTTATCATTAAACTCACATTACTCGCCGAAGATGGTACATATCGTATTAGAGGGCAGTGAACAAAGAGTGCCAGAGGATGATTCGCTTTCATTAGTGCTTGAATACCCTTTTAGGCAGATCTCATGCTAGAACCACCATCGTAGCATTTCCCTCTGAGGTTTTCTGTGGAGAGTCCACAGAGTAACAGCACATCGAGAATGAGCTCTGATGCACTTTTGCCAGTTTTCCTGGCACAGTTATATAAAACAAGGAAAAACTCTTCGGATTCATATTTATTCAGTACCTATTCTGACACATATTGATACCTGTTTGTGTCCACTTGTATCAGTCGTACAATCAACAATCAAGCTGAAACTATTGCTTTCTTGTACTTCTTTTATGGTTCCACGCAGAATTGTATGAGATATGTATTTAAGAATATCATTTTGAATTGTATCAGAGCAATAATTCTTTTTTCGTAACATAAATTCTTTTAGTTCAAGAATATTATTCTTCCTCAAATCATTTAGTTGAAACAAATTCCCACTCTATGTTATGTGTTCACGAAGAGCTAATCCTTGGAGAGCAAGATATTTTATTAATTTAATTTTGGCTTTCAATGATACTCTAGTATTTGCTTGCTGTTGTTTGGCTAATTATGACGGTTGACCATTGATTGGTATTAATTTAAACCATCCAAGCTTTGTTAGAGCTTCGTTATGAATATTATTATTCACCTGAGCGGTGATATTTTCTACAGTTTAATTCCACTTCACAATTTCCTTTCCATTTACCAAATCCAAAACTAAAGCCACTTTGTTGAGCTTGTCTGGAATTAAGTTAAAATTCACGGCTTCACAGCAAGGATAATACAAAACTCCATTTCAGGTATTATCAAAACGAAGCCATAGGAATCGGGTAAACCACTTTGTTTGAAATTGAAATTATTTACCAGAAACCACATAAGGATTTGTGCTGGGTAGGTGGCATGGACCTTCTTCAATCCCAGCAAAAGTACGAGTACCTGCAGCAGATAATTTAGGTTGTGTCCTTTCACTTGCACTTGTGTCCATCTTGTTGTAGGAGCTGGAGCTTTCATCCAGGGTGAAACTCTCAACATTTATTTTGGCACCAAGAGAAGAACTCAAATAAGGTGTTGACCCGCTGCACTCCTGTGGATGAGCCTGAGGCCTAGTAGAATCTCCCTGATTAGATGTTAAGTTCGCAACACAAATAATATATTTTTATTGTAATTGGAAAAAATAAGTATTATATTTAGAACCAGGACCCAGGTAAGCCAGTATATATAATTGGCTTAGTGGCATACTGAATAATAATATTGATCCAGTAGTAGTTTTAAATAGAATTGCTTAAAACAATGAAAGTATTATTGTCCCGGCACAGATTTATCTGATTACCAAACCCTTCCTTCACCTCTGACAAGATGTGTATTAATCACAACTTGTGAATGTGGGGAATACCAGGCCTCCACCGTGGTTCGGATTCCACGTTAAACTGTAGGTCCTTCATTTCATCTCACACTCACCCTACCATTGCACATTAGCGTAAGTGCGTATAACCCGAACGGGTAGTAAGACGCGGTGCTAATAATAATAAATAATAATAATAATAATAATAATAATAATAATAATGAAAGTATTACATCTGAAGGACTAGTATGAATAATATATTCTGCATCCCTAAACCTGATCGTATTTTCGTAAGTTACACTCATTTGGTCATTCTGACGTAAATCATTAACCTAAAATAATACTCTTCATTAAAATATGAATCGACGAAACCACTAGCAAAATAACGTAATACATTTTTAACATTTTAGAAGTAATAATATGTAAGAATATGTAGGCTAATTTATAAAACCGTTTATATGATTTGTGATTTTTGTAGTGAGAGAGATTTCTCTGGTAATCCAAATCCAAACATCAAGCGCGTACGTGATTCTAGCAGAAATACATACTTCATCCCACTATTTCTTCAGATAGCTTTACATTGCAATTGTACTAAAGTAAGTGTATAAATGAATCATTTTATGAGTAACAAGTTTTGGGGAGTCGTCCCCCTGCTTCTACATTGCTAGTTTCAAACTGTGATAGTGATCCTTTATCCTCGGAACTGGTTGCAAAAGTTTCATTGGTTCCATCTTGATGTTCCAGTAAATTGCAATCATCAGCACCTGCGATATAAAAAATATGTATCATTATCGAGGTATGAGTGATCTATAAAAAATAAAAATAATATTTTAGTGAAAAATTAAAAGTTTAAAATTATAGTTTTTTTATGCTACATATAATGTAAAATACTAATTTTAATGAACAATTAAAATGATATTTTCTTTCTAAGAGAGATAATAATTTATTTATTAGTTCTAATTCATTGTTAAGAGCTTACCAGGACTTTGTTCTCTTGATTGCTGCTGCTTGGCTTTGAAAATGGTTATTATCTTCCCATGATAAGATCTCTTTATTATCCACTTCCCTTCGTAATACGTAAGGTGGCAGTAAAGAAACAAACGTATCTTTGTTGTCTACTGACACACTCAAGTCGCGACGCGCCACTTGAATGAGTGATGATCAAGGTGGTACTTACCACCCCTACCTCTCGTCTGGCTCAACCACGCCCCCTCCAACACTTTGGCACAACTGGACTTGCAAAGTAACATTATAGCAGCACTGTCGCACATTGCAGAAGGGCATTGTGGTGGGCAACTGGTGATTGCTGCTCCAACCACTAAGCAATACCAATGGTAAGTTGAGACTAACATGCCAATAAACCCACTGGAAACACGATTAAATTTCAGTTTTATTATGTTAACTTAGAGTGAGCTGTGTATCTTGCCTCAACAAGAGCTTTACATTATCCAAAAGTTTTGTTTTTTGGGGAAGAGGGGTAAAAATTATACTTTTTACCTCCTCACTTTTTGGGGATGTGGGGTGGGTAAAATTTACCCCCGTACCTCCTAGTTCCTGCGTCACTGGATAGCAGGAAAAATATATGTCTCAGCCCTGATTGACGACTTTGCTTCCATCAAGACGCGGAAGAAGAAATTTTAAACATGTAGGTTAAAAAGTGTTACTTTATACTCGTGTTTATACTTATACTGGCCCCTATAAAATTTTGTAAATATGCATATTTTTTATTTGACTGGTGTGGGGTGGGTGGTTCGATGTCAATGTTAGCATGCGGGTCTTTGATTTGTAGTTGCGCCGTTGTGGTCTAAGCCATCGATTTCACGCCAATTTTCGATCAATCGCGTTAGAAAAATATCTAGTATTTTGCTAGGCCAAAAATATAATATTGTATTCAACATAACTTTGACAGAAATATTCTCAGTAACAGGTCACCAGTCGATGCGAGCTCTAGGTAGGGGGTGAGACTGAAAACAAGAAACTGACAACAGTGCCGAAACATAGGATGACTCACAATTTAGCCTTTCCTTACGTTAGATTATAGAGTCAATAAAAGTATATTTAAAAGATATTTACTAAACCTCTTTAAACTATTTGTTAATGTATTCATTCTCTTGAAGTAACACCAAGATACAAGTGGGTATCCTGTCACTGGTGCTCTCCCAGCACTCTATTGGCGTAGCTTCAACCATTAAAGGAGCATTATAGGTATTTTTCTTAAAATATTTAAGAACTTTTTACGACAGACAAGTTTACGGTTCGTATAGCTTAACTTCCCAGTCTCGCTCCTGTGGATGAACCAGCCTTCTTCCCGTTCAGATAATTGTATCGAGGAATCCACCCCGCCTTGCTCCTCCCAGCTGCAATGGATGTCAAAATTCATTTTGGTGCTGCAGGAGTAATTTAAGAGCACACAAGATTAATTTCGGGAACATATGAGTACAAATGGAGCACATCGATTGAAAAAAAAAAAAAAACACACACACACACGAAAATGTGGTGTGTCAACTTGAGCATCAAGCTGTCCCACCACATTAAAATCGTTACCATGGGCGTGATTTGACATCACAAAACCCTAATTTTGGGTACTTATGAGCACAAATAAAGCACAATCGATCGGCATAAACAAATTTGGATTCTGAAAATGTGGTCGGCTAATTTGAACATTAAGCTAGCCAACCACATTAAAATCGTTATCATGAGCGTAATTTTACAGCATCAAAGCTGAATTTCGGGCACACTTGAGCACAAATGGAGTACCACAAAATGGCATAATCACAAATACAATCAGATGTCTGGAAAAATGTGGTGGGCCAACTTGAAATCAAGTTAGCTCGCCACATTAAAGTAGTTATAATTCAGATAATTTGACGGAACAAACTCTGAATTTTGAGCACATATAAGTACAAACGTAGCACAATTGACTGTATAAATTTGAATTTATTTGTAGAATGTAGTGGCTTAACTTGATTTACTTAGATTGCTGGTAATGCAAAACAAGCAGAATGAACAATCTGTCTAGCTATTTTATCTTAAATCGGAATGTTTATGTTCAGTTGTTGGCTACAAGCAAAATGAAATGAGCATTAGCCACTGTCAGAATCACATGAAAGAGGTTTACCAACCTCACAATTTACATCAGTCAATTAAAAATATTTAATCTCTGCTACACCATAAACGTATAACGCGACCGTGAGTTGGTGCCTAGTGGGTGTTCCCTTACTAAACCACTGTTCGGAGTGTGGGCGGAGTTGTTTACAATGGGTGTTACTTATTTTCATTAATAAAATAATAATAATTTCCTTCTATAACATATTCTACTAACTATTATATAGTTTATGATTGATTATTTTAAATTTTTGTTTGATAAACATTGAATGACCATAAATAATTTTTTTGAATAATTATTCCTTGGTCTGTCTTATATATTGTTGCTAATAGAATTGAATGTCTTCTTAAATTGCACATTTCAGGTAAGAGCGTTTCCTTCTTTATTTTGTACACTAGCTTAGATTTTGTTAAGCTAGATCCTGCCTGAATTAACACTAGGCCTTAACTATTTCCAATAATGAATAGTAGGCATACTAGACAATTTTATTTCCTATATTGAATCCTTAAATGTTACCCTAAATGAACCAATTTTATTTTATTAGGACCTATATTAATAATTATTACACGTTGATTTAAAGTAAATTTCAATCATTTCTTTTATTAGAATTGCTAGTTTACTTGGAAAATCACTATGGAAAGTTTCCTGACCTAATAAATATTTATGAAATACTGATTCCTCATTAGTTTTTATGTTTAAATGCCAGAATCCTCGCTTAACATTGCTTCTAGGTCCAAGTTTCTATCAAGATTGTTGCAAAATACGGATAAAGTACTCTTCTTATAGAGCATACTTTATAAGCCTACATTAGTTTTTTTTCTTTGTAACATTACGTTATGTGTTATGTTTTATTATTACACACCTAAGACAAAGAATCGAATAATACTATATGTGTAAAATTTCAAGAGTTGGTGTTATACAATTTAAACAAACCAAAATCAGACAGGAATGTAAATATATATACAACCCCACTATTGTAATATACCTAGGCCTGTGTGGTGCTCTTATGCACGTTTCAATATCTATGATATCCAAATATTATTTTGTGATGTTTTAAATAATTTATTTGATTAATATTAATTGGAATTTTAATTAATATAAACTCGAGTTATAAATAATTGCTTATTTTAAAAATTATGTAATTGAAGTGTTAAATTTTCAATATCCCATGATTTAGTTGAGTTAATGCTTTTTAATTTCTTTAAATAGCTTAAATAAAATTACGGTAAATTATTTAAGTATTGATTTGTTTATAAAAATAATTATAAAATATAGATATTTTGCTAAAAAAATATATGAGATATATAAGTACTTTCCTCCAGGTAGGCTATAATGTTGAGGTTTAGTTTTTTCACCTGTTTACATTTTCAAAGCATGCAAGACTACAGCCTATTAGTGGCTTATAAAAGAAAGCCTGTTAGTGGCCTATAAACTCCATGGTGTAAGCCCGCAATCGAGCTATAATGACTAAGCATCTGCTGCTGTTAACAATGATAGTGCCAAAATGTAAAGATAGAGGATGTCATGTCATCAGCACAATGCACCTTCCTGCCGTTAATTGCAGTTTTATATACAGGAGCTACTACTTATTTATTCAAGTAGATCCTTATTTGTCCTCACGTGGTTGAGTTTAACCCCATTCCACACATACTGCTTCACAAAAAAATTCTGGAAGCACTGGGGATTCAACCCAAGACCTCTGGATCTATAGTCAGGAACTCCGACGGTCACTAGACCACATAGGTGGTCATTAGTGACACATATTATAACTTAATCATCGATTATAAGCAACTATATTCATGACAATTAATTTATTACTTAATGAAACTTAACCCCAATTTCACAAAGTTGTATGTTTTAGGGCTTTACTGGTAATTGAACTTGGAACCTTTAAATCTGTAGTAAAATACTATAGGCCAATTGTTGAGCCACTCTCTTGTCCTAGAGCTAATAATACACATCAGAAATATAAAAAAATGTTCTCTTTCACCTATAAATATCAGCTTAGTTTGAACTCAAATGGCCAAAAATATTGATATATATCTGTTTGTTTTTCTGTTTCAGTCACTTTCCCTAAGCTATTCTATTTTTTCTTTAAACAAGCACTATGTCAAACTTTAAGAAACCCGATTTTATCCGGTTACATCTAAGTGGTGTGTCTGATTCACCTAACTTCATGAACGGCCAGCTCCAACCATGTGCTGCGATGTCACCCATAACAAACCTTGCAATGAACCTGAGCGGTGCATCACTATCCACACCTCGCAGAAAACTGTCTCTGTCCAGCACCGATAGCTCACCATCCATCACAGAGATGACAGGTATGGTCGGCCGACAAAAAAAAAAAAAAGAGGGAAATGTCTAAAAACAGAACTAAATAATTAAAAAATATATACTGAGATTGAGCACACAGAGTGTATGCCTGGTTGACTATTGTTCATTCTTGACATACTGAATTGTAGATTTTTCCTTTTATTCCCTCCAAGCAAAAGCTTATGCATATTAGCTTGAATTTTATAGAATATCCACTTTTGACAACCAACATTGATTGAAAGATGAAAGGCATTACAATTTGGCATTCTAGAAATACTGGTAGGCTTATATGTCTTTTTTGATTTCTTAGTAATAAAGTTAGCTTAGTATACAAGTTATTATAAACTGCCAATAATACTTCCTTATGGATTACTCTGGACCTACTATATTTATTTCTGTTTACATCAATATTAATAAAATGAGAGTTTGTGTATTTGTGTGTCTGTCTGTCATGAGTGTTACCTGATATCTACCACATGCACAGGTCTGATATTTAAAAATGATTAGCTCCTGTGCACAAACATTTACACCTTGAGGCTAGAATTTAAAAAATTGAATTTTATATTTTTACATTAATTAAATACTGGTTTGGAAGAAATAAAATGAGGTTTTTTCTGTTTGTTTGAAGCAAAGCGAAGGGTTGGTTGGGGTAACACTCAGTTCTTCTGCTATATATAAATAAAACAGACCAAAAATTTAAATAGTTTACAATTGTAATTTTTTTTCCAACCATTGTGTCAACATGAGTTTCTAATTTTCAATTCCTTCCTATGAAAATCAAACTTTTTTTTTTTCTAAAACCTTCTAAAAACAGGTCTTATTTGAAATCTACCAAACTGAGGAGGTTCCACGGAACAATAACTAAAGTGTGATAATTATTGATTCAAAAATAGATTACAAGGAAACACATTGCCAGTACACTATAGTAAAAATCACTATTTATCAAGTTAACATATTAGACCTATTTACAAAATATATACCCAACCATATCGCAGGGCATGCAGACTTAATGTCAAGCTTGTCATAGTCTTTTTATAGTGACAGAGAGGTTTTGTTTTAATTCCCAACTGGGTGTACTGATATAGTTTTTCTTTATAATTTTCTAATCTTCTGCACAAATGCATGTACAGTTCCTCAAGTTATACCTTCTTCATCCCTACCTTACTAGTGTAGTTAGATTGTGGATAGCAAAGACAATTAGTAAGACGCATAGCGCCTAAATTTTTTTTTGTCATAAAACTAGTTCGAGCCCCGGTCTATATTCTAGTATTTACTTGACTGCAAAACTAGGTAGGTCTATGTTACAGTAGGGCCTACACATTATTTTGAATGTACAAGAGTGTGGGCCTTTATTTTTTTTAACACATTGATGCTAAGCAAGCAGTACACTTTTGATTTGTTTAAATGGGTTTTCAAGACTTATGCCAACATAATGATAGACTCCTAACTAAATATTAATTAATTTTTCTCTTTGTATGTTCTAAAGTATTTAAATATACTGATATACTATTTTTTTAGATCACTCCACTTTTGTTTCGTGGTTGAATGAAGGCTACCTATATATAGTATACTTTATTTTTAATTTGATCTCATCTGGAATCCACCATAAAATCTTCTAAAACAAAAATATTTAAAAAATATGTTTTATTGTTTGGCCCTTCAAATGTGAACTATAGTCAATTTTGTTGATTAAAATGTGAATTAACCCTATCAAAATTATTTCCTATTTCTCCTCAGTTGCACATGTATAGTTCCTTGCTTTTGTTGTCTGAGCTTTCAGAAATAACAGTGGCTTGTGGCAAAGTCTCCCAAAAGGAGAGGGTTATTGTTATTATTATTATTATTATAATAATCATCATCATCATCACCACGTCTTACTATCCGTTTGGGTTATACACACTTACGCTAATGTGTAATGGTAGGGTGATTGTGAGATGAAATGGAGGACCTACAGTTTAACGTGGAATCCGAACCACGGTGGTGGCCTGGCATTCCCCACATTCACAAGTTGTTATTAATACACGTCTTGTCAGAGGTGAAGAGATGGTTATGATTTATTCTTAACAAATACCCATTTTGAAGTGATTTTAATGTATTTAAAGTGTTTATAGAGACATACTAGGCCTGAGATTGTAGGTGGTATGATTTGTGTAGGACTCCAATAGTATATTAACCTAACCTCTGAGTAGAAGTACTAATTAAACATATTTTCTCAGCTACTAAAATCTGATGGCTTGTTCAACACAATAAAAAAAAAACTTTCATTCAGAATAATTTGTTTAAAGCCTCATAAATGAAAAAAAGAACTTTTTGAAAACAATGGATTTTTTTCTAGGAAAACCAGTAATAATGCTGAAATGTTATTCTAAAGTTTGTTTGGCCACCTTCTATTAATTGTTTCACTCTGTTCGTATTAATATTTGCATTTTCAACAATGTCACTATAGTCCTACCATGAAAAATTAAGTTAATCACAGCCTAGTTATCATTTTTGATGAAAAAATATTTACCGACTTTTATACCAAAATCCAATATTCATCTAGCTTAATCCAAACATTTAATTTATCACAAATCTGGAGCTCTAGCTATAACCAAAATATCACATATTCGTGAGGACTTTGCTTTTTACACCTTCAATCTCAAATGTAGCTTCCCAACTTGATAACTGTTCACTTCAAAGAATTTATAGATATTTGTGTATTTCAAGGATAACTAAAAAAAAAGTATATAGCTTCAATTGTTGCCCATCCATCCTCAAAATAGTATTGTTGGTTATTTTAAGAGCACAAAAAAAATAGCATGGATAAGAACTATATAAACTTAATTTTCACCATTTTCAGGCGATACCTTTGCACCGACCTGTGCAAACCCACTCATCTCTCTCATTTTATTTTGCACTGCGTCTTACTTTCTGTTCAGGTTCTACCCATATATACTAATTACGCTAATGATCTAGGGATGAGAAAGGTTGAATTTAGAGGAAGTGTACCCATATTTGCATGGAGGGAAAGTGGATAGCCATTTTGGAAAAACCACTCTTATTAAATTCGATTGGTATTCAAACCATGATCTCCCTGTCATTGGCGGCCACTGAAGCAGGCATATTATTTAACTAAATTTAATAGTTAAACTAAGTTTATGTACTAATATTAGTATTGAGACAAACTTTAACAACAAAAAAATCCATCATTATTTATATATTACAACCATTGGTACAGTCTGACTTACTTCTTATACATTCATTTTTTAGGTTCCTTTTGGGATGTTTAAAGTTGTAAACTAGTTAGTATTTAGGAGATAATTGAAATGTACCCAAAATGCAAGGGCTGGATGACCTCTGTAAAAAAGAAGTATTCTTCACTAAGTTTCAATGAAAAACTATCAATTTTAAGTAATGGTAAAAACTATGTGTTGAGTTACCACTCTTAAAAACAGTACATAAAAGACAGACCTATAGACACGCCGTTTTTCAACAACTCATTACAAGACGGCAAAATGGTTAACTGGTTGCGCCAGGTGACCTGGCGGTCTAGGGGTAAGGTGTCAGACTTCTATGCTGGGGTCCGGGGTTCAATCCTCGGTCCCGGCACGGATTTATCTAATTACTAAATCCTTCCTTCACCTCTGACAAGACATCTTGTGAATGTGGGGAATGCCAGGCCTCCACCGTGGTTCGGATTCCATGTTAAACTGTAGGTCCTCCATTTCATCTCACATTCACCCTACCATTTCACATTAGCGTAAGTGCGTATAACCCGAATGGGTAGTAAGACGCGATGCTAATAATAATAATAATAATAATAATAATAATAATAATAATAATAACTGGTTGCGAAAAGAGAAATAAATTGTTCTTCTGGCCTTGTTTTCTATTTTATTCAGAAAGAAGCGTATGGAATAAAAATGGTTTTGATGATCTTAACCACTTAATTACAGCTATGCAGAGACACAAAATGACTAAAATCCATGTTCATTGCTTTTTCTCAATTGATGATGGAGCGTCTCTGATGGCAGGTCATTTGAATAGCTTAAAAAAAAAAGTTATGGATTTTTACCCAAATGCACTCTTTACTCATTGCTATGCCCATACATTGTACCTTGTCTTGCAACAAAGTTCGATGAATATCAAAGACTGCAATATTTTTTTCAAACCCTCAATGGCCTTTTTGCATATTTCTCAAAATCGTCCAAGAAAACAATGGCTCTTCAAGAATTTCTTTCCAAGAAGTTGCCAACTATTGCACCCACCATGTGGAACTTCTCTTCCAGATTAGTACATACAGTGAACGATCATGGGATATAGCTTATTGACTTTTTTGGACATGTCATTCATTGTTCTGAAGAATGGAATGCTGACACAATGGTTAAATCATAAGGCTTTTTGACTTTCTTGAAAAACCTAAATACAATTTTCTGCTTAAAGTATTTTCAAGATTATTTGCATACACAGATGTGTTATACAATTTACTTTAAACAAGAAATTTTTATATTTTGGACTGCTGCAAGAAAATAGAAGATATCAAAAATGAACTTCAAGGAGCAAAGGATACTGCCTGTGATTTGCTTTGGTACACGGCATTGGGAAGAAGGGGGGAAGAATTTGAATTGCATACAAAAAACGATGTTGTGGTTGTATAGGAAAAGATGAATGTTGCCAACTATATTTTGAAATTATTGATAACATTAAATAGTGTTCACACAGAACCAAGGTTTGCGGCTTTAAAGAAACTTGAGTATTTCCACCTTATTTATGAGCAAAAGTATACCAGTTACAAGAAAAATTTTCCAGAGGACTTATCAATAAATTAAAAGATGTTTATGTAGGAATGTTTGACGTATGTTCGATTGAAGAATGAACTTGAACCTTAGTGTTCAGATGAGTTCTACAATAAGTCAATTCATGAGTTACTGCAGTTCTTAGCTGAAAATGATACCAGTTCATGCTTTATTAAAAAAGTGTTCAAACTGGATAAATTGACAATGACTATTCCAGCAATGATTGCTTATGTTGAAAGATTGTTTTCATCATTAAAGTGAATCCACAGTTGCCACAGATCTACACAAGGTCAAGATTGACTTTCCAGTCTTAGCCTAGTGTCGATCAAAACAAAACTTTTGAGCAAGATTATAATAAAGCATATATGTTATGATGCCATAACAGAGAAGTTTCTGGAACGGAAAGCAGAATAGATCTGATCAAGTTAAACCTTTTAAGTGGACATATGCACTATTTAGTAAATATTTTTTCTTCCAGCTCAATAACTATTGTTGGTGACCTGGTGGTCTAGGGGTAAGGTGTCAGACTTCTGTGCTGGCGGCCGGGTTCAATCCTCGGTCCCGGCACAGATTTATCTGATTTCCAAACCCTTCCTACACCTCTGACAAGACATCTTGTGAATGTGTGGAATGCCAGGTCACCATCGTGGTTCGGATTCCACGTTAAACTGTAGGTCCTTCATTTCATCTCAAAATCACCCTACCATTACACATTAGCGTAAGTGCGTATAACCCGAACGGGTAGTAAGACGCGGTGCTAATAATAATAATAACTATTGTTGCATAGTTGAATATACATATTTGGCTTTTCAATTAAGAGGGGAAGGGGTTTAATAAGAGGAGTACATATTAATTTTAAGTAGTACACCTGTCTCGCATTACCAGGATACGCCACTGCCTTAGGTACACCCAATAGGGATTCCAACCTCGGCATCTTTGTCACCTACAAGCCAGGCCATGCAACCACCAATGCGCTTAAACATACCTTATTTGCATCCTTTTACTTTAAAATATGTTTTAATATATCCACCTAAGAATCACTATCATTAAACGGGCCCTGAGCAAATAGGACTTTTTTTTCCTTCTAAAAACCACCAAAGTGTAAGTTTTTTGGTTTTTCCAAAAAAGTGTATTTTTTTCTATTTCTACTTTGAAGAAAAGTTTGGGGTCCTTTGGATCAAATTGAAAGATTCAATAAAAAAACACTGCTATACATAGTGGAATCCAATTTAGTTATTTGAAGTATTTAACATGCATTTTCTGAACCGACTGATTATAATCAGCACACGAGAATTTTTATGAGCCAAAGAAAGAGAGCCTACCAATTTTGTCGGTGAAGGTATTTTCATTTACCTTCCAGGATTCTTTTACATGTAGCAATTGACATGCGACCGACATCTGTACTTCCCCACTAAGGAAGTTGTGCTAAACATTTTTATTGCTCAATAAAAGTTCGTTGATCCTGGCTGGTTTTGAACCCACGAACCTCGAGTCCTGGTTTACCCAAAACCATTGAGTTCGACCTGGAATCTAATCTTTTTTCTTCTTCCAATTATTTAGAAATTATCTCAAATCAGAGTTTTTAATGTCATGCATAATCTCTTCACAAAACACATGGATATCTCAGTGTTAATTTGTGTTGTTTCACAGCCTATTTACATTAAAGAAACAAACTTAATACAACACTGTGGTTTTTGTGATAACCAATTTGTATATTTATTTTGAATTGGTCTTTACTATTCTTTTCAATTATCCCATTCAAGTAATGGGCCATCGGTAGGTTGTATTAGTTTGGATTTATAATATATATATATATATATATATTAAAAAAGAAAACAAAACAAAAACTTCTTGAAAGACAAGTTTGTGTATGCGCGAGATGTATGCGACGACACTTGAATGGTCCCAATTGTTTTCCTCCGTAGCGGGCATGGTTGGGAGAGGGGGGCAACTTGAACCAGTCTGCTGGGGCCTCGCACCTCGCCGCAGGGGGGGGGGGGGCGCTGTCTCGTAACGGTCGTTGCTACTACAAGGCCTTTCTGCGGCACCAGACGTCGTCTGTACACCCCCGGCGACAACTTTTGGCAAGAGCGACACCATCTTAGTTAAAAAAAAATAGTGTCGGTGGACGCGGGGCTTAAGGCGTCGTTTTTGCAATATAATTGATTTTACACATAATTTATCCCTGCTAATGCGGGTGCACTTACTTTTAACTACCCTCTTTTTTCTTATCGTTAAATAGCCGATGCGTTAAAACGCAATAAGTATTTTTTAAATTATTACGCAAGGTTATTTATGGCTTAATTTTCGGGATAGGGATTGCTAAGGTAGTGTATAGGAAATGCACAAGCATTAGAGCGGAGTGGGAAAACCAGAGAGATAGGTAACTCGAGGTAAAACAGCTCATCTGGTCGAGATTCGAACTTTGACCTCTTCAGTCACAGCCAATCCACACTATTGTGAGCCTAACATCTTTAACTACGTGACCACTGGTGGCAGGAATCAACTTTGATCAAAATCTTAAATCAGAAAATATTCAACATTTTAAATAATGGTTAAAGTCTTTGTCTGATTTTTTTTTTCTCCCCTAATCGGTATATGTTGGTGTCGGTTGGTTCGTTTTGCGCGCTGCCCTTCCACTCCCCTTCACCCTCTCATCAAAAGTTTACGAAGCTTGGGTACACAGCGTTTTGAATGGTTGGTTTCTTGCTCGCCCCCCAGAAAAGTACCCATAACCAAGTACTCTGCATGCAAACGCCAAAAGAAAGTTTTCAAGACATTCCATTCTTCTTTCTTTTAGACCCCCTTCCCTTCTGAACCATCTGATTCTTAGCTCCCCATACCACTTTGATACCCACGAATCTATATTGCACGTTTTTTAAAGGGGGGGGGTTCTGGGAGGAGGGGAGGTCTTCTAACACGTGCCCAAGGTGTTCTTGTCGGTTACATTTTCAGGTTCCTTTAGCGCATGCGCTCAACCTCAATGCCTTCTTTTCTTGCGTTAAACACGGTGTGGTGGTGGTGGTAGGGGGAAAGATTTTGATGAATGGATGCAGAAAGGATGAGATGGTTACGTCTTCAATCCACTTCCCCCCTACCCACTCCAATTTTACTTCGCTCATTAAAATAGTGCTTCAAACAACCAAAAGTACACATTAAAAAAACATTTTCGACTTCTTCACTTGTTCCCCCACCTCGAGTAAGAGTTCTCAAGCCGACTCATTTCAGCCAAGCTTAAAGTCCACTGGTCAGGATTGGCGCCAACGATCTAGAGAGGTGATTTTTCTCATCCTCTCCATACTAATGCAGGTGCATTTTCATTTTGCGCAACCCTTATTCCTATCCATTGGATTAATTATTGTGCTGGACTTACAAGGCCTATTATTATTTTTGCACCGGATTTTACTACCAATTTGGAGAATGCATTTAACTACACTTTGGAGATAGTTTTACTTTAGAGGAAATGCACCTTTAATTGCGCTGAAGGAAACTGGGGAAGTGTTTATAAGAAAAAAATCCACATTATTTATAACCCCGACAACTAGACTTGGACCAACTTTATGTCCTAGTCCGCATGCCCAGCAATGCATGTAAAAAAAAGCACTATTTGTTTGTACTTGGTTAGGGCGTTGTTAGATATTAAACGTGCTAAGTCCCTAAATTAAGCTTGTTTGTAATCTGTGTATGTCTATCAGTGTTGTGGAGTGTTACTAGGATAATCAAAGCTACATTCCAATTTCCATAGGGAAAACCTTATGTGAAATCTAGAAAAGCTAAGATCTACTTTCTCGTATTCATGCGTCAGGTCATTTGGTCTGAAGCCATCACTTTTGATAGGTAGTATAAATAGTATAACTATAAAATAACACTAATAATATATATTAAATTGATATGGCTTAGAGCAATTTTTTTTTTCTTCTAAAAGTTTCTTCTAACCAAAATTATACTATAGTTTAAACTGCACACCCCAACTATGGTATGAATATAGCTAAGTGACATTTAACAAAAGTTAGCAGATCTGTCACATATCCATTCTCCAAACCATATGATCGGCAAGACCATGTGTTGGTTTGTTGTTACGTTTGGCAAATATTGTTTATTTCATAATAGGGTGACATTAGCGACTTCCAGCCGATATTTACAATAAAGAACCTTCTACTGCTATCACTTACCACCTCTCTTATTGTAGAGAGAGTATACTTATCAAGAAATTGTTCTCGTCACTCGGTAAAACAATCATTGATCAGGTATGAATTATTATTATTATTATTATTATTATTATTATTATTAGCACCGCGTCTTACTACCCGTTCGGGTTATACGCACTTACGCTAATGTGTAATGGCAGGGTGATTGTGGGATGAAATGGAAGACCTACAGTTTAACGTGGAATCCGAACCACGGTGGAGGCCTGGAATTCCCCACATTCACAAGATGTCTTGTCAGAGGTGAAGGAAGGGTTTGGTAATCACATAAATTTGTGCCGGGACCGAGGATTGAACCCCGGACTCCAGCACAGAAGTCCGACACCTTACCCCTAGACCGTCAGGTGACCATCATGTATGAACGGAAATGTATGCCTATGTAGAACATAGCCTATATTAAATTATGCTTGATTGGTCAAATGGGGACCGAGTGGGGGTTTTCACCCTGAAAGCTTGCAGTCCTAACTCGACATATTACACTATGGCCCCATCTTATAAGCTACGTCATAGCGGAACCATGCAAGGTAATCGATATCTTTCAGGGTAAACGAAGGGCACAGTTTAAACAAACTCTATCTACCCTGTAATATCTCCCCCCCCCCCTCGGAAACAATTTGCTCCTCCCCCCAGATATATATCAAATCCACTGACATCGAATATGAAGCTGAATGATGGCCTTAAATCAAACTGCAAATTACTTCTAGATACATTTAAAAAAATTAATTTGCACCTAGAGGGCCACTCTACCTAAATTCTAGATATATTTAATTTTCCAATTGAATCCATGCGACAACAACTTTAAATTTAGCTTTTAAATTATCAAATTTTCAATATCCAGGTGATTATCATTCCAAATAGCATTTAAATATATTAATATTTAAAAAATGCTTAATAAGAGCACTATCAACTAGCTTTTAGGTCCATCCAAATTTCAAAAATGTCTAGGGTGGATCACTTTGAATAACTTCTAGAAGAATTAGATTTTTTTTTTTTAAATTAAAGGCGAGGACTACTCAAAATAGTTTTTAAGGACATCAAATTTTAAAATATTTATTGATGGCAGGGAAAGAGGAGGGGAGGGTGTAAAACAGGTCCTTAAAATCTTGACCCCCCTCTTTATATACAAATAAGGTTCCGCCGCCACTGATATCTTGTCTGCGTGATATGAGGTTGATACTCACATCTGGTGTTGCGGTCTATCCGCCTCGCTCGCGTCTCTTGTTTGACTGAAAGTCGTTGAGTTCTACTTGCCGAGATTTGAAATGCTAGAGCGAGACGGAATGCACGAGAATATAGGCGTGTGGTATCCAAAGTAAAGTATGGATACTTTGCGGTGATCGAATGGTCTAATAAGGGAGTGTTTCCCTAAACATTTTAAAACCGTGAAACCCAATTTTTAGAATGAGATACTTTGTGTTGACTACCTAGCTTTTGTTATTGAGGGAGGGTAAGGAGGTGGGGAAGGGGGGAATTTTTCAAGTTATTAATTTTTTTAGTGTTATTTACTGTGCGCCTTATTTACCCCCATTAAAAATATTTTCAATTTTTTTTTTTCCTATTTTAAAATAATTACTTTTCACATTTCAAAATCTTTTCGGGAACCATCAAAATATCGCTGGCCGTGACTCACAGTTTGGGAATCATTGGTCTAAGGCAATAGACTGGATTGCCGGTGGTCGGTAGTTCGTGATTCGAATCCTGGTCGAGTAAACTGAGGGTATTTTGTTTCAAAATTGTTTCCACTTGTCCTTCACGCAAATGCTAGTACGCTTCTTCTAAATTCGATCCTCCTCGTATTTTTCCATTAACACTTATTAATGTTTGGATATAGCCCGAGCATATGAGACGCTGTGACAAACATATATAAATTTATATTACGTTACAAAGGCTTTTACATCAATTCTATCATAATGAGTGTAACTTTCAATACCGAGAAACAAGCACAACTATCGAGTATAAAGTATTGGTATCGAAAGAAAAATATCGATATTTGTAAAGCATCTAACCTAGGCGTTTCCAAACTGTGCGTCGCGATGCCCTAGGGCGTCGGTGGTCTTAGGCCGGTTTCATAGTCAGATTTAGTACGCCCCAAGTGTGACGCTAGGTTCGTCATGTACTTAGTGTAGCGTCACACTTGAGGCGTACTAAATCTGACTATGAAACCGGCTCCTTAGTCGTGGATGTCGCCGCTATAAGGAAAAACTAAAACTTATAATGTATTGTGAAATGCAGCATGAAAATTTACAATACGTGACTCGTACATATTTTAAAGAAGAATAAATCAGACAAGAAAAGACATGTCTACTCTATAATTCCTTCTTATTCAGTTCTGTAATTTTGTTCTAATTTTGTATTTTTACGTTTAAAAACATACAACTAGTAATGTTAATTTCAATTTTCTTTTAAAAAATTGCCGCCAAATTGAATTCGGGCAATTTTTTTTTATATTGGGTACAGGGTGTCGCACGAAAAATATGACACGTGAAGGGCAGTGCGGTCTCAAAAAGTTTGGTAACCCCTAGGTTAACTTTTTTTTTCAGCACCCTTATATCAGAAAGGATCGAGATGGTCAACTGTAGGCTTAGTCGTGCCCACTCCGGTGGCCACGTGGACTAAGGCGTCATTCTCCTCTGACTTTCCAGTAACGCTGAGGTGGGATTTTAGTTTCGATCAGGTTTTATTAGGTTATTTTTTTCTTAAATGGTTTTCAACTTTCTCCCTCACGTAAATGTGGGTAAATTTCCTCTAAAACTGCCTTCCTCATGCCTACCCATCTAGGGTAGTTAAATACGTAAAATACTTGGAGGCCCCCTCCCCCTCTCCAAAATCAAATTTGTATTGGGTGACCTGGCGGTATAGGGGTAAGGTGTCGGACTTCTGTGCTGGGGGTCTGAGGTTCAATCCTTGGTCCCGGCACGGATTTATCTGATTGCCAAACCCTTCCTTCACCTCTGACAAGACATCTTGCGAATGTGGGGAATGCCAGGCCTCCACGTGGTTCGGATTCCACGTTAAACTGTAGATCCTCCATTTCATCTCACAATCACCCAACCATTACACATTAGCGTAAGTGCGTATAACCCAAACAGGTAGTAAGACGCGGTGATAATAATAATAATAATAAAAAATAAATAACTATTAATTGTATTACCGTGGATTGTTTTTGTGTCCATGCTAGTGTCGGTTGAAAGTTCAAGTTTGAGACGTATTTTGTTTGTACACGTGACTAATACCATCATTTATTGGTTGTCCTTGTTTGCGTGCACCTCACAATGAGTCATAAGCCTGATATATTGCTCATTTATTTATTTAAAAGAAAACGAAGGTTCATTTATTTTAAATTGTAGGTAATAGGCTGGCTACCTGTCATAACCAAAAATCTAAAAGCAAAATTAATATTTTTTCAAATTAATATTATAAACACTTCAACCTTATAAAAAAAGAGAATACTCTCAAAGAACACACTTGAAAAGAGCAGCATAACCAATAATGCAAAAATAAATGGCAATTTACTTACTTCTTATATTACTTTAAAATCAAGAAAACATGACAAAAATAACTTAAGATAATTTTTTTTCACCTATAAAAACTAAAGAAGGATTTCGGTATAAAGAAACTTATAGAAAATTAACTTTTTTTCGGTAAATTATGATAATATTTTAGAACTTTATTACTAGTAATAATTTATAAGTATTAAATCAGAATCTGATTTTTTAATTACAATGAACCAAAAGGTTACTCATTTAAAATATGTTCTAATTAAAGGTATACATCATATTATTGAACTAATAAATTAAACCTATTAATTATAATATTTTAATGAACGTAAAGTATTATTCAAAGAACAATAATTATTTAATAACTATTCAACCGTCTATTATTAAAAGTGACAGTTGCAGAAAACGTGACTGGGCGTATGAATGAATACCTTCCTCTCTATCTCACTAGATTAGTTTTTTTAGCTCCGCGTCTTACTACCCGTTTAGACTAGATGCTTATGTACTAGTTACGCTAATGATTATAGGGATTAGGGCGGTTATATTAATATGAAGTGTACTCGTGTTTGCGTGGGGGGGGGGGGTGAGAGAGAGAGAGAAGAGTAAGAGTGAAAAACCATTTTGGAAAAAAAAACCCTAGCGCATCCGACCGGGATTCGAACCTCTATCTCCCCTTCCTCAGCAGTCCAGCCTACTGCGAGAGTAGTACGTTAGACTACGCGGTACCGAAGTGGGTGAGCGCGTAGTAAAATGCGTGTAGCTCGTGAGTATTATTATTATTATTATTTATTATTATTATTATCATATATCATTAGCACCGCGTCTTACTACCCGTTCGGGTTATACGCACTACGCTAATGTGTAATGGTAGGGTGATTGTGAGATGAAATGGAGGACCTACAGTTTATCGTGGAATTCGAACCACGGTGGCGGCTTGTTATTATTATTAAAGCACCGCGTCTTACTACCCGTTCGGGTTATACGCACTTACGCTAATGTGTAATGGTAGGGTGATTGTGAGATGAAATGAAGGACCTACAGTTTAACGTGGAATCCGAACCACGGTGGCGGCCTGGCATCCCGTAGAGTACTAATTGGCCTACGTGTTGGACCAATACTATAAATGAATGGCAAGTTTTTCTTGCCAGAGCCTACCACATAATGCAAGGCTCTGATCGTCACTAAAACCTCAAGGAGGTAATGAAGGGCATCTTATCCATCTCGACATTGCTAGACTTCTCTCTCCGGCAGGGCCTTTGAGAGGAATTTTATCTGGGGTACAAAGCTTTTTTCGGACCCCTTCCATTTTACATTAATCCTGTCTAAAAAAAATTAATTGATACTACCTGGAAAAAAAAAGATAAGAAAAAAATATACATAATCTATAATTTTATATCTAAAAAAAAAGAACAAAAGTTTATAGTTAAACTACATTACTAGTAGTGGAAATATGAATGCTAATCTTCAATACGTGCAAATATTTCTGAGATCCCAGGAAATTCTCAGGCCCCCTTAAGACCCCGAGCCCTAGTAGTATGTAACCCCTGCACCCCCCTCTCATTGGGTCTGCTCTCCGGTTTTCACGTCATCGTTTGTGAGAAAACACAAGATTATTAAATTAACAACGAACCTCTTTTTTAATTATGCACCATACCTTACTACCCGTTTGATATATTCGTTGAGCTGTTGAACGAACAGACTATGTTGAAGAAGACATTTATGTTCTTTATGCACATTATGGTGTTGATTGACTTTTGACACGTGTATTATGCCAATTATCTCTATATCCTCCTTCATTGAAGCAGATTATTTGTGTATGTGACGTCATACGCCTTCTTTAATCTCCTTGGCTGAAACAAAGGACATTTCTAATGTGACGTCATGCATCCTCCTCAATCATCTGGCCGTAATATATTTATTGTGTGACTAAATATCCTAAATATCCTAAATATCCTTGTCCTAAGCAGATTATATTCCTTGTGTGACTTATTGATTTTTCCTAACTCTCCTTGGCCTAAGTAGATTATATTTCTTGCCTGATTTATTGCTTTCTCCTAAATCTCCTTGGCCTAAGCAAATTATATTTATTGTGTGACGTATTGCTCTCTCCTAAATCTCCTTGGCCTAAGCAAATTATATTTCTTGCCTGACTTATAGCTTTCTCCTAAATCTCATTGGCCTAAGCAGATTATATTTCTTGCCTGACTTATAGCTCTCTCCTAAATCTCCTTGGCCTTAGCAGATTATATTTCTTGCCTAAACTTATTGCTTTCTCCTAAATCTCCTTGACCTAAGCAGATTATATTTCTTCCTTGTCGTAACGGTTAAGAGTATTTCTTATTTCTTAAAATTCCCTTGTGAAATGTAGATCAGTCGGCTGTCTAAGTTCCACGGGTGTTGAGTATAATGTCGCTGGTACACGAAATAGCCGTTACAGTCGCTATTGTCAAGTAGCATCGACCTTGTTGTACCAAACCAGACGATATATTTCTTATCCCCCCACTTTCTTTTATTGTTAAGGTTGAAACTTATTTCGCCCCTTCTCATTTGAGATTCCAACCCCCTCTCTTGAATCCCTATATCGCAGGGGAGTGTGTCTTTGGGGTTGATAAGGGGCGATGCGCTAGAAATAAAGACTAGCTACCTAGAGATATGGCCTATCCAATCTGACACCTCTTGTGTACTTATTTTTTTGTTTTCTTCTTTCAAACTAACTCGTATTGTGTCAATTTATGAATCAGCTGAGCGGAATAATGTTCCATATGCGTTCTGTAAACACGGCCGCATATGTTGTGATAAGTAACTTGTGAGGCTAACACATGTTACCTGGTGGAGTTTATTACTCTACAAGATGAACATGGAATTAGTCTTATTTTAGAAATCGGCCGTTTTAATTATCCATTACTAATTTTTCAAATTAATGGTCTTATTTATTTTAACTAAAGTTTGAAGAGAGGATTCCCCCATTCTATTAAAATTATTTAAAAATACTTTTTACTATGTGTGATTTCTACTGTGCATTATTAACTACAGTAGCCCCTGGCTTCTTTAGTGCTGACTGACAGCTCACAGCTGACTTCTGACAGTCAAAATTTAGGTATAAAACTAAATTTTGACTGTCAAAAGTGACAGCTGCTAAACACATGTTTTTGCAGACCATCTGGTTCGGCGTAGGGATACGTAATTTGGTCTGGTAACTTTTTAAAGCTGTCAACTGTGAGCTGTCAATCAGTACCAAAGAAGCCATGGGGCTACTGTATATAATGACCAAAATATTATTTACTCTTAATGTTTTGTTAATTTTGGCCTGCTTCGCTACAGTTTGATATGATAAAAAGTAAAAGATAAATACTATTCTCTCACTGTCTCTTTCTTCATAGTCAAGTCTTGAGTGTTTACATCAGAACCATATTTATGGCTATGTTTACTCTATAAGACCTATTAAATGGGGTCTACTTAGCCAGAGTTTGAAATTATCAGTCGAGTGTAGTTATTTGTTCACTATAGAGTGCATGCAAAGGGAGAAAGGAAATATTTTGTATTTAATCGATGGATTTAAATAACATTTGCAAATGACATACAAAGTTGGAGTTGTTGTGAAATGGAGCACATCATTCTTTGAACTAAGCAATAAACAATTTGTGCGAAGTCCTGGTTGTCATAATCTTGATAGACCCGATTATAAGATAGTAAATAGACAGAAAATGAGTGCTTCATTGAACCGTAAAGCGGTAGATGACATTTGTATAGATAATAATAATTTATTATTATTATTCTTATTATTATTATTATCACCTCGTCTTACTACCCGTTCGGGTTATACGCACTTATGATAATGCATAATGGTAGGGTGATTGTGAGATGAAATGGAGGACCTACAGTTTAACGTGGAATCCGAACCACGGTGGAGGCCTGGCATTCCACACATTCACAAGTTTTGATTAATACACGTCTTGTCAGAGGTGAAGGAAGGGTTTGGTAATCAGATAAATTTGTGCCGAGACCGAGGATGGAACCCCGGACCCCCAGCACAGAAGTCAACACCTTACCCCTAGACCACCAGGTCACCAAAATTTGTATAAAATCTTCGAAATTACTGCACGTGAAACTGACGACGGGTGATAAAAAATCTTTAACATCTGACAATTTTGACTCTCGTCAAGAGAATATTCACTACGCGCGATATTCTGTTCACCCGTCTCTTCCGAAATCAGCTGAGGAAAGGCATGACTGTTTAGCGGAAATGAAAATAAAAACCAATGTGACGGAAGATTTTTTATAATTTGTTTTTAGCACCGCGTATTACTACCCGTTTGGTTTATACGCTCAAGTACTAACTACGCCAATGGGTTAGAATTGAGAAGGTTGGATTTAGAGGAAGGGAACCCGAATTTGCGTGGAGAGAGAGTGGAAAACCATTCTAACCTCGATCTCCCCGTCCTCGGCAGTCTAGTTCAACACGATACCAGCGCGTTAGCTAACTACGCCACCGAGCGGGTAGATTTTTTTTCCTTGTTTCATATTGTATTTAATACTTTGTTTCACTTTGCTTACATTTAATACGGGACAGAATTTACATCGCCTAATGCAAATGGTGGGACGGAATTTATACAGGAGTTTAAAGTATAATAAAATCTTTGGGACGGAATTTACATCAACCCATTGCAATATTATCACTGGTATTGCCATGCTTCTAGGAATTCTTTTTAGCAACGTTACATTATAAATCTTATCTAGTTACTCAAAAGGTTTCTGGTTCTGCTTTCATATATTAATACGCTAAACTGTTACAGTTGTAATGTGAATATAAGATGTTGTCACATTGTATGTATACACGAGTATAAAGTTGTTCTGGAGGTGACCCGACTATACGGGGCATGTGTAAAGCACGTAAAGCAAGTCTAAATATTATCGGAACAATGGGTGACGGACCCGCGGTACTTATAATTACAGTCAAATTAAATGTCAAACGTGGCCGAATGTTCTAAGGTGTCACTCTCGTGTTAACCAGCCTGCTGATGACGTGGGGGTTTGGGGCTCTAATACCGGTAGGGTCTACTGAAGAGGGTTTATTCCAAAATGGTTTCCCACTCTCCTTCCACGCAATTGCGGTTCGATTACCTCTGATATGCTTCCTTCGTCATCCATACCCCATAGAGTAATAATTATCATAATATATGCGTTAAATCTGAGCAGGTAGTAAGACGCGGTAAAAAAATAGTAGGAAGGGCCTTTTAGAAAATACAAATACATATTTTTTTCTGTCAACATTGATCACATGCTACTATATTATTATCGTTATTTTATAGGTATTAATAATATCTATCACGAGTGGCAGCTGCAGATTACTTGACTTGACGTATGAATACGTGAACATAGCTCTATTAACCTTTCTAGCTTTAAGGAACTTGAATTGTCTAACCATAGGGGGCCTCTTCTAGAAGATCCAGCCCTCGGCAATATTATCGATGGTACAATTCTCCCGACGTCTTATTAAGACGCCCACTTACGACTTGGAAAGAACCGCCTCCCCCGAGGCCGTTGAAATTTTTTTTTCTCCCTTCTATATTCTTGCGTCTCCACGGGACGCGACAGACCCGCGCATGCGTCGGTTAGAGTGTTTATTGTTCCTGTCTGCTGATATCAATTGTAACCCCCTTCACCTTTTGTTGTCTCGATATGAGGGCGTCCAGGTGCTACTGGAGGTTAACACGCCCTACTACAGGTTGGGGTGAAACTAGGAGCGCTATCGTCACTTGTATTTTTAAAAGGTGGGTACATGCAATATTGGGCAAGTCTTTAGCACGCCTGATGACCGGCTGGTGCAGTTCCCTTGAAATTAATCTTTATTTTGCTCCATAAGATTCCCGTGCGCCTTGTCACAACTTGATTCTAGCACTAATACAACACCTATACCATTAATTTACCACTGGTATGATTATAGCCACACCAAGTATTGAACCTGGGCCGGTTGGATCCAAATAGTGCCTCCTAAACATGTTTATTAAGAATACAATAAATATAATTCTTGTCGCTTTGTAAGTATCCCTAATAATGTACTTGCCCGCATTGGTGGTCGCATGGCTTAAGCCGTCATTCTCGCGAGAGATTGGATAATAGGTGACGGGAAGGCTGAGGTTCGAATCCCGGTCAAGTGCACTAGGAGAAGGTTTTTCAACATGCTATTTATAACGTGGGTCTTCTCGTACCCTCTCCAGGCTAATACGGGGCACCCCCTGTAAAATATGCCTTCATTCTCATCCCTTAAATTAATCCGTCAATAGGCATTGTGCTTAACGTAATGTGTATGTACTTGGCTTGTTTGATGCCATGGCACTTTTTTTTAATTTACTGTTCTTCAAAAAGAATTGATCTTTTTGGGATTATTTGAATAAATAAGTAAAGACATTATTGAAAATGTAGAAACGCCACCGACCTAGCTCACACTTCTATCAGTTTCGTTCCAAACAACCCCTTTTTGTCCGTGCGTCTCGGTTATAAACCGGTAGAGGAATGAGTAGGAGACCGGGGCATGTGATGACGTTAAGCAGGGATGGCTGATTTAAATAGTTGCTATCCATATATCATAGTGAGTTTTTTTTATCTTTAAGAGCATTTCATTGATTAACTTTTCCGCACTATAATTTGTTATAAATTACATTTGTCTAGATGTAAAGAATTGTAAATGACAGCACTGCAAATTCGTCAACTTGCCCCAATGCCGGGAAAGTTGACGAACCTGTCGGAGTAAGATAACAAACTAAAATGTTCATGCATTATATATGCTATAAAAACCATTTTTATATATTAACATAACTTGCACATTTAAATATCAAATAATTTCAAAATTAAATATCTGATTTAAATTTTATTCATTAACTAATAGTCTAAGGAAAAAAGTAATCCACACACAAGATGACATTTAATATTTAGTACTTGCGAAACAATATAATAATTAAATAAATAATTTACCATTGTTTAGGTCATAATATACAACTATGTTTTTAATACTAACAATAGTCACTTAAACTGGCCACATCCTTCATACTTGAACAGTCCTCATGCCACCATTGTCCACAAGCTCACACTTCACCCAGTCTCCATTAGGAGGGTCAACAAGCTTTTCTTCACATCCTGAACACAGTATAGTTTCGTGTTTTCCTAAGCTTCCTTTGTTTTTTGGAATAACTTCTCCGCGACTGTTTGGCATCCCTTTCTTCCTTTAAAAAAAAATAATTTCTCTTGTTCTTTTTCCACGAGATTATCTTTCCAAGCGTGTTCGTTAGAACCGATGTTACAACGAGTCGCTTCCTTTTCAAAATCTAATTTCTCTTTCCAAAGGTTTAATATAATATAGTTGAGAGTGACTTGTCCTTTAGTAGGAATTGATGTTTGCACAGTTATATTTTCATTCTACTCGGAACCACGAGCAGGAGCCTCTGCTTGAGTATGAACAGCCTCTGGTTGGTTTTGCTGCTGGAATGTTCCAGGTTGTGGAATATTTTTCTGTGGGGGGGATATCATTCTTCACTGCAACTGCCTGTGGTCCATTTCAAAACAAAGTTGGTTCATCATGGGAAGGTCTTTCCTGAGGAAGATCTCGTTCAGTTGTTGCTGGAGGTGCAACATCCCCTTTGGTAAAAATTTGTGGATTGTATGGCTCAATTCCGCAATTTTCGATACCCTTTACTGCGTTGTCTACTGTTGCTTCCCTTAAGTATGCCTACCAAAAAGTTGCCCTAAATTTCTTGTATCGGTCTTCCTGACCCATGTTCTCACCATCTGCAGAGGACTTTTGCATTTTTAAGTGTTCATTACATGCCAATAACAATGCTAGCATAAAAATAACGTTGTAGTGTGCTACTTTGAGAAATATTTTTAAACCCCACATTATTTAGTCTACCTTTAGTAATGTTCATATTAATTAACTCTCACATTTGCAGGTTTCTAGATATATGGACATACTTTTATAGTTTTATAAAACTAGGGAAAGATGACGAATTCGTCGACCTACCCCCGCCAACTTGCCCCGAATTACATCTTTTCGATAACTTGCATAGAATCTTAAACACAAAATTATATTTATAAAAACTATTGTATCTATAAATTACTAATATAACACACAATTGCTAATAGCATGTAACAAACAAGAATCATTCTTTACAAATGAACAAGAGCTTATCGAACCTACCTTCAATTTCACTGCGAGAGTGTGGCGACACAACTTCCTCTCTGAACAGCTACTCTCAGACTGAATTAGTGATGGACAGAAGCGGATAAATATAATAAATTCATTCAAAATCATTCGAATAAAAACAGTAGCTGACTTGACGCGAGCTGGACGATTCATTCTCTTACCACTCCCTTGCCAGAAGTGCTGAGGAATATCGACCTTATAATTATGAATGTTTCCTGGCTATCTCTATACAGGTCTTAATTTCTATTAGGTTCATTTTCAATAAATAGTCCCCATTGATTTCGAATGATTCTAAGGCTAATTTAATACAAAGTTTAATTTGGTTGTACAGTTTACAATCGAATAACAGACAAAAATAATTCGAATGAAAATTACAAAATGATTCGATTATTTTGCTACATTACTACGTAGATTGTTCTTTTTTTTTATTTCCTTTAAGTTTTACCTTCCTAACAAACTAAACGCATATAGCACGAATGGTTTGAGAGATAATTTTTTTAACGTTGACTTATTATTATTATTATTATTATTATTATTATTATTATTATTAGCACCGCATCTTACTACCCGTTCGGGTTATACGCACTTACGCTAATGTGTAATGGTAGGGTGATTGTGAAATGAAATGAAGGACCTACAGTTTAACGTGGAATCCGAACCACGGTGGAGGCCTGGCATTCCTCACATTCACAAGTTGTGATTAATACACGTCTTGTCAGAGATGAAGGAAGGGTTTGGTAATCAGATAAATCTGTGCCGGGACCGAGGATTGAACCCCGGCCGCCAGCATAGAAGTCCGACACCTTACCCCTAGACCACCAGGTCACCAACGTTGACTTAAATTTAATAAGTAGATAAGTATATAAGTAAATACTTTTTATGTATCTAATAAAACATTGCACGGCCGTAATATTCAGATCGTATTATAATTTTATTCACTGAAATAATTTTATATTCTTATAACACAAATATCATTATCCAGAAAATTTACGTCGTCGTTAGTTGATTAGTAATTGTGTGTTTGATTCTAAGTGAAGTTTTCAGGAGGCATATAGTTGATTCAATTATTCAAAACGAAAGTATTTTATCACTTACCCGATATATAAATAGGATTGTAAGCTTATATATCTTTGTTATATTTGAAATGTTCTGGAATTACGGGTCCCTACGTTGTGCGCCAATTGTAATGTTCTGGAATATTACTCTACCGCGATGGGCGCCAATTGAGATGTTCTGGTTCGTCGCGTTGAGCGTCAATTGAAGTTACACCGTTTAATTAGCTGGTAATTTTCCCGTGGTCGAGCACTAATTAAATCGGTCCGGGTTTTTTTTATGTTGTGTGTTGATTGGTATTTATAGCCCCGTGATCGAGCGCCAATTAAAGAATTATAATTAATACACACTAATTATTTTGACATGTTTTTATTTTTAAATCTCAGTTTGTTTATAGAGAAAATAGATCATGTCGTCGAACTATATACGCGGCCTATTGTAGGGATCGCGGACAGGAACTGTGCTAGTGACTAGTGAGTAGTGAGTTCTGAGCAGTACTGGACTCCAAGACGCCAAGTGCCCAAGTGAGTTCTGAGCAGTACTGGCCTTACATTGCACCATCCTTCGTATATATCCATTGCTCATGGAAGCTTCGAGAAGGTTTAGTTTAGAAAAACAAAATACAGGACCAAAACATCTCTGTGTTTTACTGGGAGGTTCTAGAGCCGGAAAATGACTCAAGTTACATTTAAAAATCTCTATTCGAACCTTCAAGAAGAGGAAGTTATTATTTGAAATATTATATTGTCAACATGACTTTACTAATGTCACGTGCTTGACGTCACTGATCAGTGGCTTTTGCCTTCTTAGAAGAAGAAGTGCTTTAAGCGCCATTTAATGTACTACATAATTTAAATGAAATAAGATATGTTTATAAAACTAAGACGATATTATTGTCAATGCTTTCACATACTTTTCAGGGGCAAATCAATTACATTACATGTTTAGGACATATTAAAGGGTAAATTATTTCGACTCTTTTAAACACAAAGGGAAAAGGATGTTTTTTATTTAACTACTAATCGTACGCAAAAGTATTTATATTAATTGCTAGCTACTTATGTGAATAATGCGTTCACTCATTCACTTTATAGTATTTTGTTGTGGCTGTACTTTGGTCTTTGACACTGGCACAAGGAACTAAACGCAGTAATAAAAAAGTATTGATAAGCTGCAAACGCAAAAGAATGCGTGTTGGGAGATCCGACAGCAGTGTAAAGAAAATAGTAGCACAAAGCAAAACGTGCAACTAGTAACTAATTTTATAAGTAGTAAACATCCGATTATTACCGACTCTTTACTAATTTTTAAAATCATTTGAATGATTCTTTCGATTCATTCGATTATTTTTCAAAGAATCGAATGATTATTCGATTCTTAAAATCATTCGATTATGCCCGTCACTAGACTGAATTAGTGATGGGCACAACCGAGTAAAAATAATCGAGTAACTCGATTGTGTTGTGTAATCGGGAGTACTCGGTTCTTCAGGGATTACTCGAGTAACTTTACTAGGACCTTGGTATTCTTTTATTCTCTCTTTTCTTACCAGATAAGTGAGAATCGACCTTATTGGCTGGACTGTTTCTTCTGCTACACAAAAATGACCCTTTATGGTTTAAATGTTCACGTGCATTTCCAATACAAAATACTCATAGATGTAAGGCACACAATCGAAAGGCATGCTAACTAAGCGTATCACATTTCCGATTCTTTTTACTCGGCACCTCGGCAATCTTATTTCCACAATCGAATATAACGAAACTTATTATTGTATTTCTTAATTATTTTGATTATAATTTCTCCCTAGTAAAATATTATTTATAAATTGAAACTAACTACAGTAAGTTACAAAATAGAAAAAAATAAAAACTGCTTTCACTTTTAAAAAGGTACAATTATTATCAATTTATTTAACATGACTGTATAAAGAAAAATTTATTTTATTAAAAAGAGCACAAACTTTTTTTTTTAAGATACTGCTTAAGATGCATATTTTCATATTGATTGTACATGCAACGTGAAACATGAAAATAAGGGGGTGGAGGTAGGGATGGGCAGAATTGGATAAATATAATCGATTCATTCGATTCTTTCAAAATCATTCGAACTAAAAAAATCATTCGAATAAAAACAGTAGCTGACTTGACGCGAGCTGGCCGATTCATTCTCTTACCACTCCATTGCCAGAAGTGCTGAGGAATATCGACCTTATGATTATGTATGTTTCCAGGCTATCTCTATACAGGTCTTAATTTCTATTAGGTTCATTTTCAATAAATAGTCCCCCATTGCTACACAATAATCGACCTTACGCTTTCTAATGATTCTAAGGCTAATTTAATACGAAGTCTAATTCGTTGTACAGTTTACAATCGAATATCAGCCAAAAAATAATTCGAATGAAAATTACAAAATGATTAGATTATTTTGCTACATTACTACGTAGATTGTTCTTTTTCATTTTCTTTAAATTTTACCTTCCTAATCAACTAAACGCAAATAGCGCAAACAATTTGAGATATATTTTTTAACGTTGGCTTAAATTTATTAAATAGCTAAGTATATACTTTTTATGTATTTAATAAAACATTGCCCGGCCGTAATATTTCAGATTGCGTTATAATTTTATTCATTGAAATAATTTTACATTCTTATAACACAAAATATCATTATCCAGCAAACTTACATCGTCGTTAGTCGATTAGTAATTGTGTGTTTGATTCTAGGCGAAGCTTTTAGGTGGCATATAATTGATTCAGATATTCAAATCGAGAGTATTTTAACACTTACCCGATATACAAATATGATTGTAAGCTTGTATATTTTGTTATGTTTAGGACATATTAAAGGGTCAATTATTTCGACTCTTTTAAACACAAAGGGAAACGTATGTTTTTTATTTTATTATTAATCGTATGCAAAAGTATTTATATTATTTGCGAGGTACTTATGTGAATAATGCGTTCACTGTATAGTAGGCCTATTTTGTTGTTGCTGCACTTTGGTCTTTGACACTGGCACAAGAATCTAAATACAGTAATAGAAAAATGTTGATAAGCTGCAAACGTAAAGGAATGCGTGTTGGGAGATCCGACAGCAGGGTGAAGAGAATAAATAGTAGCACAAAGCAAAACGAGCAACTTGTAACTAATTTAAGTTAGACGTTGCTAACGTCCGATTATTACGGGCTCTTTACAACATCTCAAATTCATTCGAATGATTCTTTCGATTCATTCGATTATTTTTCAAAGAATCGAATGATTATTCGATTCTTAAAATCTTTCGATTAAGCCCATCACTACAGTAGCCCCATGGCTTCTTTGGTGCTAACTGACGGCTTTGAAAAGTTACCTGGCCAAATTATGTATCCCTACGCCGAACCATATGATCAGCAAAAACACGTGTTTAGCAGCTGTCAAGTCAGCACCAAAGAAGCCATGGGGCTACTGTAGATGGTCACTGTCAGGGTCTACTGCCTACTACAGGAAGAGATTATTGACTTGTTATTAGTATCGAATCCCATTACTTCTCAAAATCCTCCCGAGTAATGTTGTCCAACCGATTGCCGCGGGACGATTCGAGTAGATGGTTCGCTAAAAATTACTCGAGTAATTTTACTCGATTACTCGATTCTTAGAATTACCCGATTGTGCCCATCACTAGACTGAATGGAAAATTTTGTTGCCGCTAGCTTATAGCAGCCGAGAGGGATGGCCAAGGCTACATGGCAGCCAACTTTCTCTCGGTATCACATACAGCGCAAATTGCAATTCGTCATCTTGCACCGGTCTCCCCTACGATACTCTGTTTATGGTAAGATGGGTGATCTTAAATGCCCTTTTTTCCTGTCAGAATTTCACTATATAGTAAGATTTTGGTAGGAAAAAAGACCTTCCAGTCATTCCTTCCTATTATAAACAGAGTCTAGCTATATCAGGCAGTGTCGGTGGAGCCTTATTCGTGTGGAAGGGGGCGGGGGATTAAGCTTGAACCCTTGAACCAAATGGGGGTGGGGGGTCTGGCAGCTTTTTCCCAATTGTTTGAAAATTGAACTAGTCTATAAGCTATTTGAAGTGGTCCTTCAGCAGATTTTTTTTAATGGTATGCCCTTAAAGTTTTTGGACTAGTCCTCCTCCAGAACATTTTTGAAAATTATATGCTTTGACTCTAGAAGCTATTTGAAGTTTGTTTTTAATCGTAATTAGAGTTCAGTGCGTCATTTTACTTTACACAACCAAAAATATATTTTATTTCTTACATTTGTGTGTGCGCGCCATGGTTCTTACTGCTTGTCCGGGCTATACACAACGTATATACCATTTAAGGATGTAGTATTGTAGAGTGTAAAACACCTCAGAAGAAAACATTTTTACAACTATATTTAATCAAAGAAAAGTCTATATAATTCAGAATGAAAGTTGGTTCTTAAGTATTAAAGAAACCACACAATTCTCGACAGCTGGTGCTAAAATCCAGTTTGTTATTAGCAATCAAGCAATCAATACCTTACAAGATTTCTTGTTATTACATTTTGAATACATTTTGACTCGCCCGAAAGCTGATTAGCTATTGGTAGAGATGAAAATTTCCACTAAATTTTGAATAAGAAAATTTCCCGCAGTGGTGGCTTTCGGTTTACTACGTAGGGGAAGAAGCTGAATTGGGCGAGGGGGTGCCTAGAGCCTGTTACAAACATGTATACAAATCAAGCAGGGTGTTTGGAGATGAGTCTTGAAAGGGGAGTGGCCAAGTAGAGCCTGTTACCTACATATATACATACAGGGCCACTACACGATCAGTCAGACTGTCAATATTAATGAAGTAATAATTAAAACTGACAGTCTGACTGTTCGTGTAGGGGCAGTACTGATGGCCGGACTGACTAAAATACTGATGTGATCTAAATGTTCTTATCACATCAGTCTCGCAAGTGGTGGGAGAGACTGACGGTAGTACTGACATTACGACTGACCGTGTGTGCGCGCTCGTCAGTACATCCTTCAGTCTTAGTGCAAACATAGACTGAAGTCTGCACACGCCTTTGTATTATCATCCATGTTGTTGCACGGTGCATGCAGGAGCTGAGACTGATAAAAATAATGATATGAAGACTGACTGTGTATGGTCTCGTTGTAAATACTGATGACAGTCTGACTGATCGTGTAAGGGCCCTATAGGGTTTGATTATAACATTGAAGTACTAACATATTATCCGACACAACGTTAGGGACACACTTGGCCACCTAGCGTTGTAGTCATTATGTATTAGGAGATAACTGTAATCCCTGTTATTGCTTTATTATTATTTGAAAATGTTTCTGGTGTTAACATCCTAACGATAGTTTAACTGAATTTAGTTTAACCTTATGACTCTTAAGAACAAAATATTTGAACATTTTTCCAGCCGGATAATTTTTCGGAAAAAAATAGGGAACAATTTTCCTGTGATTCTTCCTAAACGGGAAATTTTACCAATTGCATCTTTATCTGTCGGTCAAAATAACTAACCTCATGGTCATATTCTGTCCGCACTCACCCCCATCCACCCACCTAGAGTGTGTTCATGATAAGTTTTTACCTGGATGACAGTTCAAAACTCATATGTTTAGTTTTTGGGTTGTCGACACTTGTAAAAGATCACACTGCTTTATTACATGTTAAGTTTTTTAAACACATGGTATATTTTACATTTAAAATAACGTAAACCTAAGTTTTCTCACACTATTTTATTACTTTTAATAATTTCTTTTTACCCAATCCGAAACAATATTTTAAACATAGTTAAAAGTAGACTACTTATTCTTCGTTTTGGAATGTTATCTATGATGTGTAAAATGTTTCATATATTAATATCTTTTAATACAGCCATCGCATTTACTTGGAAAAGAGAAAATACTTGCCTTTTTTATATGTATAGTAAATTATTTTATTATTATTTAATCGTATTTCGAAATATTTCACTGAATAAAATATTTTTATCCACTGCGTGGGTGCATCATTGTGAAGAACTTGTTTCCCTCATGTTTAATTACATGGTTTAGATTCGTCGGTCGCCATTTTGAAGTTATATTCGTTAGACCTTTTGTGAAAGTGCCGTGAATAGTAATTTTTTAAGTGCGATAAAACGATAAATAAGCTTTGTGCCTGACCTCAAATAAATATAAATAATATTGACCTAAATTATGGTAGTTAACTATCACATTCGTACATTACCATGTTTTAATTACAGTTATCCAAAGTGACAGATGTCAGCTGTTGGCGAAGGGATACAATAGGGACTATGTATTATATCAAGGGCGCCCATGTGTGTTTTCCAAATGGGAGGCGATTGAAGTCCCATATGCAGGGGTATGCCACCCACCTCTACCCCTTCCTCGAAATAATTTTCCAGGAATTTAACTTTGTTGGGAGGGAATTTTAGAGCATCTAAACATAATTTTGAAAAATTAACCCAAAATAAAAAGGAGTTATAGCATAACCCATTGAAAAGAAATCTCTTGAAGGGGGGATTGGAGTAGATTTACAATTTTCCTTAAATTACTTAAGGCGACTATAATTGGTTGATTTTGACCCCCCAGGTCTCCTCCCATGTAAGTGATCTTTAGATTTTCCGTCAATCCCCCTTTATCCTACGTATTATTTTACGAGTAGGTAAATTAGATTATTTTAATCTTTTAGTTTCTTTAGATACATAGATTGATAATAAAGTGAGTGATATGAAGTTATAGAATAGTTTTTGCAGTAAGTAAATTAAATATAAGTTAAATTTTATTATTACTATGCATTTATTTAATGACAATTTTTTTTGCTTCACCATAAACATCGGTTAAAAAACAAACCTTACGTAAGATGGATTCCGACCCCCCACCCCACCCCTCCTTGTAATAAAATACTAACCCCTCTCCCCCCCCCCCAAAAAAAATCCTTACGTAATTTAATGATGGGGCCCTAACCATCACTAACCAAAGGTCAGTTTATTTATTTATTTAAAAACTGTCAAAATTGACACCCTCTGTCATAAGTGAACGTAATTTGGCGTATGAAAGTGGGCTGTCAGATAACCTTATGGTGACACGATCTATATAAGTTAGTCACATATCATAATGCTATTTTGTTATCACCGTGTGTGTATTAGCGACATATGTTGGATTGCACATATGAGGCGAAAGGAGGGAGGACTACACAGTCGTTACTACGCTATCTGCTTCGTTAGTTCCTTATGGAGAGCTGGTCAACCTCCCTCCCCCTCCAACAAACTCCCGACTAGAATGTTTAAAAAACAAAACACCGCACGGGACTTTCTCGCTACTTTAGCTAAAAATGGAGGCATTCACTTAAAACTCATAAGCTATGTGAAACGAAATAATATAAATTGTTGCAGAAAATTATACACTGTTACAGAAGCATTAAGAAAAGAGTAACATCTCTGGCCACCAAATAGAATAACAAGCATAAACCCAATAGCTCAGAAACTTTTGGTTTTGTAAAGATAGACTCGCTTTGTTCGTTGTGGGCTCCGCCCCCGAACCCCCAGTGAGTTTTATTTGCAAGTGGATACAAACTAATGTCATTCCAAAGCCTGTTCTTGATCGGTCTTACCGTTTAGCCACAAGAGACCTCCAAAGAAAGGTCAGCATCTACTTTAAAGTTGCTCCGACATTTTTGTTTGTTGTTGTTAAAAATTAAATTTTTAACTTTTTGGAATTTTCCCGTCGGTTACAGGCTAGAAGCTATAATTTTGCCAAATTTTAAGTTTCTAGCGCATCTGTAAGTGGTTAAACATTAATGTCAGTGAGTGAGTCAGCCATGTGGCTCTATAGTAGTATAATTTCAAATAAAAGTTGTTTTATTTATGGTCCTACAACTTTTCCATGACAAGTTATTTAGTATCTCAAATGATTGTGGAGACATGACCAGGACTGGAGATCTACTTGTGTAAAGTACCTTCTTAATCATTAAGTCAAGTCTTTTAGTCCTGTTCTCACCCCCCCTCCTCCCGGCCAACCTGAAATATCAAGTTGGGAAACGCTCAATATATTTTTTTTCCAAATTATCTAAACAAGTAATCGTAAAAAATAGGGATTCCTTCTGGAAAACTTGGTAAATACAGGTAATTTTGGTCGTATGCTAATATGTAGTGGCAACCTTGGAATTGGCGCCCGGTGTGTCCATAAGCTACCGTTCTCGGCCACTTATAATGTATGAGGTGGTACGTGGTGTTATTACACCCCAGGGGCAAGCGCACCTGTTGCGTGACTCGGTTCCTGAAGGGGTAGCGGAAACGCAGGTCCTCGCCCGTGACTAATTCCATCGTGTAACTTGGTCGTAGCACGTGCTCGCTTGTCACTGGACGTTACGTGCCTTCTATCACCAGATGGTGATGTAAGGGAGGTATTTAAAACTGCCACCCCTCGTCAGATAATGGAACGTTCGTTGGTCAGTCAGAACCCCGCGGAAATGTCAGATGGTGGATAGGACTTTATTTCTGAGTATGCAGATTGCGTTGACGTTAGGGGATTGTCTGAAAAATTGATACATTCTAATGTGAGGTAAACCCCCTGCCGGGCGTACTGAGGGTGTTTTTCCTTTAAATAGTTTCTCACTCTCCCGCTTTAGTGGCCGCATAGTATAAGACGTCGCTCTTGCAATAGACTATACTACAGATGACGGGGACGGTGGAGATCGTAGTTCAATCCTGGCCGGGCGTACTGAGGGTGTTTTTCCTCTAAATTGTTTCTCACTCACCCGCTGACTACTTGGCAATTGCTCCTTGCTGTAAACTATTTTATTTCGAAGAGTTTTATTGGACGAAGTCGATGAATCTCTGATTGGTTGGCATGGTCACGTGAGTAAGGATATGAACGGCGTATATGCTAATATAATTTTTAAGGACCACGAATACGGAGTCTGTAGATGGGGCTTTCTGTACACGTCCTTGAATGGGCTCTTTAAGACAGGTAGCGAGGCTCGCTTCTCTTTTGTTCGGCGTAGTAGTCATTGATCAGTTGAGGTAATCTCACCCCCGACCACATGTTGTCTAGAGAGGGAGACATCCGCCGGAAACTGGGACGGTGTAGTGTAGCGGAAGGGGGCAGGAACTCCGGTCCGTGCTCCTGGGTCCTTGTCCTCGCGCGTGCTGGGGTGCTCTGACCCGTAGCGGTGGCCAAGTGGTCTAAACTCAAGGTATTTTACCTCCTCTTGACGAGTGCACCGGGAGAGGTTTTCACTCTTATTGTCTTGGTGACCTGGTGGTCTAGGGGTAAGGCGTCGGACTTAGGTGCTGGGGTCCGGGGCTCAATCCCCGGTCCCGGCACATTTATCTAATTGCCAAACCCTTCCTTCACCTCTGACAAGAGGTGTATTAATCCCAACTTGTGAATGTGGGGAATATTAGGCCTCCACCGTGGTTCGGATCCCACGTCAAACTGTAGGTCCTCCATTTCATCTCACAATCATCCTACCATTACACATTAGCGTAAGTGCGTACAACCCGAACGGTTAGTAAGACGCGGTGCTAATAATAATAATAATAATATAATAATAATAATAATAATAATAATAATAATAATGTCTTAGCTTCTCTTCATACTAACGCGGGTGCATTCCCACTAAGCTAGCCTCGTCATTCCAATCCCCTGTTTTATTCCAAGTATTAAATGACAATTTTTTGAACGTAGTACTTAATAAAAAGCCTATCGATCTCGGTGATCTTGAGGTAAAATGCTCGACTCATGCCCTTATGTTCTTGGGTTCAAATCCATCCGGGGTCGACGGATTTTTCTTGAGCGATAAAAATTCGTAGCACAACCTCCTATGGAGAAAGTAAGGTCGTCGGTCCCATATCGATTGTAACGTGTAAAAGAAACCTGAAAGGTATATGAAAATATAGGCCTATTTCCCGGCAAAATTGATAGGTCCTTTCGCTCTCGCTTATAGAAATTCTCTTGAGCTGATGTAATCAGTCGGTTCAGAAAGTGCACGTTGATTCCCTCATATAACTTGATTAAATTAAATTAAAAAGGTGTCAAGGATTTGGGTGTGTCCCCGAAAAGCTCGGTTGATAGAGCAGTTGAGTCAAAAGTCCGAGTCTTTGTCTGGTCGCATTTGCGTGTTGGGAGAGAGGAAAACAATTTCGAAGAAAAAAAAACACCCTCAGTGTACCCGATTGAGATTCGAACGTCGATCTCCCCGTCATCGGCAGTCTAATCATTTACAAGAGTAGCGCGATAGACTACGCGTTCACCGAAGCAGGTGAAAATCCTAATTAATTATTGTATAGTATGAAAAACAAATAAAGAATACGATATTATAAAATCGCCTCATAGAGCCCGAGATAATGATGAAGCCCACTTTGAAAAACGCTGGTCTAGCGGACAGAAAGCAAAGCCTGGGCTTCAGCGCCGCTGACTCCGGCTTGTTGAAACGTTGGGGCACGCCCATAATGTGTACTTGGGTCGCTGTCGCACCGAGGTACAAGTTAGTTGACGGTTGCGCACCCCCGCCATGAGGATGCTCAAATTGTCAACAAGGGACAGCTGTTCCCATTTCTCCTAATTCGTTTGTGTTGTTATCAGAGTGCTTAGGGATGTGTATCGAAAGGAAAATATCGACACTTTACTTGTTTCAAAAAAAGAACAGTATCAATACCGGACCTGTCTCGAGATAAAATTATCGAAAGAATAACCAAGAAATATACTAATATAATGTTTTTATTCTTTATATTCGTAGAATTTGGGTATTTTATCTAGATTGGAAAAAAAATTGAATAATAATTTTATGTATTTCTTACAATACGTTATATTAACTCAATAATAATAATAAAATAATAATTGTATTAAAACGTTTTGATATTTTTTTAAGACGCAGTGCTAAAAAAAAGTATGGTGTCTGACAGTGGGCGTCCTGTAAAAAATCGGGATTTGGATCTATTTTTATATATTCATATAACAAGCTATGTGATCTGTAGGCTGTAGCTGTTAATTTTGATATGCATTATCAATAAAATAACAGTCCTTTACTATAGTAAAATGGTGTCAACGTTGACACTTGACCTTAATAAACATGTTTGTATTTTCTCAACGCATCTTCGTTCCAAACTCAACTGTAGCTGGTGACAGAGGCACGCACGCGGGCGGAGTGGAGTTGCCTCCTTGTTGCCTCAGGACCATAAGAGCAGTATTTCCTGCGTGACGAGAGAAGATGATGTGGCGGGCGAGGCGAGTGTATAACGGACTCGTGTTTGAATCTTGAGTCTGCTTGCTCACGCGCTCATTGGTCGTCTCGGACGGCATTCCATCCCGTGCCCGGCCTCGGGAGACTGGGCGGGGAGAATCTCGCCCAGGGTTTCCCCACCCTCTCTCCAAGCTAGTGCTGGCTCACATCCTATCTACCCTCCCTCATATTTATATCATAGGTTTTTTGTTTTGCTTCGTATTTTCTTCCCGTCCGAAATACTCTCATGTTTACATTAATGATGGTAAGGATGAGGAAGGTAAAATTTAGATGAATTGTATCCGCATTGGCGTGGAGGGAGAGTGGGGAACCATTTTGGACGCCCCCTCAGTATACCCGACCGGTATTTGAATCCCCTACCTCACCGGCAAACAAGACTAGACTGACGGCTTTGTCCGCGTGCCCACCTGTGCGGGTGGTACCGATAATGGACAGTATTATAAGAGGTGGGTGGATGACAAGGGTAGTTTAGATTTAATGCACCAGCATTAATCAGGGGTACTAGTGTGCATGGCTGAGATTATAAATTCGACTTATTATGTCACCGGCATTCCAGTTCGTAGCGAGTCTGGCACCTTAAACCGCGTGCCCACTAGTTTGGGTGTGGTTCAGAAAATGAATAAACTTTTATGATTACTTAAACTGTTAATTGAACCTTTCTTCCCTTTTCAGCCCAAATTAATTATGGTATTTTCTTTTTAAAATCGGTGCAAATAATTTGCCCAGGTATGTTTTCTGCAGTTGTAACTTATTGGGTAGGTTTTATTTGTATTCTAAATCCTAAATACCAGTGTTTCCCAAATTTTCGACAGTCGCGTACCCTTTTCAGGGCCATTATCTAACCCAAGGTGGTCCAACGTTTTTCGTCCCAAAGGTCAACACTGATTATTGGTTTGCACCGTGGGCCAAAGATATATTTAGTGATCCCATCAACAACTTAATACAATCCGATTTAATAAACTTGTAGTACTTGTATATATAAATTGTAATTTTGCTTGGCAGAATCTTAGAAATTTTACTGCCAAAATAAAGTGTATTATAGAATATGCACCTGCGCACATTTTCACATAAAAACTTAGCATTATAAATACATGGTAAAATGTGATCATGACATTTTTTTAAACTTTTTATCTAATCATTTGATATTTCACAACTGACACAGCAATTTTATTCCTGGATATTGTGAGAGCCACCTTTTCAGTGAGTGCGTGTCGCATTGGGCTTGCGACTCTCCATTCGGACCACATTGGTCCAACAAACTATTCTTACCACAACTAGCTTTTCATAATAAAAAAAAGGACAAATCTACCATCTTTTAAAATTTAAAGTAAAAAAGTTCGTTCCAAATTTAAATAAATATTTAATTGTAAGCGAGGCAAAGCCGTCTCAGAGAAAAAGAGAAGTATTGCGTCAACATCTGTGCTAATTTGTTTATCAGATTGGTACCAACAAATATTTTATGATAAATAAAAACCTAATGATATGTTGCGTACCCCGGGGAGGCGAGGTACGTGTACCACAGTATGGGAAACATTGTCCTAGAAGGACTATATCTACTACCTCTAAAAGTTAATAGTGCATATCCCAAAGTTTGTGTTTCGTTGCTGTCCTAGGTTAACTAAGTCGTGTGTACTGTATACATAGTGTGCTGATATCTCGTATTTTGTGTTTCAGGTGACTCGCTCTCACCCATGGTCGACACACCTTTCACGGAAAAGTAAGTAACTATGTTTGCTGAATGCATGTTTCTTATTAAATGTACACACGCAGCTCTCAATATTCATTGATCATTTTATCTACTCATGGGTGGTTTGGTATATTTCTTAAAAATAACTTAAATTATTTGAAAAATGACACTTTGACACAGGAATCGAACCCGGGACCTTATGAAGAATTACCTTGAGCACGGAACGAATCCCGGATAACTCAGTGGTAGCATTGGTGCGCTAAGCCAAAGGTTCCGCGTTCTATTCCCCTGCCCTAGTGTCAATTTTCAATTAATTTAGAATAAGGATGTTTCTTTCGTTACCAATATATATTTACTCGATACTTTTACTCAAACGAGTACGACTTAAACCCCGGTATAGAAAGAAACAAACATCTATTTTAAAAAGTAGAAAGGTTAATTGTTTTCTAAAACAGTTTAAAAAAATACTTTACTAGCGATTGAGGTTTCTAAAAAAAAGTTTTATGCTGTAGATAAACACAAAAATAACAAAACCACGTCTAAACTTAGGCTGAGCTTTACTACAAATGCTGTAAGTAGGGCTAATAAAACTTTGTCTTTTTGCGATTTTTTGTTCGTATACGACTCGTTTTGTTACACATTTGTATTCATTTATTTTGTCCCTGGTTTTACTACTTGTTCGTTTTTTTTACTTTGGGTCAAGGATGAGGAAGGTTGAATTTCAAAGGAAGCGTACCCGGATTTGCAAGGAGGAATAATATAAAATAATTTAGTAAAAAAAAAAAAACCTCACTAACTTGGACGCGATTCGAACCCCGATCTCCGCGTCCTTGGCGATCCATTCTATTACGAAGAGGGTGGATGCCTTTGATCATTTGGCCACCAGAGGGGGTGTTTTAATATAACTTATGTCTTGTTCTGAACAAAATAAATTATTTAAACCCACACTCTGGAAATTTGATTAAAAAAAGTGCCTGCTGCTTTGTTTAGTATTGAGCTAATACATAATTAAATAACATTGTAGTTAAACCATGGCAACTTTTAATGATTTAGTTAATCGGAAGTAAATATTATAATGCAAAAGTTGTATTTGATAGTTATTCGTACATGAAAACACTAAAAATATGATTTTCCGATTATTCTTGCTTACTTTTCGGTACCTATACTTTGTTTCGATACCATATCCTTAGGATAGCATAAATGAACCACATTTTTCGATGTATACCAAAGCCATCCTCGTATATTGGCGCCCAAAGTGCGTTTGAAACACTTTATTTTTTGTTGGGTTGAAGAAAAGGGAAGGGCTGTTGTATTATATAAATCTGTCTGTTGCTTTTTTTTTTTTTTTTTTTTACTGCGTGTCTAGTTGGTGGGCTGGTCTGTTCCCGGGGATTGTAGTTTCCACTTGGTTAGGGTTGGTTGGGCCTTCTAACGGCCTTGCATTCCTTTCCTGAATTTCTTCTCTCACCTGCTGCCCGCTGGGTGATTTGTTCCAGAGACTCATTCATTCTTTTGCCCACCTGACTGAACGTTTGTCACATTCTTGCGTTTCCTTACACGGCCCCGTGTTACTTTTTTTTTTGTCATTTTTTGGAGGGAAATCAAGACCAAAATAATTTCTGTTATCTCTCTATCATCTTCTCACACACTGGCCATAAATATAATATTTTTTACAACGAGTCCGATCGAAGCAGGATGCAACATGATGAAATAGAGGGAAATGAAAGAAGCATCTAGAATTATTTTGGTCGAACTACAGTAGCCCCATGTCTTCTTTGGTGCTGACTGACTGACAGCTCACAGCTGACAGCTTTGAAAAGCTACCAGACTAAATTATGTATCCCTACGCCGAACCATATAATCTGCAAAAACATGTGTTTAGCAGCTGTCACTTCTGATAGTCAAAATTAGGTATATACCTAAATGTTGACTGTCAGAAGTCAGCTGTGAGCTGTCAGTCAGCACCAAAGAAGCCATGGGCTACTGTATATACCCGAAAAGAAGGCTCCCATCTCATACAGTCCACAACCTTACTTAAGGAATGGTCCCGGAACATTAATCTCTCATTTTACACCCGACTTTCAACCTTACTGTGAAACGATCCGCGGTATATTAATCTTTAATTTCCACTCGATCTCCAACCTTGCAGTAAAACAGTTCGCGACCTGCTAATATATCAACTTTAAGCTGCCGTACATAAAACATAACAATTCTGAGTAAAATGTTCTTATAATCAAATTTTATATATATATATATATATATATATATATATATATATATATATATATATATATGAGAATGTAATCAGGTCAGGTTATCTAAGACTACAATGGACCCAAACAAGAAGAAGCCAACTCTTACAAGTCTGCTTCATTATCACACCGTTAATCACTACAACCTCCCTCCATCCCCCCTCCCCCTACATATAATATAGGAAGAGAAGGAGGGACACATATGTGTAGAGTTCATACACAAATTAATCTAAAACCATTTTGGTTTTTACCATATTAAATTCTGTTCGGAATTGATTTGAGTTAGTAAGCAACGATTTTAATTCGATTCGAAGATAATACATCTCGAATTCGCACACACCGTTAAATTTTTTTCTTGTAAATATTGATATTTTTACTACGTCTTTAAATTATGGTTTGGTTGTTTGGCTATTTAAATGAAATGAAAACTCCTTAGATTCTAAGTTGCTGGGCTCACTTGAGCCATGACCTTGGGTATTATTGGAATACGTTACATATTTGAAATATATGGTTGTTTGTTTAGCGATACGACTTACCGTGAAATATTTTATCCATAGGACCTTTATTGGACGTGTTTGTAGTGATAACTCTCGCAAGCAGAGCATACCTACCACCTCTAAGTCGGCTTACTATATTTGTTGAAACCTGTCTGACGAATTCTTAACTGGTTGATCGGCTTTCATCGAACCCATAAGTTCTAAATGTGTCGCTATAGTACGAGTATAGCATGCATGGTCTCGCCTCAATAACGGTTCACCGCAACTTTTAAGTGAACATAAAGAATTCTTTTAACTTCCTGTATTCAAATTCCAACCATTTGAATTTTCGATAACCCCCTCCCCCCACACCTGTTTTACTACTAGTTCGGACTATACGACAGTCGTTGGTGGCTATACGCATTTAATTGTTCTAATTGAGTAGGAATAATGAAGGTAAATTTAAGAAGAATTGTAACAGAATTTACGTATAGGATCTATATAGTGGTTAGGGTGGGATGGGGGGCATCTAGAGGGGTGAAACGCCAAGTAAACCCAGCCAGAATTCAAACTCCTACCTCCCCGTTACCGGTAATCCAGACCATATGAGCTTGATGTTTAGTCCGCGTGTCCACCGGTACGGGTAATTTTCTGTCTGTTCAATAATAATGAATATTGCTTTGCTTTTTAAAACAAAACGTTGGAAACTAGCTTGCTTCCGGGCTTTGAAATATATCCGTTACAAAAACGAGCATGCTCCTAATTGTACTTGGTCGTCCTTGAGTCTAAAGAAATCTTCTATGATTTAATTTTTAAATCATGTGCTATATTTCTATTGGCTACTTTTATATTTTTTTAAAATACATTTATAATAACGTTCAACATCAAGATTAGACAGCTTCACTGTCCGACTGGTTAAGGCGTCATTCCCTTCTTAGACTGGCCTGCTGATGACTAGGAGATCGGGTTCGAGTCACGGTCCGGTCTACTAAGGGCGGCTTTTCCTAAATGGTTTCCCACTCTCCTTCCACGAAAATGGCGTGAAGATTACCTCAAAAATGTTTCCTTCCTCATACTTAATCCATTAGAGTAATTATCATGTATGCGTCTGAAAGGGTAAAGACGCGGTGATATAAAAAAAATATCAAGATTATCGACTACTAAGCTTAAGGGGTGGAAATTATTACGGTAAATAAGAGTAAACACAAATTATCGTTGAGGAAAGTTGTTAAAACTACAACGACAAGAACCCGCCTCGGTGGCGTAGTTGGCTAACGCGCTTGTCGTGTTGAGCTCGACTGCTGAGGACGGGGAGATCGAGGTTCGAATCTCGGTCGGGTGAACTGGGAGTGGTTTTTCCTAAATGGTTTTCCACTCTACCTCCACGCAAATGCGGGTTTACTTCCTCTAATTAAACCTTCCCAATTCCTAATCCATTAGTACTTAAAGCGTATAACCCGAACGGGTAGTAAGACGCGGTGCTAAATATATATATATATATATATATATATATACAACGACAAGATCCGCCTCGGTGGCGTAGTTGGCTAACGCGCTAGTCTTGTTGAGCTCGACTGCTGAGGACGGGGAGATCGAGGTTCGAATCTTGGTTGGGTGAACTTGGGGTGGTTTTTCCTAAATGGTTTTCCACTCTCCCTCCATGCAAATGCGGGCTCACTTCCTTTAATTCAACCGTCCCAATTCCTAATCCATTAGCGTAATTAGTACTTAAAGCGTATAATCCGAACGGGTAGTAAGACGCGGTGCTAAATAATAATAATAAAAAAATACGACAAATTGCGCGTGTAAAATAACCCGGCCGATATTCAAATTTCGACCTCTTCGTCACCAGCATTCCAGTCTATTACAAGCCTAACGCCTTAGACCGTGTGACAACCAGTGCGGGTTGTAAGTTTGCTACCCAATGTTTTGGATATGGAAGATAATTAATTATGTGTACCTGATTGTATGACGATATCGGTAGGTGACCGACCACCCATCCCCGATTTACAGGTACAGTCCCCGAAATAAGACTCCTGTCCAGGACTAATTAGTCACCGACTTATTGAATACAATAATGCAATTTTAAAGAAGATGCAGTCTTCAACTAAATACCATCACAAAATAATTAAGGTTTTACCAAATTAACCATCCTTTTTGATGTCTATTCCTACAAAAATCCATGTGCACCATTTAAATGGCATCTACAGTAGCGCCGGGCCCATAGCTTCTTTGGTGCTGACTGACAGCTCACAGCCGACTTCTGACAGTCAACATTTAGGTATATATCTAAATTTTGACTGTCATAAGTGACAGCTGCTAAACACATGTTTTTACAGATCATATGGTTCGGCGTAGGGATACATAATTTGGTCTGGTAACTTTTCAAAGCTGTGAGCTGTCAGTCAGCACCAAAGAAGCCATGGGGCTACTGTAGCTTTTCCTGTTCTCATCAGGGATTTGAAAACGGCTGTTCCTGCGAAAATGCAGGTAAAGAAATGGTCACGTTAATTTTTTTAAAGCGTAGTTCTGGCGCCAAAAATATCTTGCCATTTTTTGTCCGCGTATGTTTTTGTTCGCCATCTGTTTGTTCATTCTTGGGTGTTTAGGGTGATGTCCCTCCCGCTCACCCCTCATGGTGGGATGCTGAAGTGAGCAACACCCTTGATTCCCACATTCTGAACTCTCTCAAACACCGTCAAGTGTGGGCGGCCAAACAGGTTCCTGGGAGCGGGAGTGTTTTTCTTTTCATGGAGCTGGTGGATAAAAATGTCACCTGCTCGTCTAAGTGGGTTCTGAGGAAAGCCTTTTAGAAAATACAAACCTTTTTGTTTTTAGTGTTATTTTTATAGATATGTAAAAATATCAAAATCGACTCTTCAGATCACTTGACTTGACGTATGAATGCTTGAAAGTATATCTAGTAACTTTTACAGTTGGGTATGTTATGGCCCTTCCTATGAAAATTGTACTGTAGGTCTACCTAATTCAGAGGCATTGAAAGAAAAGTATTGACAACAATAGGTATCGAAACAATAATAAGGAATTGTGTCCGGAAATCCAAAATAAAAAGCGTATCGACCTCGGTGGTCATGAGGTAAAATGCCCGCTTAGGACAACCCGTAGTTCGACAGAATTTTTTGAGTGGTAAAAATCCGTAGCACAACTTATGTCGGAGGGGAAGTAAAGACGTCGGTCCCATGTTGGCTGTGTGACATGTAAAAGAACCTTAGAAGGTATGTGAAAATACTTTCCAGGGCAAAATTTGTATGCTCTTTCTCGATCGCTAGTAGAAATTCAGCGTGGAAGTCAACGGGACCACCAAACTTTCTGAACCCTTCTAATACATTTTCTACCAGATGGTGCAGGCAGCACTAACCACTGAAGGCTGAGTGCCAGCTCCGGGTGGATAGAAATCACATCAAACCACCTCAGCGTAGTTGACTTTAAGGAGAAGAGTGGGAGTTGATTGACTCTCTAGCTACCCTCCTCACACTGTCCCCCTCGGCTATGTAGTTAATAACCCTGGTGTCAAAATTACAAAATAAGAAGTTATTTGTAACTGATCAAAGTCTCAACTTTATATGTTTTTGGCGGGTGAACTGGTGTCTAGCGGTAAGGTGTCAGACTTCTGTGTTGGGGTTCGGGTTCAATCCTAGTCTCCACACAGATTTATCTGATTGCCAAGCCCTTCCTCACCTCTGACAAGACGTATATTAATCACAACTTGTGAATGTGTGGAATGCCAGCCTCCACCGTGGTTCGGATTCCACGTTAAACTGTAGGTCCTTCATTTCATCTCACATTCACCCTACCATTACACATTAGCGTAAGTGCGTATAACACAAACGGGTAGTAAGACGTGGTAATAATAATAAAATAATAATAATATGTTATGACTTGGAATTAGAGGATTTATCGGTCAAATTCGTATTTTTTATATCAATGTTATTAGGATTATCTGTTCGATGGTCACATTTCCGATAAACTGAATTGTACCATAAAATAAACGTTTATTACTCCAATAATAACTACTACAGTTGTTTTAATTAATTATGGTAAGAGTGACCTTGGGGGACACACACACACACACACACACACACACACATATGCTTGAAAGTGTTCTAGGCAATTTTTAATGATTTTAACATTTAGTCATTTTTCGAAATGGGGGGGAAGGGTATTATTTGTACTTTCTTGATTAACACACGTTTGTTCTAAAAAAACCATTTTGGGGGCTTTTTAAAAATATTTTAATTGCTTTGTAAAAATAAAGCCTTCATATGACGTTTAATTGTAACTACATTATTAAAACCTCGATAATTGCTTTTATTACAATAAAATGTTAAGGAAAGGTATTACATAATGTTCATTTTAAGACAAAAGTGTGTAAATCAACAAAGCACAACTGTTTCCCAACAACAACAAAAATCAAGTGTTGAAAATGATTCAATACTCGCTTGAAATTCTCAACATGTTTGGCGGCTGCTACCCGTTAGCGGATTGAAATGAAAGCTCACCAAGTTCAAGTTGGCAAGACTAGTTCGTCTGGAAACCGTTATGTTATATCAGTCGTTTTACAGGTCAAAGGCGGGTCTCGACAAAATATGGAGATCTCTTGTGTTTAATTTATCCCAATCAAGCCGCGTGAGCTAATTGGTTGTTTAAAGGAATTCATACTTTTCTAGTTCAATGATGTAGTGAACTTAAATTTGCAGAATTTTATTGTTTGTATTTTCATATAGCGATATAGTGTGATTAAAAAATGACCTTGAAAGTGACGTAACTTTAATTTTATAGACTAAATTAACGGTGTGACTAATTCAATATATATTTTTACTTGAATACCTATTTCACCCTGAACAATTTAAAGTTGTTTTTAAAATCTGTGGCAGTACTCCAATAAGCCTATAACCTTTAGGCATGTAGGACGAATGCAAAGATACATTATTAATAGAAAGATTCGGAAAAAGGAGTGTTTGAACCCCCAAAACATCCCCCCTTAACCAAAGGTCAGTGAAGCTAAAGGTCTGATGCCAGGTTGTTGTGTTTTTGAAATATATGTCTGGCACCTCTATTTTACCCTGTGCGTATATTTATTGCGTAATGAACACTTCGCCAATAATCGTTATCAACCAGGGCCACCACAACTCATTATTTGAGTGGGCCTATCTCCACAACTCTGTTGGGAAGGTAATGCACTCGTCTCTTCACCTGCGGTCTACCTGTTGGACCTGTTGCCAGGACAGGGCCCCTTGCCTTTGTCTGATCTGACACCCCTCCCACAGGATTAACTCCCACCTAGCTCGGGCTGGGTGCATATACCCGTAAGGGCTAGCCATACGTGCTAACATGGTCGCGACGACGATTAGAGATTAACAAATCATGCTTCGTCAGTAAACAACCATTTTATGTCCAAAAGAATGAGGTTTTCAGCGAAAAATTGGGCAAACCATTGACAATACGCAAGACAAATAATAATAATAATAATAATAATAAAGAGCGTCCAAAATTTTACCATTTCCCCAGGCTACAAAAAATTGCATGTGAGTAATATTGTCGCATCCCTCTCTTCCCCCGCCCGGAAGTTTGTTGGTCGCAGTTTCGCTATCCCATCCCCGCTCCGACCAAGTTAGTTTAGTCGCTCATCCATTCCCCCCCCCCCGACACCAAGGTTGAAGGTTGTAGGTTTCGCTCACTCCCATTCCCCCCCGCACCATGAAGTTTAGTTTCCCACCCATTCCCCCACCCCGACACCAAGGTTGAAGTTCACAGGTTTAGCTCACTGCCCCATCCTAAGCACAATGGCACCTTCAACTTACCTGTCGGCTCCCCCGCTTGCATTTTTTTTAAAGACTGTAGTCAACAAAGCAGTGCTTTCACAAAAACCACTCCTAGACTAGATCTTTTTAAAGTTGTTGGCGAAATTCCTTGTAAACCACTAACCCAAAAGAGTGCTCTATTGAACAAGAGCTTATTGCTCCAGTAGAGTGAATTGTACTTTTACCTGGATTGCGGACTGGACTTAGCTGAAACATTTGTTATTATTACTATCATCATCATTATCACCGCTAATGTGTAATGGTAGGGTGATTGCGAGATGAAATTGAGGGCCTACAGTTTAACGTGGAATTCGAACCACGGTGGAGGCCTGGCATTCCCCACATTCACAAGTTGTGATTAATACACGTCTTGTCAGAGGTGAAGGTAGGGTTTGGCAATCAGATAAATCTGTGCCGGGACCGAGTATTGAACCCCGAACCCCCAGCACAGAAGTCTGACACGTTATCCCCAGACCGCCAGGTCACCCTCATGTTATTTGAAACTCAATAATTGCATGTTATTATTTACCTATTAGTAATCCAAAATTAGCGCCATTGGCGTTGTATTTTGTCTTATGTGTGTAACGACTATATAATGTTTTAATAGTTTTGTAATAATACTTCATAGGTTTGAGTTAACAAAGCAGAAACGAAGCGTCTGAATACCATTTATCTTGGTGTATTTTGCTTTATTTTTTAGTTAATCCCCTATAACACAAGGGTTACTTAAAGATTTGGACTATAGAAGTAGTGGGGTAATTAGAATAAATTTAGCTGCATTTGCTTAGAACTTGGTAAATTATATACCTATGACAGGTAGCGATTTATTTTAATATTTCACACAAACATAAATATTTTAATCACTCGCCTCGGTGGTCACATGGTTAAAGGTGTCAGGCTCGCAGCCGACTGTATTGCTGGGAATTGTGAGGTTGAGCTCGAATCCCGGTCTGATATAATAAAAGTTTTTTTTTCAGAATAGTTTCATGCTCTCTCTCCCGCAAATGTGGATACATTTACTCTCGATTATACCGTGCCGTGTCTATCCCGCTAGTGTAAATATAGGGTAGTTTGGTGTGCATTAAATGTGTAACATGAAGAATAAATAACTATTCAAGATATTAATGGTTTTTATCAATTAAGTTCAAGGATATACACATTGACCAGATATCAGACCGTTAATTTGTCATTGATAACTATATTCTCTCAGAAACAAAATCGATATTTTCAGACCAGTAACCAGACAGTGGATCAGTCATGACGGAACCTTATTAGTGTGTTTGAGGGGGAGGGGGGCTAGGAAAAATGTAGATTTCAACAGGAATTATTTTGACAGCTAGATGTCTCTATAAGCTATATGAAGTGTTTAATCGTAATTATAGTTCATTGCTTTCTTTTCTCCTTCAAACAAAACTAATAATAATTATTATTGATAACATTTTGTCTCTGTGACATGAATCTTACTGACAACCCGGGCTATCCGCATTTTAAAACTATTTTAAGGATACTGTGTAAGTGGAGGGTGCGAAACACCCGGAAGGAATATGTACACACACACACACACACACACACACTCACGGCTGACACTTTGGTCAGAATAACCGGCTTTAGATCCAGAAGTCCCGGAATCGATCCCGATTTTCCGTGAAACAATATGTCTGGAACGGGATAAACACAACCTTATGAGGTCTAGAAAACTGAGATTAATGGGTGGAGGGTTTGTTGTGCTGACCAAACGACACCCCTTTATCTGCAAAAGTTGACACAATCTTCTCCAACAGACGGCAGCCGCTCAGTTGTTGCTCGATTGCGGGTGACTCCATGGATTGTATATGTATACATACATATACATACACACACTATATATATATATATATATATATATATATATATATATATAATTACTAGATAGCTGTTGCCCGCGGCTTTGCTCGCGTGGAAGTTGATTATATACAAATACGAAAATATACATATGTATTTACAGATTAATTTAAAATATTACGTTACGTTGATGACCATAACTTGACCTCAGATCAAAAATAATGCAAGTCCGATACAAACTTTCACCCCCTTTTTCATCCCTTATTAAATAAAATTTCCAAAATTCCTGAAACACGTATTTATTTGTTTTACGTCAATAACCGAAATACAAAATTTTGTTTATGTAACTTTCAAAATGACGGACTTTCATACATATTATCATACATATTATCATCCCCTATTTTGACCCCTTTGGGGTGGAATTTTCTAAAATCCTTTCTTAGTGGGTGCCTACATAACAAAATGAATATACAGTCCGAATTTCATGCTTGTAGCCTTGATAGTTTGCGCTCGGCGATGATGAATCAGTCAGTCAGTCAGGACATGTTATTTTATAAGTATAGATATGTATGTGTGTGAACGGTGATATGTCCCTACTCAAATCTCCACCTATTCTCTCAAATAAGGGAGGGGCAGTGCTTCCCTCCCCCTTTCTTCCAGTTCCGTTGCCAAATACCAAAATCAAAGTTAGTTTGTAAGTCGTAAGCGGATGTAAATAGAAGCGGTGCCATCGAACATCTTGTGGTCCGACTTGTACCAGAGAGGCAGGACTGGTTGGCCGGAAGGACCTGTCGCGGGAATAATTCTATACCCGAGTACTGCCCGCGCCACAAGAAGGGGAGGGCTGAGGTCCTCTTTTGTGACACTGGAGAGGACATTTCCTGTTTCAGCAGGATCACATTCTGACGTCATGCGTCACCATTGCAACACTGAAACAAAGGTCTGTCCTTACACGATCAATAATACTGCACAAAATTATTGGTCGCATGGAAGAAAAAAAAAAAAATATATATATATATATATATATATATATATATATATATATATATATATATAGAGAGAGAGAGAGAGAGCAGTGCGTCTAACTACCCGTTTGGGCTATACCCCTATGTACTAATTACACTTTTTGTTAGGGATTAGGAAGGTTAAATCTAGATTAAGTGTAACCACAATTGCGGGGAGTTAGAGGGGAGAACCATTTAGGGAAAATCCCCCTCAATACACCCGACCGGGATCGAATCCCGATCTCCTTGTTTACGGCATTCTAGTCAAGTTTGTGAGTAGCGCCTTAGACCATGCTGCCACTGAAGTGGGGGGAGGCTATTATCTTGAAGGATTGTTCATTATCATTCAACAACTGATTGAAATATATCGCGGAATGGTAAAATATTGGTCAGTCTGGATTATTGTGCAATACCGCATCAATTCTATACAAGATCTCAAGGTGGAAGCACGCCAGCCTTAAAAAGTTTGTTCATGTTAAAAAAATGGCTGTTAAATCTACTCAAACTTAGGAGCAGGGCTGGTTCAAGAAATCCGGGGGCTCGGGGCCACTTGCAAAAAAAAAAAGTTTTAATATTAACAGCTCAAACGAAATTAAAAACATGTGCACAGTCGGATTAGGGAAAATTGCGCCTGGGAAAACTGCGCCTTCCCAGAAAAAAGGGGAAATTGCGCCCTCCAAACAATCATCACACCATTAGGTGGGAAAAGTACGCCCCACACACTGTTGTACACACTTACAAAACAGTAAGCCCAAGGACCTCACAAAATGTTTGAAGAGTCTAGCCTAGATTCAAAAAAATTGAGTAAACGGTCGTCAATAATTAGTTTGGTAACTTCAATTTATACGTTCAAATCAAATGCTTACAGATACACACTAATCTTTACTTCATTAAAACCTAACCTAACCTAACCTAACCTAAACAAAAGGCAAAGAGACAAGTGTGATGAATCGATGTACTTTGCCCTCCTGACCTCCGATGAGTCGATTTGAAATACCCACCCTCCTAAACAAAGGGATGCGATGAACCGATCTACGCCGGTGAAAATGGTAAGGTCGTGAGGAAAGTTAGAAAAGTGCGTCCACACGACCTTGTTAAAGTTATTTAGGTGAGACAAACAAGGCTTGTGGGTGGACTTTTCCCACCTATTAGTGTGATGATTCATGTGAAGGTGCAATTTTCCCGGGCGCCATTTTCCCTGCACCGCACAATCATACTATATTTAATAATCAGACAAAAAATAAACAATATATTGAAAACTCAGTTTGGATATATTTGATATAACTTATATATTTTTATATTTTCTTTTACATAATGAAATAATTTAGATGATAATAATAAAAATATATAAAAACTACTTGCCAAATCATAAAATATATTTAGGTTTTCAAAGATTCTACAAAATCATAATTTTTCGAATTGCCATTGTTAATACAACTCACATAGGGACTTTACTAGATTATTTTTTTCTTTTATTTTTGTGACAACTTGATCAAAAGACAACGCCGTGCTATGTAACTTTCCACTGATAAAATAACTAAGAATGTAGCTTATTTTCACCCAACACAAAACGGAGTCTATTTTTCAAACAGGTTTTCAGTCACGTTGTGGTGGGGGAAGTAGGCAGCCCAGTGCTAGCTGGCGTCAACGTGCGTTCCCCAATCTAGACCAGACATTTCTTCCTCCAAGTGTCACCGTCTACTGGCACTATTATATTGTGTTAGTTTCAAATATTATAATTAAATAATTGAAGCAATAAAACATTCAATGCGTGGGTTATCCTTGGAGGCCCCTTCAAGCTCGGGTCCTGGGGCCTTAACCTCCCCGAGCCCCCACTTAATCTGGCCCTGCTTAGGAGAGAGAGTTGTAATGTTATTGATTTGCCCCTAAAGAATATGTGAGAGCATTGACAATAATATCGTCCTAATTTTATGAACGTATCTTATTGACATTTAAATTATAATCTATTACATGGCGCTTAAAGCACTTCTTCTTCTAAGAAGGCACGAGCCACTGACAAGTGACGTCACGCACGTGACGTTAGTCAAGTCAAGTTGACAATATAAGATTTTTAAATAATAACTTCCTCTTCTCGAATGATCGAATGGAGATTTTAAAATGTAACTTGAGTCATTTTCCGGCTCTGGATCCTCCTAGTAAAACCGAGATGTTTTTGTCTTGTATTTTATTATTATTATTATTATTATTATTATTATTATTTATTATTATTAGCACCGCGTCTTACTACCCGTTCGGGTTATACGCACTTACGCTAATGTGTAATGGTAGGGTGATTGTGAGATGAAATGAAGGACCTACAGTTTAACGTGGAATCCGAACCACGGTGGAGGCCTGGCATTCCATCTTGTATTTTAATTTTTTATAACACGACCTTCTCGAAGCTTCCATGAGTAAAGGATATATACAAAGAATGGTGCAATGTAAGGGCACTAGCACTTGGAGTCCAGTCCTTGAAGTACTCGGAACTGCAGCTCCTGTCCGCGATTCCTACGATCGTACTATAGGTCGCGTAAATAGTTCGCCGACGACATAATCTATTTTTTCCTGAAATAAACTGAGATTTAGAAATAAAAACATGTCAACATAAAAAGTGTGTATTATTAATACAATAGTCTAAACATCAGTAAACTCTTTAATTGGCGCTCGATCACGGGGCTATAAATAACAATTATCTCACAACATCAAAAAAACCGTACCGCTTTAATTAGTGCTCGACCACGGGGCAATTATCAGCTAATTAAACGGTAATATCTCATCAATTGTGACCCAAGACAGGGATCCGTAAGTCCGAAACTTCATAATTGGCGCCCAGCGAGGTGGTAGAGAAAAACAATAACTCTTTAGAGTATTTATTGTGCAATGAATTGAAGTGTACAAGAAGTATTTAAATTTACCATTTACCATTTATTCATCCACCTTCTGCTCTTCTTTTCTCTTTTACAAAAAAACCGAAGCATTGGCTACACAAGCCGCTTCCTGATCACTTAACATTTTGAATAAAAGGAATTATTGCACAATTCGATATTTGAGGTAATGAATTGTTTAGAGGGAGCGTACATATTATTGATAGTCTAGGGGCCGCTTAAGTGATCCAAGACCGGACTACGATCGGCCAAAAGACCTCTTGACATGACGGTTGCTAGGAGAACTTAGATTGATTCCAGAGCCATTTCATTCTTACATTTAGCAAAAAAATTACCTTTTTTTGTTTGCATATTCGGGAAAAACCACTCTAAAATGGACTTATCGATGGCAAAGAAGAAATAATCCAATATTAATAATGAATTAAAATTAGAGGAAAAGTTACATGAAAGTAATTAACTGACCTACGCACACCAAGAGCCAAGTGTTAATAAGGTAAGGTTGTAAGAGATCGCGAGTTAAAGTCATTATGTTTGCAATTTTTATGGCTAAAAAAAACTATTAGTAAAATATATGGCTAACTATTTTATCCGAACCGTGAACTTTGCTTAAATTGTATAAATATGTTTTTAGAACAAAACAACATATTTCATGCTGACACACATTTTAAGAATATATAAAACGACGAAACTGATATATTTTGTGGTGGTAGCTTATATATTATTTATTTAAAATTGCACTTTTGAATCATTTGCCGGGGCCTACAGAGCCAGACCATTGACGGATATGCACGCAGGCCCGCCAGGTGCTCAAATTGGTCCCGGCACAAGGGGCAAAGCACCCCCCCCCTCCCCATTTTTCTTTGTAATATTCGACTTCATTGGCTGCGAAACCTTATTTATCTAGGGAGCAGTTAGCAAAGAGAAATCAGGAAGGTTCTTTGGAAGTCTGGGGACCCTCCCGCATCATATTTTTATAAAATATTTACAGTGGCCTTTGTTTGGAAATTTTTTGAAAATTAGACTCTTCTATAAGCTCTTTAGGGGGGTCTTTACACATAAACCTTTTGAAATTTGAATGCCCCTAGAAGCTATATAAACTGGTCTTACACCAGAATTTTTTAATTGGGTGATTCTAGAAGCAATTTAGAGTGGGTCTCTTAGGGCAAAATGCCAGGCCACCACCGTGGTTCGGATTCCACGTTAAACTGTAGGTCCTTCATTTATCTCACAATCACCCTACCATTACAGATTAGCGTAAGTGCGTATAGCCCGAACGGGTAGTAAGACGCGGTGCTAATAATAATAATAATCTTAGGGCAAATTTTGAAAAATTGGTTGCTCTCCGAAGATATATTTTTAATAATCTTCCTCTAGCAATTTTGATGATTGGATGCCTCTATAATCTATTTAAAGTGGTATTTTCCCTACACGGTTATTTAGAGTTTTTATACAAATCCATCTTTCAGCTTCACGTTCGAGAATATCAGAATTGAATGAGATAAATCTAAAAGGGTGCAAGTTTATTCCAGTCAGGTGGAGACAAGCTCTTACCAAAGGGGGAAATTTCCCCCCTTCCCCCTTTACTACGCCAATTACTCTTAACTTTGTAAATTTTTTAAACATTGTCATATTTACGTCAGAAATGCAATGTACAAAAATTAATACGTATCTTAACTGAACATTGAAATGTTACGCACATTATTAAGTGTTTAAATTGAATTTGATTTACTGCGCGACTCTCTTTGTGTGCCATATTTTGCTTCAGTATAAAAATAATAGAATCCGTGAGATTTACAAACACTTCGAAACGAAAGACAAGACCAGATCGAACCACTGATATAATTGTGACGGTGCCAGTAATCTCCTCTGTAGTAAACACTAGCTGGTGGGCTGGGATGCACTGTTCCTTAGTATGAATATACATTTTTATTGCTTGTTGTTCATGTTTTTTTGATTTTTTTTAAACTTGTGAATCTGGATCTCGGGCTCATAGAATTTGTGGGACCGGTACCAGGGTACCATTATTGTTCCCCTCGTGGCGGGCCTGTATGCACGAGTATAGTATGATTCTGATATTGTAATGATATTGTTTTATGCCTCTTTTACTTATCTGAAAATCATGGACGAAGGATAATTTTTATCTTTTAAACTAAACAACTGGATGTAATTTATCCTTTTAATACTTCATCCATGGATAACTTGGCAAAATTGAACGATTTAATTTCAGTACAAGATTCTAAATTCAAATTATATCTTTATTATTAATATTATTTTAATTGATTATAATTTATTGCAATATGTTTTAAGCCCATAAGGCATTTTCAGAAGTAAATTCAAATATACTATGTTTTAAATATGTCTTTGTCTAAAAACTTATTTCGTTCTATTTAAAAATCTGGGGATTAGTTTACCTTTTACCCAATGAGAAGCTAGTCTTCACAACATCAGATTACCAAGAATTCTCTTATTTGTTGGTTTTAACACTGGCGACAAGGGTTCCAAGAAGCAAGGGTAAGTTATATTAATATATTGGGGCTGGAGCAGATCGTGCTTATAGCAATCTCAATCTAAATATATATCAAGCTCTGGCCCTCTGCGTCATTTCCTTAAACGAGTAAGAACTGTGTCACTTTGATGTTGCATTTATAGCATTGAAAAGTGCAATTAATTAAATAAATCGTGTATAAACATTGAATTTTACTAATTTCAACAAATAACTAATAAGTAATCCTACAGTGGGCTAGGCATATAATCGGATCATCACATAGCCGTGTAAGGCAACTGGTATCCCAACCTTGGGACGTATCGACATTATTGCTGCCCAACCGTGAGGCGTGCACGGGTCCTCATTAAACAAAAACGGTATCACCAAAATAGGAAGAACCGAAACTAACGATTACAAAAGTTACTAAAACTTTTTTAATACATTAAAATAATACCTTTAATATAACACTATTAAAATAGCAACATGTTATTAATGTTTACTGCAAAAGTATGTTTAAAAAAAAGGCAATTTCTATCATAGTGTTACTACTATCGCTATTTGTGTCAGTTATTTTGTGTGCACTGCGATTTGTTATCATCATACACTAATGGGGTAGTGATAAACTAGGTATAATTCAGAGGAAATGTCCCCCATTTTAACGGAGGGAAATTAAGGGGGGGGGGGACTCAGTACACTCTACCTTTATTCGAACTCCGACTTCTCAGTCGCTGTCAATCTACTATATGTAGAGTGGAATGGCTTAGCTTATACGGATTTTGGTTTGCTCTTGATTAATAATAATAATGTGTCTTATCTACATCAATGTATAGCTCAGTTTGCGGAAATATTAACCAGTACTAATGTACCGTTGCCCAGGGAACGCCCGAATGTACTAATCGTACATTATTTCCGTGGGGGCTCTTTCCATGTCCCAATGAGATGAGGAGATGATGGTAATGAACATGACGGGATAAAGCAAATGAAGATCTTAAACATAATTTAAGCCTAACTAACCAAACCCTGATGACCCAGGGAAATTATTCCTCTTTTGAGAAAAATCCTCCTGTACCAGCTGGGACTCGATCCCTGGACCTTTAGGTCAGCAGCCAGGTGCTCTGACCACTACACCACGAGACTTGTTGTTTGCTCATGAAGAGAACATTTTACACGCGCGACGCCGACGGTCGTCTCTGGCTGCAGTTCCGTGTGTGTTGTCCACACCACATGTTTCCACGGGTATCAGGGAAGTCAAAGTTCGCGTCATCGAAATCTGTCCCGTGAAGCTTACTTCGTCGAAGTGTGTGTGACGGAGTCCGTATACAGGTCCCTTGCAGAAATTTGAGGCGGGAATGTCATGAAACCTGCAAGGCCCGGGCTCGGTACGTTTCAGGGTTGCCACGCACCGGGAGACTATAGAAAAACAAATACCAAAACATGAGCAAAAGCGGGGAATACATAGAACCTTTTACAATCAAACTGATAGAAAAACAGGAATATTTGTAAGTTTAGGATATATGTAAGCTTTTAAAAATGTACGTAAAAGAAAAAATGAACTTAAGAGTTTTGAGCAAAATCTTCAAAAAATCCGTTATTTATACACTACCCTTGAATGATTTTTTTTTTCCTTGTAAAAAGCGTCTAAATAGAAAATAAAGAGTTGAATTGAAGGATGTTAAAGTCTAAATAAAAACAAGATAGACATATCATTATACAATTTTCCTGGTAGTCCGCGAGTTAGAGAAAAACGAATAAATGGGTTCAAGCAGTTTAAAGAAAGAATTAAATAGCTATATTATCAGTGGCGGCTCGTGTATAGGCACTGCGGAACTGCAGCAACCCCTATTTACACTTGATATTATCGATAACATTTAATATAATGAGTCCTTTTTTCTTTAATTCTTTCATTTTTTGTAGTACAATATATATTCCTTAAGCTTAATGTCAGTACTTAAGTAGCTATCCCCCAGTTTATGAAAAAATATTAAAAAATCTTTGTACGGAACTGTGTGCTTCACAGTGCCAGCGACGTGGTGTTTGCATGTTGTGTGCATGCGCACATAGGATGGGGAGGAAGGCGGGACAGCCAGGTAGATAGAGCACTGTTGCTCTCTCAGTGATGCTCGAAGGAAGTTTTTTCTACTCAGCGTGTGTTGTGCTTAAAAACCGTGTACCATATTCTTGAATGTGATATAGTGTAGAAGATTATTCTTCTTCTTCCAGCTATTCTATTTGATTCATTTTTTTCCCGGTTCTTATATTTAAAATAAAGACTTAATGCGCTTGCAGTACTTTCAATGGATAAAAATTTCCTCAATTGTCATCCAGAAATCAAGGAGAAAATTATTGAACTTTTTGCGCAAATTAAAACAAGAAGAATGGATTACATTTTTAAATGAATAGATCAAGCTTGAACTGTAACAATTTAAGTTGAAGTAAGTAATTTTGTTGTTGTTGAGATTTTATCAAGTTTCTGAATAAATTTTCTTTTTATACATGTTTCCCCCCCTTTTATACAATTTTTTAAAAAAGGCTAAAAATTGTCTGGAGCTGCACCCCCACTAATTCTAGCTACGAGCCGCCACTGTATATTATTTGTATTTTAATGACTCCTAACTTTTTCAAAGATGAGTAAAGCCAATAACTAGGTCAAGGAACCAATCAATTTAAATATATTGTTTTTTTGTTGATTAAATAAAAATGTACACATTAACCTTTGTAGTCCCTACAAGGCGTATATCTTATACGTACTTACAAGACATGTTATCTGGTCATTATGACGCTTATAATTAATGTCATCGTTTTGTCGTGTAGTTTTGACAAAATAATTAATGGTTCTACTCATGTTTTGTTAGTGCTCATTTGTAGACCATGATCTTTTATGGGCCAAATTTTACAATTTAATGCCTGGATAACTAGATCACGCTGATCATTCATAAAATAAAGATTGCAATTTTGCCTATTCATTTAAATTTCCGTGAAATATTGTTAATTGTAGTTTACTCTCGTAGTTTTATTTTTTCCCTTAGACATGGGAAATTTTTCTGTAAAAATTTCGAGTGGTTAAATCCCAGTGAAAGGGGGTGTATTCGTAAAGGCTTTGAAAGTAGCAGACCTTACGTTGTTAGGGACACTCTCGACCACCAAGCGTTGTGGTCGATAATTGAGTGAGAGAAGAAAACTATAATCGCTGTTATTCCTTTATTGTGATATATTTTATAATGCTTCTTGTGTTAACTTCTTTGTGAATAATTTGAGCTGAAGTCGAAACTTTAATCTTGAGACATCTTGATTAGTGATTACATTAGTTTGATTTAAAAAGCTATACATTTTCCTGGAAAAAAAAGGTAGATATTTAAATCTCACTCTTTGTGTCCCTAAAATTCCCTCCCTCCCCTCCCCCAATGCTTTAATTTAATTTCCAGGAATTTTACAAAAAGCCGCTAATTAATGCGATGGTAGTCTCAAATTTACGTGTCCTAAAATTGTTCTCCCCCAACCCCTGTTTGTTGCTTGCACAACTTTGTTGGATGGGGACAAGTTCGGACCAAACTATAGACAGCAGTCAAGTCTGGATTTGTTTTGTCAGCGGATTGTGGAAAACCCTATCCTCTCTAAAGTGCACATTGTTGAATTTCTATTTCCAATGTTCGCCAGAAGAGCAGGGGTGGTCATAGTTATTGAAGCCCAAGTGTTTCATAATTTTAAGGGTGTTCACGCAAGTTTTGAACTATGTTTAACATATTTTTTTTAATTTTTTTTGGGAAATCGTTTCGTGCTTTATTAACAAACTTGTGTTCTGAAATAAATACCGGTGGGACCTTTCCTAACGTTTGTATTGTTATGAAAATAGCATCAACCTATTTTTGCTGAGGTTTTACTATAAATACTTCAGTAAGTTTTATATTATTTTTATCATTTCCCCCCTACCCCCCCCCCCCCAATTTTTTTAATAATAGCTCTTTGATTCAACACTCTCATGTTACTATTACTAGCCAGTCAACCCACGATATCGTACTCGTCAATATAGGTCGATGATATTGAAAAAGTTCCCACCATTGAAAATATAAAGAGAAACTAAGTGAAACTGAGAAGATAGATGACATTTTTTAAATTGTATAATTGCATTTAAAGTATTAAAACCCATTTTAAATACTATCCAATTGTTTAAGCTATCGTCCAACACCTTAGCTCACTGAGTAGCGTGTCTGTCTACATAGCTAAGGGTCCCGGGTTCAATTTCTGGCACGGTCTAAAAATGTAACATTAGTTAAATGTGGGTTTACCCTTTCACAGTGATGCATTAATGGCCGGGGGCTGGATTTTATGTTTGTTCGAGATTTAATCTAGCTTATTAGTCGTGTGTTGATCAGTCTGTTCAGAAAGTGCACTTTAAATACCTCAAATAAATTAAAAAATATATAAACTACACAGTTCCTTAAAATAAAATACTGAGACTATTATTTAAGTTTTACTTTTACAATGTTTCATACAAATTGATTGCTTAATTTTTTATTATTTTGTTTCAATAGTAGTTAAGCACCTTTATCCATGTACACGATGATGTACGGTTTCAGATCGTGGTTAAGTGGATGTATTCGAAAAGGTTTTGATTCTAATATTAAAGTACTAACACATTGGTATATTACAGACCCGACGTTATTCATTTAGTAAAGGTATTTACGTGCACTTTATGAAACCGACAAGTTATATCAACACACGACTTATAAACTAACTTAAATCTAGAATAGACACAACAACAGCTTTCGGCCGTTAATTCATCACTGTGAAAGGGGAAACCCGCATTTCACCAATGATTTTTTGCCCCGTGCTGGGAACCGAACCTGGGACCTTTAGTTCAGTAGACAAACACGCTACTGGCTGAGTTAAGGCGTTGGACCACGTTATATCCTAAACCGCTATAGTCCATACGCGAGTTTGAGAAGCGAACTGGAATCACTGTTCATGTTTCATTAAAACTAATTTGAAATTAGAATAAATTAAACTTACGTGAACATTCAAAAACTTGGGGCCAAATTCTTAGTCAGACTTAGTGCACCTCAAGTGCGGCTAGAGATGAAAATTCTCCGGGAAATTTGGAGATTAAATTGTAGAGGTGGCACCTAGAGCCTATTATACTTCAAAATACAGTGTGTTAGAGAAGAATTTGTTATAAAATGGTGGCACGGGTGGGAGGAAGGGGGTGGGGTAGATAGGAAGCTCGTAGGATGGGGGAGGGGGTGGAGACAAATGTCGGGCTAACCTTTAAATTATTCTAGTTAATTTATTGATGATAAAAAATTGAAGTTTGATTTATGAAAACATAACGGGTTGACAAAGGCTCGCATTTATTTGTTTCTTTACTACTCTTTTTTAGCACCGCGTCATATTACCCGTTCAGGTTGTACGTCTACGTACTAATTACGCTAACGTGTTAAGGATGAGATGAAAAACCGCCCTCGGTGCAACCGACTGGTTTCGAACACTGATATCCCTTCATTGGCAGTCTACTCTCTTGCGAGAGTAGCGCATTAGACCGTGTGGCCACCGAAGCTCGTTTGATGATGTTTTCTGGTTTTAACGCCCTCAGGAGAAACTAATCTTAAGTTTAAACGTTGACATTTGGGATATCTACACTATCTCGATTACACTATACTTCCATTTAATCAATTGAAATATTAATGGAAAATTTTCCGGAAAAAATATAGGGAAATTTTTCCAACATGGAAAATGTTCCGTCTCACATCTCTAAATGCGGCTCGATACCTAACACAAGACGACCAGAATGGAATGGGCCATTTTCGTATGACAAACTGGCCCATTACATTCGGGTCTAGGTATTGTATTTGGTTTTGAGGTGCGCAAGTTTTGACTATAAACTGGTCCTATCTTTTTTTTTTTTTTGCTATAAACAATCACAAAAAAAAATTCTGAGAAAATTGAGGACCCCTTTCCCCCAACCTTCACATCTCTAACTCTAGCCCACACCTAATAATTCTGGGTCGTGTCTAAGCTTAGTTTATCTGCTAGCTCAGAAGACTTCTCTACCACTTAGCTAAGGGGCCGTAATGCATGCTAGAAGCACCTTTACACACCCCTGGTTAAGATCGAGCAAGATTACGAAGCAGATACTTCATAGTTACACCTATATTTGCGCGCTAAGCATGTCTTTGCAAGCTTATTGTACTCGACTTTAACCTTCGATCAGCTGTTTACTTGAGGGCTGGCTTCCCTTGCCTCCCCACTGACTCTTTCTGACTTTAAACCATCTCTAAATTCACCCTCATCATCATTTTCCCTAAGCTTGGAGCCGCAATCAGCTGGTTCTGGCTCCAGTGCAATTACTGATAATCTTTTTTTGTATTGATCGGTATTTAGCGCTATTAACTACTTAAAATCTAGAATGTGTCTAAAAATAGTATACTATTAAGGTCGGTGCTAGTGAGCGCGAGATTAGTGCATTAATTCTGCAGTTGTTTTTAGTATAAATTTTTTTGGCCAAAATAAATCATATTTTTTCTATAGAAACATAAAGTTTAGTTTTTTGCATTTGCTAATCTCAACAGTTCTTGAGTATCTGTCATAAACATAGAAGCATTTGGTGACAAACTTTTTAAATTAAGAGAAAATGTCACAACATGCCATAACAACCTTGACAGATATTCATGAATACTGCTGAGACTAGTATGTGCAGAACACTAAACACTATGTTACTATGGAATAAATATTTGATTTATTATGGCCAAAAATTGTTTATGCTATAAAAACGGGTACCCGTCATTTGGCCTAAAGTGTATGCCAAACGACTTTTAGGCTAAACGACTTTGGGCCAAACGACTTTTAGGCCAACTGACTCTAGGCTAAATGACTTTTTATAAAATTAATTTTAGGCAATATATTTAAAGTGTGTTTATGTTGTCTTCGGAAACATTCGTTATGATTTGTAGTTATGTTACTAGATGGCGAGGTGTGTAATTTTAATTAAATAGTATATACTACCGTTTCAAAATACATTTGTCTTCTCTCAATTTACTACTGCCCATCCATTAACCTGTAGAACCACTTTTGTATGTTGAATTTTTTTTGCAATGCCAAAGCTTTGTACTAGTTTTTGTACCATTTTGTACCACAAATAAAAAGTGTTGTACCCGTACCCTTTTTGAGTAACTAAGCATAAATATGGCCACTCCATTTATATAATTTTGTATTATTTTGAATTTTGGCAAATTATCAATGCAAAAGCTTTGAATTAGATTTGTATCGGTTTTTACCATAAAGAAAAAATAGTGTACCCCTAGCCGTTTTGAGTAATTAGCATATAAATGTGGCCACTCCATGTTGATAAATTTGTATTATTTTGAGTTTTGAACTTTTTTCAGTGCCAAAGTATATGTTTTTATATGCCTTTCTGTGTATACTTGTTTATTAATTTTACTAAACGAATTAATCAACCATTTATGCTTTCATGCTTCAGTCCAGTAACTTAATGCGAAAATCGGGCGTCACTTCAGAAAAATGCCAAATGAGTGAGCTGAATATTGGTTTCCACTTTCACTTTGCCTTTCTAAATAATTTGTCCAAAGTCCCCATATTCGATTCTACAATTTTACCGCGCGTAAAAGGTGCTGAAAATGGTGTTCTTTATTGTTTTTCGCTAATATCTTCGTTCCTATTAATTTTATAACCACGAGATATACTAACAAAGAAATAAGATCGGGAATAGATATACAAAAAAATGTGGTATAATGTTATGTGATCTACTGATCTATTGTTTTTGTTTGTTGAATTAAAATTATAGGTTTGTTGAGGTAAAGCTGTATATAGGAGATATGTCAATGTTTTTAGAAATAAAGTAGCTATCTCACATCATTTGTGCTATCTATATTCAGATGAAACAACTAACAGTTCTTTTTACTTTCCGATGAAACCCGAATTTTTTCAATTTTGACTTTGGGCCAAACGACTTTCGTGAAAGTAATTTTTAGGCCAACTGCCGCGTCCCCATAAAAACTTTAAAAATACTGCCCTAAACTCACCCTCATTAGCATCCTACCTTAAGATGCAATCTTAATACATATTTGTAATGTGGTTGATGTGTGTGTGTGTGTGAGTGCGTGCGTGCCTGTATAATATACTCGTAAAAAAACATTTTCTCTGGAAATGTCTGGTAATTTTAAAGTATAGTTTGGCTTGGACACCCGGCTAACAGTTTTGAACTCAACATGCATGGATATTTTTCTAATATTCACTACCTTTTTTTTATGTTTGTGTACATTCTCTACAATCAGTAACACATTTAAGTTCTCATCTTCAACAAACGACGATAAAATGCTTTTGACACAAATACTTGGAGTGTGTTTGCTTGTTATAAGTCATCTTTACCGAGCATGTGTCGTTATCACTCATCAATCAGTGAAGTCTATTACCAGCCCACGTAGGACCAATCCTAAACACACTTAATAAATTCAAATCCTGTGGTTTTTACATCGTAGTATAATCAATTACATTCCCAATAATATCATATATCATTTCCATAATAATATCAGATATTTCCATAATAATATCAGATCTTATTTCCAAACGAGCTTTGATTTTCCCCTTTAACTTGGAGAAAATGAATGTTTTGTAAGAATAATAATTAGAGTAACACATTTTTTTCAGATTTAGGACAACGTTTCGAAAAACGAATTTCAACCAACTTTGTTTTTATAAGAAATGGTTACTTCTTTCCCTCAACCCATACAAACCTGTTCATGTGTTTCCACAATTTTAAAACTGATTGAGCAGTAAAAGATCCAAGTAAAAAGAAAAAATCCAATGTTTTGCAAGATCACAGTTTTTAAAACTGTTGAATTTACTAAAAAGTGAGCTAGTATAAGAATAAGAAAGTATAATTTGGAGTGTGTTGTGTGTTATATATAAATATATATATATATATATATATATATATATATAGTGTGTGTGTTTTGTTTTTTAATGTTTAGGGGGCCAACATTTTGCAAAAAATAAATAATTTCATTCGGTGTGAACCAGGGGCGGATCCAGATAATTTTCATAGGGAGGTCATAATTATAAATAAGGGGGCGTTCAAGTATTACGTAAGCACCATAGGGGAGGGGGATCAGAACAATGCTTACGTAAGATAGAGAATGACTGGCAAAATTGAGGGAGGGCGCATCGCAAGCCGCGACTTCGGGCAGCAATGAAGATGTGAGTGGCTAAACGAGGGAGAAGTGGAGAATCCTATAAGCCAAGGCTTGAGGATCTAGCCCCCACAAATAGAAACATGATAATTGAAAGTGTTGAAACGTAGATACAAGGACCTTGGTCATCGCATTAAATGGAGTTTAGGGTGTTTTTTTGTTGTTGTAAATATAAGGTTGCCAAACCCTTCCTTCACCTCTGACAAGACGTGTATTAATCACAACTTGTGAATGTGGGGAATGCCAGGCCTCCACCGTGGTTCGGATTCCACGTTAAACTGTAGGTCCTTCATTTCATCTCACAATCACCCTACCATTACACATTAGCGTAAGTGCGTATAACCCGAACGGTTAGTAAGACGTGGTGCTAATAATAATAATAATGTAAATATAATATTCATGTATTCACTAATATAATACTTTTTTATTATATCTTCAATTAAATTAAATTTAAAATATTAAACTTTTATAATGTTCTAACTTGTTTTAATTTTACCTGTTCAATAGATTTAAATTTGTTGTGTGTTAGTTGTCAATTATTTCGCAATATTAATTTACATCTCTATGTTAATAATTAGCAGCAATATATAAATTGCATGAATTTTTAATTTTATTATCATACCTTTTCAGGCTATAGGTAAAATTGCATTAAAAAAAGAATGGTTATTCCTGTGAACAAATTTAAAAAAATTGACAAATCTTACGTAAGCAAGAGAGGGGGGATGGTCAGGCATTTGCCTATTTTTGCTTACAAGGGGGGAAGGAGGGGCTAAAAATGTTCAAAAATGTGCTTACGTAATACTTGAATGCCCCCTTATGTACTAATTACGCTAGCGGTTTTAGAGATGATGGTTATATTTATAGAAGGTGTACCCGCATTTATGTGGAGGGAGAGTGGAAAACCATTTTGTTTAAATCAACCTTAATACTCCCGACCGAGATTTGAACCTCGGATCTCCCCGTTATCGACATTCTAGCCTGCTGCTAGAGTAGTGGCCTATACCATGCGACCACCGAACCGGGTTATAACTACTGTTACTAGTTTTGTAATCTACACTAGTAAAGGATGAAGGATCATTTTACAAACTTAATTCTTTCATAAATAGATTTCCAGCTATTGTTTAACCATTTACAAGCGGTTTTTATCTTGCCACCAGAACATAGAAGATATGTTTTAAGGGGACTGAATAGCGACGTAATCATTGATAGCTTATCTGAAATAGACTCGTGATTAAATTTACTAATAATAAAAATACAAACACTTCACACCACCCCTTTATCTCACACTGAAAAATGCAGTATTTTCAATGGTATTTATGAATATACAGTATGGTAAGAGCCGTCAAATTTGAAATCCAAAGGCGGTTGGACCCTGATCCGATATAATACAGTATACCCTTTTAAACAGTGTGGGAGGGAGATCGGGGCGATTGCCCTTGAGCCCCCACAAAACTTCACAAGAAAGAAAACATAAAACTCTAATTAACACGTTTTATGCAAAGAAAGCGAGGAAAGTTAGTATGTAATGGTCGTTTTAATGAATTCTCTATATAGCTTTTTTTTTCCTTTTACTTTGTTACTATTCACTTTGTGTGAAATCAAACAGTTGCTTAATTTTTAGCTTTCCTCAGTCCTGATGTAATTTACATGGGTGTCTGCGGGCCCCCGCACTGTATGTCAACCCGAGGCCCCCCCCCCATAGACGTAAATTCGACATTGTTTGTAAAACGTATGATCTAATATAAAACTAAAAAGTACTAAAGCGCTCCGCTATAGTAAACTATGAAGGTGAAACCACTAGTTTTAGAAATAAAGAGAAGAATATCAGTGGCGTACTGAGGGAGGGTAAGAGGTTCATTACCCTCACCCTCCCAGAAAATATCAAAATTGTAATTTATTGTATTGCTCGTCAATGCTCAGGCTAGTAGCTTTTTGGAGTAGGTAATATACAAGTAATAGCACAGCCCCGATTATGTTTTAACCCCTAAAATTGCCTCAAGAGATATTAAATGTTTAAAATATCCTTTCAAATTTCGAGAGGGTAACCTAGGGTTACCGTAGATAGCCCGCAATCCCCGCCCCCAGTCCCCTTTTTATCTCCCCCCCCCCCCCCCTAAAATACGTTATTGACTTTCAAGGTTTGGGAGATTTTCGAAGATCACGGTATAAAATGAACACCTTACGACTTAACTTAAATTCATATATTCATACGTCCAGTCACGTAATTTCAGCTGTTACTTTTAATATCGATTCGTTAAAAATATTACCCACTTCAGTGACTGAATGGTCTAAGGCGTCGCTCTCGTGCTAGACTTGCCTGCCGAAGACTGGGAGATCGGGCTTCTAATCCCGGTCGGATGTACCGGGGATATTTTTTCTAAATGGTTTCCCACTCTCCTTCCACGCAAATAGGTAGATTACCTATAAAATGCTTCCATCCTCAGCCCAACTCCATTATAGTAATTATAATATCTACATATAACCTGAACAGGTAGTATGACGCAATGATAATAAAAAAAAATTTATTACGTTAAAATAGTATCATTGTTGACTACAAACAATTGTGTTTGTATTTTCTCTAAGTTACTTTCTACTGGAATCATACTATATATATATATATATTCGTACTGAGTGCCTGCTTTGTCTCGATGTGCAGGTAACTCTGACCTTGATAGGGTCAGTAGTCTTGTTCGGCCTCTTCATTTCTCTGTTATGCGAGAGCACGCCACTATTTCCGTTCGTCACAGCCGCTAAAGCTGTTTGGTGATAAGGTACGCGTATGGTATATGTAGCAACATTCGTCCGTTACATTCGCTTTGATATATTCACGTTACTGATTTTTAAAAAATCTGAAAACACGTTAAATGCTATTTGTAAACGTCGTTGAACTCAGGACTTAAATAAATATAAGTATTTTGATATGAACCAGGTTGGATCCAGGCCCTGCTGTTGAGGGGGTGATTGGTTTTCATAAGTCTCTTACACGTATAAAATTAATCATTTTAATTAATAATAAAGACAACTTTTAAGAAAAAAACACAATTTTGATTAACAAAATTGTAATTTTAATAGAAAAAACTAACAAAAAGTCACTGTCACAATAAAAGTAAATATATGTACATGGGCCTAAATTGTTTTAGTAGGTATTAATAGAAAATAATTATTTTAATATAAATAATTGGCTATCATAAAACTTAGTAATCTAATAATTACTGGAGAGTTTTAGTTTTAAGCCACTTGCGTTTCTGCACATTAGAGTTAAGTTGAAAGAGTTAGGTAATTTAGGATATAACACAAGGGAGAGGTGGTCAGTAATTTTTAACAACATTCAGATATTGGTTTAAATACTTACTATTACTATAAAAACCAATTTTTTGTGGTCAACATTGATTACATTTTACTGTAATTTCAATGTTACTTTTAGAGGTATTGATATTATCTATCAAGAATGACATACGTTAAAGTAGATCTAGTAACTTTTCTAGCTGTCGGATAGGGTTCTTTCTTTGAAAATGGGACTGTAGTAAAATTCTATCAGAAAGGACCTGTTAGAGATTACGATTACATATTTTTACGGTTAACATTTTAGTATAAAATTAGCGTGATTTTATAGGAATTGATATTATTTCTCAAACGGGAGGGTGAAGATTATATGACTCAACGTATGGATGTATTAAATTGGTTTGATCAACTTTTGTCATTGGCAGACACGATCCTTCTTACCAAAATAATACTATATATATATATATATATATTATTATTATATATATAATAATAATAATAATAATTATTATTATTATTAGCACCGAATCTTACTACCCGTTCGGGTTATACGCACTTACGCTAATGTGTAATGGTAAGGTGATTATGAGATGAAATGGAGGACCTACAGTTTAACGTGGAATCCGAACCACGGTGGAGGCCTGGCATTCCCCACATTCACAAGATGTCTTGTCAGAGGTTAAGGAAGGGTTTGGTAATCAGATAAATCGGTGCCGGGACCGAGGATTTAAACCCGGACCCCAGCATAGAAGTCCGATACTTTACCCCTAGACTGCCAGGTCACCTAATACTATATATACTATCGAGCAATGTATGTGTCTTTTTTTTTTGTCGCCGCGTCTTACTACCCATTCGGGTTATACGCTTTTGTAATAATACCGGTAATGGGATAGGGATGAGGAAGGTTAAATTTAGAGGGCGTGTACCTACCCGCATTTGCGTGGGGAGAGAGGGAGAGAGAGAGAGCGGGAAATCTATTAGGGAAAAAAACATCCTTGGTAGGCCTACGACCGACCGGAATCGAACCACGATCTCCCAATCATCGACAGTCTAGTACATAGCTATATTAGCGCCTTAGACCATGCGTCCACCTTAGCGGGTATCGTGCAATCTTGTCTTAATACTGAGCTACAGTGAAATATCCTGTCAGTGTGATCTATATTATCAATATTGCAGCCGTCTCTCCCGGGACTATTTACTATTACCAACCATGAAGACTGTATTAACTGTTCATACGTTAGAAGAATACGTGTATCAGGAACAATCTTGGATCGCCGTACTTCTCTTTGCGGTGATATCTGATAAACAGTAAGAACTAAGAACCTAGCGGGGGGTGGGGGGAGCGAAGGTACCAGTCTCGTCTGGTCTGGTTCGCCGTGGTCGGAGGCGGGGTTCTGAGTTCGAATCTCGGCTGGGTGTATTTTTCCCTAAATGGTTTCCTAATCTCTCACACTCCAAATTCTACTTTATTCATTCTTGCCCCATTAGAGTATATATGTGGATAACCCAGATGGGTGGTAAAACCACGAGTACCTGGGAAACTGGAAAAGCACATACACTTTCACAAAAGATTTTTTTTAAAGCTGAAAACTAAGATTTTGGGACATTTGAATAGTAGGTATTTTTGTTTACATTGAAGAAAAAGTTAACTTAAGAGCTAAGTGCTTTGATTAAACATACATATTTTACCCCCTTCCCTCATTTGCCCCCTGCAATATTGGGCTGCGTAATGACTACATATAATTAAGCTCAAATAATCCTATTACAAACCCCAATGGCATGACTTCACACTAATCATTGTTATGAAAGATGACATTTCATTTCTTTATACCACCTCTATAAAATGTCTTTAAAATATTCTAGAAAAAACACATTTCTTACGAAGAAAATGCAGACAACTTTAAAGACGTGTGAACTACGATTTTTTTTTAATGTATCGTCTGAGATTAAACGAGGGTCCTCAAGACATTTAGTCTCCACTCTACACACTTGTGCAATGGTTGTAGCTAATCGATTCTGCCTGGTTTGTGAGGTTGGGGGGGGCTAAGTCCCTTGTGTCGGGCACGAGTGACGCGGCGTGTCTGCGGCGCAGCAAGTGACGCGCATGTGGCGTGCCTTGCCTCGCAGCGAGCGAGCGGCAGCCATCATTGCGACATGGTAGATCATCCGACCAAGATGAGGGACGACCCGGAGTTCAACATTGCGTTCGTCCAGCTGGTAGAGGAGCACAGGTGCCTTTACGACTTCACCATCGACGACTACGCTAACAGGGTCAAACAGGATGAGGCGTGGCAGGGGATAGCCGCGCAACTCGGCGAGGATGGTGAGGTGCTATGGTCAAATTCTGATAGGAAGTAAACTTTGTTGACAGTCACAAATGTTAATTTAAAAAATGTCCAATTATTTAATCAGTAGCTGTCACTTTTGTTATTATATAATAATAATAATAATAATAATAATAGCTTACCTATATTATTATTATTATTATTAGCACCGCGTCTTACTACCCGTTCGGGTTATACGCACTTACGCTAATGTGTAATGGTAGGGTGATTGTGAGATGAAATGAAGGACCTACAGTTTAACGTGGAATCCGAACCACGGTGGCGACCTGGTATTCCCCACATTCACAAGATGTCTTGTCAGAGGTGAAGGAAGGGTTTGGCAATCAAATAAATCTTTGCCGGGACCGAGGATTGAACCCCGGCCGCCAGCATAGAAGTCTGACACCTTACCCCTAGACCACCAGGTCCCCAGCTTACCTATAAATAACTATAATATTATAAAGACCTAATGATAATGATCTTCTCATCACCGGACTAGATGCACCTGCCATTTAGTCCGCGTGCCTCAATGGTGTAGGTTAGAAAAATTGAGCATTGGACTCACAAGGACATGGAGTTTTACATCCTCTCTCCACGCTAAATGAGTGTATTTCTTCTCCTAAGCTACTCCCCCAATCCCTACCATCTAGATAAAGTCGTTAATAAGTTTGGTACTAGCCTGGACATAGACGCCCGTCTCCCTAAGTCTGGTTTACAAGTGGCGGGGTTCGAATCCTGACTGGGAGTACTGAAGATGCAGTTTTTCTAAATGGTTTCCAACTCTGCCTCCACGTAATATGAGTATGCTACCTCATCCTTACTCCACTAGCGTGAGTGACTGTGGTTAGCCGGCCATGCAGGACCAAGAGCACGGAATCAGGTTATTAGCTCCTGTGTTGCCATATACTCGGCTCTTCTGTGTTTGTGATATTACTTATCAATCCCGTGGTTGTAATTGTAGCGATAAACAAACACGTGTTGAACCTGAATCTGTGGTTACAGTTGAAAATTACTCTTGGTTCGATTCCTGGAGGTGCCCACTAAGGATAAGTTAGTTTCTAAACCGTGTACTTAGAAAGTTCACGTTAACCACCTTAATGGGTTAAAACTAGCAACGAGCTCGGGTAACGGCGTTTGTTTCGTGCAGTCCTACATTGTTGCCAAGTCTTGGGTGGGAGAGGGACAGACAGCTTCATGGTTAGGCGTTTAACACGATGTTCGCTGCTACGCTACGAGATGTTTAATGAGTATAAGCAACCTAGCAGTCAAGAGTCGTTTTGTGTTACCATGCTGACATGACGTCACATCCGGCAAAAAAACTAATGAATGAAGATGTAATTATCTATTCTAAAATATTTAAAATTTATCTAAGGACTTTCAAAGAACAGTGGTTATCATCGTGCAACCGGCCACTAGTTGATCAGGATTTGAAGGTACCTGTTGATTTATTGTTAAATGAACTGTTTTGACCAGGACACCGGATGTCTAACCAGTCTGGTTCGCTGCTCCTCGAATAAGAGTCTCTTTTTTTTCAAGGTGCCGACACATCCCTTAGCGGCGATAGCAAAACACTTTTATTACTTAGGAAGCAACATTCCCATAAAACCAATTATATTGTAATAATTATATACTTGCTCATAGTATTTTATTCTAATTAACAATGTTACTTGTGTATTATCTCTATCATTACTTTTTATTTTGCTCGTGGCCCTCTATGTTTGATGTATTATGCAGATTGGCCTACCCTGAGCTATAGGGTGTTACCGCCACTATACCCCACTTTGAGATCATCATTTCGTTCATCTCTCTATTTCAGTATTCATTCCTCAACATCTAAACTCCTTCCTATCCTTATTCCCGTCCAAACTCATCCTCCATTCTCCGTTTTTTTATCCTTATGTTATCCTTTCTTTACTCACCCTCCTACAAGCCTCCGTTTTCCTGCTGGCCTCACCTTATATTCTTTTTGCCTATTCCCCTCCCATCATATATCCATTCTCACACATGCTTACTCTTATTTGAATAGCCTAATAACTAAGCCCGTGTGAATCCATACTTTTAGGTTTAGAATATAATCCTAATCTTAGCTAACTTACTCGATTAGAATCTGATTGAACCTCATGCTAAGTTCATTTTATCGAATCTAGCTCTAGACGAATCCCATTCTTATTTAAAAAAATTGGATCGATTATTCTTTTTTTTTTAAATCGATTCAGATCCGAATCGAACTGTTTATAGGCTTACTATGTTAATGTTTCAAATCAAATCATTGTTGAATATTTTACTAAGTCATGTTACCGAATCCAATCTAATAATAAAATATTTAAAAAAAGGATAATAAACATTTTATACATACAAATAAAATAAAATATAGTAAATAAATATTTCTCAAAGTGAAAAATCAAATGTTGTTCACACCACTTTTTTAATCTTTTTAGTGTAGAGGTCGGTTAGTATCTAATAAAATGTGGGCCTCGCTACTTTAAAAATACAATATAATTATTTGCTGTGACAAACAACTTTCCCACGTGTGATTCCTTTACGTTCTGTATAACTCAAGTTAGTTTCTCTATTCACTCTACCACGTAAATGGTTTCCGGTCTGATGATATCTATTTGTTAAGTATGAATGAATTAGATTCGAATTTTGAGCTAAACCCATCTAATCTGAATCTAAGATTTGTTAAAATTAGAATCTAATCCGAATCTTCCAATATTAAGATTCGAAATTTCGAAGGTTCGCACAAGCTCACTAATAAACCCCCTGTTGAATGTTACAAGCTAAGGATTAATATTATGCCTCATACACACGGTATATGTTTTCTCACTTAATTAATTAGGGAAACCTGTATTGAAACAACTATGGCAACTATCATGAAATAATCAGTGAAGTAGGCCTATCTACTAATAAAAAACAAAACTGGCATTCGTACACTTATTGTTTTCATTCTTGTTTTGTGAATAGTTAATGCAAACAACAAAAATAAAGTTCTTTCATAAAAAAATAAGACTAATTCCGCTTCCTTCAAACTTTTTTGTCCTCCTCCCTTCTCTCTCCCCGCCTGCCCCCTCCCCCAATAAACAGAGCTATCTCGTCTTAATCTTGTTCGAAAGACAAGTAAATCACGGTTTGATTTGTTAATGTAAGTCTCTCCTTTGCAAGTGTCTGAACTAAAACTTAGCCGAAAACTCTGACCTGTGCTAGTACCAAATTACGATCAAGTTTTACAGATAGTCTCTGGTTTTGCTAATAGTCACCATGATAGTTGGTCGCTCACATGGTAATGCTTGACTTTTATTGAATTCAGTACGAAAACATCGCTCGTCTGTATGAGACACAAGTATGTAGTTGATTGTTTGATGTCTCATCCCTCCAGTTGTGAACTGCAAGGAGCGCTGGCGCAACCTCCGAGGCTCCCTGCTGAGACACATGAAGCACCAGGCCGCGGGAAGTAGGGCCAAGCACAAGAAACCTTACTACCTTGCGCCCTACCTGGACTTCGTCGTCCCCTTCACCAGGTCCAGGAAGAAGAAGAGCCGTTCAAACGTGGACTCCGAGGAGACAGACGTTGAGGAAGGGTCGCTTCAACCCCGGGAGGAGGAGACGGACGTGGAGGACTACGACGTCAAACCGCCGAGAGGGCTTTTGGTGGAGACCCAAAGAAGGAATGGCCCAGAGATCTCGATCGATGAAGTCCGCAGCTACGCCCCTGAAAACTTCCTCCAGCCCAAGAGGGCGAAGGTCGTATACACCCCAGTTGGAGACGCGGAGGCTGACTTGGATTTCTTTAAGAGTTTGCTGCCTGACGTCCGCGTCATGACGCCGGCGCAGAAACGACGTATGAAGATCGGCGTCATTCGGGTGATAGACGAGATCTTGGAACCTAATCTGGGCTGATCGATGACCGTATACTCTTCCCTTCCACATTGAGTGCGATCCAAGGAATACCACTCTCTCTCTCAACCCCAAGTCATGTTTGTTGACGCCATCACCACCTCAGTTCCGTAAGGAAATTCTGCCTCTACTTTACGAGGCAAAAAAGATGTAGCTTGGATGATTAGAAGAAAGTGGGCAGACGCCGTCTGAAATATGGCACCACATTGATATAGGTTTCACCCCTCAAACCCTCCGCCAAGTAGAGCTTTCAACTCTACGTGTTTTGAATATATTACTACCCGCCCTAAGACTGATCATTCCTGTCGCCTTGATATTTGAGCCGAAGAGAGACAAGCGTAACAATTACAATACTCACAAAAATGGAACACAAAGTGTAAAGTAATAGACCACAAGATGGAAATGTGTTTGAAACCGCAAGTAGCGGCCATTCTAGCTGGTGAACCTTTGACTTTTATATGTTACAGGAAAAGTAGATTCTCCAGTAAGAGTCGACTCGTCCTAGGTAAAGTCGACTCTTACTGGTCTTTTTAGTAAAAGTTGATTAAAAGCGAAAAGTGATGAATTTCGATCAACATTTACTAGTCAGAGTTGACTGTACCTAGGGAAAGTATACTCTTACTACCTTGAGTTAGTATAAGTTGACAAACCTAACCTAACCTAAAAACACACTGAAACTAATTAATGAAGCACACACTGAATCCTTGGTCACTGTTGAAAACTACAACAAATGGACGAGTGATCAAAGAAAACAGCAGTAAACAAATAGAGCTGGGATATTCAAAACAGTTGCATGTGGAGAACAACAGCGCGGAATCAACTTTTACTAAACCACAGCAGGCATAGTTAACTCTTCCTAGGAAAAGTTGATCTGTTTATTCTCAATCAACTTTTACTGATACTTTTAGTAAGAGTCGACTTTACTTAGGCCGAGTCAACTCTCCCTAACAATCTACTTTTCCTGTAACATATACATCCCATTACTAATAATGTTTATAGTTGATATTCATAATACTCGTGTGGGTATTTAAATAAACTAAAACACTGTTTATACTGCCATTCATTTATTTAAAAAAGCTCTTAGTGATGGACTCATGTAAACCCTGTTACTGCGCAGGGCTGGTTTATCTGTCTTGGATGTTTTGGTTAACTGAGTCTCAATTCTGATGGGGGCACACAACATTGGTTTGGAAGGAAAAAAATTACTACTATTGCATTATGCTTGGATAGCGACACACAACACAAAATACACATTTTTGTTATAAGCTGACATTCAAATAAAACACTGTAGTAATGATTTTCTTTGAGCACATTGTTCTCCGTTATCCATTTATCTTTACACTTGTACTCCACCATCCTCTTTAGAAAGTGCAATTCATTTTGTAATTATTAGAAACCCGCTTTTGTGTCCGCATGGTCTAAGGCGTCACTCTTGCAATAGACTGTATTGTCGATGACAGAGATCGGTGTTGTGTACTAAGGCTGGTGTTCTCAATTCGTTTTCCTCTCTCTGGGTACACTTCCTTCCGCCCTCCTGTCCCTAACACACTTTTCTCCAGCCCTCCTCGTCCCTAACACACCTTTCTCCAGCCTTCCTCGTCTCTAACACACTTTTCTCCAGCCTTCCTCGTCCCTAACACAGTTTTCTCCAGCCTTCCACGTCCCTAACACTTTTCTCCAGCCCTCCTCGTCCCTAACACACTTTCTCCAGCCTTCCTCGTCTCTAACACACTTTTCTCCAGCCTCCTCGTCCCTAACACAGTTTTCTCCAGCCTTCCACGTCCCTAACACTTTTCTCCAGCCCTCCTCGTCCCTAACACAGTTTTCTCCAGCCTTCCTCGAACCTAACACTTTTCTCCAGCCCTCCTCGTCCCTAACACAGTTTTCTCCAGCCTTCCTCGTCCCTAACACAGTTTTCTCCAGCCCTACTCGTCCCTAACACAGTTTTCTCCAGCCTTCCTCGTCTCTAACACACTTTTCTCAGCCTTCCTCGTCCCTAACACAGTTTTCTCCAGCCTTCCACGTCCCTAACACTTTTCTCCAGCCTCCTCGTCCCTAACACAGTTTTCTCCAGCCCTCTCCCTAACACGTTTTCTCCCGCCTCCACGTCCCTAACACATTTTTCTCCAGCCCTCCTTCCTCGTCCCTAACACAGTTTTGCCTCCACTCGTCCCTAACACAGTTTTCCACTTCTGTCCCTAACACTTCCAGTCCGTCCCTAACAACAGTTTTTTAGCCTCCACGTCCCTAACAGATGCGTAATATAGATACATGCTTTACCCTAGGTTACATGCCGTAAAATAGCATTTTTTTCACCCTAATGAGGTAAAGATGAGGAAGTTAGAATTTAAAGGGGAAATACACTTCAATGGTGGAAGAAGGGGGGGGGGGGGGTGAGGCATTTAGGAAGATCTATTTTCAATACACACGGCCAGGATTTGAATTCCGACATCCCGGTCACTAACAATGGGGACTTAATGTACTTGACATTTAGTCCGCGTGCCCACCAATTCGTGTAGAAATCACAGCTTCCAATAATTATTACATGCTCAAAATGTTTCAAAAATGGCACTGTAGCCTTTTTAACTGATGAAATAACTTCATTTGGTAAAATATACATTTGATAAATTAGTTTTATTTAATCTGTTGTTTTGTGGTCTTTCATAACCCCTTTTGTTTTGGTGATGCATCTTGCGTTTAAACTTTTGGCATAGTGCTCTAGGATTTTGGTAGGAAGAATCTTTTAGAAACTAGAAGCATATTTTTTTTCGATCAACACTAATTATATAATTAGTATTATTCTATAGTTACTTGATATCATTTATCAAAAGTTGACAGTTAAATATCACATGACTTGATGTATGGCAGTTTTAGTAACTTTTGTAACTTTCAAATATAGTTCATATCAGTTTTTTTTCAATACATCAAGAGTATCTGCTTTATCGTACCGAGTGACCCGCATTGATAGCACGCGTACAAAGGCGTCAGTCTCATCTAGTCTGGCTTGTGGGTTACGAGGAAGTTCAGGGATTGAAACCCGGGCGGGTGTATGTATAAAGATGCATTTTCCTAAATGCATCCTCGACTCAAATGCTGGAACATTCATTACCTTCCTCATTCCTGTCCTGTTTTCTAGTGGAAATGTTCGAACAACCCGGTGTTTTCTTATAATAATACGTTTATGTACTGAAAGTACGAAAACATCGCCCATGTGTGAGGCGCATAAGTAGATAATGTGTCGACTGTTGTAATCTTGTGTGTGGTATTGTTATCATTGTTGTTTTATTCTGCCTGACCTACTTCTCTCTGTTTGATTACGTCAATTCGCGACTGTTCATACTTCCATCAAAGGTTCGTAGAGCGTACTCGACAGCGCCAGTGTCTGAGCTTGTTGCCGACGGTACAGGCAGGGCCGTCCTTGGGGGTATGCGACCGCACAGGGCCCCACACTTCTTAGGGGACAGAGGTTGGGGTGGGAAATTTTTAACCGCGCGCTCGTATAGTAGACTCCCTGTATAGGCGAACTGGCAAATATCTTCAGATTGTAAAAACAAATAAAAACATAATCATGTGATTAGATTTATTGAACTAGTGAAGCGAGTTCTGCATTTTAACTCCACCGACTTGCATTTGTCTGTGGTGTATATGTCTCACGATAACTTTTTAACGTATCAGCTGATCTGACTCAAACTCGGCACGGTTGTTCTTTGTACTTTTATACATATTAAGTTCGTTGGGCAGGAGAATCGAACAAAGGGTTTGAGTAGAAATCAACCCAAATATATATATATATATATATAAAAATGGCTTCTAACATTAATTATTACATGTACAGTAACCCCATGCTTCTTTGGTGCTGACTGACAGCTCACAGATGACTTCTGACAGTCAACATTTAGGTATATACCTAAATTTTGACCGTCAGAAGTGACAGCTGCTAAAACATGTTTTTGCAGATCATATGGTTCGGCGTAGAGATACATAATTTAGTCTGGTAACTTTTCAAAGCTGTCAGTAAGCACCAAAGAAGTCATGGGGTTACTATATTTAACCCGCCTATGTGGCGTAGTTGGCTAACACGCTTGTCGTGTGGAGCCCGACTGCTGAGGACGGGGAGATCGAGGTTCGAATCTCGGTCGGGTGAACTGGGGGGGTTTTTTCCTAAATTGGTTTTCCACTCTCTCTCCACGCAAATGCGGGTTCACTTCCTCTAATTCAACCTTCCCAATTCCTAATCCATTAGAGTAATTGGTACTTAAAGCGTATAACCCGAACGGGTAGTAAGACGTGGTGCTAAGTATTATTATTATTATTATGTATTTACCTTTAGGGCATTTCCTGATACTTTATACTGCTTAAAACTGGTATATAGGTGCAAACTATTGTGATTAATTAAACAAGAATTAATTTTTAACTATTTGGGATGGCGAGGAAGGTAACTGGGGTCCCAGGGACCCACATCTGCTAAGAGCAGCCCTGAATGGAGGTGGAACACGACACAACTGGCCATTTCATCCTAACTACTGTCCAATGTTGCCAACTTAATGAGCTGGATACTACTTGTTCTTTAATTTCACATTCAGACGATTTATTATTAGACTATCACACTAAAAGTAATATCCTGAGGTTCTGATTTAAAATAACAATATAAAACATAAATTATACATTACTTGTAAAAAAAAAAACCAACTGATCAATTTTGTCGATGCTTTGTGCTTTATTAACATTTAATATTTACACCGCGTCTTACTGCCCGTTCGGGTTATACGCTTTTAAGTACCAATTACGCTAATGGATTAGGAATTTAGAAGGTTGAATTAGAGGAAGTGAACCCGCATTTGCGTGGAGGAGAGTGGAAAACCATTTAGGAAAACCCACCCCCAGTTCACCCGACCGAGATTCGAACCTCGATCTCCCCGTCCTCAGCAGTCGAGCTCAACACGACTAGCGCGTTAGCCAACTACGCCATCGAGGCGGGTCTTTGTGCTTTAGAATCAAAGTTTGAGAAGGGGGTAAACCCCTCCCTCACTGCTCAAGAGATTTAAATTTGAATTCCGGTGGGCTCGTAACTAATGTTTGTGTGTTGCGATTAGTTTTGAATAAAATGTATGTGACATTATGATACCAGCGTCACCGGCACCCCGACTAATATTATCAGTATGATAAAAATGTGAATTTTGGAAGTATTGTTAGCATAATATAATGATTTAATGAACAATTTTAATATTTTATCAGTATAATTTGTATAGAAATGTTTACAAAATTCCAAACATAAAAGTATAAACTTTTTTTTTTTTACTTCTTTATGTGCATTTATTGTTACTTTGGCCGCTCAACCAAATTTGATCAAACTTAAACCGTAGACCCTATCATTAAGTATACTTAACTGTGCATCCACATACGTCAATGAGCTGTTGTGGTCGGACTGGACTGAGATGCAAATGATATATTCTTTATCAACTTCGAAAGCCGGGCAGTTAGTAACACATCCGACTAAAACCAGGAGGAGGAAGCCATTTTGCAGTTAAGAATAGAGGACTGACTGTCTTCCATGAAGCAGGGCATGGGCAACCCTACCGGTGGACTACCCAGTGGGGAAGGGGAGGGCGTGATTGGGGCAGCCTATCTCCCTCAAAGACGGTAAATAAGTTAAATCAGTGGTTCTCAAACTTTATAGTGACATGCAGCCTTTTCACCACATGTCAGAATGTCATTCCCACCCTCTAAGTTTTCCTAACTCAAGAGTTGCATTCTGAATAATATACATATAATATTGAAAACCCTTTTTTTTTTCTATATTAGTACATAAATACATATTAGTTTTGATTATGTTTACTGTGGAGCTTTACAATTAAATTAAAAAATTACCGTTCAGCAATTCCACTGTGTCAAACTAAACAAATTGTTTATGAAAAGTAAGAAATATTGTAGTTTGAAGAAAAAAAATCTAAACAATTTTAGTTTGTGGTCTTAATACACCCCCCCCCCCCTCCCTCGGTGAGACCCCCTGAATTAAAGAAAGCATCAAGTACAGCTCTAGAGCCCTAAAGAGTGTTCGAATGTAAGCCTCTAGGCTCGCAGGCTTACGACATTATTCCAAAGCTGTACCGTTAAAAATATTAGAATGCCCGTAAAATTCCCAATAAAAAAAGTACACAAATTATACATTAAACATACATAAATACTTATATACATTAAATACATACATACAGTAAATTTGTTTGCGCCACTGTTTTGGGATATTTGCATAGTTACTTTATGTTTATAAGTATAAGTAATATAGCTTTTATTATAAGAAGTGCATACGCATTTGCATGAAGGGAGAGGGAGAAACCATACACAGGGGGAAAACACTCTACGTCCCGCCGGTTTAACATAGTAAAAGTATAAAGGTGGGGATGTAAGTAACTCAAATTAAGGGCAGTTTTTATAGCTTAACTAAATAAAATAATTCTCCAATAAAAACCTAGTTTAATTTTCTTCACACAGTTGTTGAATATCTGTTAAGGTTGTCCTGGAATTTCATGATAACTTTTTCGCTTCGTTTAAAAAGTTAATCTAATTCCGCTATGCTTATACCAGATATTCAACAACTTTTAATGTCACCGTATGAAGAAAATTAAACGCTATAAATGCTGGAGAAATATTTTATTTATTTTAACCAAAAAAAAATGCTTTGCTATAAAAACTGCAAAACACTGGACATACCTAGCGTTCCCTACATCCCAACTTAAAACTATTTATTTAGCTCATCTCAAACTTTGACACCTCATTTTAACCTAACATTGCCACGATTACACCGGGAATTGAACCCCGACCTCCCTCGTCACCGGCAAATCTGGACGCCTTAGTCCGCGCTCCCACCGGTGCGTGTAGGCATTGATACTCTCTTAAAAAGGGGAGGGGGGGACAGCATCAGATCATAAAATCTCCCACTCGCTATGTTCAATATGTTTACCGAACATTATGAAATAAGTGTCGCTTATGTCACTTTTGTTCTCATTTCACGGGATATTCCACCACTCCCTGACGTATAGTCCTCCCACACAGCGCCACCTTTAAGCGGGATGCCTACTTTAGGATATTTGTACGAACTTGCAAAACGGACGCTTCATCAGAAAAGTTGGTATTGGTGCTATGCATCTTAAGGTGCGTCAAAAGGGAGTGCAAGTATTTTTACAATTTTTATAGATTAGAATTTTTTGGCCAAAATAAATAAAATATTTCTCCAGTAGCAACATAAGTTTAGTTTTCTACATATGCTAATATCAACAGATCTTGAACATCTGTCAAGGGTGTCCTGGAATTTTGTCAAAACTTTTTAAATGAAGAGAAAAAGTTTTGACAAAATTCCAGGACACCATTGACAGATATTCAAGATCTGTTGTTATTAGCGTATGCATAAAACTAAACTCTATGTTGCTACTGGAGAAATATTTTATTTATTCTGGCCAAAAAAATGTAATGCTATAAAACTGTGAAATTACTCGCGCTCCCTTCTGCCGCACCTTAACTGCCAGATTAGGCTTTCCGCAACTTTGATTTATCTATCCAAGGAGACAAGAATGGAGAAGGTAGGAGGACTCTATTAGGGAAATGCAAAAGGTCGGTATAGAACCCCACTATTTGTAAACCACTGCAACCGGCATTATTTATATTACTATGTGAATTCAATATTTGTTAGGGAATACACTGTTGTGTTTTTTTAAATTAATCTTCTACAGTTTATTTTGTTTATTAGAATATTTAATTTACACTTAATTAACATATTTAACCTAGCACCTCTAAATTTATCACTCCACCTTAGCGCCAGGAATCTATATACACATACATGACAAACTAAATTATTTCATTAGTTGCCGGCTGGGGTCGATAAGTGTTTTGTTACCAAAGTATGCCATGTTTACGCTTGGTTTTGTAGCCCGTTGCATCGAGACCGCCCATTTTTTAGTTTACCTGGTTGTTATATATATATTTTCCTGGAACTAAGAGATACATTTGAGGAAATTACCAGGGCTCTGAAGCCAGAACATGAAGAGACTTCGGGCGAAGTCAGAGTTTAATCCGGTAAAAATGTACAACTTCGAATCCGGCTTCATAATAAAAAAAACTTGTACTATTATTACGTTATAACTCTTATGTGGTAACTATATAATTTTAATTTTATACTTTTTTATTTTTTAGGACTAATATTTGTAATTTGGGTTGACATATTTATTCAAATGATTATTCACAATATCAAAGAAGCTTCCCATACAGTCATATGTATTGGAGCATTTAACTGAAGTGAATTTGTTACGTCTAATTAATATACATTAGCTGTTTATGAAGGAGTCTGAGTAGGCGTTGTAATTGGAGTCAGACAGTTGAAAAATAGAAGAGTCGGAGTCAAAAGGCTTGGTGACTTCACACCCCTGGAAATTACGTCACGCCCAATTGGTTTTGATAGTTTTTTCACACTGCATTTTGCTATCCCTACGGGCTATCCAAACTTAATTACTCTAGTGAGAAACCATTAATGAATAATTCTTCTCAGTACATCGGGTTGAGATTCTAACACCGAGCTCTTTACCGCGGCAAACCAGATCAGGCGAGCGTGAGGACGTGTGGTGATAGGGGGAGGCCACTATCGACGGACAGACAGACGCGCAGCGAGTGCAAGGGACACGGGGGAGTATCAAAATGTGTGAACAGCTTCGTGAGAAAGACTGGCTACACCGGGCCATTAGGCGCGCTTAACCCCCCTCCTCCCCACAGTATCCCGCGTGGGTTAAGTGCCCATCCCCCACGACAATCCAGCGGACTGATAATGTTTGCGTGTGTGCCGCACGTGCGATGTGGGAGGGGGAGTGCCACACACTCACACATGGTTCCAGCATTGTTTCCCGCGCGACAGCTGTCTTCTTGATAACTCCGGTGATTGGAGCAATGGAGACTTTGTGGGAAATGTTGCTTAACGCCGTCGTGGGAATTCGGGAGGGATACCCTCGAAAAGGTTCAAATTGAATTAATAAGTTCACCACCAATAATGCCATCGCCAAAATGTATTTAGGTTTTTAATTGAAGAAGAGCGTATTTTCATCTATTACAACGTATACATATTGATACCAGAACATATTTTTGTCTTGCCAGAAAAAGAAAAAATACCTCTCTTTACCCGGTATATCTTTTGCTAATAGAAAATATATATGTTGTCACCATAAGGTATTTCTGCCGCTGCCAGAAGGTTGTGCTACGAGAAGGTTTTTTGTTACTACCAATACAACCTGCTTATGAAAGGATACAAATTCAAGCATTGATCACTAGTGGTACCAACACAAAAGCATAGCGGAGAAAACATCATAGAGATTAATTGGTATCTGGGTCGATTCCCAGTACGAGCCTACATTGTTTTTGTATCGCTATCAAATTAGGTGTATTCTCTCTTACTTAGTGGTAAACTGATTAACTGAGTTGTGTTTGTCTTGGAAGTAAGTAAAGATCAGTCGCTCATAGTAAGCACTAGGGCTCACTAAGGATTGATTATAGAATAAACTAGTAATTAATAAAATAATTGAGCCAGTAATGGCATTAACACTCTTTAACAGTCCTAAACCCGCATCTGTGGACACGTGGACATAGGCTTCATTCTCGTGGTTGGTAATTCTGACGATGGGGAGGTCAGGTTTCTAGTCCCAGCCGGGTGTACTTAGGTGAATTTTCATAAATAGTTTCTCACTCGTGCTTTGAACCAAATGCCGATACACTTCCGCTAAACTATATCTTCTTTATTCCTACCTCATTAGAGTAAATATGACTTTGGTTTTGACGGTTAGTAATACAAATACCACGAATAGTCATGGAAGCTACCAGATCTACTTTAAAATATTAATACGCCAATGGATGGTCTTTATAGCTGTATCAGTTTTCTGATTGATAATAGGGATATTTTGGCGAGGCTGGCAATACTATTTTTTTTTTTAATTCTAAAAGTGACTTACATTGTATGAGCGCAATATACCTAGTACCGACCGATGCGACGCCGCGTGCGTTGCGTGATGTGACGCTATGGACGCCCTTCTGTGCCGTTGGGAGAGAGGGGACTGTCGGTTGTAAGGGTGGGTGGCAGATGTTACCCACGGTGCAAGAGGGTTGACTCGTAGCAAGATACAAGCCACTACAGTGCCAACTGCCTGCTGCACTATTTTATCAATAACTTCCCTCCTTGTACTGCGTGATGCATCTCTTATATCAGGGCAAGTTTAGGGGTAAGTTCGTTTATACGGATAACGCAGTTATATGTAAACAAACCTCAAATTATTTATATTTGTAAAAAAAAACATAAAAAATTCCCGTAAACACACTTTGGACTAAATACTGAAGGCCATTTTTTTTAATATTAGATAGTCTAAAACCAATAAAGTCAACAGTGTTATTTATCAGACTAAACACTCAGCTTAGCAAGTTTAAACAAGATCTTTTAGCTATTTTCGAAAAATTTCTAAGTAAAATACCTTAAATTTAAAAACTATGACACATACAAGGTGTATGTGGGCCAGGGCCGAATTCATAAAAACGTCCTCCGAAGTATAGCTATTATTATTATTATATTAATAATAAAATAATAATATTATATATTTTGTATTATGACAGGTCCATTCCTTTTGTCACTGACTGCCAATGCGCTTTGTTCTCTGCCTCCTCCTTCGGCTCCCTGAATTTTCTTATTTCCTTAAAGTCATCCAATATTTATTATTATTATTATTATTAGCACCGCGTCTTACTACCCATTCGGGTTGTACGCACTTACGCTAATGTGTAATGGTAGGTGATTGTGAGATGAAATGAAGGACCTACAGTTTAACGTGGAATCCGAACCACGGTGGAGGCCTGGCATTCCCCATATTCACAAGATGTCTTGCCAGAGGTGAAGGAAGGGTTTGGTAATCAGATAAATCTGTGCCGGGACCGAGGATTGAACCCCGGCCGCCAGCACAGAAGTCTGACACCTTACCCCTAGACCACCAGGTCACCCCATTCAATATTTGAATCCTCCGTCTTCCTAAGCTCCTCTTTCCCTCGACCGTGCCTTTTATGACGTTTTGCATAAGACATTTCCTCCAAAGGAGGTGTCCGATCCAGTTTGCTCTGTACCAAAGAATCACACCCAAAATGGTTCTCTTCCCACCCACTCTTCTAAGGACTTTATTTATTTGTCATCTTGTCTGGCCATCTGATCTTCTCAAGTTTTCTCCAGCACAACATTTCAAAGCTCTCCTAGTATTTAACTACCATATCCCTAAGAGTCAAAGTTTCTGCTCCATACATCGCAATGACCCAAATGTAGCATTTCTTTCCATTCTTCCTTATTTCCAAACTCAACTTGTTGGTCGACAGTAACTTCTTGTTGAAAACCTGCTTGACCTAATTTCCTTGGTCCAGCAATAGGCTTCCTTTGTCAGCAGACTTCCTAGGTATTTGAACTGCTCACTGCTTTCCAACTCCTGGTTTACAATTTTTATTTTCAGCTGCTCTTCATTTTTTGAAATCCCCATGCCATATCTTCTTCGTGTCTCCACCATCTGGCCCATCATTTCCTGCAACCATTCTTCTTTTTTGGCCAGCATTGATAGATTATCTGTGTAGTTCTAAGTTTAATGACGCGTCCTCATATCCTAAAATTGCCACGTTCTTTCAGGACTTCTCTGGCCAGCCACTCTCCACACAAGTTTAACAAGCCGGGTGACAAAACAACATCTCCGCCTCACTACTCTTCCTCTCTCTACGATGTCGGTTTTGGTTGGTGTAGCCATATACCCGCTACAATTTTGCCAGAAATTTATTTTCACATACCTTTCAGGTTTCTTTAACAAGCCACAATCGACATGGGACCGACAGCTCCACTTCCCCTCTGAAAGAACTTGTTCTACGGATTTTTATCTCTCAGGAAAATATCGTCAACCTTGGTTGGGATTGAACCCACGAACATCGGGTTCCGAGGCGAGCACTTTACCTTAATACCACCGAGGTCGATGAATTATTTTAAAATTATACATACATACATATATATATATATAATATATATACAGTATATATCACAGATCTTAATTCGCAGCTATCAAGAGTAGAATGTTGCAGACCGCATTTGGATGCGTTATTGTGTATCTTCTTCCAGTTAGTTGCTTCTCGGTTAGCTAAGGTTGAGATGGAAGTCATTACGATTTAAACTAAAATTTTGGTAGTTTGTATTAATCCAAATCCTCATAGGTGTACACGCGGGTTAAGGCGTCAATCTGGTTTGGTTTGCCGCTGACGGGGAGGTCTGGGATCAAATCATAGTCGGGTGTTTAGAGAGTATGAAGTCCATACCTTATGTCTTTGGACGTCACAAGCCATGAAAATAGCCGGTTTCAGCAGACACACACAATACTGTATGACTCGGAATACAGCTTACGTTGCGTTTAGTATACTTTACAATACTACATAGATCACAATATAATTTACGACTCAATAATAGAATACCTTTATCTTTTTTTTAATACAGTGTAATGAAATAGATTTTTCATTTAGTAATAATTCAAATCAAACGTTCCCACCCTTAATGTATTTCAAATTAGTAAATAATTTCATAGTATAAAACTAAATACATCCACATGTGTTATTAAATCTTCTCACACACTACAGTAGCCCATGGCTTCTTTGGTGCTGACTGACAGCTCACAGCTGACTTCTGGCAGTCAACATTTAGGTATACACCTAAATTTTGACTGTCAGAAGTGACAGCTGCTAAAGACATGTTTTTTCAGATCATATGTCGGTGTAGGAGTACATAATTTGGTCTGGCAATTTTCAAAGCTGTGAGCTGTCAGTCAGCACCAAGAAGCCATGGGCTACTGTAGGTGATCATTTATTTATTTTTATGTTGTTTACAGCCAAGATATTTTGTTCACAGTCCCCCAATCCGATTGTAAATACTTGTGAAACATAACAACTTCGAGAAAATTTTCTCTTCTATTTCCCTCCCTTCTGTAACCCAACAGAAACATGATGGAACCTAAAGAAAGAGAATTCTAGAATGATTTCTTTCGAACTATTTATCTGAAAAGAAGGCTTCCCTTCTCCACTCACCTTACAACTTTTTTGTTATATAGGGCGCATTTTAATCTAATTAGGCTTTAAATTGTGTGTTTGGGGGCTCCAATCTCTCCCGACACCATAGAACACACTACTCTCCCTTTAGGCTTCGTGCCTAAACTATACTGTAGTTCTAGTAGTGGTAAACTATATTATACTTACCAATAGGTCTATTGTTAGAAATATTTGCACACATACTTAAATTAAGTGATATCATAAAATTAATTACTAAACAAAATCACTGTAATTTTGCTCTTAGAACCTTAGAAAAATATACCGGCCAACATTGAACATATTTAACTTAGGTCTAGTTAGACTCTGATGTGTATAACTTGATGCGATGATTTAAAACAATTAGACTATGTTTTAAGTATTGATAATACTGTGTATACAAAGATAGCCAGCTGTAGAACAACTCATAGAAGTATAACTTAATGAAAGTAGATATATGGTAAGAGCGCGATAGGAAGATTACATTCAGATGAATTCATGAGATGTCACTTTTAATAGAGCATATCAATGTTGACCGTAAAAAAATACAAATGAATTCTCTAAACTCTACGTCACTCTCGTGTCGGACTAGACTGCCGATGACAAGGAGACAGGGGCTCGAATCCCGGTCTGGTGTACTGAGGGGGGTTTTCCAAAATAGGTTTCCATTCTACCGCCACACAAATTTGGATACACTTCCTCTAAATTCAACCTTAGTCATCCCTAGCTCGTTGGCGTAATTAGTACTTATGCGTATAACCTGAACAGGTAATAAGACGCGGTGATGAAAAAAATCATTCTAAACAGTCCTTCATTCCGTGTTCCATATTGTAACTAACTTGTATGGTGGCAATCACATATAGATTGGTCCGTTGACCGGGCTTTGTTTGATTTTAGAAATGTAAGGAAAGTTAAATTTTAAAAATACAGTTGGCGAACTCGGAACAAGTTTCTGGTTTCACTTCGAGAAAAATATCGTGTTTCGCCTGTTGTTTTTTTGTCCCCACCGATTCTTTATTTCGAAAACACACCGAATGGTCAACTAAAATGTATCTTGGTGAACCTTAGCAAGTTTTTTTTTTTTGCAAAGTAAAATTTAAAAAATAATAATTTTAAAAGTGCCCCTTATCAAATAGTTAGTGTGACGACTTGTCACATACCCCTGTCATCTTGACGGTGGTCAACGAGAGAAGGAGAGACAGAATCAGCTGTTCCAGCTTTGGAGACCAAGTAGAACTAGTTACCTCCCCTCTCCTGTGACTTTGTGTACTTGTTGTTCCCATGGCAACCCTCACTTACGAACAATGGAGGCTAGGTGGAAACCAGACCGTGAGAACTCTGAGGGGAGGAGAGGGTATAGGACTTCCTCATACTGTCCCTTATGAATTATTTACCTACCTCCACTGAGAGACCATTATTACCTACGAGCTCATGTCCACCTGCAACGATACACGTATTTACTAACTTATGCTAACTACCTAGGGATGAGTAAGGTTGATTTTAAAGGAAGTTTCCCGCATTTGCATAGAGGGAGAGTGTAGAAGTCATTTTGGAAAAAAAACCTCGGGACATCCGACCTGAATTCGAACCTGATCTCCCTGTTATAGGCAGTAGAATCTAACACGAGAGTTAAGACTTTCGACCATGCGGCTACCGAAGCAGTTTTCAACGTATTGCATTCAGAAGACATATGCGATTCCAGCTGTATGTTATTGAGCCAGGCATTAAAAAATATTTGCAAAAATGTTCAACAGTGTCAATACTCGCACAAAAAAAAATAGTTTTGGGAAAAATAAAACATTATGTTATGTTTATGAAATGCCTGTTTTATTTATCAAGTTTTTTATGATTTAAATTAGATTAATTAATTAATATATATTTACACAATTTCTCAAAGCTTTAAATTCGAATGCGGTAATCATCTTTAAATAAAACCCAACTAAACAAAATCTTATTTGGGGTACGTACCTTTTAGTGTTGTAAAGGTTAAAAAGTTTGAGAACCGCTGCTCTAAACATCCGAAGCCGTTAACGTGAGTTTCCCTCAGGGCTTGCTTGTGGTGGTCACGTTTAGTTAACTCCAAGGGGACAAGTTATTTTATAGGGCCTGTACTTTTCTCCCTCTGACAGCGATCATGACAAAGTAGACCGAGTGTAAGTTGGTGAACGTAGTAGGTTCGATTCTGTTAAAGAACCTTGTAAACTGAATATTAGAAATATTTTCTTATGATTGAAGCTTTTACTTTCCATTGGATTAATTGTAAAACTATCTTATGTTTCTAAGGAGAGAATAGAGGTATAAAAAAGGGATAGGCAGATTATCGATTATTTTAGGTAAAAAAAGTCAAGGAAATTTTCATTGCCTTTATATAACTTTCAAAATCCCACGGAAAAATATATTTTCTTACTTCATGTATACTAACAATTATATATTCTTTGATTATATAGAGTGACGATATAACTTTTTTTCTTAAATCTTTTTACAAAATTTGCATTTGAATGGGTCGTCTATCCTGTATGTATTTTGTCTTGCTTCTAAAAAAACCTGTTCTTTTTATGTTATTTACTGTGTTAAAAAATTATCAGGGGGATTTTGTGGGATGTTAAGCGAGAATTTGATGATCAATTTTTCTAAGCAGCCCCCAAAATCAATATTTCTTTCCTTGCTAAAAGAACAAATGAAAATTAGCAAGAGTAAATATGGAAAATAATTAAGATTGGTTATTAAGATTTATCAATTGCACGTTTTTTGTTTGTTTTATGCTCCGTTGCTGGTTGCAGCTCGATAATATTGTATGCACACCAGGAATTGTTTCTTAACATCATCGTGTCACGAAGTCTATGGCGTCTGACTCGCACTTATGGTGTTTCCACTATGGAATCTTAACATTTGGTTTTCTCGTTTCTATGAATTAAGATTTTGATAATTATGGTGCTTGCTATACTTACTACTATAAAACAACTTCCTTTGAAATGTTTTATTATTATATTTCCTATGTTATCTATATTTTCTTATCGTATTATTTTTCAGTGCTGGCCTGTTAGAGGTCTTGGGACTGTTGGTCAGCACTATAATAAACAACATTGCAATTAGTATTAGTAATAGTAGTAGTAGTATGAACTTCACTGGCACTATCAACCTAACCAAAGTAGTAAGTGAAATAGAGTCACCAGTATTCGCCTGGAGAAAATAGAAACAGGGGTCGTTCGCAAAGCTTCATAGTAATCACACCGATCTGCAGGATGCGTCTTCACTGTGTCTTCATACTCGGTTTTTCATACGAAGGAACATTTTGACAGTTCAAAAGGTTACGTGACATGTTTGTGTGTATTCATACGTCTAATTTGGTTTGCCGGCGGTGGAAAGTTGGGTTTCGATCAATATGTACCGGGTTTTATTTTCCACTCTAAATGGTGTCCCACTCTTTTTTCGTGCAAATTAAGGTACATTTCTCTAAATATACCTTCCTCGTCCCTCTCCTCCTCAGTTTAAATACATGGATATCCCGGAAGGGTAGTTAGATGGGGTGCAATCTTCAGAGAAAGGGAGACATGGATGCACCAATGCTAGAGACTCGACAACCCCCCCCCCCCCCCCCCCCGATATATTGTTTCATCTTTGTCTTCTTTCTGACTGTTTTCTAGACGTCTGAAGGAGGAGGTATCTTGTAAAGATTTAAGGGCAACTGTTGGGAACCTCACTCCCTTCCAGGCTAGTCCTTGAGACACATCCCAAACAGCTGTAGCGAGACTTTTGACAGCATCTTTCGATTCACATTTCGCGCTTTAGCTCCCCAACCCCTTTAAATAAAAAGGGAACTCGGAACGTCGCGGTTTCCCATTGGTCTGCCCTTGTCATGCTAAACCAATGAGAATATATCTCCTTCAGTTTTTGCCACCCTTCATGGCTTTCACTGTTCCTCTCCGTATAACAGGGGTGGCCATCGTGACTCGCAAGCCGCGCGCGGCCTAACGCAAGCCTGGCGTACCTAAAGTAATGTTACGTTATAAGAGCTAATCTATCTTTATGAGATCAACATTACCAAGTCTTATATCAGCACATAAAAGTATTGAATACCCACTGATACTTATTTTGACATATTAATTTATATAAACATGAAAATTAAGTAAATATCTTTTTTATTCAATCGCTTATTAAAAAACAATATAGTAATGATGATTTAATTTCTCACAAACAATAACTCACATAACCCGCTTCGGTGGCTGCATGGTCTAAGGCGTTACTCTCACAAAATACTAGACTATCGAAGACGAGAGATTGTAGTTTGATCCGGTTGGGTGCACTAATGGTGCTTTCCCTAAATGGTTTTCCCTCTCCTTCCACGCAAATGCGGGTGCACTTTCTTTAGTTAAACCTTCTTAATTCTTAACACATTAGTGTAATTAGTTTAAAGGCGTACAACCCGAACGGGTAGTAAGACGCGGTGTTAAGTAAAAACTTAATAAAATCTTTACATATTATATATTTGTTTGTCGGCGCTTTACGGGTGTTCATCTTAGCATTTAGCATTGCTTAAAAGTGTAATTGGCTACTTAAATCTACGGGTCAACAACACCTTTTATAGACTCAAAAAATGTTTTACTATTCCACCGGGAACCTTGTCGTTAATAGCGTCCATACATTCACCGACTACCGTAAATCATATTATATAGATTGCAGCTTCCTTATCGAGCATTTGTAAACTTTGGTATGATAATCCTTGGAATCAATCCTTGTTTATCTTTATTTTTGGCACCGCATCTTTCCACCTGTCCAGGCTATACACATACTAATTACGCTGATCAGTTGGGGAGGTGGAAGGTTTAATTTAGAGGAACTGTGCCCGCATTCGCGTGATGGGATAGCATAAAACAATTGAGGAAAAACCACACTCATTACACCCGACAGGGGCTAGACACCCGATCTCCCTGTCATCGGTAGTATATTGTGAGAGTAGCGCCTTAGATCATGCGGCCACCGAAGCAGGGTATTTTTCTTAGTAAAATTTTATTAGGTAGTGTAGAACTCTACTTACTGAAATAGCTTTGAATATTTTTGATCCTTTTGGACACATTCTTATGTATGGGCTTTAATATTTATTTATTTTTAAATATTAACATTGGATGTTTGTAACTCTGAAAATTATTATAGAAAGGAATGACTTCACGCTTTAAATATACAAATGAATTGAAGTATTGGAAACAAAGGTTCGCAAGAATGTGTCGTGGCGAAAATAACTAAGATTAATCTTTGAAAATCCCTTTTAATTTTGGAATATTTTGTTCCAGAAGATTCTTCTAAAACTCAAAATATTTGAGCAATAACATTACATTGTTGGCAGATTTGCCTAACTTGCTCATTTGTGGTTTTCAAAAGTAAATAGATGGGCTCTTTCCAGTATGGCAGCTCCCACAGGCCCTCTAGTTGGCCATCCCTGCTATATAACATAATATGCTTATATGACGGTGCGAGTATATATGTGTATTCAAGGGTGTGGGCATTCCCAGTCTAGATATCACTTGTTACGCACAAAAGACTTGTTCTCCCCTCTGGGTATTGTCAAGGGATAGTTGCGAGCGATTGCAGGCCCTATGAACCGCTACGTTAAGGGCGGCTTTCGCTTGTTGGAGAAGCTTCTTTCCCAGCCGGCACGTGCCGGCAGTTTTAGGGGGGTAAGGGGGGTCTTTTGCACATTAATTTCTCACCCTATATACACCGCGCACCTCACCCCCAGACCGAGTATGTCTGGCAGGGTTGAGGGGATTTTTCCCCCTTTTATATATTATATTTGTCTCTCTCTTTACCTCACCTCTCTCTGTCTGTCGATATACCCGCGATAGTACCAACAAGGGCATATATACCGACGTGTCAGCCTGGTCTTTGTCTGTGGTAACAAATAATGTTAAATTGTTTATAAATATGCTCTTAATGACCACACCCTGGACCTTCTATATAGAACTCGCATAATTATATATATATACTAATTAAATACATGTCCGCTTGTATAGTTGTTATTTACTTATCAACAGTTGCGGCTCGTGTATAGGCACTGCGGAACTGCAGCACCCCCTATTTCCACTTGATATTATCGATAACATTTAATATAATGAGTCCTTTTTTCTTTAATTCTTTCTTTATTTTTGTAGTACAATATATATTCCTTAGGCTTAATGTCAGTACTTCAGTAGCCATCCCCCAGTTTATGAAAAAGATACCAAAATCCGTGTACGGAACTGTGCGCTTCACAGTGCCAGTGGCGTAGTGTTTTACTGTTGTGCGCATGCACATATAGGAGGGGGGGGAAGGGGTTACTGCCAGGTAGAGAGAGAACTGTTGCTCTCGCAGTGCCGACTCTGGCGTGATGGTGGAAGGAAGGGTTTTTTTACTCGGCGTGAGCGTGTGTTGTGCTTAAAAACCGTGTACCATATTCTTGAATGTGATAAAGTGTAGAAGAGTAGAATTAGATTACTATTATGCTTCCAGCTATTCTATTTGATTAATTTTTTTTCGGTTATTTTATTTAACAGAAAGACTAAATGCGCTTCCAGTAATTTCAATGGAGAAAAATTTCCTCAATTGTCATTCAGAGTTCAAGGAGAAAATTATTGAACTTTTTGCGCAAATTAAAACAAGAAGAATGGATTTCATTTTTAAATGAATCGATCTAGCTTGAACTGTAACAATTTAAGTTAAAGTAAGTAAAAAAGTTTAGTTCTTTTTTGTTAAGATTTTATAAAATTCCTGAATAAATTTTCTTTTTATACATGTTTTGCTTCCTTTTACATAATTTTAAAACAAAGGCTAAACATTTTCTGGAGCAGCACCCCCACTAATTCTAGCTACGAGCCGCCACTGCTTATCAAGTACTTTTAAAATACATAATGAATTGAAACCAGGAGGTGCACTTTTCTCTTACTTACTAACTTAAACTCAGAATATACAAAACAATAGTTTTACTTACCGGTTGTTCTCTATGGTTGTGAAATATTATCTCTTACCTCACAAAACTAAACAAAATTAAGGTGTTCTAAAAACAAGGTGCCTAGGAAAGTGATGCAGCTACTGGAGAATGGAGAGGTCACATATTGATGAGTTACATAACTTTTACTCATCACAAGACATTGCTAGGATAATCCAGTCTCGTAGATTACGGTGGACAGCAAATGCAGCGTGAATGGGAAATTTTAGAATCTTGTTCAGGGTATTGACTGGTAAACCCAATGGAGAGACCATTGGGAAGATAACATTAGAATGGACCTGAAGGGGATAGGGTGTAATGAGGTGGACTGGATAGAACTAGTTCAAGATAGAGATAGGTGGCGTACTTTGGTAAGCGGTGCAATGAACTTTCGAGTTCCTAATGCCGTAGTGATAAAGTATATAATTGCAATGCAGCTTACTCTGCGCATTAGTTGCTTACATTCTTAAGGAGGAATGTAAACTTCGAGGTAATGCAGCAGCATTCGCCAGTTGATCTTTGGGTGCGAGTAATTTTATTCCCTTTTTCGTGTCTTGTCCAAGTTCTTGGTTTCAACACAAGCCAGTGGTATTAAACCTTATATTTTTCCGCGTACACTAAAGTTTTAGGTGTATAGTGCAATTATATTCCTTTTTAACTCTTTAACGCAAAAACCACTACACTGATTGCGCTGAAATCTCGCATGGATATAGCTTGGACGTTCAGTTAACACACAGGCTGTATATTTTCTTTTAAAATAAAATTGATGGATTTTTTTTCCAAATGTTGTTTTAAACCACGTGATCAATGTCCTATTCTCCTATATTGGATGCATAAAAAGCATTTTTTCTGTCTCACTTGGTCGCCAAAATCAACTGCAATCTAAATAGTAATTACAGAAAACACTTCAATCTAAAATCAAAAGAGAAACTATATTTTGTGTTGGTTGTTTTGTATTCATATAAGAAGGCAAATCGTGTTTATTTAACATAATACAACTTACACATAGATAAAGTTCAAAATCATATTTGATTTGATCTTAAAAGTTAAATACTAAATATTTATACAAATAGATGAATTCTTCCATTAAAAGGCAGCTAAAGCTTTAGATAATACAAGGGAATAATCAAATAAAATCTTAAAATATACATTTGCGTGATAACAATGTCACTTCAAGAACGAGAAACTTGGCAAAGGAACTTATGGCCTGAATATGTGCGTATTAAAAAAAAACACCTATACTGAGACCCTAACGCTTTGGGCCGTTTAGCTGGTGGTGCGGGTTGCTTCAAAATAAGGTCTGAACCCATTAGCGTAATTAGTACTTAAGCGTATAACCGAACGGGTAGTAGGATGCGATGCAAAAAGAAAATACAGTATATAAGTCGTGTAGTTAAATAATAGTGTGTGTGTGTGTGTTGTGTAGTGTGTGTGTGTGTGCGCGCGCGCACCGCGACAGGGTCATTCACATATTTACACTAATAAGGTAGGAATCAACATTTACCGGCATTTGCTTGGAGAGAAGGTGAGTGAACAATTTAACGAAAAACTATCGATACACCCGGCTGGTAGTTGAATCCCGATCTCCCCGTTAGCTGCAACCCAATCTATTGTCAAGGCGACGCCTTTTAGACCATGTGAACATCGATGCGGGTAACCTTGAGTCCTGAGAGTGCACGTTACAACCCTCCTCCCCAGAAAAACTCGGTCATGTTTCTTCTGTCTTGGGGTGTACCTGATATGGGTCGGCGATGCTGTGATTGCGGTGTGAAGTTCCCTTTGCAGGAGACGGACGCGCCTGGCAGCTGTCTTCTGTCTCCCACGTTGTGCTCTCTAGCAGCTGACTCAACCTAACCTTTCCTTGGACCAACATCTCATACTCACGTGCCTTCCTGATCTTTCCTTCACAATACCCCTCCCCATATCGGTTCCTTCTTCCGTTTTCTGATGGTGCTCCCTGTTGCTACGAGATTTTTACCGGAAGTCGCTAGTTGCTAAGTGTCGAGACATTGTGTTACTTGTCTCGACAGCTTAGCCCAATTGATACTAATAATACTTAGCACCGCGTCTTACTACCCGTTCGGGCTATGATCTTCGGCAGTCTAACTCAACACGAAAACCAGCGCGTTAGCTAACTAAGGCACCGAGACGGGTCTTAGCCCAATCGATAGCGCCTAAGTCAAATGTATTGATACACAGGACCGGGTTAGATAACCGGCATAGCACGAAAATGTTGAGTATTGGTGAAATTGTGGCTTTCCCTTTTACACTAATGAATTAACGGCCTGGGAGACTCATATATTTTCTGGGATTAAGTTAGTTTGTAAGTCGTGTATTGACACAATCAGTTTGTTAAAACAGTACAGACCAAAGTTACAATATTATTTCAAAGTGGTATGTAACTTTTTGTTTCGTGTTTATTTAAATGAAACGGTGGAAGCTGTTAGTAACCTTGGGCGGTTCTTTGTCTTCAAATGTGTATGCGGATTGAAAGGGCGAGAGAGAAATAATCCGTATTTTCACAAGCTAATTCATACATATACATGTTTATTAAGGTACAACAAAACTTGAGGCTGTGTTTACCCTAGCAAGTAGGTTTTCAGCTAACCTGTGTTTTCAGTCATTATATCTCTCGAGTTCTGCAATTTCTTATTTCGCTATGGATAGTATGTGACCCTGCACCTATGGGCACGCGAACAAAGACGTCGGCGGGTCTTATCCGTTTGCCATTGACAGAGGACGTCGAAGTTAGAATCCCGGTCGTCTGTACATATTTTCTTTATTTCTACACTCTGCACTATGCGGTTCAACAAACAGACTGGGATTCGAACCCGCATATCTGAGGTGTTTGGAAAGCACGCACGTCAAGCGGCCGAGACCGAGCTAGACCTTGCGTTCGTGGTCGGGAGAAGTGCGGGGGATCATTGTCCCGGGGTGAACGGACCAGGCAGGGCTGGTCCCGCCAAAACTTCCCGCCTGTGTATCAGGAGGCCAGAGAGCATTAGGAGGTGTGTTCACAGTTCACACGGTCTGCCAGCAAAGTACATTACACGTCAGGCTCGGCTGTGTATCACTTTTTATCACCGTGTTTTACTTGTTCACGTTATACGCACGCATAGCTGAACTACTCTAATAGGTTAGGGATGGGGAAGGAATCATTTTAGAGGTAGTCTGCTCACATTTTCGTGAAAAAAAAACACTCAGTAGATCCGACCGGGATTTGAACCCTATCTCCCCGTCATCAGAAAGCCATTCTTAACACGAGAGTTTCGCCTTAGACCATTCGATCGCTAGTTTCCCCACTCTCCCTCCACAAAAATACGGGTACATTCCTCTAAATTCTGCCTTCCTCGTCCCTTTCTCCAATTAGTGTAAATAGTATATGGATATATTGGATAGTCCGAATGAATGGTAAGACGCGGTTCACATTAATTGTTCAAATTAGAAATAAAAGTAATTAATTTTTTTTATTGGATTTGTAAGCGTCGCGTTTTTTCCTATCTTACGTTTAGATTTCCCGTATATATGTGTGTGTGCGTGCGTGCATGCGTGCATGCATGTATATATAAAATTAGTAATTTTTAGCGTGTCCTCAAGAAAAATTGTTTAAATTGTGAAAATGCGCTGGTCCTCTTGTGGTCCATTGTCGAGCATGCTACAGTAGCCCCATGACTTCTTTGGTGCTGACTGACAGCTGATGGCTTTGAATAGTTACTAGACCAAATTATGTATCCCTACACCGAACCATATGATCTGTAAAAATATGTGTTTACCAGCTGTCACTTCTGACTGTCAACATTTAGGTATATACCTAAATGTTGACTCTCATAAGTCAGCTGTGAGCTGTCATTCAGCACCAAAGAAGCCATGGGGCTACTGTAGCTAGCTATCCCACAAACGACTGATTTCCAGCTAAGAAAGATTGTCTTGGAAGGCACCAGGGTCTCCCTATCCACTGTTAGGGCATCGTGTGGGAATCTCGCCATGTGTGACGCTTGTGGGGGTTATTGTGCACCATACACCGCAGATGTTGGGGCTATACGCGGACCAAGGATACCTTTCCTTCTTTCTTTATTACTCTCTTCTTTATTACACTCTCGTTCCGTAAAAGATAAATTTGATGTTTCCTACGTGGAGGGGGTAGACAGACGTAAGGTTAGTGTAGAGCGGTAACGAGGTGGTGGAAGGAGTTTAAGGTGCGGCAGAAGGGAGCGCGAGTAATTTTACAGTTTTTATAGAATTGAAAGTTTTTGGCCAGAATAAATCAAATATTTCTCCAGTAGCAACATGAAGTTTAGTTTTATGCACATGCTAATATCAACAGATCTTGAATATCTGTCAAGGGTGTCCTGGAATTTTGTCAAAACTTTTTCTCTTTATTTCAAAAGTTTTGACAAAATTCCAGGGCACCCTTGATAGATATTCAAGATCTGTCGATATTAGCATGTGCAGAAAACTAAACTCTATGTTGCTACTGGAGAAATATTTGATTTATTTTGGCCAAAAACTTTAAATTCTATAAAAACTGTAAAACACTTGCTATCCCTTCTACCTCACCTTAAGGGTGAAACTCCCACTTTACCCCTCAAAGAATTGTTAGTAAAGTTTTTTTCCTTAATTACCATTTTAAGGCCAATGCGCTAACTTCAATAGTATTTTTTTATCACTGTCTATTAACACCCGTCCAGATTGTACGCATACATTATTTACGCTACTGTAATAAGGATGATGAAGGTAGAATTTTAGCGGAAAAGTCCTGGGTTCGATGCTCTTTCCAGGCTATCGCCATGTTTGGTTTATTCTAGGTCTAGAGATGTGTAGTTCGGTTAAAATTGAACTATTTCCCCTAACTAAACTAGTCCCTTCTCGAAGTGATCTAGTTCAAAGTAAATTACAAGGAAACGTGACAATAAACAGTCGCTATTGTTCAACCGATCTCACTAGATGTAAAGCTGTTATCTTAGATGATATTAGGCCTACTATTCACTGGCATGACTGACTGGTAAACGACTGAACTGCAAGCTTACTAAACTACATAAATGAACTGCTTACAGGAACTCATAGATGTGGAGGCCCCCGGGCTGTAAAAAATTGCATACCCCAACATTAAATAAGCTTTTTTTTCCCCACAACGTTTTAACATTGTAATTTTTTCTTTACAATTTGACGTTTTTTTTATCACCGCGTCTTACTACCTGTTCAGGCTATACTCATACATATGATAATTACTCTAATGGTGTAGGGATGAGAAAGGAATAATTTTAGAGATAATTTGCCCGCATTTGCATGGAAGTAGAGTCAGAATAGAAAACCATTTAGTAAAAACCACCCACGGTAGACCTGACTGGGATTCGAACCCCGATATACCTGTCAGCAGGTCTCTCGAACACGAGAGTGACGCCTTAGACCAGCTGGGAATAAATATTAACTGTTAAAAGCTAAATGTTAATTATATTATTTAGAAAAATAACTATTGTCATCATAATAAATTAGATTTGTCTGAAACAAAAATTTAGTTTGACTAATAAATATTCATGAATAAGTTTGTGGAGGGCCTAGGCCCTAGGGCTTTATCCCATGTCACCCCCACGTAAATCAGAGCCTACTTATTTCCATTTCACGGAATATCTTTGAACTATTTCCATCAGTGAACAGTTGTGTCCATCTCTAATTTACTCCTGACGCGCGGTTGCTGAGGGTGTGGACATCCTGAGCGGAGGGAAAAGGCCTCATGGTCGGTCACCTCTGTCGGGGGCCTTGGACTTGGGAGCGCGGTCATTCCTTCCTTCCCAACAGTCCGTGCATCCTGTCCTCACATACACGTTCAACGTGCGGGTTCTCTTTGATCCACGCGCTGCCGTGGTTCGAATCTTGGCCAGAAGCACAGGGGGTAATTCTCCTCTCGTCACCATCGTTTTCTCATTCCCGCCCTTTGAATTAAGCCGTTAATAACTATGGTATTCAATATAATAAATAATAGACATAAGAATGGAGCAGTGACGTAACAATGTCGATAAGTAAACACCCTCAGCGAACCCCGGTCTCTCAGGTATCCGTGCGGATTGTGAGCGTGGATTTTCGTGTCGGATTTGGTAGACTGTGGCAGTAAGATTTGGATTGAACCCCGGTCTCCAAGGTCAGCACACGGACAATCTTCGAGACCAATGTTAGAATCGGGTTCATGTACACTGACTGGCCTATGTTTGCAATTAACCAAATATTGACGAGGAGGTTTTTATTGTATGGAATGCACCATAGCTTTCTGTTGTTTTTAATAAACGAATTGATATAAGCATAGGTGTGGATATGTTTAGTGTGAGGACGGTGGGGGAGTAAGGAGTAAATATTCCAAGTATAAAAAAATTTGTGTTTATTAAACAAACAAAAAATCAAGTTTACTTCCAACGCGGGGTTTCTTTTTTTCCTGCTCAGGAAAATGACAATCACACCATCATAATTAACTGACACCGGCAATTTTTGCTCACTGTACGAAAACATGAGTTAGTCGAGGCGCTGTTGGGTCATTTATTTCTTGGTTGGCTTTTTACAGGCTCCGAAATAACTCTATTTGTACACTCCGTTTACCCTGAAAGGTAGCAAGCTTATCTTCCACGCCTCCACTCCGCTATGGTCATGGTGTAATCCGCAAAGGTAAGACTGCTACCTTTCAGGCCTGTTCAGGTTATACGCATATATGATATTTACTCTAATCGGCTGGTGATAGCGAAAGAAGTATTTTAGAGGTAATCTACCCGCATTTGCGTGGAAGGAGATTGGGAAATAATTTAGGCGAAAACACCCTTAGCAGACCCGACAGGGAGTCAAACCCGATCCCCCCCGTCATCAGCAGGCCAGTCTAACACGATAGTGACGCCTTAGACCACTAGTGTTCAACTTTATTTCGCGTACCCCCAGATATAATTTATCTTCAACTTTGTACCCACAAAGTTGTTGGTGCATAGTTCAAGTTATACATATTTTATAATCTACAACCAGGATATATTATATATATATATATATGATCTTACATCCGGGTCTTTTTTGGCAAACCCTAGATCTGGCTGTGGTTATTCTGTGTTTATCGTGAAATTTTATACATATATTAAATGCTACATACTCCTAAGATGTCTTCACGTGACCCTGGGGTCGCGTACCCCAAGTTGAATACCACTTAGACTATTCGGCCACTGAAGCTGGTTATGCAGATGTAAATTTGCCGTATGAGCGATATTATCATGTAGGCCAGCTGATACTCGAACTCGAGACTCCCGCTATAGGGGGATGGATGGCTGGCCATGTGTGTTTATGCGGGTAGGGGTGTTTTAGCGCGCACCGGTGGGCCTGCGCTCTCCTATTGGTCTATCCTAGTCCCCTCCTTACAACAGTCATATGTTTTTGGCGGCGGAACTGTCAGGGTCGTCTACCTTGTGTCAGTGCGGACGGAGTCACCGGTCTGTGAGGTTGAGGTTGTTATCACTTGTTCACGTCATGATCTGGGGGGGATTGACCGCGGAGTGCTGCGAGGTCTGCCACAGTTGTTCCAGGTACAAGTCTGTTGTATTAAGAGAGACAATTCTATTAACTGGAGCGCCTTAAATAAATCTTAAAGATTTTTTCTAACCACAATTTTGGAATTGGTCATGCATTGGGAGAAACTAGAGGTGTAACTACAGGTGGGAGGGGGGGATGAAGGCGCTTAGGGCAAATACAAAAATGGCACCCCATAAAAACTGTTATTTAAAATGGAACTGTATTCTTAAATATTGGTACAAAAATTGGTTTATTGTCATAACACCATTTTCACATTAATAAAAACAAAATTCACTTTTATTGTTAAAAAATAAACTTAAATTGTTGCTAATATCGCTAATAAATTTGGCCCCTGGGCATGTGCCCTCTCTGCCTCACTTAAATATGCCACTAGGAGAACACACCAATATGTTACTAATAATACTTTTTATATGGTGGCTGGACTCCAAGACACGGCAACTTTTATTTTAATATTAAGATTCTTACTATCCATCTGAGAGATCTAATTTTAACAACACTAATGAAGTAGGACCGAAGAGGGTAACATTTTTGAAGTGTACATGAATTTTTCTAGGCGGGAGAATGTAAAACTATCGAGGTGAAAAACACCTCAGTACATATGACGACCGAGATTCGAACCCAACCCACCTTCCTTCCTCCCTGTCACAGAAATCAAATTTGGCTCAGACGAAAGTATTTGTCCGTGGGCCCATTGGCGAGTAAAATTCTCCGACCATAGGTAACAGGCACAAATGAGATTTATTTTAAAATATGAATGCACCAGCACTCGCCTTGAGAGTGGTTGGAAAAACTTCGGCCAGGGTTCATATCTCTTCTTTCCAAGTGTTCACTGTTGAATTCTTCGCCGCTATCCATCTGGCCATTTCTCCCAGATTTATTTGAGTGCATAAACCTACCAAAGATATATTTTATAAGTAACTTTATTTTTAAAATAAATCCTGGAGTCAAATAAATGTTGAAACATCGACTAAGCTTCAATTTGGGGCAAAATGGAATTTCTTTGTAACAATCCTGAAACAAAATTGGTTTTTCAAACTAGAAAATCTAAATAAATGGTTATAATCGTTGTTTGTAATATTTGGTACACCTTACTACATTCATATGTGTGTTATTGAAATGGTATGAACATTTATTGTCATGTGTTATCTGTTGTGCAATGCACATTATAGTCGTGTGCAGATTAAGGATACTCCCAAAAACACTATTATGTGATGAATTTGTTTTCTTACTAATTAGGACATGGGTGCTAACATTTAAAGTGGGATGGAATGAAGAATGGGTTTCAGTCTTTTTGAAGGTTTATTAACAAAATATGGTTTTGGCCTTACTGAATCAAACATTGCTTCAGTAGGTACATTTAGTATAATTTTTTAAACACATTAATCTAAATAATTCTTTAAAATCTGTCAGCATAGTTGCATTTGAACCAGGGCTTTTAAAATGTACCGTTCTCCGGCATCAAAATCCAAAACTTATAATATTATAACAATATGTAGTAACTAGGCCCTATGCCATTTTTATTTTATATTTTTTTCAATTCCTTAGTACCAATATTTGTAATTTGGATTGACATATTTATTTAAATATACATTTTCATTGTAAAATAAGCTTCCCATAAAGTAATCTGTGTAGGAGTGTTTAGCTGCAGTAAAATTTTATATTAATAATTAAATATACTTTGCTATTTATAAAGAAGTTTGAGTCAGGAGAGTAGAAAAATAGAATAATCTGAGTTGAAGGCTTGGTTCACCTACTCAACAGCCATAATTTGAACATACACTTTTTAAGTGAAGATAAAAGGTCTTAATCAAATTCTGCTTTGGCCATGACTATTATTTAATAACTGTTTAGATGACTACATGTAGAAAAATACACTAAATCTATCAACTTAATCAATATTTTACTTATTATGGCCAATTTTTTTTTTTTTTCGTATAAACTTAGAAACTACAAAAAATACTGACCTTAACCTGCCTCCCTTGCACCCCACATTCAAAACGCAGAGATTTCAATGCTCAAGCCATTAGCATTTATGTTACAAATCATTTTTACTTGGCTTAGAATATTATCAAGACCAGGCCTGCCACAAGGGGGGTTGGGGGTAAGGGGCTATTGGTACCATGGTACCGGGCCCGGACCAAGATCCAGATTCACAAGTTTAACATAAAATGTAAAAGATGAAAAAAATACAAAATAAAATATGAATGACAAGCAATAAAATGCCTATCCATACTAGAGAACAGTGCATGCCTATCCCACCAGATGGGGTTACCTACGAAGGAATTTATTGGCATGTGCCACAGTTATATTATTGGTTCAGTCCAATCTTCCTTTGTTTCAAAGTGTTTAGAAACTTCACCGAGTCTATAATTTTTGTACTGAAACTAAATTTGTCCCATAAAGAAAGAGGCAATAAATCGAGTTCAATTTAGATACTTCATCATGTGCGAACATTTAAGTGTTCATTTAATCACTTATTAATGTTGGTACATTGCTTTTCTTTTGTCAAAGTGACAACAAAGTTTGTTTTTTAAATGTACAAACCAAAGTCAAGAATTGGTGTAGAAACAGATAGGGTGAGGGGGAACATCCCCCTTCTGGAAAGAACTTATACCCCCCCTTTCCCCCTAACTGGAACAAATTCCTTCCTCTGCTGGAATAGACTTGTCCCATTTAGATTTATCTCATTCCCCTCTGATATTCTCGAACATGAAGCTGAAAGATGACTTTGTATCAGACTCTAAATAACGTATATGAGCATCCAATTTTCGAAAAATTTCCAGGCGATAATATGCCAAATAGTTTCTATAGTCACCCAATTTTAAAAAGTTTGCCAAGTGAAGACCACTCCAAATAGCTTATAGAAAAGTTTAATTGAAAAAAAAAAATCCAGATAAACTCCACTATGAATATTTTCTAGGCAATTGATGGGGGTGGGTCCCCAGGCCCCTCAATTGCCCCTCCCCCATTTTTTGCTAACTTTCCCCTAAACAAGGTTTCGCCACATCTGAAATTGAATATTACAAAAAGACGGGGCCCACTCTTTGCCCTGGTAACGAGCTTGGCTTTAGCACCTGGCGGGCCTGGCTGAGACGACTCTGACGTGCTTACAAGCTAATATTACTCATTACCATATCCAAATAAAGGGTCAACTGTATTAATATTATAAGTGTAAAGAACATTTCAGCGCATTCTCCACATTCCCCCAAATAGACCAATGCCACCTTGTAGACTCAAGTATTGTTTTCAAAAGGTACTGGTTGGGTTGGACCCACCTGTCCGAGTTTCTTATTATTGTTTTCATAAATAATGAGTCATACCTAGATGAAAAATTGCCTCAATCAAATTTCTTGCATGTCCAAGTCATATGGTTTGTAAGAATCAGGAAACCTTGTCATAATAGTGTCCATAAATTCGCGTGTGATTTAAAGTATTTTGTTGCTTTGTTATTGAATATTTGTGAACGTTGGCATGATCATCTTTAAAGTAAATGTTTTTATTTGTTTATCAAATAATCAAAATTGGTTTGGTTTAACTCAAGAAACTGTTTTTGAAAGAAATTGTAATTTTCTGAAACAGGAAAATGTGTTTGCTATAACTCCATTGTTGAAAGTAATCGTGTCTTGTCTATATATGTGTGTGTGTGTGTGTGTGTGTGTGTATGTGTATGTATGTATCTTTCTCTTGTTTCAATGAAATATGTAAAATGTCGATAGTATATGTTGGTTTTTGGTTTATTTCCAGTCTGCTGAAGAATGCAGTGAATCTCCCATCTGGGGTCGGCAGCCAAGGTTTCCAGAATCCCGTAACCTACAGCGGCGGATCAACCTGCCACTCAACTATGGCAACTCCCCGTACAGCAATAAGGAGAATGCCGGAGGGGGTGTGTCCCCAGTCGACACTGACTCTTACCTTTCGGCAGTCCCAACAAGATCAGGCAGAACAAGAGTCCTTCCAAGGTGAGGTTCACAACTGATGAAATTTGTTTATTTTATTTCTCTCTGTCCTAACTATCCTCAATTCTTAGTGACACGTGGTGGCTACAGACAGGGAAAACCTGGAAAAGTCGGGAAATTCTTTGATGTCAGGGAAAACGAGGAAATTTTAGTGAATTTAATCAAAGATAAGGAAAAGTCAGGGAATTTAAATGCTTGACTAATTCTGCACCTAAACATTTAAACAAAAGTGAGAGTTTTTCTGATGTTAACAAAGTGTATTGCCTAGATATTTTATTCTAACATGAGATGGTTGTACAGCGTTTATTTTATAACACATTCACATTGGAACACAAATAATACCTAATTAAATAATAGCGAATTAACAAGTACTTATAAGTATGTTGATGTTTGGTAGCCTAGGATTTTTGAAAATATGTGAGCAATATAGTAAATGAAAAAATTCTCATTCAGCAAGAAAAGTTGTAAAAAGGATAGGTCTGGAATTTTTTTTTTAATGTTGTCTGAAAAACCTGGACAAGTCGGGGAATTTTATAATAAAAGTTTGTAGCCACCCTGTGACAGACATGTATCTAGATATATATCGGTTTTCTACTAAATTTGATAGTTATTTAGGTGAAAACTTATTTTAGAAATCCTAACTCGGGAGGCCAAGATTCAAATCCTTGTGTGTCTCACTAGGGTTGTTACTTTTATATTATATTATTATTATATTATTTATTATTATTTATATTATCACCGCATCTTACTACCCGTTCGGGTTATAACACACGCTAATTTGTAATGGTAGGGTGATTGTGAGATGAAATGAAGGACCTACAGTTTAACGTGGAATCCGAACCACGGTGGAGGCCTGGCGTTCCCCACATTCACAAGATGTCTTGTCAGAGGTGAAGGAAAGGTTTGGAAATCAGACAAATCTGTGCCGGGTTGTTACTTTACATTTGTGGGTTTCCACTTTATGACTGTGTCCTTAAATTAGTTAGTGTAAGTCATGGAAAGTCTGAACAAACAGTAAGACATTATATATTCTTGCTCTCTTTTTTTCTCTCATCTTGTGCCCACATACATAACTTTTCTAATCATCAGTACATAAAATACATTTTCATATATATTTGCATGTATTTGACCTCCAGAGGCATATTTGCCGAAGATATAGTTATTATATGTAACCTCCCAACTTATATAGCATACAGTAGCTGCATGTATCATTTTCCCATGCACCAGTAAATACAGGTAATTTTGATAGACGCTAATAAATATATTAGTATATTTATGAATTTAGAACATTTAACTGCAACTTGCTGTTGTACAGAAGAAGAGGTGAAATGAAGAATTAAATATTTCGGTCTTTTGAAACACTGACCACATATATTCTCCATCAGCCGTAAACCACGTAATGCCTTGTGTGGGGGATGAGCGGGAGCTCTAATGTCTATATGGGGAAAGGGTGGAGCACATAAAAGTGTTACATAATAATCGTTGGTGACCCGGCGGTCTAGGGGTAAGGTGTCAAGACTTCTGTGCTAGGGGTCTGGGGTTCAATCCTCTGTCCCACAATGATTTATCTGATTGCCAAACTCTTCCTTCACCTCTGACAAGACGTGTTTTAATCACAACTTGTGAATGTGTGGAATACCAGGCCTCCACCGTGGTTCGGATCTTACGTTAAACTGTAGGTCCTTCATTTCATCTCACAATCACTCTACCATTACACATTAGCGTGTGTATAACCCAACGGGTAGTAAGACGCGGTGCTAATAATAATAATAATGTTACATAATACAGATCTTATACTTAAATTCTAATCTTGAAAAATAATTTTATTGTTCATGTTTTCACCTTTAATAAACATACTTATAGATAACTTCTGAATATCTGTTGTTGAAAATCCAAGCTTAGTACTTTTTGGTATCACCATGGTATTGCAGTGACATGTTTATTACTCATGGCACTTGTTTGGACTGATCCAATTCACTGACTGCCTCACGCACTTCAAGTTGGATAGTGACTGTCACAGCAGGCTTAATTTATAAGTATAATTGAGATTGAATATAATTTAGATTCCTACTGCACATTCTTTAACACAGGCCGTGATTAATAATTTGTGTTTGTACAAATACAAAAATAATATCTTTAAAAAAATAGACTTGTTCATTGCTTTTTTTAATATCCATATCCAATCATAAAAAAACAGTGGAAGTGTCTCAAAAAGATATTAGAGTGAAATAGAACAAAGCTAGAAGACTCCATTTATGTCAAGGCAAGTTTGAGGAGTCCATCATTAGTGTTATTTCTTCATACCAGCAGCATATCATGAAAAAGAAAGCTTCAAATATCCTTAATTATTTTCAAAAGCTAGGTGTATTTAAGCCTTGTGATAAGTGTGTGTGTGTGTGTGTGTGTGTGCGTGCGCACACATGTGTATACATATATATATATATCGGTGAAACTATTATACACTCGCTATGGTGGCCGCATGGTCTAAGCTGTCATTTTCTCTGTAGACTAGACGGCTGATAATGAGGAGATGAGGTTCAAATCCCAGTCAGGTCTACTGAGGGTTGTTTTTTCTAATTGGTTTCCCACTTTCCCCCCATGCAGATGCTGGTAAATTTTATTTAAATTCTATATTAATCATTCCTACTCCAAAGAGTAATTATAATATATACGTATAGCCTGAACAGATAGTAAGATGGGATGATAAATAATAATAACTACTATACAAGATGTGTTTGACTGCAATTTAGTATACATTTAGTAGAGTGGTGTAGTCAAATTGTATTTATTATATTTATTTTTATTATTTTTATTTAATGGAAAAGGAATGAGGAAGGTAGAATTTTAGAGGTAATCTACCCTCATTTGCATGGAAGGAAAGTATAAAACCATTTAGGAAAGCCCCTCCGAGTACACCCAATTGGTATTAGAACCCCGATTGACGCTTCATTGGCCATCTTAAGGTGTTTTTTTTTTTTTTTTTTTTTTGTTTTTTTTTAGAATGACTCTAGGATCGATAGTGGAATAAATCATGAGTCTGGGTATTGATAATTTGAAGTAAAATTGTAGAATAATTCAAAATATAATTTAGAAAAGTTATTTACCTAGAGGTGTTTAAATGGCTCTTTATATGTTGACAATATAACTATAAAAAAGTTCACAATATTAAGAAAGATGTCTTTCCCCAGCATCAAACATCGGATGTGTTCACTTTAACATCATCATGTAACTACACTACAAAAAAGGGCCATCCTAGTCAGCACATTTTAGTGCCATCTTGCTCTTACTCAGATCGCAAACCTGACAACCATGACATAAATATGACAGAGTTTTGCCTGATGTAACCGCTCATACACATTCTTTGTGTAGTATTGGCCTACTATTAAATATTAAATATTTAGCACCACGTCTTACTACCCGTTCGGGTTATACACTTTAAGTAGGAATTGGGAAGGTTTAATTAGAGGAAGTGAACCCGCATTTGCATGGAGGGGAGTAGAAAACCATTTAGGAACCCCCCGTTCACCCGACCGAGATTCGAACCTCGATCTCCCCGTCCTCAGCAGTGAGCTCAACACGCCAAGTGCGTTAACCAACTACGCCACCGAGGCGGGTAGTATACTATTACTATTTGCAAAGTAATATATTCAAAACTGTACTTTACAAGACTGATAATAATCTTGAAAAGGCTATTACTTTTCAAACATTTGTCTGTATGTGCAGTTAGCCATAAATAATAATAATAATTCTCTTAAATCATTTATATTTAAGATCTAAAATAGATTTTAAGTTATTAAATCTGAGTCCCACTTTAGTATCACAGAAACTTTTCTATGAAATAATGACATTCACTCTTGGTGATAAAAGTTAAGTAACATGGGGTGGGTGGGGGGGGTCAGGCTAAATGCCTACATGGTGTTACATGGGGGAGAGGGGGCCTGAAAAGATAAGACAAAAGTTATGTGGTTTATGGATAACCCCAAACACCAGAATAAATAGAAAATACCACAGGAGAAAACGGTGGCAACTTCGTGTACACTTCCTCGCCGCATTTTGAAACCTGTATGATTAGATTTGATAAAACTCATCCTGTATGTTGTTTTTTATAGTTTGCGATGTTTCGTCAACTCCAGAGTCCTGTGCGCCCACGCCATCCTCTAGAAGACCACGATCCCAATTCCCAAGACAGCGGGTATGGGGCCAGCTACCCCGACAGTGACGAGATAAAATCAGGATTCCAGTGAGTTGGAAATAAACAATAAATTGATTTTAATGCGAGGAAAGGGATGGGACTTTGTCTAATGTATAGAAATAATTACATTAAAATAAACCAAAATCAATCAAACAAAATATAAATGAATTGTATGAAAGTAAATAGTAAAGTTATTCAAACAATAGACAAATTTAATTGAACTTAATTTAATTTAATTTAATTTAATTGCGGATTTATAGACACAGGAAAAATGTTTCACTAGTTTCATTTTTTTTTTTAAACACAACAAAAAACCTTTTCAATTGTTCAACAAAAGGATTTAATTTGGAAGCTGGGATCTCAATATTAATCTTGCTGTTGATAGTTTTGGTCCCATATAAAAGTGGGAGTTACAATACCTCTGTTTCGATACGAGCTATGCTTTTGTCACCATAGGTTCGTGGAACCACTAGGCATGGCTCCAAGAAGATCGGCTGTTGAACAATCCCCACGGAAGGGAAACACTCAGTCTCCCAAGAACAAGAGCCCCACTGTCCGAGAAACACTCTTCCGGAATCTCTCTTCAGGGAGTGATTCTTGTCATTCCATAGACGATGGCTTCCCGGAGATCTTCGACATCGACAAGATGGTGAGCTAATGGTTGTCTCAACAGTGGACAACCTGCATTGATGGTTACATGGTTTTAGTCAGAAAACAATATAGCAGTATTGTTATAATACCAATACAAATAGTGAGTGACGATACTGGGCCTGTTTTTGTGCCTTAGTTTTTTAATGATGCAGAACACTTATTTAACTTATTAAATACTTATTTAAAAATTTGTTGAGATTGAATGGCGAAAAGAAAACCGGTCATGGACTACATGTAAACTGCGAATTGAAACACACATATTTAGGATATTACTTTCATAATTGTCATTACTACCATTGACGAGGTTGCTTGAATACTTACCAGGTGTACTCAAGGTAGATTTTTCTAAACTCTACCTTCCTCATTGCCATTCTCATTTGTGTAAAATATATGGCTAGTCCAAACAATCATTAACATAGATCGCACCAAAATATGGGTTCTATAGTTTTCCATAGCTAAGTGTCAGGGCCACACTATTTGTAAGCTTATTCTGTTTTTCAACATTATTTAAACCTTGGTAAGGTTCAAATGGGTTTGAATTTATTTAATTAGTATGCAAATTCAGCTACATTTCCTTTAAATTCTACCTTAACTGTTCCTAACTTGTGGGGAGCCAAATGGTACTATCCAACCTTGGGCCTGGGCCATGTTTTTTATTCAAGCCTGTGTATTTTCCATACGGCTTGCTGAGCCTGTTGTGCTTCATATGCTTATAATCTATTATGACTAGGACAAGCTCACATCCAGTCCCCGGCATAATTATCACAATGAAAGGATAAACCACATTTCACCATCGATAAATTTTCAGCATTTCGGGATTCGACCCAGACCCTTAGTCATAACAGACTGCTATAGACTGAATTAAGTGGTATAGAACTGGTGCACACACAAATTTTTTTTTTAATGTAAGACTAAATATGTATTACTAATGATTTAATATGTGTGACACATTGATGTTTGATAGTGTGTGTAATAAAACATGTGACTTTCCAGGACGAAGACACGCAACTGCCAACAGGCCTGAGCAGCCTTCTATCTGGTCCAATAATCAAGGATCACAACGGGGTCACTCCTGGCGAGGAGCAAACTGCTGTACGGCCGGCCGAGGAAAGCAGGAAGAAACTGCCCCTACGTCGCAGTCTCTCCATGGTGGAGAACATCTCTCCAGCTGTCAACAAGGTTAGTATCGACCAGGGACATTAAAGTAATTTTCCATTCTGTCACTCATCTGCATTCATCACAGACTGATTTAAGGCGCAGTATGATATCAACTGGCATTGTTTTATTTTTTTTACTGTTTGACCCAACCTTACTTGCTGCCACCTTTAGAGCCCTTATACATGGGGCCACCCTGGCCGTTGCCACCAAAGATTCTGGTGGCGCTTCTATTGGTGGTATGACCATTTTTCTCTTGCCAATATTCGTGCCACCATTTGCACACAGTTTGAAAATGAAGCTAGAACAAGTAGCACTAATTATTTTTCTATACACATCGGTTGCATAGTCACCAAAAGCAGCGAAATAAAAAGTTTTGGGTTCACTCATTTTTTGCAGGACCAATCAACCAAAGGTGTATTTTATACTCCTTATAATTATCTTCGACAGAATCCCAACATTTTTTTTTTCTACGCCTGAGCATTACATCTTTTGATGAGTTACAGGAGTGTTTAAGAAAATCATCTGACTGGTGTGGACACAAACATGAGAAACAGTATTTATCGGTATCAAAATCCGATTTTTCAGCTTCGATATTAATTTCTAAAAACAAAAAAACAAGCACAAACAAATACGTTTCAGCAACAATATGCTTCTGGCTGCACAGAAAGTAGCGCCTCATGGAAAGAGCTCTGTTTGAATGAATGTAATCATTTGATGACGCTGCCAGCTTGGTCTCTCGAAAAATCGCATTGTCCGCCACAAGTAATTCTGGTCGGACCACTAGCGATGCGGCCACCACATGTCTGAAAGGTTACACTTGACTTAATGCAAAGACATGGTGGCCTTGAGTGAAAGGGCTCTTATGTGGTGAAAAGAGGTCCTAAACACACAAGCCTGAATAGAGGCATACTTTCTGTTCCATAAATGTGACATTATATAATAATTTCATCAATCAAACAAAAAGACACTGCTTACTTGAAGAGAAATATCTTCACACTCAAATTATTATTTTATGAGAATAGCAGTTGTGAAGTTTTAAAATCACGAAAACAATCCTGTATTATCTTTAAAATGTGCATATGTTATCATTGTTGTGACTATTAAAAATTAACTTATTTGTTTTAACCATTTGCCTTAATTTCGAAAGAGGAAATTTTCATGTTAATTGTTTAAAAATAGTCTACCACGATGGTTTAAGGTAAAGGTCTCGCCTCAGCACCTGACCTGACCCAGCAGGGATCGACAAATTTTTCTTGAATGATAAAAATCTGAAGTAAGACTTTCTTAAGAGGGAAAGTAAAGCCATCAGTCCCATGTTGAGTGTGACATGTAAAAGAACTCTGGAAGGTATGTCAAAATACCTTTCCTAGCTAAATTGGTAGGCCCTTTCACTCTCATCCATAAAAATTCTTATGTGCTGATATAATCAATCGGTTCAGAAAGTGCAGGTTAAATACCTCAAATAAATAATAAAAGATTTATGAACATTTACAACACATATCAGTGCTTTGAAAACTGTATTCTTGCTGATGAAACATTGTAGTTATTGATGTTTGGTTTATTTATGAATTAAGGAGTTTGTAAGTCATATGATGGGATAATAATTTGTTTAACCAAATAATAAATAAATAAAATATTTTTTCTCTTGCTCCCCTTATGTTTATATGACATGAATTAAAGTATTTGCAGGCTCGCAGTTGTTTGTTTTCACCTACGGCCACCGTCCAGAGCTCATCACCAATGCCTGTGTCTGCGTTACGCTCATTCAAGCGTCCTGAGCCACCTTGCGATAACCTTGAACGTTCCAGACCAAGCGTCGCAAGTCCAGCTCTCTCCACGTTATTAGTGAGAACATATTGAATAGCAAGTCCCCACCATTTCAACGCAGTTTCTCCGAAAATGAGGCTACCATTAAGAACGCTTTACAAAGATGTGAGTTACATTCCCTCAAATAATTGGTGGAGTCAACTGTATTATTGTTTTTTTTATTTGATTTAATTTGAATTTAATTGGTTGGAAAATAAGCATGTTCACCTTTATCAAGTGCGTACTAGAATCCGATACCTTAGCTCAGTCGGTAGCGTGTTTGCCTACTGAGCTAAGAGTCCTGGGTTTGATTCCCTGCATGGCCGAATATTTATCATTGGTGAAATGTGGGTTTACCCTCTCACATTGATAAATTAACGGCCAGGGACTGGATGTTGTGACTTTCCTTGCTTGAGTTAGATTATAAGACACATGAAGCTACGACAGGCCTTGCCAGCTGGTAGTGGAAAATATATGGCTTGAATATAATACTGACCTAGGCCACAGGGCTAAAATCGGTAATGGACGTAAAGTGTGCACCAGAGCTACCATACACCTATAAAACAAACAAAAAACAGGAGTTAACTACAAGCTTTAAAAAGTAGGCCTTAGTATTGAAGAACTAAGCAGACTGATTCATAAACATGTGATTATTGATACCTCTAACGTTCACCTACACCACTTTTTCTCTTAAAATCATTGTGTTTACTAACAACCTGCTCATACTTCTCCATCATGGTCAAATCATCTTGTTATGAACACCAATGAAATCACTTCAAATTAGTTTGTTTTATGAAAATGTAAATTTCCTCCCTTTTTACTTAAATCTCTAGAAAATATGGAAATAATATTTTTACTAAGAAAATAATGAAAACCTTGATGAATATTTTTACAAGTATAATTTTAGTTAGCTTGAATGTACATTTAAACTGGTTTGTTATTTACACATGCATAGTAACATTTTACAAATGGATGATCTTCATCATTAACAACAATTGTTTCCAGCCTGTGACCAAGTCAGTTTAGTAAAATGCCTCATCTTCCTCTAGCCTTTCACCAGTCTTACTCCTTTAATTGCTTCCATTCTTCTCCTTCATTTGCACACCTCCCATCTCTTTCTTGGTCTCCCTTGCGGTCTTTTTCCTACATACTTATTCTCCATGATTCTCTTTGGAATCCTGTCCTTTTCCATCTTCATTACATGCCCATACCATCTCAGTCATGCTTTCTCTACTATCATATATACTCCCTCCACTTCCATTAGTTAGTCCTCCTCTGGTAGGATCATTGAAATAGTTAGCATCTGTATCATGTCCAACTAATCAAGGCAACAACTGCATTCCAAACGAACAGATAATTTGTAGTAAGCATAACCACACATGTACAAAACTGAAGATTCTAGAATCATGTCAGCTGTTAGTTGCATATCACTAATTATATACACAAAATGTTCATCTATTGTATGTTTTGCCATATAATGACCCAAAACATAATGCATTAGAAGCATGAACCATGCAAAATGTTTAAATCAAGTAAATTAAATGAGAAACAAACATCCCAAACAGTAAAGCAAACTGAACTAATCAGCAATACTGCACATCGCTGTGTTGTTGACCTGCCTGTAACTAAAGACGGCTGTGAAAGAATACATTCTATCTATATGCTCCATGGTTGAACCGAATGATATTGTTTTAACATGTATTATGACACTGATGAACATGGCCTTGTTCCACACTGCTGTAATTCTCATAATGTAATGTATTTTGACTGTTACTTCAGCCACTATCCAACCAGATCTAATCGGAGACTTCAGCAAACCTTTCTTCTTACCCCTGATACCGGGACGACATCAAGATCTCAAGACCATAACACCCGAAACTTTGGCAGCCTTAATGAATGGAGGGTTCGCTGACGAGGTAGAATCCTACTCTATAATAGACTGCAGGTTAGTATTCTAATTTTATATTTGGGTGTATTTAGGGGTCCGTGAGCTTGGGTGTTTTCAATCGAGTCGAGATTTTCAAAAAGCTTTCGAGTAGAGTTCAAATATATTCATGATTTTAAAATGTTCAAGACTATATATTTGTTTATTTTAAAAGTAAATTAGTATATTTAAAATCTCACAATTTAAATACAAGATTTTTAAAATATATGAAAATATTAAATACTTATGAAAAAAAAGTCTAAAAAATGCAGTAAATTTATCAATAAAATAATTTCTAACGAGAGCCCGTACGATGCACAATTACCCTAAGGAATAATAAACAAAATATGGAACACTTCAAATTTCTAATTGTTTAGAGTGTCATTCATATTTAAAGAACATGTGTTTTAATATACTTTTTAACATTTTAAAATTATGAATAGGCCTATACTTGAACTCGGGAGCTTCTATAAATACTCGACTCGAATGAAAAAACCCAAGCTTGCATACCCCTATTATTTTTCTTTATTTTTATAAAGTTTTATCATTATAAAATCATTTAGCTATTGTTAAACAAATTTATATGAGAAATAATCAAAGGAGAAATGGCGCTAAATGACTATTTTTATTTAATCATTGAAAAGAGAACAAAAGGGCAAGGGCCCAGTCAAAATGATAAATTAACTAATATTTATCACTTTGCCCTACTGCTTTGGTCACTATCAGTGGCTTATTCTGAGAAAAATCAATAGGTATGCTGTACTCTATAAAAGTTGCAATGGAGATTTGGGGGCGGGGACCCTCAACCACAGTTGTCCGAGAATGTCAAGGAATTATTTCAAGGGATATATTTGAAGATATGTTCATATAGAACAGTGGTTTGCGAACATTTATTATTTCCCTTTAACTATATGCTAACTTAGGACATTTTGAGCCCCCCCTCTGTCCACCCCCTCTTCCACTTCCATATTTTCTCTTCTTTTATTTATCCATAACAATGATTACCGTCCACTCAAAATGTAATAAAATTAACTCCATGGTGTCAGCCAGCATTCAGGTTATACCTACCGAGTGGCTACCAAACTGTTTGGCGAATTAGTGCCAACTCTTGCGGATAGAGGGTGTCATGTGGTCAGCACAATGATGACTCCAGCCATTAAGCTCGGCTTTCTCTACTGGAGCCACTACTACTTTATTCAAATAGCTCCTTATTTATCCACTCTAGGCTTAATCTAACCAGTTCCAGATTCACTGCTTCCCAAATAATCTGGACGCACCGGGAATCAAACCCGGGACCTCTGAGTTCGTAGCCAGAACCTATGACCACTAGATCACATAGGCGGTCCTCAAATTGTAATGATATCTAAATGGTTAGAAATTTAAGTAAATATTAATGTTGGGGCTAAGAGTGGTATGGGCACATTTCTGAATGCTTAAGAGAGACAGATCCTATTCAATTAGCCTAGTGTAATTAAAAGCATACAGTTAGCAATACTCAAAGCAAACAATCATAATAAGAGTAAAATGAAGTGATACATCGATTAAGCGTCCATTAGATCTTGGTTAGAGGGAATCAGGTGGTTTGTCCAACTCACATTGCAATTAAAACTATTTTATAAAGCCTAACTTATCTCACACAATGCTGCTTGGAAACAAACGAGTCTCCCAACTTTACACTAGAGTTTCTGTTCCAGAAGATATTTAGATGCGTAAACTCTGACTAACATAGGATAGGGGAGATTATTGCCAATTAATACTTTACCGCAACGTCATTGATTTATTGCTAAGATATTTACATATATCTTTTGCTGTAAGCAGGGTGCACCCAAGGAGGAGAGGGGCAAACAGGGCCGTTAATGTAAAACAAAAACTAAAAGAACACTATTAAAACTCCACGATCCTTTCTACTAAAGAAAAACAAGAACTACCATCAACAACGGTTAAAGTAGCTTCGTCACCCACCTTCCACCCCCCTACCCCTACTTCCCCACTATATCAGTGCTGAAATGCCTAATTTGAAAGAACGGTTAAATGTGTTTGCCACATACATGATAATACATGTGACTAGAATACTTAAACATAAATCAATGTGTTTTTAATTAGTGTATAATTTAAAGCTTGTTATGTATACTAACTATTATTTTACAATTAATTATATATTTATTTTATGTATTTTTACTTAAACTATACTAAATTAGCTTAATAAATAAACATTGTGATCTTGAATCTTTTTTCAATAGTTGGCACAATGCTTAGCTTGCTTCATAGGAACAGCATGACCTGGGTTGTGAAAACCCGAGTTCATTGGCTAATTACTTATGGGCGAGCGGAAAGGAATGTTTTACCTACCACCCCCTAGACTTTGGGCAAGGTCATTAGAGCCTTCCTAGCTCTCCTTGCGATTTTCAAGTAGCAAGCCCTGGGTGCACAGTAGAACCTTTTGGAAGAAGAATTATTTAAAACACAGTATTCTTGGAATATGAACCAATATTAGTTTTAAAATTAATAATTCATTACATGTATATTTATTAACAATTTAAACATTAGTGTTTACACAGACAGCAAAAAAAACAACTAGTCCATATAATTTTGGGTATGCGAATACATCACTGGTCACTATGTATAATGCCAGGTCATTTTTCATATTGACCTGGTTAATCACTCCTTCCATTTTTTTAATATATATATATATATATATATATATAAATCAGCTCTTAACTCCAAAACAAAAAAGTGAACTCACCACTTATTTCCCAGTTCATTTGTTGTACATAATTGTTAATCTGTAGCTAATTGCTGGTATCTTGTTCGCTTGCAGGTACCCTTACGAATTTGAGGGTGGTCACATCAGAGGGGCCAAGAACATCTATACCAAAGAACAGATCCTAAAGGAACTGGTCGAGAACAAGAACTTAATAGAATCATCCTCTGATTCGAGTAAACGGAATATCGTAGTATTCCACTGCGAGTTCTCTTCTGAACGAGGCCCCAATCTGTAAGTCGAACTTGTTAAGGATTTATTTATTTCATCACTATTATTAAAATGAATTTATTCTTATTATTAGTGATGGGATCCTTGAATCCTTAGGGATATTCAAGATTCGAGGATTCGAGACTGAAAAAAAAAAGTGAAAGTTGTTTTAAAGCTCAAATACTGCTTATTGGTGGCTTGGAACCATTCATTATTATAGGATGAACTTAACAACCAGGCCCCAGACCAGTAATTTAACACTTAATTGAATGTATGAATGTTATCATAATGGATTATAAGAAAGAATGTTAACATTTAGCTACTATTTGGATTTTCTATCATATTACCATATTTATATTTCCTCTTGTGTTCATAATTTTTTCCAAGATTCGAATTCAAATTCGATATTTTGGATTCAAAGGTAAATTGGACATTCTGATTTTTAAAATAGCGGATTTGGCCCTATTATTATCATCATCATTATTATTATTATTATTATTATTATTATTATTATTATTATTATTATTATTATTTTATTAATGTATCAATTTCACTCAAATATCTAATATAGTTGTATTGCATTGGAAGAACCTTTATTTGGAAAAATAATTTCTACTTTCACATTTGTCATATCAGTGGCAGCAGACTTTGTGTGTGTGTGTGTTTGTGTGTGTGTTTGTGGTGTGTGTTGCGCGCGGTGCGAGCAGTGGGGCAAAGGAAAGAATCAGAAGTTGTTTTTTTTTGCTCCCTAAGCCAAAGAAGGTTTGGAAAATTTTTGAAAATAATTTTCCTTTAGAAGCTAGTTGAAGTTCAGTGCTTCCTTCTCTGCCACTCATCCAAATAATTATATTTTACATTTGTGTGTATTGCAGGTCTTACTGCCTAACTGGTCTTTCTGCAACAAATATTATGTATGATTGATAGTAAGGTTATATCTTCTTGTTTATTATTTTTATTCCCTTCTCCTTATTTTAAATATGTTTTGGTTTTTCTTCTATGACGACGACATATTTTGGTGATTTTTCACTATCTTGTTTGTATTAAATATGATTGATTTTACTTCATACTATTGAAAAGTTTGTGAAATTTTACGGTTTTATAAGGAATAATTTTTAGTGAGATGATCATCTCCCTTATTCCTTATAAAACAATAAAATTTCACAAACTTTTCAATAGTATGAAGTAAAATCAATCATCTTTAATACAAATAAGATTTGAAGACGGTGAAGAATCACCGAAACATGACGTCGTCATAGAAGAAAATCCAAAAGTATTTAAAATAATGATAAGGAAATAAAAATAATAAACATGAAGATATAACTTTACTATAAATTATTATTACTCCTTACCAAATAAACATGAACATTATTAGATATTATGTTAAAAAAATGTGATTAACAAATATGAAAACTGTCATTTAAATATACATTTATCTCATAAAGTGAAAAGAGGTTTTCTTCATCATAGAGATAAATTATTATAAAATAAATGCTGTGGCATAAGTGAAATGATTATAATTAATTTTCAACAAGATGGTAGACAATGTGATATGATTGTTTATATGACACTTAAAAACAACTGTACAGACTAAAATGGGTCAGTAAGTTTCTGAAATTACTACACAAGTGAATATATATTAACTGTAGGACCAGAATTATATATTTATGTTTAATAATATTACTTCATTGGAAACTTGGAATATATTATATTTATACTTGAGGTGATATAAAAAGAATTTTTAAGAAATATTTAAGATTGAACAAATAAGTTTTGGAATGGATGAAATTGATTCTTCCGTATCTACACTGTGTTCACATTTTTAATTGTCATACACTTAATCATGTTACATTGTCTTCCATCTTGTTAAAAAATAAAAATCCATTTTATTCATTTTACTCGTGCAACAGCATTTATTTTGCATCAATTTGTAATAATTGGTCCTAATTTTAAATATTTAAATTGCAATTTTCATATTTGTTAGTCATCTTTATTAACATCATAATATTTGTTGGCATTAAAACTTCATTATATCAATCTCAATACAGTAGAGGTTTGTAAAATCGACATTCGTGTAACTCTACATACACACGTGCACACAGTTGCTGGTGCCAGTCATCACAATCCAAGGTCATTCAAATGTATAACTTCTCAGTTTGTTTGTGTAACTCGAGTGGAACAGTCGGGATGTGTTGTTTTTACAAGTGCTGTGTTTGTTAGTTTTCCAACTCAGTAACGTGTTATTTGAATCAATACAATATTATATGTACAGTACTGTACTGCATTTCTGTATATTATTACACGTATGTGTTTACAACATTATATTAACACGTAATATATTGTACTGTATGAATATTACTGTTACTTTACTGTGATTCATCCTGGTTCAGTAAACATGCATCTTATGCAAGTTCAGTCGTAAAACTCATTATTTATTAGGCATGTGCAAAATCCATCTTTTCAATTTGAGACAAGAATATAAAAAGTATCGAGGAACCAGAGGTGAAAATTTCCTTTGAAAGTACAAAAATGTAAATTCTGTTTTATTAGATTAAAAATATACTTTATAAAGTTCCTTTTTGACATTTGAGCGAGTGCTTGCTTTAGATTGTCTTATAGTTCATTCAAACACTTGAGATATAACTCATACATATTTTAAATTAAACTAATAAAATAGTGATTGGTAGTTACAATGAACACCATTTATAATTTAATTTTGTAGTTTAAAAGCTTATATTGTCAATGTTTATTTAATATTGGAAAACAATATTTATAACAAAAGTTTTTTAATAAAGGCTGTTTTTATGGGAAGAAATGCAGCCTATTTTTGGGTTACTACGTATTATTGTAAATAATAAATTCCCGGTTTGGTTTTTAATTTGTTAGGGCCATTATTTGCTGCTTCTTTTTTAAATTTCTCGAATTTTCAAGATATTTTCGAGTCTCGCACATCCTTATTATTTATCTATAACTGACTATCTGATATTGTATAGAAACCCCCTGAAAAATACACAACACACACATATAATATATATATATATATATATATTATATATAATATATTCCATAAGTGTTAAATGCACTTTATTAGCATGGAGAGAAAATGGAAAAACAAGAAGAATAAATCATATGCTGAAAATCTTCCCTGGATTCTTGGCCAAGATTTGAAATTAAACCTTCCTGTCACCACTTCCTTGTTAGTCTGATACCTTACTTATATCACTGGTGAGCAAGATTGTGCACTTTGCAAGCAGCATTTGTTGTTGCTAAACCGAGCATGTTTCTTGTTTAGGTCCCGCTTCCTGCGCAACATGGACCGGGGACAGAACGAGGAGCGCTACCCTGCCTTGCACTACCCTGAGCTCTACCTTCTTCACGGCGGATACAAGGACTTCTATGAGCAGTTCAACACCCTCTGTGAGCCTTCTTCGTACCGCCCCATGCTGGACCCTGACCACGAGACTGACTTGCGGCACTTCCGAGCAAAGTCTAAATCATGGAGCGGGGATGGCCGATCTCGTATGGCTATGCGCAATAGTCTCAAAAGGCTTGGTTTATAACCACACTTTTTCTTTCAGGTGGGGTGCATAGAATTGTTTTTTATTGTTTAGAGGCAAGATAGTGAACTAAACACACAAAGGGAAAGGAACCCTTAATCTAGCAACGTAATGGAAAATTTAAAATTCCGGGTCTTTACAAATTTCACAAAGAGAGATGTTTGTTTTTTCTAGAGGTTTGCAAAGTTTTATAAGGTTCTACATTTCTTAAAATCATCAATTTAATCTTAATTTAAAAGATCTATATTTGGCTTTTACAGTTACAATTACAAATTAGTATTTTAATTGAATGATGCATATTTTTGTTATAGTGCTGAAAAAGTCTTTAAAACTGGTTTGTCTGAATCTTTGGATGTTTTGATGAAGATATAAAATCCATTATTTTCTCAATGTATTTTAAGATCTTTGTGATATTATTGCTAACATTATTTATTATTTGAAAGTTTTCTCCTTTGCCTCCAAAAATCAAGTCTTGCCCACCCCTAACTGGTGCAATGTCAATTTTCAGTACTTGAGATATAGAATGTACACATATAAATATATATTTACCAGCCACATCTTGTTATCCTGATCAAATAGACCTACTTCATAACATATTTGTCTTTGTATTATTTTTTATTTGCTTGGATATTTCAGTATTTTAGTTAAATGAAGTATGTAGGAAAGAGATAGCAAGGGAGGCTAAGAATTAAGTGAGAGGGACATATAAAGAAAATGTGCAAGTGAAAGAATAATTTTTGGGAAAGGAAGATGGAGGCATCAGACAAAACTGACCTGACCACAGGCTGGAAACAGTTGTTGATGATGATGATGATGAGTTAAATACTGCTGTCTAGCTAGAAATTTAGTCGTTAAAGGGGTTAATTAATTCTGTAACAACCAGAGCAAGTGTGACCATTTTGTGTGTTAGGAAGAAAGTATGGTGTTAGATCGATGCTACTCAGCATCCATAGATATGTGATAAAATGTAATACAACTATCTTGGGAATAAACTATAGTTCTTTTCTAAGGGTAGTGAATACTTAATTTGTATTATGTCCCACAATCCTACCATGCAAACAGATAAAATTGAGCATTTTTTAAAGATTCAAGTAAAACAGACGGGTGTTGCGTAATATTGTCGGGGACAGGGGTTTTGGACAGTGTCGTATGATGCTAGGGGAGCTTACTAGGGTAAAAATATGTGTTGCCTGATTATTTAATGCCCTTAATGCAGTGGACAAAATGTGTGGAATAAGTTGTATGAGTGTTTTAAAATTAATATTTGTAAAGTGCTTGTTTTGAAAGTTTTGTAATTTTATTATAATCAATGCAGTTTGTTAAAATCGGCCAAGAGAGAAATATTTAACTAATGAAGTACACCCAATGTGCCGTGTTGATTAAAACATGGGTAGAATCTTAGGAAAAATGGAAATATATTATATAGTTTTATGAAACATATTTTTTAAAGAATAATTTTTCTCAATTGTTTGGCCATTTTTAAACTTCTTTGATTTAAGACAATGCAGTGAAAACTAGTTCATTTTAATCAATTCTAGGGATGTGCAAAGCTTCAAAACTTCAAATTCACTTTGAAAAAGATATTAGCTTCAACTTCGCTTTGAAAAAATTTCCAATTTTGCTAATTAAAATATTTACGGCTAAAATAATGTGTATGAAATAAAGTGCATTAAGCAAAATATAATATAAAATAATTAGTAAAATGAAAAGATTGTAGAAAACGAAACACAAATAAAAGTAAAAACATAAGTTTTTATTCACTTCAATATTTATATGCTCTAATTGCATCTTCCTCAGGAAGTAGTAGTAAAACAGCTAAAATATTCAATCAAGTTCACTAACTGCCATTTTTAGGTATTATATACATTGCAAATTAATGTTCATATGAAATAATCTTAACTAATAGAATATGTGCTGTGATAATAACTTTATATATAGGATTAGAATAAAATACTACAAACAATTTTTCAATAAAAAAGTCAAAATTATTTTAGTTTATAAAGTTTTATAAATAAACACAAAATAATTTTTTCGAAGCTTAAAACAATGTACCAAAAATATTTGGACTTTGATTCATCTTCGAGAATATTTCATAACTTCATATTAATAATTTTATATGCAATTAAATAAATATTATGTAATTGTATAAAATGAAGTACACACAATAATAATAGTAAAAACCATTATATTTTGCTTAGTTGACTTTATTTCAAACATAATATTAATAATTTTGAGATAGATCTAAGGGCAGATTTACTAATATGTTTGACTAATCTAATGATAAAGATAGAAGAAAGGAAGGAAGATGACAAACATCTTTGTGCATTGAATTTCATCAACTGTTTTATTTGCCCTTAGGTGGGCCTTATGCACTTGTTTTTGCTCATTAGTCTAACTTTACTTATTTTAATTTTTCATCATTTTGTGCCAACAAAGTTTTAACATCTGTCTTTTAAATTGGAATTGCATTTTGGAATTTTTTAACATCTTTTGTTGTTTTCGATAAACATGCAAAGCTGATCTTTTAAATTTATGTGTAGTTTGGAAACTACTCGCTTAAGCATGGTTGTTGATGACAAATATGATTTTATTCTCATTTTTAAAAGCATAATGTGCAATGCTTCACTTAAGTTTATTTAATTCCTTGAAATGTGTTTATTTTTTTTAATGGCAATATTCTTAAATAGTTATAAAAATGCCTAAAAATGGACTCACTTCGGAAGGAAAACAACAAAATAGTTGCATTATATTAGATAGATTTCATTTTACTTTCTGATTGAATTTCTTTGTCACTGCCATTTTATTTATGTTTGTGTGCCTTTTTAAAATGGGTATCCTAGCTATGTCTTAATTGTTTGCTAAGACTTTTTTTTTCTACATCATCCACCTTAAATGTTGAATTGTAAGGAAAAATTACTAACACTAATTGTTGTTTATAGAATATGCTAAAGAAACTTTTTTTAAATTATAGAGCTCTCTCTACACTGAAAATACAGTTGGTTTTTGCAATGTCCATTTCCTGTAAAGTTCTATAACAGGCCACTTACACTTTCTTATTAAAAACAAGATTTTAGATTTTCTTAAAAAGGGTGTGACCTATTTTCAGGCTGTTATCGTATTTTGAATTGTGTTCATTATTTTTTATTTAGCATAGAAAAGAAGAAATATAGTATATAATTCATTATATATGTGTACTTTTTTATTAAGTAGTTAAGTTCCAGTGCAATCATTCAGGAGAATACACAAACAGGCCAGTTTGAGGGTAAATGGTTGGTTATTTAGTTGACAAGAGTTAGTTTGTGTACATTTTCCAGAATAATGACGCTTTTGGTTTTTATTATTTTATTTTGTTAGTTAAGTTAGAGCTATATTAAAATAGTGTTGTGGAATAGAACAATTAACATTATTCCTTGTTTTGAAAGTCTCTGTTGTATAGCAGAACATGTGGGTCTGCTCTTCAGGCACATAAAACTAAAATATATCAAAATTCATAGTTGGAACGAGAAGTTTTCAACTGGATCTTGAAATTGTTTCTTCATTACATAGATTTATATAAATATATATATAGGCTCTAGTTGTTTTGTTTATTCAATCATAACTAAGAATAGTCATAAACAATCAAATAATATTAGTTACATCTTATTGCTGCAAATGCTGAAAACTTCATACTGCAAACTATTAAATACATCAAAATCACCATTTTATGTTTTGCAATCATTGAATATACTTGGCATTTTGTTAAACTCGCGGTTGATTGTGTGTGTGACCTCTGCTGAATACATGATCGTCTTAAGAACATTTGTTTTGAATTTGGTCGAGGTCAAAGATCTATTAGTAGATTTGATGATAAAGTGAGTGGTATACATTTTAATATAAGTGTCACATCTTTCAATAATAACTTATTTCATGTAAAGCATGAGGAAGTATCATTTTAGCTCTTATTACTATTATTACATACATTCAATACATTTGAAAATTCCATGCTTCCCCTTCAAAATCATTTTCATAACAAGTGTTTAAAAAATTGGATTGTTTGATAAATATCATACATAATACTTGAAAATGTTGTGTAGATTTTGCCTCGGTTTTTAAAATTGTTTATGTTCCTTATAGCTAACACGTTATAGTTAAGCAATGAAATAAAGTAACAGTAAAACCAGTCCACACTAATTTAGCTCTAATCATTGCCTTAAAATTATGTTAATCTTCTAAATTAATCAACTTGGCTATTTGAAATTTAATGATGCCAACTTTGGGGAATACATGTGGTTTTTTGTTTAAAGTACGTCAATAGTCTGTTTTATAATTTGTATACTCTTGCTTAACTATTAGTCAAATTCATTTATGTTAATATTGATAAACAAATCAGTTGGAAAATAATTGAACCAAATATATTTTGTTCTTGATTGCTTTTTGTTTTTTTATGTCTTATTCTCAACCAAACTTTGTTGACTACTATGTATGTGATTGATTTTATGATTTCTTAAGTTTGTGATTGGTTGCCATAACATTGTTTTATGAGTAATAAAACATTTACTAAACAGAAGTGTATTTTTTTATTCTTGAAAATGACATTCCTTTATGAGACAATTTTATTCTTGTTCAGGATCAGAAACTATACTTTAAAAGTGGTATGAGAGTTCTGGTGTAGTGTTACTGTCCAGCCCTAACTCCTCGTTAAAGCTTAATTTGCCCTTTGATGTATTTTCTTGGGGAAATGACTTAAATACTTCTCCCATGGCCAATTAGCCCTAATATTAGATACACAATTATCTTAAAACCAGAATATATATTGAAGAGCAGTTCCCTGCATTAAGTAGAATACTGGCATACCCCACACTTAGACAAACTACTGTCATATATGGGTGGACCTAACAATTTGTAACTAAAATAAACACTGTAAACCTTATATTTTGGAAAATAGTAAGAATACTAATCAATGGACACGGATGCGAATGGAAGTGTCATGTCACTATGGTGTTGCATCTGCGAAGCAAGTACAAGTTTGGGGCAATTTTGAAATTTCGTAAGTGTGAAATGTCATAAGTCCGGGTATACTTTTACAAGAATCCTCATCACAAAGTGACAATTGATTTACACTATATTACCTACCAAAGTTGTATTTTAACACCTAAAGCCAAACATACTGTGATTTGAATGTTACAACATTCACACATTTCCAAAACTAAACAACCTGGGGGTAGTAAGAGATGTATTGTTTGTATAGTTTATATAAAATAACACTTTTTGTGCCAAAATAAATAAACTATTACTTCATATTTGAAAGATGGTAAGAGTAACGGTGAATAGAAACACATAAAAGGAACAAAGACAATATGGCTTTTACAATTAAAGAACACAGCTAACACTTTTACATTGCTGCCATTGGACAAAGAGGTAATAATGGCTACCTCCTGAAGAAAATCGATCATTATCACCCAATCCCCCGACCTAGGTTTCATTTTATTGAAACTAGATCGGGGAATTGGGCTGTAACAATTGACTTTCTTCAGGAGGCATCCATTACCTCTTTATCTAAAGGCAGAGATGTAAAGTGTGAGCTGTGTTCTTTATACTGTAAAAGACATAGACATATTGTGTTTGTTCCTTTTATTTGTTTCTATTCACCTTTCCTCTACCTTCTTCCAAGTATAATACAATTACCTCGTAAAGCAGAAATATGTTTTCCTTACAGAGATAAACCATTGCTTCAGTAGATTAGAATAGTATGTTTAAAAAAATAAACTTAACAGTTATTGAATATTTGTTGTGTACACTCCATTTACCCTGAAAGGTAGCAGTCTAACCTCAATGGATTACACAATGACCCTGTATTATAAGGTTTACTATAGTGAACAATGCAAGATATGATTGTTACCTTACAAACTTGATCAAGGTTATTTGGAATGAGCATAGGTTAAATCATGGTTTAAAAAGGAGGGATAGCCAGCACACTTAACTTGGTGATACTGGAGTAGAAATTGTTTAGATAGAACACACAAACACATTTTTAAGGACAAGCTTTCACTTTCACAGACAGCTTCATCAGGTCAAGAGAGTAGATGAAGGGTATATTGCGGAATTCGACAAGGACTATTTTGTCTCAAATTGTTTTTGTTAAAATACTTCTATGCTCATGACATATTCAAGAACTGTTGAGATTTTTTTTTATAAATGCAGAAACATCTCTTTTTCATTTTTTGTTATATAAATGGAAGAAGCTACAGGAAGGAGGGAAATAAAACAGTAAATTAAACAAAACTTTTCTAATGTTGAGATATTTTATTAGTTTGGTCAGAAAGGTGGTTTGTCATAAAAACTGCTAAAATACTGAGCTTAAATTGTCAAGGCACACCATTAGTTTTTCTAAGGAGAGATATCACCAAAAAAATTAGTAATTAGATGCTTTTTAAAATTTCAATAGGCCTATCTAAAATTCTTCTAGCCTAGTTGGGTTATTTTAAAAAATAATGTTAATCATGGATTTCAAAAGATTTATTTTTTCTTGCTTCTTTTCGACTTTCCCCTAAACTCTGCAGCAATGAGAGAGCTGTTATAGGTCAATATCCCTACATGGCAGGAAAGACACATTCACAAGGCAGTGGCAGAAGTTAAAATTTTAAAGAAATATTTTAGTTTGACAGCAATTAAAGTTTGAAGGATGACTTATATTCAGTGCTTGGCAATTTAATATTTTTATCCAGGCTATCCACATTTAATTACAATACCTATGCGGGATGAAGAAGGTATAATTTTAAGGAAATTGTGACCACATTTACATTAAGGGAAATGGAAAAACCACCCTCGGTATACCCGCTCTGGATTCAAATTCATCACTGGCAAATCAGACAAACTTCATGCCTTTCCCTCCTGTGGCCTGTACTACTAGGTATTTAACAAATGATGCATTATATTAGTATTATAACAAAACAAAACAATTGCTGGCCAGAAGGAAAGAATAGGAGTTTGTTTAAGATTGATTGAAGACCCATCTGGATCTAGTGTTAGTTGATAGGCCAGTTCCTTTGCAGGAATACTTTTTTTTAATCTATTTATGGAATGTGTGAGGTGTAAAGTGGTCAGGGTTTTAAGCTCTTAGCCCTTGACCATTTCATTTACATATTTGGTTGCCATTGTTTATTTATTCTGTTAATTTAATGATATTCTTGAAACACATAAATTCATTATTGATGTAATAGGCTTGCAAGTGCCCAGTAGTTATAATATTCAAAGACTTTTATAAACAGTTATATATCATTTTATAAAATTCCCCAACCCCCTTAAGTTTATTAGAAATTATATTAAAATAATCAATATACTGAGAATTTCACCTCTACTTAATTAACATCTGTTATTTACCTAAGTTTCCTCACCCTCACCCGTTTAACAACCCCTGATTGTCTACCGAAGTCTATGACTGCCATGGACTACACCAAAAAGGATGGAGTAAGCGACTTGTTAGAGAGGGTAGACTTTTCTATAAATTAGAGCAACCATGATTGTGTTTCAAAACAATTTGTCTAGAATTCACCACATTTCGACATATCCCTTTAGCAAAACTTTTTAAAATAATGACTTATAATAAATAGCTCCACAATCATTTTATTTTATAGAAAAAAACTGTGCTTTTTTTTAGACAAAAGGTTAAAGTATTTAAACAAACATTGTTCAATGTCATGGGATTTAAGAGTCACAAGATTGATTCTAGAAATTACCTAAAAATATATCACATTATATTTAATCACCATCGATAAAGTAAGGGTTCAAATCCAGAATGGAAAAAAGTAGGATATAAAATTATACATACTTTTCCTAGCCTCTCTTCACAAAGTGTGGGTTCATTTTCAATAACCCCCGTCTACTCAGTAAGATTGTCGTTAATTAACCTTCTTAGATGTAGTGATACAATAAGTTAATCCCATCAGCTCTTCTAATAGCATATAGCCCGGTGGGTATTATGACGCAGTGATAAAAAAAAAGTTATTTTATTTTGTGTAGTCTATAGATATAATATTGATCATAGCAAAGTTATTAAAATTGGTAAATATTGCCTATGAAGCACAAGATTGGTATAATGAGTTACACTTTTAATTAGAAAGGTTGGGTTTTAATTGTGATTTTTTCTAACAAAGGCTTTCTGGTGAGAGTACTTTTATTCTATTGTGAATATCAGAGATATATAATAACAATTCATTATAATACAAACAAATGTTTAGTCTCAGTTCAACTTAACCAATGTAATTGGTGGATTAACATATTAATAATTGTATATAAAATATGAAAAATATAACCTGTTAAACAAAATTAAATTTCCTTTAATGTATGCTGTATTACCAAGTGAGATTTAACACTTCGCCGTTTATAACAATAAGAGACACGTTTGTTCCATAAGAGCAATCAATGAACATCCAGATTTGTCCACTCAGTCTCAAGCAGACAACAAAACTGAGCGTCACGTTTTAATCAGTGTCAAAGTAGTGTGTAATTGTTCCTCCATTTATATATAGAGCTCATTGCACGGAACGAAATTGTATTGGCAGTAATAATTTTGTTCTTGACCGCTGAAACTTCACCTGTGGTCTATCCTGGACAAACGCCTTGTAACAAAGTTGCTCCGTATGAAATGCGCGAATGCAAACACTTTATGAAGGAATAAGGAAAAGCAAACGTAAAGTCGTATTGCCACAGGAAGAAGTTATTACATTCAAAATATTTATTAGACCTACTGTCATATATTCATGTGTTCCGCAGCTGTTGAGTTTGACAGAAAGTGTAGATGTTGACATATATAAAGTAACTATAGTATACCTTTTGTTAATTTCGGCTACTCAATTTATTTGGTGTGTTTTAAAGTTTGTTTCTGTGGACATCCGAACACAATAAGGAAGCGCATGCGTGAATATTTTTAAATGATAACAGAACGTTAAAATTATTTCAACAGTAGATATTGTTAGTAAAATAAAACGCTATCCTAAATTTAAATGCCGTCAAGAGTTAGGTTAAACCGTTGGTTGGGCATTATTCAATCAAACCATTAAAATCTTGCCGCACGCTAACTAGGTTAGACAATAAACTCATGCCGCGAAAATCTTTCCATTAATTCCTTTTCGTTTTGATCATGCGCCTCCTACTTGATCTACCTCTATCATCCCTACTCTGTTCCTCTCCCCTCAAATTCCACCTCTAGCGACCAGTATCGATCTGACAGCCGCGGGGAGCGGTTGTGTACCTACAACTCTCCCGCCCAGTGCTACATGGTTTGTATCAAGAATTGCAAGACTGTGATATGAAACGCTGTTAGCGTCTCCTCCAACCCCATCATGGCCTCGACGGAACCCGACGCCAAGGTGCCACCACAGATGGCAGCATGTCGGATGTTGAGGTCTCCGTCCCACGAATCCGTCACCACGGACTTGTCACTGTTCTCCGTGTCGTCCATCGCCTCGGAGGCGGCCGCGGTGGTCGGGGGCGGGCGAGCTATGAGGCTCGTCAACTTCAAGTCGTACAGTGACGCCCACCTCATGGTCCGTGGGCCGAGCCCCAACCCCGACAGTCGGGGGCAGAGCACCTCTAGGTGAGCACGCGGAAAATACCCGCATCCCTTGGTTTTAAAAACATCTTTGTCTTCAAGAGGTGTGAGTTCAGGTGAGGTACGGGTGGTCTTTGGTGCTAACAACTCTTAGCTTGTGCTGGGAACTAAGGGGACATTTAAATATATGTTGCAAACAAGAGGACAATCGTTCATTGCCCTTAAAATAAATTTAAAAAAGAAAATACTGTTTCAAAGATAGTTTAACTAGACGTTGGGTCCAACTACTGGACAACTTTTAAACTTGACGAGGTTTGTAAACTTGTATAGGATTGAAATTGCGCAAAGAATGCCGGAATCTTTAGCCCTTTATAGGAGTAACTTTTTCCAAGCACCTAGAGTTGACACAAAGTCAACAAGTCATTACTTTAACTAGCAGAAATACTTTAATACATTAAGTATCAGAACTACTTAAATATAGTAACTACTGGAAATACTTTCATAATGCTTTAATACATTGAGTATCAGAACTACTTATTATAGTAACTACTGGAAATACTTTCATAAATTAACACGTGGAACTAGTTTACTGATTAACTAGCAGAACTACTTAAATATAGTTAACTAGTGGAACTACTTCAAAAACTTAGTCAGCGGAACTAATTTATTCATTAACTAGCAGAACTACTTAAATATAGTAACTAGCGGAGCACCTCTAATTAATTAACTAACGTAACTAATGTATTCATTAACTAGCAGAATTACTTAAATGTAGTAACTAGTGGAATTACTTCAATAAACTAATTAATGGAATAACTTTAATAAACTACCTAGTGGAACTAATTTAATCATTAACTAGCAGAACTACTTAAATACAATCTAGTAGAGTAACTACTTCAATGCAGGTTACTTGACGAGTGCATACACAAATACTATAAATTCAATGTATATCTTGTCTGGAATGGAATCAGGGTTCTTCTAACTTGTGTTCGGCTGCTTTTACCATATATTTATGTGTTTCCGTAAACAATTTTATCATATTTTATCGAGTAATCTAGAGCCTTGACTTGCAGTTCTTAGAGGTTCCATGGAGATCTGGGATCGACTCTCGCGTTTAGTATACTTGTATACAAGTGGTTCGTAGATACTTCAATCAGGATGTTCCAGGTGCAAGCAAAGCGTTAATTACATATTTGTGTAGATATTATTAGTTGTAAATTCAAAAATAATTGGGTCATTAGTGCCTGGGAACAAGGGAACTTCTCCTATGAACCACGTTTTACCCCCAGTTCGTACTATCATCATACTTAAACTAATGTGGTAATGATTAGGATATAATTGAGAGTAAAGGTACCAGCATTTTTGTGGAGAGGGAATGTAAACTAAAACATCACTTAGTAGGGCCTAAGCTCAACCAAGATCCGAACCTTTACATTCTCCGTCACAGCCAAGTCCCTATATTTCACCACTAATGTCTTAGACAACGTGACCACCCATACGGATAGGGCCAAAAACCAAAACCATGTACCTCAGTAGATTTAAATGAAAGTCCATGTATGGTCGTAATAAGGCCGTGTTCAGATTTTAATGTTCCACTTCATCATCAGGTTAAATAATATTATCCTCATCGTTGGGCACGGGGACTAAACAAACAACACGCACGTATTGTCTGGTTTGTCGGTGATAGGGAGGTTGGGGTTTGAATCCCTTCCCTAAAATATCCCCTCCCCCCCCCACGAACATGACGAGATGGTTATTAAGACTCGGGGTCATTAAAAAATAAAGTCGGGTTTAGTGACAGTCGTGCGACCTTGACATTTCCACACACGACATTAAACGCGGGAAGAGAGAGAATGAGGGTGGCGGCCATTACTCCGCGCCCCACCCCTCTATTCCCCTTTAAGAGGACACGGTTCATCCTCCCCTTCCCTTGACACTGTTGGGTCGAAAGGGGGGTGAAGGGGTAGGGTGACCTTTATTTCCGTGGCTTCACAGCAAAGAAAGATGGTGCTCTCTCAACAAAACTTATATTTTATTTCTAGATTAGACCGTCCCCGTATCTCAGTGGTGAGGGAAACCAGATACAGATTTATATGAAAAACTGTTTTGAATCGAGATAATTCCTTAAATAATGTTTTATCTCTACTTTCTCATATCAAGAGAAAGTATTGTAACCGTAAAAAAACATATCCTTAGATTATGATGTTTCCAAGTTGAATGTGAACCTGAGCCACAAAAAAATTGGGTTTTACAATTTTTTTCTGTCTGTCTGTCCCTGACTACGGATCCAAAATGGTTTGATGGGTGTTGTTCAAACTTGATTTTTAGATTTTATAAGGCAATAGATCGGACTTTTTTTTCTAAATTTTGACTCTATTCCTCAAATTGATCTGTGATTTTTGAATTACAAATGTTTCGAAAATGGCTTTAACGATTTGTTTTTTACATTGCTATCAGGGGACATGACAAATAAAATTAGCCTACTTTGTTCGGGGAAAAGCTTGTTAGGGTAGATCATGATGATTGATTTTTTTATTAGAATATTTTTTGAATGGCTGTAATGGTTCTTAAAATGGGTATCTGTTAAATTTGTTACGTCATAAATAATTATAAATGTTTAATTTTCTTAAAAACATTCATTTAATAGTAGCTCACTGAACACTGATTTTTGAAAAATTTGAAAATTGCTTTAACAATTTTCAAATTATTTTAATTGTTAAATAATACTTTATGTTGATTTTTATATAATAAATTAATTTAAGGATAGTTTACTGATAAAAGATTTTTTAATTTGATTTTTTTTATAAATGGATTTTAAGATTCAGTTTAAAATAGGTATATGATAATTATTTTTCATGATAAATAAGAAAATATATATTTATTTTTAAATAAAAATAATTTGAGGGTTGTCAACTGTTAGTTGAATTTTGAGAATTTGAATTTTTTATAAATGGTCCAACAATATTTTAAATGTTATAAATAGAGAGTATTTTATTGTTATTAACAAGCTATTGTGTTTGCTTTTCCGAGAGAAACTTTCCTAGGTTAGTTTACTGAAAAAATATTTATGAAAATTTTGTTCCAAACTAAAATACACTACATGAAAAAGTTTGTGCAATTATGTCGTACAATTTATTTCAGATATGGATTTATCCTATCCAGTAGCTAAACCTTTGGAGTTGCGGTTGTATTTGTATTATGGTAGGAAATAACAGGGGAAAAAAAAAAAATTTTGAAGTCAAAATTGATAAAATATTCTAATTTATTGGTATTATTTATTGGTGTTAGTAATATCTATCAAAAATTACTTTTGCACATAACTTTAGTATTTACGTATAAATATTTGACAACTGTTTCAGTAACTTTTATGATTATAAAAGAAGTTCCTTGATATTTTAAAAGGACTGTAAGTTAAGTTACTTTGTAATTAATATAATAATTTGGTTCCGTATCTAGAAAGTACACGCCGTGCATCACTTAATAACAAAGGTAGCTCTCTATAGATACATTTCTCTCTCAAAATATATTTTATTCAACATCAAAGACATAAAGATATAGTGAGTACTAAACGAAATGGATCCTCCTACGTTCAGTTTAGTAAATTCTCGCTTCTATCTTTTCCTTCTTCCATTGAAAATATTTGATTGAATAAGTTAGAAGGCTAAAAGCTTTTACCAATACCGGCCTCTGACGATAACAAGCACTCGAGCAATTTCCTGGAGTCATGGAAACGTCACCCTTAACTTCCCCCCACCCAAACCTCACATTCACAGTTATAACTATATTATAACTATATAAACCTTTGACAATGTCTTCAACTGGAGGCTTGATGGTGGGTTATTCTTTGGGTTGTGAGGGGCGTGGAAGTGGTAGTAATGACCTTGAGGAGAGACATATTAACAAAAAGCAACCCAAAAAAAGCAAAAAAAATCACAGTAAAATTATCTATATTAATATATAATTTATTGTTCAACTATCCTATAAATTGCATAGTAATTTAAAAAAAAAAATCCATAACGTCATCCCGCAATCGAGTTATATCGACCAAGTGGCCGCAATCTGTTGGTGAAGATGGTGCCAGCTTCTGCAGATAGAGGGTGTTGTGGGATCAGCACAACGAAATCTCCAGCCGTTAATCTCAGTTTTCTATACCACAGCCGCTACTTTTTCATTCAAGTATCTACTCATTTGTCCTCAAGAGGTTGAGTCTGACACTGTTCTAGACACACTGTTTCACAGAAAAGCCTGGAACCACCGGAGATCAAACCCGGGTCCCCTAGAGCCTTAGCCAAGCCATAGTAATTAAATAGACTCAAATGCTATATCAATTTATATTAAGACTCCTTATGTGTTTTATTTTTTACCAGGTATATTTAATGTGTGGTTTCTGAACTACCATATGACTTTTAGACTATCTGAACTTTAGAATAAATTCTTCACTCGGTTCCCCAGCCGTTAATTTATCATTGTGAAAGGTGAAACCCCTATTTTACAAAAATATATGTTTCAAGCCATTCACCGAACCATTAAACAACCGACGCCGTGAGATATGTATTACACTACATGTCATACAGTTATGTAATGCATGGCTGTATCATAAACAAGTGCAAGGGGCACTGCATTCTTAAACTACTTACGCCGTGAGATATGTATAACACCACATGTAATACAGACATGTAATCTAGGTTGTATTATCAACAAGTGCAAGGGACACTGGATCTCACTGAATTAAACTAATGAAAACATGAGCTGTCCTAACTAGTCTTATTATTCTACCTTGAATATTGTCTAACATAAACACTTACATAGTTTAAACTTTATGTTAATTTGGTCAAGGATGTGCACTTTCTAATCCTATAACTGTGTCAGAACCCCACTTACAAACCAATTCAAACTGAGACAACCATACCAAATATCCAACATCTGGGTCAGGAAAATCCTATTCTAGTACATGGATAACAGTATTAAGCCCACACACAACACATTATACTATTATTGAGCTAGCCCTACGTCGTATCAGTGTATTTTATTACTAATGGCCACGAGAACTAGTGATGGGAGAGGTTATATTCACCAACAAAAATCGTCAACTTGCACAGTTATAAACTCATAAATCATACAAACAGTCGTACCAATATCACCAAGTTTTAAACCAAACGACACTTAACTAGATTATACCGTCACTTTATTTCAGTTAGTATCATGTCTGCCTGCTGAGTTCAGGGACCAGGCAAGAGATGATAATCTATTCCCATGAAATTATTTATGATACCTTTAAATTACATGTTAAAATAATGGTCTGGGGTATGATTGCAATATGCATCCAAGAAATAATTTTGAATCAGTAGTTATTGGTGGTTTAATCACACGTTGGAGTTTTAGGACACTTTACTGGTTACCTAAAAAAAGAAGTTAGGTGTTTGTTCATCTCGCAAATCTGTTGTGTCACTTTGACAGGTAAGATCTATTTACATCACTTGTCAAAGTGATAGCCCATATTTGATAGGCGTATACGTACGACTTTTTTTACATAATATTTATTTCTGCTAGAAAAAGTCAAAATTGTCATAAACAAACATTAATAATTTTTAACACAGATAAAATCTAACGTTATATAACTGTTGTTTAGCTATTTACATGTGGTATTCGACGTTAACTTTCTGAACCGACTGATTATATCAGCACAAGAGAATTTCATGAGCAAGAGCGAAAGAGCCAACCAATATGGTCGGGAAATGTATTTTCACATACCTTCCAGGGTTCTCTTACATGCCAGAATTGATATGGGACAAACGGCTTTACTTTCCCTCCAAAGGAAGAGGTACTACGGATTTTTATCGCTTGAGAAAAATCCGCCAGCCCCGGATGGGTTTGTACCCACGAGCATCGGGTCTTGAGGCAGACTTTACCTTAAGATCACTGAGGTCGACTGTAAGATTATAAAGTTGCTAGAAAGTGTCACTAATCTATTAATACGAAATGTTCCGTGTATTTAAGGTCTTCCAAAAGAAATCCCCATTCCTCCAGACACTCCATAGCAGTGCCTCCCCAAAATATTTCCTCGCTTACACCTTCCAAGACCTTGGTCCAACTCCAACTAGTGGAGCACCAATTTCAGTGGCTGGGTAAAATGATTTTCCACTTTCCTTCCACAAAATGCTGGTGGATTAATTCTAAAATGCTTCCTTTCTCATTCCTTCCTCATTAAAGTAATTATCATTTATGCGTATAGCGTAAAAAGTTAAAACGTGTTAATTAAAAACAAGTATAAATGTTCACTCCACATTTTAAAAAGCATTTAATAATAATCTGACCTCTTCTGTGGTCTAGTGGTCAATGGTCTGTGGTTCAATCACTGACACTTCCAGAATTTATTTTTTGAATCAGTGGGTCTGAAACGGGTTCAAAATCATCCTCATTAGGACAAATGAGGAGCTACTTAAATAAATAGGTAGTGTATCCGGTCTAGAAAACTGAGATTAACTTCAGGAGGACTCACTGCGCTGCCCATGCAGCCAAGCCATGAAGTTTTATAATAATCTAAAACAAACCGCGTCAGAGAGAGAAGAAGAAAAAATTATAAAAATATCTATAGCTTCAAGTTAAAATCTGTATTAATTGGTTTATTAGACGAAGTAATTTATAAGAAATACAATATTAATACATCACAGTGGCACTTCACATAACCCCCTATCGGGACCACCCTCACAATCAACCCTTGCCTCCTGATTTAGATTCGTTATCAGCCCTCTATAAATACAACCTTCTTGGTCGTTCTACTGTTCTAGGTTGAGTTGACTTAGAATTAGGGTCGCCTATCTAGTCCTGAAAATACCCAGTTTAACACACCCCTACCCTTCAACCATAATAGAAGAAACAGTAAGGGCACAACGTGAGCAGCTGTTGTCGTGCTAATTGCGTTGGACAGGGGCGAGTGACACGTGAGTGTGTGTGTTGGTGTGTGTGTGTGTGGCTTGAAGCGGAATAAAGGGAGATCCAGTTAGTAGACGAGGGAAGTTTTCTGACCACGCCCATATTACAGAGCGTCTCAGTGCGTTAGCTGAGACCTGTCACGTATCAAACATCAGTTGAAACCTGTCACTTAACATACATACAATACAATTTGAATAGAAATTAACCTTTAAGAAAATACAAACATATTTTATACGGTAAATGTTTATATCATTTTTCTATTTTAACAGTGTTGTTTTAATATATTTATCAAAAGAGACAGCTGAAGGTACCATGACCTGGTGTATGAATCTGTGAAAGTGGATCTATTAAATTTTTTAGCTGTCAAATAAGGTTCTACCTGTGAAAATTGGACTAGCTCAGTCTTACAGTGAGAGAGAGAGAACGTATTAATATTAGAAATATCCAGAGCCAGTTACCATCTGTCTAAATCGTTTGACCTAAGAGATTTCGTGATTCAAATCCCAGATAGGTGTCTCCGTATTAATGTGGGTGCGCTTCCTTCAAATTGTTATTATTATTATTATTATTATTATTATATATTATTATTATTATTATTATTATTAGCACCGCGTCTTACTACCCGTTTGGTATACGCACTTACGCTAATGTTTAAAGGTAGGGTGATTGTGAGATGAAATGGAGGACCTACAGTTTAACGTGGGATCCGAACCACGGTGGAGGCCTGGCATTCCACACATTCAGGAGTTGTGATTAATACACGTCTTGTCAGAGGTGAAAGAAGGGGTAGCTAATAAGATAAATCTGTGCTGGGACCGAGGATTGAACCCCGGACCCCAGCACAGAAGTCCGACACTTTACACCTAGCCAACCAGGTCACCTGCTTCCTTTAAAACTACCCTTCTGTATCCTTACACTTTAGGATTAATCTCACAGACAAAACATCAGTCTGTCCTTTTCTAGGTTTGCTGATGATTGGAGGTCGGGGTTTGAATCCCAAAAGGTTGAAGTGAAGATATTATTTCCTCCTGAATGTTTTCCTGGCGCTTCCTACCGCAAATGCGGATGAGTTTCCTCAAAATTCATCCTTATCCCTCCCTACCTTACTAGCATAACTAAAATGCGGATAGCCCGAGGGGTAGTAAGCCACTGTTAATAAGTGATAACGCAAAAGCATTAAGAAAATATTATTTCTTCTAATTATTGACTAAAGTTGAAAACATGCCAGAAAACATTTTCATTTCACCCGCCTCACAAATATGGGATATCACTTTGACAAGTGATGTAAATACGTTTCACCTGTCAATCTGAACAAACAGATTCTCGAGACGACTGAAAACACAACTCTTTTTTTTAAGTAACCGGCAGCCCAGATTCATCTCTGTTTGGATATATTGTTTACAATGCACTAGATCTCCTTGTATGGGCTAAGGCGGTGTGGTCCAACTGGTGGCCCGAAGGCCAAATGCGACCCGCTCACACTGAAAATGTAGCCCTAACAGTATCCTGGAAAAAATCTAAAGAAAACCCTCGGGGCAGATGTGAAATATCTAATGATTCAAATAAAAATATGTTTTAAAAATATCTTGATTACATTTTACTATGCATTTATTTGATTAAGAATGATTATATATAATCCTAAGTTTTTTTTTTTTTTGTGAAAGTGTGTATGCATGTATAGACCTATTTAAAAATAAGTTATATATTTGGAAGATTAATAAACATAATTTTGGCAGTAAAATTTAAAGCTTCAACGAGCCAAAAATACAACGTGTATATAAGTATTAAAAATACATGTTTATTAAGTCCTATTTGTAGGCCTATATTAAGTTGATGTTATTAAATATATCTTCGACCCGTGGTGCAAAATTAATATCATATTAGGTCCTTGGGTTAAAAAAAAGTTGGACCACCCTGGGCTAGAGCAAGTTGTTACTTTCATTGCTCTGTCACAGTCTCACTTATGGCTCTGATAAATATGAAAGTGGTAGAGGTATGGACGATACTAGTAATAACATTCAATATACAGCCAGTCTCTGTGATGATTGGAATGAAGGTGTCGCTTGTAGGGCAGTTGATGTATGCATATTCATTGGGGTTGGCAGACTGATGTCAATAGTACCTTCTGGCTCAGTGAGGAAAGCAACTAAACACTCCTCATTTCCTTAGTGCACCTCTTCAGTGCTGCCTAGGCTCTACATTTTATTTTTTTATTTTTTTATTTTAGCACCGCGTCTTACTACCCGTTCGGGCTATACGCTTTAAGTACTAATTACGCTAATGGATTAGGAATTGGGAAGGTTGAATTAGAGGAAGTGAACCCGCATTTGCGTGGATGGAGAGTGGAAAACCATTTAGGAAAAACCACCCCCAGTTCACCTGACCGAGATTCGAACCTCGATCTCCCCGTCCTCAGCAGTCGAGCTCAACACGACAAGCGTTTTAGCCAACTACGCCACCGAGGCGGGTCCTAGGCTATACAGCTGACGATGTTACTGTTGAGGATCCAACAAACATTCGGGTTGAGTATGATACAAACATACAACCGGTAAACGGTCATAAAACGCCAACGTGCCAATAAACCAACTATAGCTATTAACTACAAATTATTCCTCGGAAACATATAGAAACCAGACCCCAGACTATTCATTTAACACTTAATTTAACTGCGACATAAATAATTTCATGGAAATAGATTTTCATCCCTTGTCGGGTGTTGAACTTAGGTCCCTGAGCTGAGCACGCAGACTTGATACCAACTGAATGAAGGTGTTGAACTATCAACTATCGTGTTATTTGGTTTCAAATCTTGGCATATTGGTAGCATTGTTTGTTTGATTAGTTTATGAGTTGATAGATTCGCAAATTGATAATTAAAAAATAGTAATAACATCTTATTTTCTTTCTTTCTTTATGAAATGTGATTCCATCGTCTGCAAGTGCGCCAGTAAAGTACCGCTAGTTTTCAACCTGATTCTTCTAAGGGGCCTGACATTCTACATTACAGGCCAGTGACATTTCTTTTGTAAACAAGTCAAGAGTTTGCTCGAGGCGATCGATATAAATACAAACATTTGTTTGTGAAGTCTCATTAAAAAATTAAACAAAGCAGAAGATGTGTGTTTTTTAATCGTAAAAGGTTAGGTTAAAATAAATTAGAAGTTGGGTATCTAAACTTCAGATCAAAAGAGCGCTTTTAAAAAAACCAAATAAACGAAGTAAGGTCACGTGGTGGCTGGATGATCACGTGCAACCTTAGGATGCAGCTGACAATATGGTGGACATTGTTCCACTTATATTGAAACAATCAATATTGTTCTACCTCCCAAACTGGTGGACTCGCGGTTCAAGTGTTGGACACATTAAGCCTGGTTTACCAATGGTGGGGAGATTGGGGTCCAAATATTGGCACATTGCACTGGACTTATGATTTTTCACTGTGGTTTTCACATCCCATCTATATACTAATGCAGGTGCATTTAATCAAAAATACCTTCATCAATCCTACCTTTATTTTTTAGAACCACGTCTTACTACCCGTTTGAATTATACGCTTATGTACTAATTACGCTAATGATTTTAGGAATTTGGAAGGCTGTGTTTAGAGTAAGTGTACCCGCATTTGCGGAGATGAAGAGTTGAAAAACAATTTGTAAAAACCACCCTAAGTATACACAACCGAGATTCAAACCTTGATCTCCCCGTCATAAGCAGTCTAGTCTAACACGAGAGTAGCGCGTTAGACAACGTGGCCACTGAAGGGGACTACCTTTAAATTAAGTTTTTAGTAACTTTGGTGGAAAGAAAATCACGTTTTTGAATTAGTAGGGCCTGTAGTCCTATAGGGCTTGAGCTTGAATCACTGTCAAAGTTTTGCTGGGCCACGGAAATATGTCGAGTTTTTAAAACGGACCTCCATCAAAAATAACTGGGGACCCCTGGATATAGAACTCTTTCCCTCTCCATTCTTCTCACATGTCCATACCACCTTAGTCGTGCCTTCTCTATCCTGTCCTTGACAGGTTCTTCTTTTACTATTCATCTTACTCTCTCATTTCTCATCCTGTCAAATTGTGTCGCCGATCTTGCTTCTCTGAAGTCTCATTTCACTCGCCTGTATTCTGCTGTTAGGGTCCGACTACACGTAGCCATGCCACACCGCATTTTGCCGTTGGAATGCTATCCGTGTTTGTAGATGCAAGTGGATACAAGAGCCTGCACCGGTGCGGTGAGGACCGTGTAGCCACCTAAAGTAGCCCCATGGCTTCTTTGGTGCTGAGTGACAGCTGATGACTTTGAAAAGTTACCAGACCAAATCATGTATCTCTACGCCGAACCATATGATCTGCAAAATCATGTGTTTAGCAGCTGTCACTCCTGACATTCAAAATTTAGGTTTATACCTAAATGTTGACTGTCAGAAGTCAGTTGTGATCTGTCAGTCTGCACCAAAGAAGCCATGGAGCTACTGTACCACCGGTGGTATTTATTATTATTATTATTATTATTATTAGCACCGCGTCTTACTACCCGTTCGGTTTATACGCACTTACGCTAATATGTAATGTTAGGGTGATTGTGAGATGAAATGGAGGACCTATAGTTTAACGTGGAATCCGAACCACGGTGGCGGCCTGGCATTCCACACATTCACAAGATGTCTTGTCAGAGGTGTAGGAAGAGTTTGGAAATCAGATAAATCTGTGCCGGGACTGAGGATTGAACCCCGGCCGCCAGCACCACCGGAAATAAATGTTCGAGAGCTTCCAAACGGCAGTTCTTTCACAGACGTTGCACGTGTGACTCTCTAGTAATTGTTTCTAACATTACGTACTACAGGATAAACAATATTATATATAACAACTTATTTAACAACAAACATTCTTTTTCTTAATTATTAACTAACATAAAACTTTATTCTTCGTAATTAATAGCTAACTTAATTTTATGAAAATAGGTGAAAACCTATGCAAGTAAAAATAAAAATACAAACTTATTTTGTAATAGAACTCGGTCTATAAAGAATATAAAAATTGTTTTCTTTTTTTAGTTACAATAATCTTACGCTTGGTTTAATAAAGTAAATTAGTTAAAAATCCTACGCGATGTTATTGTAAATAAATTCCCTCTAGGTGTGGTGCGGGTCGGCTCGTGTAGTCATAGCTTAAATCCTGTTCCGTCATTACCCACGTTTCTGCAGCGTACGCTGCGTATAACCCTGACGGGTAGTAAGACGCGGTGCTAATAATAATAATAATAATAATAATAATAATAATAATAATAATAATAATAATAATAATAATGCAGCGTACGTCAATATTGAATATTAAATGTATTAGTAAATGACTAAAACCATCACTTTTCCGTTTCTTGGTGTTATTTATAAACAGTATTAAGTCTGACGTATAAACATTTATTAATGAATTCTGACTGTTATTAGCTTTGTAATCTACCTTAGTATCAGATGGAGGATCATTTTACAAATTTAAATAAATCAAAAAATAGACTCGCCGCTAATTTTTTTTAAACGATTTAAAAGCATTTTTACTCGTTTCATTAGAAATAACAAGCCGATGTTTTAAGCGGAACTGAAAAGTAACGTAACAATCGATACTGTATGTCAGTTCACTCCTGGAGAGTGAAAATACTCGTGGTGGGGGAGTGGACACTCCTATGCACGTGACTGGGAATCGATCACCACCCTCTCCATTCGACGTCAGACAGGCTTAAATACCATCAAACCTACAGGTGATAAATGTTAATATGTCTAACGCCAGGCGTTGAGTGTCTATTAGTGTTAATGTTCTATACTAGGATTATGTAGGAAAGACAATACAATGATACTGTAGTTACAGAAGTTGGGACAGAACATTTTTACGCGGGTTCCCATTTTTTTTTTAATCAACGTTGAAAAGATTCGAAGCTCAGAAGACAAAGAAAACTGAAATTGGCCAAGCATGTGGCGCTTAACCCAAATGGGTCGACTGAGATTTCCATGAGTGGGAGAGGGGGCTCCAAAAAACAAAGTCAACAAAATGTCGAAGCCCAGAAGACTTTGGAAAACTTAATCTTTCAGGTAGGTATCCCCTAACCTAGATCTATATATATATATATATATATAATTTCCTAACGTGTATGTGCCTTTCCGTATCCTCCAGAAGCCCCTAGACGACCTAGAAAGATGAAACTTTGCACTTTTACAGAATAGATAACAGAATATATTCTATAAAAGACGGATTTTCAGGTGGGTTTTTTCGATTCTTTTTTTGTTTGATTAATAAAAAGCCTTTCGTGGACTAAAAGAACGGAGTGAGGGGTTTTCGTTTTCAAACTATATTAAAAAAGATAATATGCATCCTAATTATTCGAGTTTAGTTCGCCTGTCGCTTATATACTAATTTAGTGTCAAAATCTATAAAATAACACTAATAATATTATAGTGACATGTTATCAATGTTGGCTACAAAAAAGAACACATTCAATCACACACATTTTTCAGACGCAGATCAATATAAAAAAAAGCTAAAAGTTGATTCAATTTGATGAAAGATTTTATGCTCAATACATTTTTATTTGAAAACTCGCTCCTACAGTTACTGGAATTTGTAAATAAACAATGTTGTCGTGTTTTATCACACATTTAAAAAGTTGTAGTCGAGCGAATAGATACACAGACATAAATGCAGAAAGAGAATGGTATAAAAACAGACATATATTATAAAAACAGGCACAGCGACATATGAAAAGAAAGACACAAGCTGACATATAGACAAATGAGATACTAAAAACCATATTTATGAAATTGGGGATACCTAAAAAGAATCGCCAAATATATATATATGCTAAAATAAAAGCTAAGACCAAATCTCCGCCTTGTGAATTGTCCCGATTATTTTTGGTTGAAGGACATTACCAATAACTGTAATTAAAGAATAAGAACATACAAGAATGTTGATGAATTTTTTATCTAGGGTGACCTGGTGGTCTAGGGGTAAGGTGTCGGACTTCTATGCTGTCGGCCGGGGTTCAATCCTCGGTCCCGGCACAGATTTATCTGATTTCCAAACCCTTCCTTCACCTCTGACAAGACATCTTGTGAATGTGGGGAATGCCAGGCCGCCACCGTGGTTCGGATCCCACGTTAAACTGTAGGTCCTCCATTTCATCTCACAATCACCCTACCATTACACATTAGCGTAAGTGCGTATAACCCGAACGGGTAGTAAGACGCGGTGCTAATAATAATAATTTTTTATCTCTCTTTCTAACCATTTATAAAACTTTTGCATTATAATAGTATTGTTCCTATAAACAATCTCTCAGTATGTGGGCTTAGAAAGATTATTATATTACCAAGATAAACTCATTGACCGAGTGAAGTCAAACGCTTGGACCCATTTTAATGAAATTTGGCAGGGATATTCTTTTAACTTAAACCAAACGATGTATGTATAGGGTTTTCCGATCTTTTATTCGTTTAAATATGGCGGTAGCTCAAAAGGTTTTTTGTTTAATAACCATATCAAGTAATTTTAATGCATTTTTTCTACCACGACGTATTCCCGTTCGGGTTATACATATATGTACTAATTACACTAATGTGTTAGGTATTATAGATATTTAATTTAAACTTAGTGCACCGACATTTGTTTGGAGGGAAATTGGAGTACCATTTAGTAAAACCACTCTTGATGCACCTTACTGGGATCGAACCTCAAACTCACACTCTTCAGCAGTCTAGTTTATTGCGAGGTGGGTCTCAAAGCAACTGATCGAGTACCTAGGGCATATTTACTTAAAAAATTTGAAATATGTTGTGAGACCAGCGTTTTAAACCATGTGAACAATAATAATTATTATGATGGATTATATAGCAACGTTATTATTTTGGTTAGTCATGATTATAGCCGCATCTAAATATCATATTCTTTAATTTGAAAACTCACACCTTGGCACGAATAATTATTATCTATGAATATTATGTATTTTTGAATATAGAATTAATTTATTTTCTATCTAATCTGATCAACAAGGGAAAATATTTACTACAAATTCAATGAGAAATTACGGGAGATTTTCCAACTTGAAACATAATAATATTGTAACAAGATTAGTGTTTAACAGTGGGACCAGCGTGGTCTCATTGTTTACCCTAGCTGCGCTCCTTGTTCTCTCTGTCTCCCTCCTTGTCTAGCAGGTAGGCAGCGACATTCTCACTTGGCTGGGGGATTAGAGGGGCCGAGGGGGTGCGGGGAGGAGGGCGGAGACAAGTCTGGAAGGGTCGGGACCCATTTTATTCTGGACTCTTAACTTTAGAAATTGAGGATTCCAGACCCTTCGCTGTCACCACCCCTATATAAACAAGCTCAGCGATAGCCGTGCAGATTCAGTTCTTGGTTCTCGACTGATGAGTCCGGGAGTCGCCAGTGCGAGTGTGTGGACCAGTGTGGACAGTGTGTGAGCCGGGAGTGGACCAGCGAGTCCAGTGTGTCAACCAGCGAGTACAGTATTTGTGTGGCGCGTGCCAGAGTAGTGTGTATGGCACTGGGACCTGTGGCGGGGTGCCGTGAGTGTAATTAGCATTGAAAGTAAAATTACAGTGAACGAACGTTTTTAGAAACTGTTATTTGGATATTTAACTAGTTATTCAGTATTTTTTTAACAAGCTGTTTACTTGACTTGATGTAATCCTATTTAATGTTTTTTTATTTGTGTATTGATCTACAAACAATTGCCTGTATTACCTTAGTCAGTGAACTGTTTAGTTATAGTTAATCCAGTGTAATTTTATTTTATGTATTTTCATTTGTTTATTAATTTAAAGACGATTATTAGAATTACTTAACTAAGTGAACTACTCAGTTATAATTTATTCAGATTATTCTATTTATTATGTCCTTATCGGTTTATTGATTTAGATAATTAATTTGACTACCTAATTTGTTAAATTGTTTAGCTGTATTTTTAATTCTGTTAATGTTTTTAAGTGGTGTTTTTAATAATCAAAACCTTGAATATTCCGTGGGCATTTTTTATTCGTGTTTGTTTGGCAACCTACCCCAATATCTCTAAAAGAACTCGTGGTTCACACTTTCACGTGTGAACGGCCTGTGACCCTCCCAGGTCACGTGTGCCCCCACGTTACATTGGTGTCAGAAGTGGGATATTGGTGGTGTGTCTGCTTGATGACAACGAGAAAAATGGCTGCGGATATCCAGGGTTTAACGGCTCTTATTCAAGCCATGGGAGAACAGAACAATGACAGGCTGGACCAAATAGCATCGCATACTACGTCGTTGAACAACAAGATGGCGGAACATATGACATCGTTGAACGCAATGAAAGAAGAATTAAAAACAGAGATTTCAACTATAGAGGGTAAATTTACGTCATTGCAGAGAGAGATGGACACCGTCAAGAACGAAATGGAAACTAGATTTGGACGACTACGAGAAGAAATGAATCAACGTTTAAGCAGCTTGTCAACTACAAGTGAGGGTAATGTCACTCAACTTCCACGCAGTTTCGAGATCAGTGCCTTAGAAGGATCTCGTACCGTAGTTAAACCATCTCCATATGATGGACAAGGTACCTGGCGTGAGTATCAAACACAATTTGAAATTGTGGCCAAAATCAATGGCTGGAAGATGATGCAAAAAGCCCAGTATTTGGCAGCAATGCTCCGGGGGCCTGCTTTGGCGGTGTTACAGAACCTCTCGGAGCCCACCCGACTGGACTACGATGCCTTGACGTCAGCACTGGAGCTACGATTTGGTGACAAACACCTTCGGCATCTTTACCATGCCCAGTTGAAAAACAGAGTTCAAAGACCCAACGAGTCCCTGGCGGAACTGGCAGCTGATGTTGAAAGATTGTCACAGCTGGCCCTTGAAGGTTGTCCTGCTGATACACGTGATGTAATCGCCGTTGGTGCGTTCCTGGACGCCATTTCAGACAGTGAAGTTCAACAGACGGTCAGAGTTGCAGGTCTTCGAACTATGCGAGAGGCCTTGGCCAGAGCGTTGGAAGTAGAGTCGGCCAAAGTTGCTGCAAGGGCCACGCGGCGTGTGGTACGGAACACACGTTTGGAAGAAGGAGATGTGGGTGCTGGTGTAAGTCTGGATCAGCAACACTTCCTGGATGAACTCAAAAGTATAGTAAAAGAAGTTAAATCGATCTCTAAGGTTCAGAACGCTCCACGCGGCCCCAATTCTAATAAGACGACCCAACTTGAATGTTGGAACTGTAATAAAGTTGGACATCTCCGCTCCCAGTGTAGAGAAAAGAGGATCAGTGAGCAAAGTGGCTACTGGAACAAGAATCAACCGGAAAACTACTGAAAGCTAGTCTTAAGGAGCGAAGACCAGCTGACTCCACACAAAATGCTCCTACGGTTGTCTTCAATGTGCGATCGCTTGGAAGTGAAGACGATGCTTTTTTGGTGGAAGGAATGTTGGATGGAAAAGCATGCCAAATGGTTGTGGACACGGGTGCCAACGTCACATTGGTCCGACCCGATTTCACCGAGTTAGTTCATCGGGAACAACGAACAGATAACACTCTTCAAGGATGTGTAATAAGGACGGTAACTGGTGATTCTGCACCAGTTTTGGCAAAAGCACAAATTAAATTTAATCTAGGAAGCCTGCAAGTTGAACATCCTGTGTATGTTGCCAACATTGAGGACGAGTGTATTCTTGGTTTGGACTTCCTGCGCAAATTTGGCTGCTGTATCGATTTAGGTTCGGGAGTTATAAGAACACCTGAAGTAGAGGTTGAAATTGTATCTCGGCGGTGTGCGACCTCTCCGGACGATTTCCCAGTGGTCTGTAAGCGAACAACCATCCTTCCTGCGAACAGCGAAGTTCTGGTTCCAGCGGAGTGTAGGGAAGATTATGGTCGGCACTTTGGACTAGTGGAGCCAGTGAACGGTACTAATAAGCTGCCATTAAGTGTGATAACTGCAAGAACACTTTTTTCAAACAACAACAAGAGCATTCCAGTCAGGATGATAAATCTATCTGACAAGCCATGGGGAATCAAGAAGGGAACTATAATTGGGAGATGTTACCAAGTATCTCAGATAACGTTGAGGGGAAGTTCGATCGATAAAATAACTCCTACCATAAGCGATCTACCTAAGCCCTTACAAGAGCTGGCTGAGCGCGCTTCAGAGCATCTAGACGCTTCCCAAGGAAAACGAGTAGTCCAGCTTTTAATGGAGCATAGGTCTGCGTTTTCCTGCGAACCTAGTGATTTGGGCAGAACTAACGTGATTTGCCACAAGATTGATACGGGAGATGCGTCACCTATCAAACAACCTCCAAGACGCCTACCCATGTCTACGAGTGTTGAGGTCGAGGAAATGCTAAAGGAGATGATGGAGCACGATGCGATAGAGCCAGCTTCAGGACCATGGTCATCACCTGTAGTTCTTGTCAAAAAGAAGGACGGCTCCACGCGATTCTGTGTAGATTACCGCCGCCTTAATGATGTCACTAAAAAGGACTCCTACCCCTTACCTCGAATAGACGATACCTTGAACGCAATGGCAGGGGCCAATGGTTCACAACATTGGATATGAAGAGTGGTTTCTGGCAATGTGAGGTCGATCCGGCTGACCGAGAGAAAACAGCCTTCTCAATCTACGGAAAGGGTACTTGGCAATTTAAGGTGATGCCATTTGGTCTTTGTAATGCACCGGCTACGTTTGAACGCCTCATGGAACGTATCCTGCCTCTAGATAAATGCCAAGTTTATCTGGATGACATCGTGGTAACTGGAAGTACGTTCGAAGAACATTTAGAGCGCTTGAGGACCGTGCTTCAGAAGATAGCAGATGCCAATCTCAAGCTCGTTCCGAAGAAGTGCAATCTATTCAGACGGAAGGTTAAATTCCTTGGACACGTAATTACTGCAAAAGGGGTGGAAACAGATTTAGAGAAGACGGAATGTATCCGAAACTGGCCAAGGCCAAAAGATCGGACCAAAGTACGAAGCTTCTTGGGACTATGTACCTACTACCGTCGATTCGTACCAGGATTTGCCAACATTGCTAAGCCTCTCCACCAGCTTACGGAGACCACAAGGAGGTTTAATTGGACCCCAGAATGTGACGTAGCCTTCGACACTCTAAAAAATGCCTTGTCCTCACCACCGATTTTAGCATTCCCTGAAGAAGATGGTAAGTTTATATTGGACACTGATGCCAGTGACGTTGGAATCGGAGCGGTCCTTTCTCAGGTACAAGATGGCTCTGAGAGGGTAATAGAATACTTCAGTAAAGTGCTGCTGAAGCCTGAAAGAAACTACTGTGTAACAAGACGTGAGTTGCTGGCAATAATCAAAGCTGTTGATCATTTTCATCACTATTTGTATGGAAGGCAATTCCTAATAAGGACCGACCATGCTGCTCTCCGCTGGTTGTTGAGTTTTAAGAAACCTGAAGGACAGATGGCACGTTGGATACAAAAACTCCAGGAGTACGACTTCGTAGTCCAACATCGGGCTGGACATAGTCATGGAAACGCCGATGCGTTATCCAGAAGACCATGTGAGGAACATGGCTGTCAGCATTGCCAGCGACGAGAAGAAAACGAATTAGAAGAAGGACAACCAATGATAAGACGTACTGGATTGCAAGAGGACGTCGCAGACAATGGACGAAAATTCTGGGGCGATGAATGTCTAAGAGAAGATCAAATGAAAGATGACTCGATACGTCCATTAATAGAATGGAAAGAAGATGGATTTAAACCAGGCTGGCAGGACGTGTCAGGCCTGAGTCCAATAGTGAAGAGTTATTGGGCTCAGTGGGACTCCCTCGTAATGAAAAATGGCGTCCTTTATCGAACGTGGGAAAGTGCAGATGGTCTGCGCAAGAAACATCAGTTGGTATTGCCAAAGAATCGAGTCAAAACTGTGCTGGAAGACCTTCACAACTCACCGGCTGGAGGGCATTATGGCGTAAACAAAACACTCGAGAAAGTAAGAGACCGATTCTACTGGTTGCACTGCAGGGATGACGTTGAGAGCTGGTGCCGGAAATGTGACGTCTGCTCTTCAAGGAAAGGACCTAGGACTAGAGGAAGGAGCCGAATGCACCAATACAATGTAGGTGCTCCCTTCGAGAGAATAGCTGTGGATGTGATGGGCCCGCTTCCAGCGACAGAGAAAGGAAATCGATATCTACTAGTTGTGATGGACTATTTCACAAAGTGGCCAGAGGTAATACCCATTAAAAATCAGGAGGCAATTACAGTAGCAGAAGCCTTGATCGAGAATGTATTTAGCAGATTCGGAGTTCCCCTGGAGCTACACTCCGATCAAGGACGTAATTTTGAGTCTTCTGTATTCCGGGAAATGGCCAATCTTCTAGGAATAAAAAAAACAAGGACCACTCCTCTTCACCCCCAATCGGATGGGATGGTTGAAAGACTGAACAGAACCCTGGAGCAATACCTGTCCATGTTCGTCTCAGAAAATCAAAATAATTGGGACAGTAGAGTTCCTTTGTTTTTGTTGTCCTATAGATCAGCTGTCCATGAGACAACCGGAGTGACCCCTGCAAAGATGCTCTTTGGTCGAGAGCTTCGGCTACCTTGTGACCTTTTATATGGCCGTCCTGAGAACCTTGTTGAGATAACTGAACAAGAACACACCGAACAGCTTCGCGATACTCTGGCAGAAGTACACCAGTTTGCAAGGACACGAATCAAGATTAACAGCGACCGGATGAAAACACGATACGACCTCCGAGCAAACGATAGGAGCTTTTCAGCTGGAGATCTAGTATGGCTATACAACCCACAGAAGAAAAAGGGCATATCACCAAAGTTACAGAGAAAATGGGAGGGCCCATATGAAGTAATTAACCAGATAAACGACGTGGTCATCCGTATTCGACGAGGAGCAAGAGGGAAAATGAAGGTCGTGCACATCGATCGCCTTGCTGCATATCGGGGAGAAGAGTCCAGACTTTGAGATATCTGTTCGGGACGAACAGACTTAAGGAGGGGGTGGTGTAACAAGATTAGTGTTTAACAGTGGGACCAGCGTGGTCTCATTGTTTACCCTAGCTGCGCTCCTTGTTCTCTCTGTCTCCCTCCTTGTCTAGCAGGTAGGCAGCGACATTCTCACTTGGCTGGGGGATTAGAGGGGCCGAGGGGGTGCGGGGAGGAGGGCGGAGACAAGTCTGGAAGGGTCGGGACCCATTTTATTCTGGACTCTTAACTTTAGAAATTGAGGATTCCAGACCCTTCGCTGTCACCACCCCTATATAAACAAGCTCAGCGATAGCCGTGCAGATTCAGTTCTTGGTTCTCGACTGATGAGTCCGGGAGTCGCCAGTGCGAGTGTGTGGACCAGTGTGGACAGTGTGTGAGCCGGGAGTGGACCAGCGAGTCCAGTGTGTCAACCAGCGAGTACAGTATTTGTGTGGCGCGTGCCAGAGTAGTGTGTATGGCACTGGGACCTGTGGCGGGGTGCCGTGAGTGTAATTAGCATTGAAAGTAAAATTACAGTGAACGAACGTTTTTAGAAACTGTTATTTGGATATTTAACTAGTTATTCAGTATTTTTTTAACAAGCTGTTTACTTGACTTGATGTAATCCTATTTAATGTTTTTTTATTTGTGTATTGATCTACAAACAATTGCCTGTATTACCTTAGTCAGTGAACTGTTTAGTTATAGTTAATCCAGTGTAATTTTATTTTATGTATTTTCATTTGTTTATTAATTTAAAGACGATTATTAGAATTACTTAACTAAGTGAACTACTCAGTTATAATTTATTCAGATTATTCTATTTATTATGTCCTTATCGGTTTATTGATTTAGATAATTAATTTGACTACCTAATTTGTTAAATTGTTTAGCTGTATTTTTAATTCTGTTAATGTTTTTAAGTGGTGTTTTTAATAATCAAAACCTTGAATATTCCGTGGGCATTTTTTATTCGTGTTTGTTTGGCAACCTACCCCAATATCTCTAAAAGAACTCGTGGTTCACACTTTCACGTGTGAACGGCCTGTGACCCTCCCAGGTCACGTGTGCCCCCACGTTACAATATAAATCTTAAGACCGAGGGAGCGAGGCTATTGTTCACAGAACTAATAGCAAATGATAACTAAATGGTTGTTTATTTCAATACCGGGGTGCAAGTAAAAAATGCCATTGAAAGTAAAATCTCGATATAAATAAATTAAGTATCAATACCTTTCCATGTTCCTACTTGAGTACTTGAGTTTCCTTTGAAGTAGCCTACTTGCCGCGAGCTCGCAGAATCTCGAGATTGGTAAATATTTGACAAGCTGTTCCTTCTATTCCCAGCTGCTGTTTCACACGGGTACAATGTGTCCAAAAAAACTGTTTTTAAAACCAGAAAAGTAATTATGAAAGGCTCTTTGAATGACACTTCCATTATACTGGTTGATTTCTTTAGAACTGGCGGGCTTTAAGGGGGAGGAGGGGAGGTGGAAGGGGGGATAGAGTAGGGGATGGACGGAAGACCTGTTAAACTTTCATCCTATGAAGTATTAGTATGGTATTAGTAAGTGTGAGAGAATGATGGAAGGGGTTAGGTCTTTTAGATTACGGGGAAAAAAACATTCAGCTTGAAACTAAGGTGGTTCCGAGTAAAAGTACACTTTGTAAATGAGCCGGCAAAGAAAGAGGAATGAGAGGGAAGGATTGGAAAGAGGGGGCTTTCAATCACCAACTTCTTGAGAACAGCATATCTGGAGATTAGCACAAACTTGATTTTTGTCGGAAAAGTGACAGATTAAAATTATTAGTCAAGCACATTTCAGCTGTGGTAAAAAGGTGGCGGGCAGACGCAGAAGGCTCGGCGGGCGCCATGGCATCCGCGTTCATAGGGTTGGGGACCCCTGGTGTAAGGACTACCCTAAACCTCAATGAAGAACATTATTATATGTAAAAGTTAAGACTAAAAAATGGGAAGGGGCTTCCCTCGGAATTTCCAAAGCAAAAATATAAGGTTCATCCTCTATTACCTAAACGATATAATTTCAAATTATCTTACTAACGGTAGAGCGTCTGCTATATCGTACTAATTTCAGCCAATTGGTCAACTTGAATTCCGGCAGCGTGCACTGGGGGTGGTGTCACTAGGGTATGATTTTCTATCTCTTCTCCAGGATCTCCCATTAATACAAATTATATTATTTCCAACAAAAATTGCTTTCAATTTTAGCATTTTTAAATATATACTTGCATTTTTTTATAGACCGTGTCTTACATTCCTCTCGGAATATCCGAATATTGATTCTAATGTGCTAGCTAAGAGGAGGGTAAAATTGAAAGGAAATGTACCCCAATTTGCTTTGAGAGAAAGTGGAACACTAATAAAGAAAAAGGCCAACATGGAAGAATGAAGCTGAGTTTGCCAGTAGTATGAATGAGATCTCAGTGTAACAATGGTGTGTAGTGTGTATTTTCGTTGTAAATGGATATGAATACTACTATTTATATCAAAATGATGGACATCAATTATTGTTTGTAAATTTATTATGATGATCTCATCACCTCATCTTACTAATTAACAGCACGAGAGGGACGCCTTAAACAATTTATTATTATAATTAAAATGTTATTACTGAAATGTAAAACTAAAAAAAAAAAAGTGTCAAAATAAACATTTAGTACTTCCTATATCATTTGTTTACTTAATATTATTTTATGAATATTTAAAGCTAGTGTATTTATAGTTATATATTTATTATTAATTGTTAAAGGAATTTAGGAGGCGTTTATTTATTAGTAAAAGAGAAAAGGAACTATTTTATATGGGTTTACATACCCGTACATGTATATTTAATGGTTTTTGTAGGCCTTTTATGAAAACAAGTTTAAGCATGTATTCTTTTTTTTTTTTTAGAAATAGTCAAAATAAACACACATTCCATTAAAAATAGAATTAAATGGGGCATATTCAATCGAACTACAATATATTTAGGATAAGGTATATTAAACTATCAACTGCTATATCATTACCCAGCCCAACCAATTTATCTTTGTTTACGAAACATCTCAAAAGACGTATTCAACACCTTAGCTTAGAATCATTTGGCCGATAATACAAGATACCAAGACGTAACAAATTCAATCACTAAAACTCATATTATGATGAAGCAATATTTTTATTCGCTCCATATGTTGACAAACTGAACGTCTTGACGTTGCTCTTCAGGCGAGCGTAGGTGAGGCGGTTTCTACTCACCCTTGTTCTCTACCCTTTCTTTTTCTACTCACTCTTGTTCTCTACACTTTCTGTTTCTACTCACTCTTGTACTCTACACTTTCTATTCCTACTCACCCTTGTTCTCTACCCTTTCTATTCCTACTCACTCTTGTTCTATACCCTTTCTATTTCTATTCATTCTTGTTCTCTACCCTTTCTATTTCTACTCACTCTTGTTCACTAAACTTTCTATTTCTACTCATTATTGAAAAGAAAAAGGTTGGAGAATGAAAGTGAGTAGAAAGAAAAATGGGTGGAGAACGAAAGTGAGTAAAAAGACAGAGGGCGGAGAACGAGAGTGAGTAGAAAGAGAAAGGGTGGAGAACAAGAGTGAGTAGAAATAGAAAGGTTATAGAACGAGAGTGAGTAAAAAGATAAAGAGTGGAGAACGAGAGCGAGTAGAAAGAGAAAGGATAGAGAACGATAGCGAGTAGAAATAGAAAGGGTAGAGAACGAGAATGAGTAGAAAGTGAAGAGGTGGAGAACGAGCATGAGTAGAAAGAGAAATGGAGGAGAAAGAGAGCGACTTGAATGTGAATAAGGGGGATCTAGGAAACTATTTCCTGTCGTTATGAAAGGAGCGAGCTCGCCTCTATTGTTCGCATCAAACTTGACGCCACTCTCATCTAACGACCCGCGATATCCTGTTGAATGGGGAGGAAGCTCTTTCAAAGGTGAGATTGTTTCCTTGAAGGGTGCTTTCCGTCCTCTATTGTCAACTCTTTGATAAACTTGGTAAATTACACTTTGTTGTGATAGACTAGCGACTCTTTTCAAGACAGAGAAAGTCACATCGGAGCCCACATCAATAGGTTTTCATTAATGACTACGCTTACCAAGGTTATTAATTACTTAATTTAAAGGGTAAGACTGAAGAAGATAGTCAAAAATTGCACCTATATTTTCGCGAAAGAGGCGGAGAGATAAACCATTTAGGACGACCACCCTCGGTGCAGCCGGCCACGATTCAAACCCCGACCTTCCCGTACCCGGAAAAACGGACTAGATGAACTTGATATTTAGCGAAAGTAATTCTTGTTCAACCTCATTTCTTAAAACGCATTACACTAGTGATTAGTCTATACTCACATTCGGGCCAGTTAGAAAGAAAAACAAAATCCATGTAAAATGATTGTTATTCGAACTAAACGTAGAAATGAATCTCTCCTGTCGCAACACCCCCCTTAAGGAGTATGAGGTGCTGTATTTTATATTCAAGTGTAATTGGCGTCTCCAGGTGCTCAAAGAGAAGACATTTAACGTATACGATCTATTTGTCTAGTTCACTATCCTCCTATTCCATCGTTATCTTTGAATGTTCGATCTTCCCAAAGTTACGAGTGGGGCATGACGAGGAAGATGAAACTGAAGATTTTAGTTAATATGTCACGAGGGTGGATTGCCTTTTAAACCTCCCCTACTATCTGCCCCCTCATCACGGCAGGTAAAGTAGTATGCGCGGGGGTGTACCCATATGACAACGTCATGAAAGCGATGGCCGAGCGGTCTGGAAGTAAATTATAATAGAGGGTGGTTGTGTTTTAGCAGATTTTATAGAATAATATTTTTTTTAACCAAATAAATAAAATATTGCTTCAGTACAAACGTATGGTTAAGTTTCTTCACCTTCGCCTCTGACAAGACGTGTATTAATAAAATCTTATGAATGTGTGGAATGCTAGGCCTCTACCGTGGTTCAGATTCTACGTTAAAATGTAGGTCCTCCATTTCATCTCACAATCACCCTACCATTACACATTAGCGTAAGTGCGTAGAACCCGAACGGGTAGTAACACGCAGTGCTAATAGTAATAATAATAATAATAATAATAATAATAATAATAAGAAGAAGAAGTTTCTTCACGAGGTGATATCAACTTATTGAATATCTGTAATTAAAATGGCAGCATTAGATGAGAAACTTTTTAAATGAAGAGAAAAAGTTGTTATTAAATTCCAGGACACCCTTGACAGGTATTCAAGAACTGTTGATATCACCATGTGAAGAAAAATTAAATTCTATGTTTGTAATGACGCACTCTATTAATTATTTTGACCAAAAATTGTTTTAATATAAAAACTGCAAAAACCATTATCTTTCCTCGCGACCTCTAAATCCCCACCTTAGCCAATTTAGGTGCTAGCCTCATATAACCCCACCTTAGCCAATTTGGGTGCTAGCCTCATATATCCCCACCTTAGCCAATTTGGGCGCTAGCCTCATATATTCACACCTTAGCGAATTTGGGTGCTAGCCTCATATATACCCACCTTAGCCAATTTGGGTGCTAGCCTCATATATCCCCACCTTAGCCAATTTGGGCGCTAGCCACATATATCCCCACCTTAGCGAATTTGGGTGCTAGCCTCATATATACCCACCTTAGCCAATTTGGGTGCTAGCCTCATATATCCCCACCTTAGCCAATTTGGGCGCTAGCCTCATATATCCCCACCTTAGCGAATTTGGGTGCTAGCCTCATATATCCCCACCTTAGCGAATTTGGGTGCTAGCCTCATATATACCCACCTTAGCCAATTTGGGTGGTATCCTCATATATCCTCACCCTAGCCAATTTGGGTGGTAGCCTCATATATCCTCAACTTAGCCAATTTGGGTGCTAGCCTCATATATCCCCAACTTAGCCAATTTGGGTGCTAGCCTCATATATCCTCACCTTAGCCAATTTGGGTGCTAGCCTCACATATCCCCACCTTAGCCAATTTGGGTGTTAGCCTCATACATCCCCACCTTCGAATAAGTAGTTGATAACGTTACGGTTAACTAAGGCAACTAAGGTTAACGTATCGATTAAAAAAACACATTGCGTAAATAATAATAATATTTAGCACCGCGTCTTACTACCCGTTCGGGTTATACGCTCTAAGTACTAATTACGCTAATGGATTAGGAATTGGGGAGAGTGGATTAGAGGAAGTGAACCCGCATTTGCGTGGATGAAGAGTGGAAAACCATTTAGGAAAAACCACCCCAGTTCACCCGACCGAGATTCGAACCTCGATCTCCCCGTCCTCTGCGTCGAGCTCAACACGACAAGCGCGTTAGCCAACTACGCCACCGAGGCGGGTCATTGCGTAAAAAAGTGTCCGTTGTTTGATAGTTAATCAAGCTTGACACAAGTGTTATTAAAACATTACTTTAGCGGAGTAGAGATTAAAATGGTGATAAGCAAATACACCAGAATTTTCCTGGAAGGAGGAGGTAAAATATGTGTGTGTAAATAAAAACCCCTCCAGTTAACTTGGGCTCTCCGGTGCAGAGTTAAACCTTGTTGCAACATGTGTGTCGGTAGACCTGCAGACATCCCCGAGATCCTGTGGTTCGAGGAGGAGAATGACTTGATCCGCAGCTGCGCGGTTCTATCCTCTGCGCTGGGCTTGCAGAAGAGCTTTAGCACCAGTGACATATCTCAGCTACCGTCTCCGGAGGAGGCGCCGCCTCAACCACCCCCAAGGTGTGCCATCTCCGAGCTGGCCCTCACCAGCATCCAACGGTCCGGATACCTTCTCGACCATCCGAGACTAGAACATGCCTCAAGGTGAGGCACGTCTTCAAGTCGCTACCTCCAAATTACTCTCAAGGCAAGACAGCTTCCATGTGATTCAAGGTCAACTAACAGGTGAGATTCAATAACAGACATTTCTTTGGCGCCACTCCCAAGTGACTCTCAAGGAAATACCGACATCGGTTGAGATTCAAGGTTAGAGACATCTCCTGGGTGCCACCTTCAAGTGACTCTCAAGGAAATACGGAAATCAGGTGAGATTCAAGGTCAGATACATCTCCTGGTCGCCACCCTCAAGGGACTCTCAAGGAAATACGGACATCAGGTGAGATTCAAGGTCAGAGACATCTCCTGGTCGCCACTCCCAAGTGACTCTCAACTAAAGGAAAGACAACTCTCAGGTGATTTAATGTCAAAAACATACCAAGTGATTTCTTAGCACCACGTCTTACTACCCATCCGGGCTATACGTGGATGTACTAATTACGCTAATGGATTAAGATGAGGAAAGTTGAATTTAGAAGAAATATACCCGCATTTGCGTGGAAAACCATTTTAAATAAAAACCCTCAGTACATCCGACCGGGATCGAGCCACAATTTCCCCATCATCGGCAGTCTAGTCTATTTCGAGAGTAGCGTCCTAGTTCATACGACCATCGAAGCTGGTACCAAATGATATTCAAGGTCAGAAAACTTTCGGGTGCAATTTCCAGCCATAAATCTCCAAAGCACGATTCAAGGTCAAACAATGGCCAGCATATTAAAGGTCAAAACACTCCCAGGTACAATTAAATTTTAGACAACTCCGTAATGTGATGCAAGCTCAGTCAACTCCCAGTCAAGGTCTTACACTTTAACTATAGTATATCCATCGGAAGAGTTGTTAACTGACAGCTAGCAGAAGATTTGTATTGCAAACATTAATTGAAAGTCACTATGTGGAGTTATTATTTGCTTAGTAATACTATATTAGCAATCAAATTGTTATCAAACACTTCTATTACTTCCCTGAGGATTACTGTATTGTTGGCTTTTTCGTAACTTATTGAAAGAAAGAAAAATATATATTAAATAAAACTATTAATATATTTGTTTCGCGGTTGTGCCAACAAAAATATTATTGTGTGTGAAATAACAAATTAAAAAGTATTATATTTAAACTGGTGGTATCTTCTGATAATTGGCTACCATAAATTATAAAATACATAAATATTTTTTTATAACTAGCTATTTTAGTTTCGAAATGAAAGGTTTTTAATTTTAAAGGCATGCGCATGAACACAACCAAGTACTGTTTGTATGACGTTATCGACCATCCTCGTTTTGTCAAGTTCACCCCCTTAGTTTATGAAAAGAATGCAGCCTTTTAGAAGCCTTGAATAATGTAAAAACTGTTAAAAGAAAATGATAATCAAAAACAAATTGTTTGATGTTCACGTTTTGAATGCCAAAAGTGATAGCAACTCAGCACATGGTATTGTAGATCATATGGTTTGGCGAAAGGATACATGAGAGTAGATCTTTTAACTTTCGCTGTCAGCTTACTACACTCCTATGCTGGCTAGACTGTAGGTACCTCCCCCGCAAGAATATCAAGGTCAGACAACTTAACAAGTGCGAATCAAGGTAAAAAACACTTTTAGGTGCGATTCATGCTCAGGAAACTCTTGAGTGTGATTAAGGCCCAGTTTCATAGTCAAATTTAGTACGCCTCAAGTGCGGCGCTACACTAAGTACATGACGACACCTACCTAAACCATAATGGAATGAGCCGTTCTCGCATATGAAACTGGCCCATTCCATTCAATTTCAGGTAGGTGTCGTCATGTACTTAGTGTAGCGCCGCACTTGAGGCGTACTAAATTTGACTATGAAACTGGGCCTAAGTCATAAAACCTCTTTGAAAAACCCTGTGATTCTCAAGGTCAGTCTTATATCCTAGTTACCTCCCACATGACTCTAGGTCTTTCTCATCTTCCAGGTACCTCAACTACATGAATCGAGAACTTTCCTATCTTCCAGGTACCTCCACTACATGACTCAAGGTCATTATCATCTTCCAGATACCTCCTCCACATGACTCGAGGTCTTTCTCATCTTCCATGTACCTCCACTAAATGACTCGAGAACTTTCCTAAATTCCAGGTACCTCCACCACATGACTCAAGGTCTTTCTCATCTTCCAGGTACCTCCTCCACATGACTCGAGGTCTTTCTCATCTTCCAAGTACCTCCACTACATGACTCGAGAACTTTCCTATCTTCCAGGTACCTCCACCACATGACTCAAGGTCTTTCTCATCTTCCAGGTACCTCCTCCAAATGACTCGAGGTCTTTCCTATCTTCCAGGTACCTCCACTACATGACTCGAGGTCTTTCTCATCTTCCAGGTACCTTCTCCACATGACTCGAGATCTTTCCTATCTTCCAGGTACTTTCAATACATGACTCGAGGTCTTTACTATCTTCCAGGTACCTCCTCCACATGACTCAAGGTCTGTCACATCTTTCAGGTATCTCAAGGTCAGTAACATCATGCGGATACTTCCACCGCCTAACTCTCAAGGTCAGATAAATCTCCAAGATGTGGTCATCATTTGCGACTAAGGTAAGTCGTTTGGACACGAAAACTTTGTATAAAATAAACAACAACCAATGGTAATTTTTGGGTGAGTTAGGAGAGTCCTATTCTTCCTCCGGTGTCTAGTAATATATAGCAGTGAGGTTGTCGTAGGTCATGCTCTACGTGGGTGGCTGTGGGGGATGTGGCGTCCACCTCTCAACTGCCCTCACCCCACGGAGGACAGAGCTCCACAGCGCCAGTTAACGCTCCGCCCGCCTTCACTGCTGCTGACCTCATACGGTCCGTCAACAAGAAGGTAACAAACACTTGCACTCCATTACTATCATTGATAGCAATTATTCTAGAGAGGTGGTGGGAGGAAAGAGTCAGTGGAGAGGCTTATCCCAAGGCCGCACTAGATATACCGTCGAGCAAGGCCAGCCAGCCAGTAATTTCAGGGAGGGTTTGGTGGGCACATCCCCCAATTGCCGGAGGTTAGAGAAAATTATAAATGATAAACAGTTCTAGAAGATAGCCCTATCTGAAGTGTTTTTATGGCAACAAAACATAACTGCCGAAGGCTAGGAATAATTCTAAATATTAAACACCTTCTAGAAGCTATCTGAAGTGATTTTTATGTTAACACAGCCTCCTGATTTGTACTTGTACCTTAATTTTGATATTATTTGAACCATAAAATTAATAAAGCCATATATATATTCTGTTCATAAAATTTTGGGGGTAAAGGGGTCATGGGGGGGGGGGGGGGGGTTTGAACCCCCAAATCCCTTTTCCAGATAATAATTTTTTTAAACATCCAACCTATTTTTAGAGTTTTTCCTTGGTAAATAGCAATTTTTTTATTTCTCACCATGATCAAAAATTTTCAAAAAATATCCTAACTGCTACTAAACATAAACATTATTGTAGGTTATTTTTACAGTATTTAATGTTTTAGGTAGTATTTGTGTCCTTGTTTAAATGTGGTATGGAAAACAAACCCTTTACAAATATCTTATGTTTTGAGTGCCAGATCTGAACAATGCATTTTATGAACAATGAGAAACGCAATATCTCACTTTTGTATAAGTGTTTAATTGCAGAAACATTAGTCAAATATTTAAATTCCCTGTTTTCCTTCCTTGTAGCGACCTTGGAATACTATCATTACTAGCAATTAGTGATTGTATTCAATTAATAACATTAACATTACTAGCAATTAGTGATTGTATTCTATTAAAATCTATATAACTTATATGAATCATTTTAGTATGGTCGATTATCTCAAAATCAACTTTAATGTAATCTTAAGTTATAATTAGTGATTATAACCTAGAAACCCCAAATCCTTAAGAATATTCAAAATAATTCCAGATTCGAGACTCATATTTTTACATTTTAATTTTTTTCCATTTTTTAAGTGAAATTTGTTTCAGAGCTCTAATACTGTTTATTGGTGGTTCTGAACCAATATAATATAGGACAAACTCAACATTGAATATTCTGAAAATTGAAAAATGACAAATGGACACGGGAATCAAACTCGGGAACAGGTGTCCAGGTGTCATTTTTCAATTTTCAGAATATGATATCTAGATGGAGTAATCCTCACTAAAAGTATAACAATAGCTTTGGCTATTTGATTCATTGAATGTATAAATGTTATAATGAATAGATTATAAGTACCTAGGTCTGTTTGGGATCCTGAACTTCAGGAAAAAATTTGAGAAATTGGATGTTCTCGAAACTTTGGTGGCAAAAATAATTTCCTGGGACTTTTCGAGTAGAAATAATGTTAAAAGGTTACAATTAAGGACTGAGTTTGGTAAACTAGTATTTTTGAAGTCCAACAGTGTTTTTTGTGAAAGGTTTGGAAGCTAAAATGTTAGAGGTAACCAGACACACTGGCTCACTTGAGAAATGTTTTTGTTATTATTATGGATGAGACTGTGGCTCACTTTTATTTATTCAGATTAGTTTGAATATCTTTATGTTTTACTGTGTAAATAGTTATTTAAATTTATGCAATACGTTTTTTAATTTAAGAACTCTTTTAGTTAGAATTTATATATATATATATATATATATATATATATATATATACACACCACACTAAATATAGAGCAAAAATGCTTGTTTAAAAATACCCAATTATAATAGTTGCACCTTAGTCAACACTTGTCAGATGAAATATTTAAAAAAATATTGGAATATTAAAAAAAATATCGGAATATTCAAAAAGAAATTGGAAAATTTAAAAATGAATTAATATATATAATTTTGTGTAAATTTATTTTCCTTAAAAAATTCTACAAGATAAAATAATTTAAATTCATTGCTTAAAACTCTAAATTGCAACCTAATTAGAGTTTTTGTCTCTTTCCTGACCCTAGCTGATATCAAATCACCCTAAGCTTTTATTCTCATCAATTTTTTTTATTGGAATGAATGGGAAGGCTAAGTTTAAACTAAAATTATAAATCTGAAAAATAATTACAAGTATAAAGTGGAACATTATTTTTAAATGTTTTTTTGTTTCCCCAGAAAATTGATATTTCCCGAAGTCACACACAGGCATAATTATAGAAAATATTGTTAATATATAGTTACTATTTGTATTTTATATTAATATCTTAATTTATAATAATAAAGTTATAATATTGAGTTAAGTTTAGGCCAAGCAATATTTGTATCACCTTTCAGGAGTGTTATGGAACAAAGTGTATATAAATGTTTATGTTTCCCTTACAAGAAAGAATTGTTGTTAAATGACCTTTAAACATCAACTGTTGGTCAGGTCCGACAAAACTACATCCGGAGGCGTCTCTTAACGACATACAAGGCACTGGAGCGTCTATCCCAGAGCGAGTTCAACCTAGACCGGCTGGAGGTGAGTGCGGCCACAGCGGCCGCTTCTACTGGGGGCAGCGGGGGAGGAGGAACGGGCCCCGGACCCACCCATTTGGCTGTTCCGGGCACCCAGGCGATGCTGCGTGTTGTGAAGCAGCGCGCCAACAAAAACTTGCCTCTCACCATCAGGGACGTAGAGAGAGAAAGAGGGAAGCCTCTGTCCAAATACGAGCGAAACATGATGATCTTCAATTGGCTGCACACGCTTGACGACTCGGCCTTCGAGGGCATGCAGTGAGCCTCCATTTTGAGGGTTTGCTAGAGACAGGGCAATTTCGTCATAGTGAAACGATGAGCAGAGATAGCCCAGATATTTATGAGTACTCACAGTATGATTTTGTGTAGATGTGGCATCACCGTATGGAAAGCCTGGATGTATCCTGATATTTTTGATAATTTTACTTTTTTTTTAAATATGGCCGTCTTTGATGTGTTTTTGTAATGGCTTCAGACTTTGTTTATATTAAATTTTGTGGTGTTTATTACTATATTATACTATTGTTTAATAACTTTAATGAAAAAATTATGCATTTTGAAATTCACCATTGTGATAATTTACATCTTGGGATTAGCCGATCTTAGCCTTAGATTATTTAATAATATATTTTTTATTAGCAGGAAAAACTTTTCTTTCTTTACTACTATACAAGATTATAATAAATCAGCCTAAATATTGATACATCAAAATAAAATTGACAAATGAACTTACATTGGAGCTAGAGAGAGCCCTTATATATTCTGTTAAACTTACGAATAGGTCTTAATTCCAAGCCTTAATTGTGTGCGTTTGTAAAATAACTTTGGCCTATACTTTAGGTTCACACCAGTGAGGTGAATTAAAGCTTACAGTAACAACACAGAGATGTTTTTTGAAACACTGTATGATTGTGAGTAATTAGTGTTATAGTTTTGCCAGTTTTGAATGTGCATAACACTACCACTATACAAATTGGAATCCAATGCTGGCAGTTAAATAACGCCCTACTTAGTGGTACAGCCTAGGAGCAGTTTTAGTAACTCCAGAAAACACCACTTTGGCCTAATCTGAAATATGGCAATGAAAGAGCGTGTGCCTTCAATGAGAAAGAATTCTTAACATACCACTTGTTAGGAAGAACATATAATATGAACTTGAGAATTAAGTGCATTTATTGGTGTCCAAGCACAATAGTACCAGCTAGTGTGCTCGCCGTTTCCCACTAATTTAGGACAGACACGACAACCAGACATCAGGAAGGTAATTTACCATTTATTGAAAGTCAAAAAATTTAGTTTAACAACGATAAATCTTGCCTCCCATGATGAACCCTGAACTCTTGGGTTGTTAAGCACATATCACACAATAGGATGGATTCCTTGTGACAAGTAGGTAGGAGTTCGAATCCCGATTGGGTTAACAAAGGGTGATTTTCCCTTAAGGTTTCACACTTTCTCTCCATGCAAATCTGGATGCATTTATCTAAATGCTACCTTCCTGAACACTACTTCCCTAGCGTAAATATGCGGATAGCACTAACAGGTAGGACACCCTGCAGAAAAAAAAGTAAGCACAAGCTCTATTGACTGATTCTGAAAATTTAAAAATTACACCTAGACACGAATTGAACCCGGAACTTTTGGCATAGTACGCCAATGCTCTAACCATTGAACTTTCCAGGAATCATTCCATGCCCAGGATCATTCTTCACTCATATTTTAAGGCAGAGCCTATGATGGACGCACATAAATCTTCGGCTAGAGCATTGGCGTACCAAGCCAAAGGTCCCGAGTTCAATTCGTTTCCAGGTGTCATTTTTCAATTTTCAGAATATGATATCTAGATGGAGTAATCCTCACTAAAAGCATAAATAATAGCTTTGGCTATTTGATTCTTAAATCTGCGATCCCTTACAATTATAATAATTATACAAGTGGCAAGCATTAAGCCAACTCCGAGTCAAAGGTGGTTGAGTTAGCTGATAGCTCGTGATCTTAATAAAAATCATACATTTGTAGCCGACAATTTCCCACGTCCATCATAGACTCTGCCTTAAAATATGAGAGAAGAATGACCCTAGGCACAGGACGATTCCTGGATAGCTCAGTGGTTTGAGCATTGGCGTGCTAAGCCAAAGGTCCTGGGATCGATTCGTGGTCAGGTGTCATTTTTCAATTTTCAGAATATATCTAAATGGAGTAATCCTCACTAAAAGCATAAATAGCTTTGGCTATTTGATTCTCTATTGACTGAGAGTTTGATAATTTGAGACTTATTGATTCCCAGGTTTTTCATCTACAATCTCTGCTGAGCGTTAGGATGCAAGGGACACAAATATTGCCAAAGATGAAGTTTTCATGATGAATGTCCTTCTGTTTTTTCTGTAGTTCTGCTACATTATAAAATATTGTAACTTGTGTTTTTGTATAAATCTTTATGTAAAAAAATGAAGCTTGAACACTATAGTGAACAATTTGCTCTAATTTGTTTACTCTGACCAGATCAACATTAGAGGATGTTTTAGGTGAGAAAGATGAGGTTATAAAAATAAATCATGGACATTGTATGACACAATTCCTGTTATTTTTCTTATGTTGAATGTATACAAATGCTAAAATTATAAATAAATTTTGCTGTGAAATGTTGAAATTTTATTAATTGAACTGCAAAAAGTGTTAATAATTTGTGTTTTGGTTGGTATAGTTCATATTTTGTAATAATAAAAAGTTTGTGCAGTGAAATCTACAGGAATATTTTTTCTTTTCTTTTTAGTAGCAATGGATTGAATTCTATATTTTTCGAAATCGAATCTCAAATGTGAATCTTAAATTTTCTTTCAAATCTCGAGTCCAAATTTGAGTTATTAAATCTTTAAAATGAAAATATTAAAACTTCAATTCAAAAAAAGTTGTTTGAGACTTGGTGTCGCCAACAAATTATATTTTGTTTATCATATCTACTATGTCATAAACAACAAATAAAACTTTTTTTTAGTATATTAATTATATCGATATACACCTTTGACAAGACATGTATTAATCACAACTTGTGAATGTGTTTAATGCCAGGCCTCAACCGTGGTTCGGATCCCATGTTAAACTGTAGGTCCTACATTTCATCTCACAGTCACCCTACCATTACACATTAGCGTGTGTATAACCCAAATGGGTACTAAGACGCGGTGCTAATAATAATAATAATAGTTATGATAATGATAGTAATAATAAATAATAAATCAATATAATTTTGTCCTCAATCACATAGAGTAGGTCTATATCATTCCTTTTATCAATTGCATAAAATTGGTATTTCTAGTCAAGGGTTTCATAATTGTATTCAGTATTTTTTATTTAGATTTTTAAGAATCATAAATTTCTCAAATATCATAAGATTCGAGGAAGATCTAAGTGCCCTATCATTCTTTACACATTTATTTTTTATCCCTTTGTGTTTTTTTGGTTTCCTTTTTAGGAAGTTGTGTTGCACATTTCACAATTCCTCCTGATGAGTTCCGATAGAATGGAACGTAGTAAGGGAATTGGGCAGTAACAATTGATTTTCTTTAGCCATTTCTTTTCTTTCAGCCATTCCTTATTTCTCCAATGGCAGCAATGTAAAGTGTGAGCTGTGTTCTTCTTTTCAATTTAAAAGCCATATTATGTTCATTCCGTTTATATGTTTTATATACCTTTTCTGTACCTTCTTCCAAATATAATACATTTAGTATTGTCTTGAATTTTAAAATGTTATTTTAGTTTTGATTAAACTTACTTACTCTATGTCATTAGGAACTCATGAGCTCATTGCCACGATTACAAAAGTAGGCCATCTATATTGAGCTAGTTCTACCCAGTCCACCTCATTACAAACCATCTCTTTCAAGTCCATTTTAATGTTCCTCACATCTGCATATAGGTCTTTCCAATGTTCTCTTCTCACTGGGTTTACCAGTCAATACCCCAAACACAGTTCTAGATTCTTCCATTGATGCTGCATGTCCTGCCCATCATAATCTGTGAGATTTGCCAATCCTAACAATGTCTTGTGATTAGTATGGGTATGTTAAACTTCAAAATAAAAATAATATATCATTCTAAAGGAACATTACTTAGTGTTAAAGGGAATTCAACTTTTTTTCCCCCTCTAAACATTATTTTTTAATTTAGAAAAAGTGGGTAGCCACTTGCAACAGAATGCATAAAGAAATGAAGATAGAAGATAGGATTTTTCCTTCTTGTAAAAAGTTTTAGCCTCACCTTTCAGGTTGGATGGATTTCTTCCCTATCACTCACATTAAATTATTAAACATTTCAAAGCCATTAGGAAACTATTCATTTGTATATGTGTCTTAGAGTTATAATTATAAATATTAAAATTTCTGTCTCTTTCAGTTTCTATTCTTAGAATTTCAAATTCCATTTTTTAAATTAACATCTGGGATTCTTCAACATTTATAAATTCAATCCTTTTCCATTCATCCAATCTAACATTAAACTTTTTTTTTTATATACTGTAATAAGTTGTTTTGGAGGGGGGGGGAAGTGTAGATAGTAAAAAAATACTTAACCAAAATGAACATGTTTGATTTACACAAAATCACTAGAACACAAATGACACATGTCGAGTACAGCATTTACAGGGATTTGAGAGCTAAGAATTAAGGTATCAAAAATTATTATACCTAGACACAGCATGGGACCATCTTTTTATATATATATATATGTCTTACTACCTGTTCAGGTTATAAACATATATGAAAATTACTCTAATGGGGTGGGAACCCACATTTATTTGGAAGGAGAGTGGGAAACCATTTAGTAAAAAACCTCCCTCGGTCGACCCAACCGGGATTCGAACACTGATCTCCCTGTTATCAGCAGACCAGTCTAACACGAGAGTGATACCTTAAATTGTTCGACCAACGAAGCGGGTTTCCTCATTGTTAAACCTTATAATGGACCTGAAAGAGATAGAGCAAGAGTAGCCACTTATGGATCTAGTGATCTGCTCCAGAGAATGAAAGTCCATTAATATCTGCTATAAAGCCATGGGCTGATAGTTTTATTGGTAAAAGTATTAAAACACATTTGGTGTGTTATATTACATGTAAAAACTTATAACCCTTTCACTGACTGAAACTGAATTTTTCATTAAACTATATTACTGTTATTTTCTCATTAATCACTTGACTTTGAAGTTTATGCATGATACTACATATCTTCAAATAGTCTGTTGAATAATAGTTAGGTAATAATAATCACCCAGACGTGAACTAAGGCAGATTTGTAAGTGTTCATCAGACAGCTTTGACATTTAGATTTGTAAACAAAGGAACAATGTCACCAAATGGCACTATTAAATGAAACATTGAAAGGAGTAGAGAAGAGCAAAGCCTACACACTTACCAGAACACTGTAGGCACCAAAGTCCACAATTAAAACAAAACACATAATTATGTCATTTTCAGGGTACAACAATCCTTTTCTTCTTATTATTTTATCAATTTAATACAGCCATTTGGTGCAATTTTTCCTTTGTTTATATACTGACATTTTCCCTTCACCATTATCTTCCACTATTTTGTTTCTCTCTTTCTTTTCTGTATATTTTCCTTCTTTATTTTGCTTTTTGTACATTTTTCTCATATTTTAATCTATAGTGACACCTAAATTCTCAGAGCTACAATACTCCCAGCATATGTGGATCATGAAGAAGGGGAGTGATATACCTGAGTGTGTAGGTATTGCCCTTCTATCCTCCTTTCAATGTTTAGGTTGATATTAAGATTTTATAATCCTAATTTGAGAAAAAGCTGCTTCACAGAGATGAGTTGAACCAAAATACGCAGTCAAATGAAGAGTAATGGACCTCAATTATAGGTACCTTCAGAGGCTCTTGGTTTCATGGGAATTACATAAATTAAAAAAAAGAAGATCAAACTGCTTTACATCTTGAAATTTTATTTCCAATTCTTGTCAAAGTTTTTGTATTTCAGTACAAAATATTTAATAAAGGTAGCTTTATTCCATCTCTGCAGATTTTTTTTAGCTAGGAAAGTTCTTTAAATTCCCTTATTCAAGCTTGGATTTTAAAAGAAGCAGTTATGACATGAAAGCATTTGTGAAGCTAACTAATTCGGCAATACTTTTGCTCTTCCCCTAAAATTTATGTTTGAATGTATTACAGTGAGCTGTTAAATTAGTCAAAAACGCTAAAATGCTTAACAATGATGCATCATGTAGCTGCTGCAGGCCTCTCTTTCATTTTTCCTCCCTTAAGCCATTTTAATCAATTGCCAAGGTGATTGACCAAACAAGCGGCCGAGATCGGTCAGTCATTCACGATAGACTGTTTGGTCACCTTTGATTTAAGATGGACTGGATAGAATTAGCTAAAGATAAGGATAAATGGCATAATTTTATAAGTGCGGCAATGAACTTTCGAGTTCCTAATGCCATGAAGTAATTGGACAACATATTGATTCCGATTCTTTCAATACCAATAAGATTATTGTTAATCAAAGTATCAAGTAAATGAGTTTGACACCCTTGGTATTTTTTTACCACCACATATTACTACCCAGACACCCTTAGTGAAAAGCAAGGGTGTTGATAAATTTGATTCATAGAAAAAACATCTCTCTATAAATCTTGAAAATATCAAATACGTATCTGTTTCAATATAGAACAATAAAGCTAATTGAAACAACTAATATGTGGGCGTAATTAATATTCAGGGTGGCTACAAAACTTTTACTATGAAATTCCCTGATTTTACCAGGTTTTTCGGACAACATTAAAAAAATTTGAGACCTAGCCTATTTACAGTTTTTTTTGGTGGATGGGATTTTTTGTTGTTGCATTGATAACCTATTTTCAAAAAATCCTAACCTACAAAGCATCAACATTCTTATGTTGTGGTTCATTTTCTAGTGTTTAATCAGGTAATATTTGTGTCCTTGTATAGATGAGTTATAAAACAGACCCTGTACAACCAACTCATGTTAAGACTGCCATATTTAGGCAATGAATTTTGTTAACATCGACAAACAAAAATCTCTCAATTTTGTTTACATGTTTAGGTACAGAATCAATCAAGTATTTAAATTCCCTGACTTTTCCTTATTTTTGAAAATTCTCTGACATCAAAGAATTCCTTGACTTTTCCAGGTTATCACTGTTTTTCCCGTCTTTAGCCACAATGATCTTATTTTGCTCCATATTGTAACCAAACTTACACTTATATATTTAATTTATTTGAATAATATTAATCCAATAAAAATAGCTTGCCACACTATTGACTTGTATATGTTGTTTTAGGATAAATAATGATAAATCAATTTGATGCACAGATATTTTAAGTGCCTCAACTCTGGAATTTTTGAAAATATTTGCATGATAATAGTGTGTTTAATGATATTCAAATCTATAAAAGATAAAATCTATGGACTAAAGTAATGGTTTTCAGTCTGTGAGCACCTAAAACTAGGTGATATCTTTGCTACAAATATGTGAAAATAATTTAGTAAGGCAGCCTTTAATTTTCTACAAGTGAACCTAATTTTAACCCAACATAAAAAAAGTCTTCTCTTAAACAATACCAGGGAGCTCATCTAAATAATTGCATTTTCTCTCTCTCTCTATATATATATATATATTTTTTTTTTTCAACCTTAAGCTGCAAATAAATTTTAATTGAGTGACATGTCAAGTTTATAAATGTTTTGACTGACATAAAATGGGTATATTATTGTTGTAGGCTGAAATGTAAAATACTCAAATAATTATGTTTGATGAAATATTTAAATCTAAGTAACACACTTCCTTCCTAAGCCATGCAATTAGTTTTAAAATAACATTATTATGATTGGTTAGGATGGTTTTAATCGATTAATTTTTTTTAATTATGCTTTTGGTGTACTTGAGATAAAAAAAATTGTTGAAAAACTCTGGACTAGAGTTTCGGATGGAGTCAATCCAAAGGAGTCTGACCTTGAGAAACAATTGCTTATCTGTGTGTCAATCTTCTCAACACCAACACCAGATTTTAAAATACCAAGTTCCTAGGAGTGCTAAGTTAACAAGAGTGCTAAACCGTTCAAGTGCATGTCGTGACTTAACATGGGACCCATGGTTGCACGTGTCTACGCAATCCCTGCTTTTTATTTTGCTGAGGGAAAAACTTTTCCTCCGCATGATCCAACCACTCTTCAAACGCTTGCTCTGACTCGTACAAGCGCTCACTCTGACGGACATGCTTCTCTCTTGTTCTCCTCTCGTTTGCCAGCCTGACAAACATACCAACACACAAGAGTAGGGGTGTGAAAAGCTTCGATTTGGTTCACAAACAAACATCAGCTTCAACTTTGTTTGGAAAAAAATGGCCTCGAAGCTTAGCCAATAAAAATATTGACAGCTAAAATACTAAAATACTCAAGTTATGTTCAATTACTGCCATTCTGAGCTTTTTTTTTTTTACATTATAAATTAATATTCACATGGAAAACATTGAAAAGAGGATAGAAGTCAAAGGCCTACACACTTACTAAAAAATTGTACGCCTCCACGTTCACAATTTCACAACATACTAAAACACATTTATGAAGTTTTAGGATACATCTTCAGCAGAAGAAGACTGAGGCAACCTGAAAATTGCATAGCTATGTGTTTCTAATTGTTAACTTTAGGCTTACAGTTTTCTGTTAAGTGTGTAGGCCTTGCTCTTCTCTTCTATTTTAAATATTTAATCTAAATAGCCATTTGACACCATTTTTCCTTTATATTCATATGGGAAAAATCTGTGTTGGTATAATAATTTGATTTATCAAAGTTAAACAAAATATTACAAACAATTGTGCAATAAAACATTTTCCGAGTAATTTTAGTGTATAGAGTTATATACATAACCATAATATAATACAATGGATTCCCGTTAATTGGGACAAATCAGCACTATATCACTTTGGCCCAATTAAGTGGCTGCCTCAATTAAGCAAAATGTTAACCAATTAGCTGAAAAACACCCAATAAAAACGGGCAAAAAGAGGTATGAATAAATTATATGGGACATTTAATAAAGCACAATGTATTTAATTTATATTAGTAGAAACACTTATTTAAAAATAACTAACACTAAAAGCAAACACAAATAATGTACATATGTAAAATAAAGAATGTTACACATTAATAAGGGTTCTAGCTTTGAAAACAATGTGATCACGTGTATTCTAATGTGTTATCTTTATGGACTGCAACTGGATAAAGTCCGCGCAGGTATCTAACGCTGATAAAGAACTGCCTTCATAGCCTTCCTGCAGAAAATAGCAATAGCATCTCACTTCGACGCAACATTTCCTGGCATCCTGCTTAGTCACTCACTTAGGTATACCAACGTCATTATTTTACTGGTCTTCTTGTGTCTTGAGTGTTTTGCCGAGATTTGTTTAGTAGGTTTTTTTTTCATAATCTTAGTTATTTTTATTTTTGTATTGAAGGTGATTATCATTCCAATTACCAAGACATAGAACACATGCAACACAACCATCCTACAGCACAACTTTGCAATATCTGACTCGGCTGCTGCCAAATGGGGTCAGTTTCATAGTCAAACTTAGTACGTCTCAATGGTGGCGATAACAAAATACAGGATGACAACTACCTAAACTCAAATGGAATGAGCCAGTTTCACATTTGAAACCAGGGTGTTCCATTCTGGTCTAGGTAGGTGTTGTTGTGCATTTAGCATAGCGCTACACTTGAGGCATACCAAGTCTGACTATGAAACTGGTCTGTTTCGAGCATGCCTTCCATCCACATACAGTTTGTTGTTCAATCACGACCGTCATTGCCCCAATTACGTGGCAAATTGGTCCAAATAAGTGAAAAAACTCAGGCTAAATACTTGTTTAGTTTCTGTTCTTCAAATTTTGTTCTACTTAGCCAGTGCCCCAACTAACCAGAATCCAGTGTATTTTTTCAAGTACAGTAGAGTCTCTGAAACTTGGCCTAATGTGGACTGAGATGGTGTCGAGTTATTTAAATTTCGAATTTTACTAATGAACTTGCATAAGATGCATGTTTACTATAACATGTTTACTAAATAAGGATGAATCACAGTACAGTAACACTAATATGCATAGAGTACAATATATTATGTGTTAATATAATAGTGTATATACATACATACAGAGAAATGCAGTACAGTACTATATATATAATATTGTATTGATTTGAATAATACGTTACTGTATTGGAAAACTAACAAACACAGCACTTGTAAAAACAACACAGCATGACTGTTCCACTCGAGTTACACAAACAAACTGAGAAGTTATACATTTGAATGACCTTGGATTGTGATGACTGGCACCAGCAACTGTGTGCATGTCGAGTTACACAAAATGTTGAGTTATTGAGCGTCGAGTTTCCGAGACTCTACTGTATAAAATAATTAATAATAAAATATTCAAACTTTGATATGGCTTCAAGACTATTTCATATATTCAATTCGAATTGAAATAGTGGACTTCACAAACCCCAACACAACAGTAAGACATTTATTGTTATTTGATTTAATACAAAATTATTGCTGTATCTGTATTTGGCTTGAGGGAGGTTGAAACACCAATATGCAGGAAAAACAAACTTTGGATATTTGCATTGTTGATAGCAATGACAGCTAGACGGAGATTTTAATCCATTCAAACATTTATTAATAGTTAAATTAGGTCTGGGCGGACGCTGATCACCAATCCGATCATTGCATTAGCCTTGTTTACCAATGATAGGGAGGCCCGGGTTCAAATATCAACCTAGTGTTTGAGGGTAGTTCAGCCTAAACAATTTCTCACTCTCTTTATATATAAACATATTATTCAAGCCTATTTCTTAAATAGTAATAATGGCGTGTCTGGGCTACATCGCTCATGGCTCTGTTTTGTGGAAAGATTAGCGAGTATATATGTACTGTTGCCCAGGGAATGCCCGAATGTACTTATTGCACATCCTTTCCGTAGAGGATCTTTCCAGGTCTATTGTCCCGATGAGATCAGAGGATGATAGTAGTGAATACGACGAAGTGAAACCAAAGAAGATCTTAACCCAACTTGAGCTTAAATAACCAAACCCTGGTGGCCATGGGAATTATTCCTCTTTCGAGAAAAATCCCTCTGTACCAGCCGGGAATCAAACCCAGAACCTCTAAGTCAGCAGCCAGGGTCTTTTACCAATATACAAGGCCGGTTAACCATAAAATGAACCTCACTTACTTTTCCTCTGCAGATTTAGTTTTCAGTTGCTCATCTTTGACTCTCTTCCAAGCATCGAATGAAGATCGAGCATTTTCCTTCTTTTCTTGCATATCTTTCTTTTTCTTTTCCTCTTCCCGTTTCTTCTTCCTCTCCTGCACCTCTGACTTCAATCTCAACACCTCATCTGTTTTACTCTTCCACATCTGAAATGCCTACGAAGAAACATACATTATTTCAACTAAGATGGTAGGTAAAAACAAAAAAGATAAGAAAATAGTCTGTGATGTTGTCACATAAAACCCCAAATTGTGATACTTTTCATTAAATTATCTATATAAAGTTTTAATTAATTCGTTTTAACAAGATTATTCTAAAAAACTCTTAACATTTAGTTCTATATTTTTTCTTTTGTCTTACCATTTGTATGGCCTATAAATTATTACATATGCTAATAGGGTAGATGAGGAAGGTAGAGTCAATGGGAACGTATCCACTCTTGAGTGGAAGAAGAATGGGTAGAAATTTGAGAAAATAACATTGTCAGTACACCAAACCAGGATTCAAACCCAATAAAGTCCCGTCACTGGCAAACCAAACAAGATGAGCTCGCCATTTACTATGCAGGTGACTTTTAGTACTGTGATCTCATCAAAGATGGCAGCAAGACCAAGCCTTAGTGTACTTACAGTGTTTGCTGCAGCTTTATTCTCTTCGTCCTCCCTCCTCTTATCTTCCTCTGCTTTTCGTTTGTTCTTGTCTTCCAAAACCTTCTTCCTGAGTTCTTTGGCTTTCTCTTGCTTCCATGAAAGAAAAGCTGAGTTGATTTTCTCTTGCTTGGCAGAAAAACTTTGTGAGGTGTTACAGCTGTGAACAAAATAATGGGTAGAAAATGACCTTAGTTTGTTATTCTACATGCAAGCCCAAGTATCACCAGTTAATGTGTTTTTCACTTAAAATATTTTGCTCAGTAGTGCTCTTGAATAATTTATGCCCATGTTTTATGTAAATAAATAAAAAAAAGCCAAGCAATTGTATACAATAACAGGGAAAGGCCTGCATACTTACCTGAAAAAAGTAGACTCAAAAGCTCACAACAAAACACATGATGGTAATTTACAAGCACATAAAGAGCTTTCTCCTTCATAAGAAAGCAGAATACTGTAGCCTGGATCCTTTAGTTAGATTATGAAACTGTCTTCTCAGACTGGGCTTTTCAACACTCTAGACTCTAACTATTATATACACAGACTTGAGCTGGATTGTATTTCACCCAGCAGGATACTACTTGTGTTTCTATAATTATGTATAAAAAACAATAATTAAAAAAAGCATATGTCTGCAATATATTATGTTCAAACTGAATCGCAACATTTAGTCATTAATTTTGACCCAACCGGGTTTTAAATCAGGCTCTTGTGGAAGTGTGTAAAGGAGTTATCTTCTAAAATTTAGAATGACTATATTGATCAACCAGCCTCTTTTTATAATCAAAAACTAACAGATTTTAGTACTACTTTAACCAAAGCCCCTGAATATTAGTTTTAGCATAGCATCTCAATATGGACTGTACAAATTGTACATCGGTTGAAATTCTAGCACACCTAGTGAGTCAAATAGTACAGATGGTAACGCTGATTCAGAAAAGAGATGTTTTGTTTATGTACAGTAATTATTGTATTCTGCTCTCTTTTGCTTCACTAATGCCAAATTAGCTGTTGAATAGTGAACATTATTTTGTCCTTAGCAAAGTTGGTATTAATGAAGACAACTTTATGTTTTATCTACTAACAAAGCATTGAGACATTAACGTGTTTGTAAATAAGTGTTAAATGTTTTTACTTTTATCATTGCTTCATTTTCCACAATTTCATTATGATAATTTATAAAAGAAATACTATAGCAAGCTTAGGCACTTTCTTTCATACATGTAATTACGACCAATAATTAACGTAAACAAATAATACTTTCTGATTTGATTTTTTGATTGATTTTTTTTTCTAAAGAAAAAACTTATTCAGTTAAATGATGATGTGATTCTTTGAAAAATCTAGTATCTACCTTGAATTTTGAGGAACTTTAAGTTCAACACATTGCTCTGACTTTTTTTCATTTTTTTTCATTTGCTTCCATTTGGAAAAGTTGATTTCAGACTTTCTTATTTTCTCCTCTTGTACCTAAAACAAATAGTTATACCATAAATTATGTACTACAAAATCAAAATGTTTATAAATCTGCTCATTACAAATAGAACTTGGGAATACACTTATAGTGAACTCTTTACTGAGAAGTCAATTGAAATTCTGACTAAATGTTTACCTTTTCTTTCTTTGTTTGTCCCTCCATCTGCTCCAAAGTCTGCTGTTCTTTCTTCTGTCGAGCCTCTCGTAACTTTTTGAAGTACCATTCCTCATACACCGCCTTAGCCAAGGATTCTCGGTTCAAACCATCTAAACAAGTTAAACAAAAACTTTACTAGCAGTAGGTACTCATAAAGGACATGGGCATTGACTGTAAGAGAAACTAGGAAAGTGGAAGTCATGGGAGCATGTTAGATGTCACGAGGAGAAACAGCATAAGTTATACGGGAAACAGTGGGAGTGCAGGGAGTATATGAGAGAGAAGAGGAACCAATACTTGGATGGTATCATAAAATCTGGATGGGAAAGACTAGAATACCAAACTGAAAGAGAATGATGGAGATGAAGTATGTAGGAAAAAGACTACAAGGGAGACCAAGAAATAGATGGAAGGAGCAGATAACAGAAAGTGTGCAAGTGAAAGAAGAAGAATGGTAATGATTAAAGGAGGAAGAATGGTGGAAGGATAGAGGAAGATGAAGGCCAAAGACTGGAAACCATAGATGATGACTCATCAGGGAAAATGGTGTTAACAGGGCGACAATGTTCCCTTTGCGCGTTACTTTTAGAATATTTGTTTTATAAATTATTAATTGATTGGATTTAGTGGTAGTTATTGTATACTATTTAAGAAATTTTAAGATATATGAGGTGATGTTTGTATTTACCTGACTATAGCTTATGGAAAGAGAAGAGTAATATTACATTAACAAATTAAAATCATGTCTAGAACAGTCAACGTTTGGAAGTTAATAAAAAACACTCTTTGAAAGATTTATCTTCATAATTAGTAATATATTACAGGGTGTCCAGCCAAATTATATTTTAAAATTCCCCGACTTTTTCATGTTTTCCAGAGTCAATTTCCAACTTTTCCAGGCGCTATATTATAAATATTATTGTATTAAAATCTCAACTTAATGTAATAATATTTTTAGACACATACACATTTTGAAATTGTAACACTCTATGAAGGGGGATGTCAGCATAGTCGTGAGTTCCGAGTTAGATTTGAGTTAGCTCATAATGAGACACTAAAAGATCGCCTTACATGAGCTAACAAACTAATGACTCAACTTTGGATAAAGACATAATAGAAGGATGGAAAGATTAGATGAAAATCCCATGATGACTTTGAGAATTGAGATAAGTATATTCGAGATAGACAACTATATTAAAATAAATTCACAGTGAAGAAAAATATTTTTTAACAGTTGATTATTGTAAATGAAAGTAGCGTAGGCCTGTTATTTTAGTGACTATGTGAAAATTCCAGAAGTTTGATCAAATTCCCTGACTTTTCTCTGTTTTCCAGGTCGCTGGACACCCTGTGTAATATACATGTGTGTTCCAGTTTTTAGCTAGTAGCTACACAAAGCTTGCTGGCTACTAATTCCTTGTTCTACATTCTTATTTGTATGTTTTATTAAGCTCCAAAAAAAAATATGCTAGGAGCACCTCCAGCCTCTTGACACGCAGTCAATACCTGTTCCTCGAACATGAGCTACCAATTTCACCTCTGGACAAAAGGTGAAGATAGAGGGACCTATGCACCTGGTTTTAAGTTACCAGGCAACCAGCAAGCAGTGGTGGTTCAAGGTATTAAATTCATAATGGACTTGATTACCAGTGATGAGAATGTAAAGGTTCTATTTTCAGCTGGGTGAGCTTTGTGGTTGTTTTCCGCATGATGTATTACTGCGGTTTTCCCATTCTTCTTTCCAAATTACCTTTAAGTTATCCTCTAAATCCCTAACTCTCAGATTAAGTAGTCACTAATCTCAGTATTAAATGAACTACCGTATTTCTTCAATTCTAAGACACCATTAATTGTAAGATACCCCTTAATTTTTCTATACCACCAACAGAAAAAAAGCTTTGATCCTAAGGAAATAAATAAAAATAAAACGCTAAAATAACCTATATCTAAGAAATATTTTTGCCACATAGTTTAATATATTAACAATAACAAAATATCGTATTCGAGAGCATTGGTCAAAAAAGAACTATAATTCTTATACGCACCGTGTTTTTAGAGACGTTTAGATAGCTTGGGAAAAAGTGTGTCTTCCAAGAGTCGAAGAAATATGGTACTGTAATTAAAAAAGTTACCTTGTGAGTGGAGGAGTGTGGGGTCTTGTATGGAGCCAAGCAAATCTGACAAAGAATATGTTCTCCTTAACACTCGGGTGCACATCGTGGGAGCTGGTCTGGAACCATAATCATATTTATTTTATCAATAGATTCCACCCACACTTAAAGTTGTTAAAGGCGTGTTCTCCCTTGAGGTTTTATTTTTATTAGTGGATAATAGGGTGACTTTAACAATCTTGGGTTATTTAAAAAAATTAAGAGTCAATCAGTTAGTTGTTCAGATTTCTAATTGTTTTTACAAATGACCACCATAAAGATATGTATGTGTGTGTGTGTTTACATTAGGATGGTTGGTCATTTAAAGAAGTGATTGTTGTGTGAATAGTACTTTTATCTGCCCTTAAGAAATTGTTGAAAATGTGAAGCCTTCAAACTTTTGAATGTACAAGCTTTCATGCAAGTATTATTAATTTTTCTGAGGCATATAATAACATAGTAGCCATTTGTGAGCAGTTAAACCCAACCTAGACTTGAATTTTTCTTAGCGTATCATTAAAAAGTTAATTTATTAAGTATGGGGTGACTTTGACACCAATTTCAGAGAGTATGACTAAATTTCAATACAAATCAAATTAAACAAAGTAAATTATGGTAAATGTAAAAGTTACTAAATAAACATTTCTATATTAATTAAACTAACGAAAAAGTATTGTCACATTGGTGAGGGATGTCAACTCATACCACTTGTCAAAATGACAAAGTATTTTCGAAGTGAGTGAATATATATCTGGTGTTTAGTAATGTTTACACTAGACACTGATAGTTAAAATATTATGAAGTGCACATTTATTACTAGTCTATTGTAAGGAATGTTAAGTTTGATAGTAATTAATATACAGTGGTGGTTGGTGGTCTTAGGAGTTGGGTAAGCAACTTCAGATGTGGGCTCAAGGTGAAAATGTTTGTTCCAAGGCTTGTTTTTATCTTTGATCTTTGAATTCTTTATTTAAATAATTTTAGTGGCATAAAATGTATTTAATTATCATGTTGAATACATAAAACTAAGCTTAATTAAAATAAATATGGCACTGAGAGTAAAATATTTTTTTTAAAGACTTGAATAATGAGAATCAAGACCAATTAGAGCAGTTTCGAACACATGAGTGACATAAAACAGACACTACACACACACACTGACATTGACCAAGAGCACTTGGTGGATCTTTTTTTTTTTTTTTTGCCAAAATATTTCGTGGCAGCAAGAGGCAGTTCAAATTTTGCTTATTTTTCCTCTACAGGCACGCATGCATCTTACTCTCCCTTTTATACTTCATGTTATTTGATTGGTTGATTTAGTTTCTAATAGGTTCTCACGGCGGAGAAAGACCCAAAGTCACACTTGACGAATACAAAGCTCAAATAAAGATGCTGCTAAAATTATAAAATAAATTATGTTTGCGATTTAAAAGATATTTGTTAAAATAAAATAAGGTTTTATCTCTCTTAAAGTAGCAAGCAGTACTTTCACTACTTATATGGAATGACCACGCCTTATAATATATGTTAATGTAGCATTTTAATTTAAGTTTTAAGTTCATTAAAATAAACCCATAAAACATATTGGATTAAAACTTTATGCATAAAGATGTATGGTGATCAAACACCCCACAGGATAGTTCGATTCAAGTTACTGTGGATTTAAAAAAAAATAGATTTCAGTATGGGGTGGAATTAACACTTTGGGTCTTAGTTTATTAATTTATATACCAATAATTGGTGTGTCAAAGTATCCCATCTTATGGGGTGACTTTATAATCTAATACTTTCTTTTTCCACTCTACTTGTCAAACTTTTATTTTTATTTTACAATGGAAATTTACATTAATGAGTATCACAAATTGCAAACAATTTATTTTTTTATTTTCCAATTTGTCCTCAAGATATTAACATTAATGTACAATGAGAGATCAAAGGCACCGCCATCTACAATATCTGATAAAATAAACATGCTCGTTACTAACAAATATCAGCACATTACTTAAAAAACTAATTTACTGTTGCCCTACCCCCTTAAAAACCTGCAAAGTTGGTTACACAGACAAATAAACCAAATTCACCATCTCTGACTTTTTTTTAGCGCCACTTACTACCTGTTCAAGTTATATATATATGTACTAAATAAGCTAACGAGTTAAGGATGAGGAAGGCTGAATTTAAAGGAAGTGTGCCCACATTTGCGTGAAGGGTGAGTGGAAAACCACCCTTAGTACACCTGACTGGAATTCAAACCCTGATCTCCGTGTCACCAGCAATCTAGTCCAACATGAGAGTAACGTCTCATACCATGCAGCCACTGAAACAGGTCCCAAGTTTCTATCAAAATACAAGTCCAATCTCCAAAGATGTTACAGACATGGTAGAGAGTAGTAGTCTTACTGATCATGAGCATAAGTTAACAATGATTAAATATTCAATTACTTAGATTAAACGCTCTATGGATAGTAAAAGTTTGATCAATTGTGGGTTACAAAGTATATGCATCTCATAAAAAGTCCTGTAAGACTCATCTTTGTGCTATGGTCATGACTACAACTAAAGTCGATTCGTGACTGGAGTGATAGTGACTACTATTAAAAGTTACCAGAGCTACTCTCAGGTCACCAAACCATATGTTGAGTTGTGGTCACTTTTGGCAATTAAAACTTTCACAACTAACAATTTGTTTACAATTATGTTATAAGTTGTTTTTTTCTAACCGTTTATACAATATTGAAAAACGAACTCGTGAAAATAACCGCTAGGATGTTTCTTATTTTGTGGTTCACTTAAGAATACTTTACAAACGAGAGCTTCTAAAAGGCTGCATTCTCTTCATAATTTAAGATTGTGGACCAAAGGAAGCGAAGGCAAATGATGACATTATAAAACTGGTGTTTGGGTGTGTCCGTGCAAATCTGCTTACAAAATTTTGAAACTAATATTTTGTATGGCTCTTTCTCTAGGTTATAAAAACACATTTATGTATTTTGGTGGCCAGTCATAAGAAGATATAAGTATCAATATAATACTTTTTAATTGATTATTTTGCCAAAACGGTAAAACAAAAACAAAAAGAGTGTTTTTAATATACTTTGTTCTTTCAATAAGTTATGAAAAAGCCAGTTATATAGTAATCCTCAGGGAAGTATGATTAGAAGTGTTTATAAACACTTTTGATTGATAAGATAGTATTACAATGCAAATAATAATTATCTCCACTTAGTTTGACATAGGTGACTTTCAACCAATGTTTGTAATAAATCTTTTGCTAGTGGTCAGTTACTACCATTAGACTAGCGAATGGACTGTACCATGTCTGTAGAATCTTCCCTTACAAGTCAAATTGTTCTTATTTATTGTACTTAAGAGAATTTTGCTTCAAGTCTCCAAAAGAAATTTGTGCAACCAGCCAATGGAAGCCTGAATAGTGGTAAACTAGTAACACTACCAACCTACAGCTCAGTGCAGGTTTCTTCTTCCCACGGTCATTATGCTCTTTGCTGGAATCGTCTAGTTCAAGGCCAAGTAACTTGAGACTTCTCCTGAACGAAGCAACGTCCAGCATTCCGTTAGACATTTGACTAGAGCAGGTGCCCCTGACATTTTTTTCAAGTTTCGTCCTTGACGTGGAGGCGGGCCTGGATAAATTATGGAGTTCATCCTCCATAGAAACACTGGGTGGAAAAAATTATGCTTTAAGTACTCATTCAAGGTGGATAAAAAAACTTTTACTTTAACATGTTTTACAAACATCATTTTTAAAAAAATTCTAGACCTAACCTTTTTACAGTTTTCTTGGTGAATGAGATTTTTTTTCCGTTTATTACATTGATCACATATTTTCAAAAAATCCTTTAAGCTACCAAACATCAACATTCTTATAAGTCATTTACCTTCTTTTTCTAGTATTTAATGTTTTAAGTACTGAATGCTGGTTCACACTCTAAGCTGCCGGTTCACACTATAAGCTACCGGTAAGCTAAGATTTGCTCTGCTAACTATTTAGAAAAATAGCAGACCATATTTAAATGTGTTGGTTCACACTCTAAGCTAAGCTATACTTTACTATACCGCGCATATGTTTTTTCCGAATGCCTGCTAGGCAATTTTTCCAGCTTCATCTTGAGCCATCTTATGTTGCAAATGTGCATAACACAACTTGGACTATGTGTTGAATGGAAGCAGTGCTGGATTGTTGAATATAACCAACGAAATGTTGAAGTTTTGTTTTCAGTTTGTTTCAAATGTATTTAAATAATATTATATTTAGGTTTTATATTTAATAAGTGTTTTTATAATACAATGTAACCATTAATTAAACAAGTCAAACCTCCACCTTCTACATTTTCTTCCTCTTCCAAAACCGCTGCTAACAGCAGCAAAAGCTACTCCTATCATTTGAGCTCAAACAAGACATTTTGGAGTATGCCATAACTTAACAGTGACCTGTGGTCTAGGGGTAAGGTGTCAGACTTCTGTGCTGGCGGCCGGGGTTCAATCCTCGGTCCCACCACAGATTTATCTGATTACCAAACCCTTCCTTCACCTCTGACAAGATATCTTGTGAATGTGGGAAATGCCAGGCCTCCACCGTGGTTCGGATTCCACGTTAAACTGTAGGTCCTTCATTTCATTTCACAATCACTCTACCATTACACATTAGCGTAAGTGCGTATAACCCGAACGGGTAGTAAGACGCGGAGCTAATATAATAACATAACTTAACTTCACTGGAGCAAGCCATAAAAAAAAACCACAGTAAATTCAGGGGGGGGGGGGGAAGAGGAACCATATCTTATATTAGCAATGAGTGTGAACTCAAAATGAAAAAACCTTAGCACAGCATAGCTTAGTATTCTGTGTGAATCGGCCTTAATTGTGGCCTTGTGTGGATGTGGTATGGAACAAATCCTATAAAACCATCTCATGTTAAGATTGACATATCTAGGCAATGCTTTTTATTAACACCGAGAAACAAAATCTCTCACTTTTGTTCAAATAATTAAGTTCAGAATCAGTCATGTATTTAAATTCCTTGACTTGTCCATATTTTTCCTGTCTGTAGCCACCATGACATAAGATCAAATAGAGAGGTAGTTAAGTACAGTAAGAATGTTCAATGTCATGTCAATTTCCATATTTTTTAACAGATAATAAGGAAAGTGGAGGTCATGGGAATGAATTTTTTGAGGCGCATGCTGGCTGTCACCAGAAGAGATAGGATTAGGAATGAAGATGTAAGGTCAAGAGTTGGGGTACACGAGATAGTAGAGGAAGCTAGAATGAGATGGTATGGACACGTAATGAGGATGGAAGGGGAGAGGATTCCAAGAAGATTAATGGTTATGAAGAATGTAGAGAAGAGACCGCAAGGAAGAGATGGGAGGAAAAGATAGCAGCAAATGTGCAAGTGAAAGAAGAAGAGTGCAGGAGGAAGAATGGTGGAAAGATAGAGGGAGATGGAGACATTTTACTAGACGGAGCTGGCCACAGACTGGAAACAGTTCATGATGATGATGGTGATGAAAATAAAGAAAATTAATTACGCGGAAGTGTTTGGAACTTATTGTTAGCTTTAAGTAATCTATTTAATATAAAGACCAAACAAAAGAGTTGAATTGAAGAAAATTGTAAGGGCCTAGCAAGAATTGTGTATCTATCATAGGAAAATATTTAATCTTAGTGATATATTATCATACCAAACAATGGGATGATATATTTTATAATTTTATAAACAGTATTATTTAAAATTATGTGTGTCACTTTCAAATCAGTATCAAATTCTTTTTTAACAAAATTAAATGTGGAAAAAAAAGCTCATCTTTGGCAAGTATTCGATTTTGGCAACTTATACATATCTATTAAGTCATTGGAAATTATCATTTCAGCTGGTTCAATAAACCATTGACTATTATTGCCTTTGCCACAATTTTTTCTTAAAAAAGTTTTTTTTTCAGAGGCCTATACTTAAGTGCTAGTAATATTGAACATTGACCTAAACCAGTGTGGTCAAACTGTCAGCCCGTGGGCAAAATGTGGCTTAGCTCACTGAAACTATACCAAAGGCCTTCATTTGAGAAACAATAATAATAATAATGTACTGTTGAAAAATGTCTATGAAATGGGTTGGTGTAAAAAATAGTAATAAAAACCTGTGGATTTATTATCAACTTGATTTAAGTACATACACAATATTTTTACCGATTTTACAGCTTGTTTTTCCATAATGCAAAAATCTGATAGCATAGGAATTGTATTAATTTTCAAATATGGGAAGCTTCTTTAGAACTGTGCATTTTATTTTTATATAATTTTTTTATTACATATTACAAATATTGGTCTTAAAGAATAAAAAAGTATAACATTAAAATTATATATTGGTCTTAGAGAATAAAAAGTATAAAATTAAAATTATATATTAACATATTGTTTTAATATTATAATTTTTATTTTTAAGCCAGAGCAGTACATTATTACAGATTCTGAAACCAATTCCACCCATAATTACTTTCGACTCAAGACTCCCCGACTCCAGTCATAGTTATTCATAGTTATTTGATACATTATTCATGTGAGTCAATGTCTTTTACAAGATAATCTTTGAGTAGAGTCAAAAAATGGAAATTGGTGCAAGAAACGTTAGAAAGTGATTCCAAACTAACTAAATTAACATGTTATTTCAGCTTTCACTCATCAACTAGACGCTCAAAATTCAAAACTACACTATAGCCAAGATTGTTGAGCCTGGATAGAAATTGATTATGAATCAAAAAATCAAATGAACAGTGCAAGTTTACATATACCGGTAATGGGTTCAAATACGGAAACAATTAAAGAAGATATAACTGAAGTAACTGAATCTTTAGATAGTACAATGCCATTGCAAGATGATGATGATGATGATTGATGATAATCAAGAGTGTAAACATTTCACAGGATTTGCAATTATGACCTTTTCTTACAGACACATTGGTAAGTGAATGTATCAATATTTATATGTAAGATATAGAGTACTCAATTATTATTAGTTTTTACTATAGGGTTTACCATAAACAAAAAATTAAAAAATAACCATGAATGATGAAAGAACACTCATTAAAGAACTAGAATATATAGTTAGAACAAAGGAGAATTTATGTACTTAATTATTATATGTCTTTATAACGATAATAGGAAATGCGTATTCTCAGACATCTTATGTGGGTAAGAGTAAGCAAAGCGTCATCGAAGAGTATGCACACATATAATTTTAGTTATTGGGCCTATATTATGCAAAGAAGTGTAAAACTGCTTATACAAGTAAGTAATATTAATTAAATAAAATGATAAATATCAATTAAATTACAAAGCTTTCATTTTATTTTATGTCATTTTTAGGCTAATATAAAAATATACCAAGCGGGTTGTGCTCAGCAACACCAAGCAAAAGTCACAAAACGAAAGATCCGGCACCCTTGCAACACTGTTCATACCACTATTCTGAACAGGTGTCGCATTTCGACCAGTCATCATCATCATCATCGCATGTCTCACCACAGCCGGGACAGGAAATATCAACTTCAAGAGCCTAACATTAAAAGTTGAGGTAGACAGGTTGTCACTTGCTCTATTCAATTTAAGTTTTCTTTTGGCTGTAGTTTTCTTCTCCATATTTTTCTACTGTGTCTTCTCAACCTCACCCCTTCTTCTTTCACATACAGTTCTTCCTCTTTTTCCTTCATTCTTCTAGAAGTGCATTTTTGTATGGTGACCCCGATGGTATTTCGGACTTCTGCCCCTATTTCTTTCTCTTGTTTTCATCCTGGTATTTTGGCAGAGGGAGAAAATCAGTAATATGGACCCTTTCATTAGGAAAACTATGTTGTTTTACAACTGCACTGTCTTCTAATTCTATCTCATCTTCATTGTCTGATTTATCATCGACAACGTTGTGATGGAAGAAAGCGCCCAAGAGTATGAACCTTTAAATTCAGTGCATACTCTTACACACTCTATGAAGTATATAACAAAAACCATCGTAGATGCAGTCCCTGTATCACTTGAAGAACTCTCCTAAATGATTGTTTACTATACGAACACCAAATTGCAGTGATATAAATGTAATTCATTTCAATCATAATTTAAAAATCTAGACCTTTTATTAAGAAGTCATAAAATTATAGTCAAAGTACAAAAAGGTAGGTTTTACCTGTAAATCCCAGAGAAACACACAGCAACACAGACTAAAGTGTTTATAGAACTTGGTAACTGGCGTGTTATGCCACCCTCAGTATTACCAACTAGTGAAATAAATGACTGCATACTCTTAGACGCCAGCATATTCTTGTCATCCTATACCTTATTACAAAAAAAGTCATGAGGCTCCACATTTTGAATGTGCCTCCAAATTCCCTGATCTGGCCCTGCTTGAAAATTATGCTCTGGTCCCATACTTTAGATGGAAGCCTACATCAGGTTATTTGACTCTAAATAATGATATTTTGCACCTCAGTGTTGCCATTTGATAAATATTTTATAAACTAGGTCTATGTTCAATACAATTTTTTTCATCATGAAAGTATATAAGGATTTTGTTTTATAAATACAATATAAGTTAGACAATTTTAATTTATTTACTTTATTAATCCTTAGAATTTGTTTGTTTGCCTGTCTTATTTCAATAAAGTAGATTAGGTAGGCCTACCTATAACTACAGTGATTTTCGTATAATGAGATGACGGAAAACGTCAAGGTCTCTAATGGAGTAAGAAAGAATAATAAAACAGTTGTCAAACACTGCACCAGGTTGCCTCAGAATTTGATGAAAACATTGCTATTGTCCTTGGATCAAAAGATGTGGTAGGATGCACCGGCATTGTTGCTGACAATTCAGACAGTTCTACACTTCTCCTCGTCCTTGACAGTGAAGTTTACATGCAGACTTACACGATAAAGTGGATATGCATAATTAGAAAATTTGAAGAGCTACAAATAAAACTTAAAGCAAATGAAAGAGAAGAAGAAAAAAACTTTATAATTTAGAGGGTGTGTGAGAGTTAAGAAAATATAATAATGAAATTGGTCACAAAACTATAAAGATGTGAGCTGAATAGTAAAGCTTTCTTCCACACTTCAAATTTCTAGGAGTTTAAAAGAATTTTATAGTACACTTAGAGCGGTAGTCAGAAACTGTTTTCTCAGTTATAAACATTACCACAATGCAATATTATTAACAATCAACACAAAAAATTGGGACATTCAGATAATGCGATTATGGTTTTATTTTTTTTCAGTGCGTAATTTAATTAGATGTCACACACTAGAATGTCTTCTATGCTAATCACCCTGTCTTGATCCTACCTATGTGAAAATAGTATCTTGTTTCTTCAAAACAAAGTATACCATATCTTATATAATGCACCAATGCAGGGATAGGAAATCAATCTACGTTTGTACAATAGAGTTGGGTTGAAAACTTACTCCAAAAGTGAATAAAAACCATTCGTATGGGAATACAGTACATTGGTCTAGAAACAAAACTAACTCAAACCCCCAAGGTCTAACTTCAGGTTTTTTAATTAGTAGACATTTATCACCTTTTATTACTTAAGCATGGAATCCAGTGGGCCCTAAGACCTTCATAGTTGAGTACATCCCTAATTCCATTCTTTGGCATTCGTTTATTACTATACATTAGTTAACGTTTAAAAAAACTAAGGTACTTTGGGATGTATATTTGCATTTTAATTCAGTAGCAACTCAACAGATAAAGAAGTGCCGCTCAGTCAGTCAAGAATTATTAGAATTAAATTCGATTTGAATAAAATAGTCATACCAACTTAAATGGAAACTTAGCCCAAGTTGAACTATTTACAAACTAATTTTTACCAGAAGAAGTCTAATTAAATAAGTCGTTTTTATATGTTGAGAATGGTTATTGATACTAGTGTTTCAATAAAAGGAATTATTATTGTATACATAACCAATAAAATTTTGTTTAAATTGTGTATTTAAATAATATAAATTATTTTTTATTTGTTATATATATATTGGTCTATAGGTACACTGTTTTTTTTATAGAATAAAAAATTAAATAATAGCGTTAGCACCACGTCTTACTACCCGTTCGAGCTAAACGCTTAAGTACTAATTACGCTAATGGGTTAGGCATTGGAAGGGTTGAATAGAGGAAGTTAACCCAATTTGTATGAGGAGGGAGAGTGGAAAACCACCTTCAGTTCACCCAACCGAGATTCGAACCCTTGATCTCCCGTCCTCGGCAGTCTAACTCAACACGAAACTAGCGCGTTAGTTAACTACGCAACCTAGGCGGGTTTTTATAGAATATAATTACATTGCTATTGCTTTCTTGACCTATTTTTCTTACTTAGCGGTGACTTGTGAGAACTGAGAAAGAGGTAAGACTCATTTCAAATATATAGTTTTGTTTGCGTCGACTTCTAGGAACAGTTCTACACCTGTGACAGATACAGCTATGTGTAAGCTTAGGAGCAGATGAACAAGCTGTTTTTTTGAGGCTACGCGAACACCTTTTCAATCCTTTCAATTTCTTCTTAAAGATGGCGGAAACTAGCTTGGTTTTTTGATCCTCCCATTCCATACAATGATACACCTAGTAGTGAGTTGTATGACCACTGACTACTTTAAATCTATGTTTAGAGAATGATGATTTTATTATTCTTAAACTGAACTGATGTCAACTATTTGCGTTAAGTCCCCCTTAATTTATTTTTTGTTAATGTTCAATCACTTTTTTTGCTTATTGCCTTACCTTCACTGAAGACAATTCCTTTATGAAAGTACAGGTTGCCTGAAAATTAGCGACATAATTTAAAAATAGCCTATTTATATATTTTTTTAAAATACATAAAAATAATTACCACAATAAAATAACACGACAATAGGTAGTACTTTTATTTGATATATTCTAAAATATGTAAAATTCAGTAAAATATTTAAAAAAAAATTTATAGTGAATTCAGTTCCAAACAACCTAAATTGTCAACCTTTCACTTTTCACATTTCTAACTGGCAGGATTAAAATATGTAATTATTAAAAATCCGAGATCTAATATAGTCATCAATTCATCACAGTCAAACATGGATACGTATCACTGTTTTTATAATAGCTCAATTACCCAGGATATTATTAGCAAATAACCCGGACAAAATTCGGAGAAAGATGAAAATGTCAGGAACGCTCAGGATTACATGCCTTACCACATATCAAAAGTCCCTTAAAGTCCAAGGAATGTTTTTTTATAAACCCCAGAGTTCAAAAAGTCCATAAATACTAAAAATTATTTTAAAATGGGTAAAAATTAGAAGAACGCTGAAAATTTTAGGATGACTCAGAATTATATGCTTTACAACATATCAAAAGTCCCTTAAAGTCAGAGGCTTGTTTTTTGTATAAGACCCAAAGTTCAAAAAGTTACTTAAGTCACTAAATAAAATTAGTTTTAAGACGTGGTAAAATAATCTACAAGGAAGCTAGTAACATTTCAGAATTCTCAGACTATAATGCTTTATAGATACTAAAAGTCCCTTTAAATCCTGAAGGCTGGGATAGTTGCTGCAAACACCCCAAAGCACACAAAAATGGTCACATCCAATGTACCAAACTTATAAGATTTTTGATAGGGAAAAATCAGACGGAAACGCCATTTACAATATCAAAAGTCCCTTACAGTCCGAGGCTTGTCTTTTATGGTAGAATACCCAAAAGTACAAAAAATGCATTAGTAAATTAGCCTCCAAGGCATAAATAAAAATGAGTTTCAATCGTGTCCCAGTTAAATTCATCTACAAGTGAATTCCTGAAAGTTAACACACAACATTCTCTCACCTCATTAATGCATTTAAAGTTAGAGTTTATTTTTCAAAATTTATTAATTAGGTAATCCACGTTTTATTCACTATCTATAGTGACAGACTGTGAAGGGAAGTTGCTGCACACTACTCCCGAACAGCGACAGATTGTAGATCACGCCGGCCTGCTTTTCTTACATTCGCAACTTCTCTTGCAGCCACAACAGGTAAGATGCAAGAGCTTTTCTGGGGATTTAGGGAGAAATATCATGACAGGAACAAGCTCATGTTAACACAACAAGACGAATAGCTCGAAATTTTGCAATTTTCTTTAAAATAAATTATTTCAATTTAGATCAAATAAATTAAAATGTAAAAAAAATTGCCTCAGTTTAAAAATATATTTACCTTTCCAATAAGCTGCCAGCCCCAGTCTGTTGGTGTGAGCAGATCATCTAACCACTGTTGCACCTGCAGACACACTCTAAGTGAGTGTTTACGGGCAGCAGCACTGGTAGGTGAAAGCACGGCGATGTTGAAAGTAGTAGTGACAAACTGATGAGCTACAGTTGGACATATATTTTATAACGCAGCTCGTCTAGGGAGTTGCAGTTTTTTGTACAGAGACAAAATAAACAGTTCTCCCGCTGAAGCTTCATCAGGAGTAGCAGTAGGATCATTGAAAATTAGCATTTTCCTGGACATCTCTTAATCATTTTGGAGGAGGTCAAAAGCCAATTTATTTCCTTTTATGAAAAGGGCAGATGTCGTATCACAATTTGTCATTGCATGAGTAAAGAGAAGAGTGTTTTTTTTACAAGACCCAGAGCTTCTTGGAGCTCCCCGATATTAAGATGAATTTTATCAGGTTTGCCAGTTTTTCCAAGAATTAGGAAAGAGAGAGCTGCTTGAAATTGCACGCACATCTAGCATGGTAAGGATATCTATATCAGTTGTTATAACTGTTACATATTGCACAGCCGATAACTAAATGGCTGTCAAAACAATAAGACCATATATATCTCCATTTGCTAACTGGACTAAGATTCCACAATTCTGTAGAATGGGTGTTATAAGTTTGATAAAACGTGATTTGTTTTTACAATTTTGTTAGAAACTCTTCCAGAGAGAATGTGGCAGCCATGTCAAGATCTATTGCTAAATCTACCGAGATTTTCTTGCTGCTCCGGCGCTTCTGGTCCTCCGCTTTAGTGTTCAGTGAACTCTCATACCTGTCAAACACTATTGTTGATGAACACTTAAAATGTTTCATCATATAAGATGAATATGTCATGCAAATAATCCTGTAAGTCACTGGTCTCGATCAAATAATTACATGAAGAAGGTACCCACCATCTACGACAAACAGTGTGTCTTTTGGTGAATTTTCTTTGCAAGGAGAAACAGATTCTAAGACTTCAGCGAGGGCTGATTTACTCGTCTTTCTCATCGATATTTCGTCAAACAAAGACATAGATTCGTCTCCTACAAGACCAGTCAACAAGCTGATTAACTCAGTTGGATGAACGATAGGCAAATGGTTGATGGACATCAAACCAAGAGGAAAATGTTTATCTGTCACGATCATACCTAGAATGCCGGCTTGAGCGAAGCTCCACATGTTGTTCGGAGGTGATATTTCGGGTCTCACAAAAATTCTCCAGAGCACTGCAGATAGGTACGCTCTGGGTGATTTCAAGAATCCACTTCGTAAGGGTGATGTCAGTGATGCCATGCCCACTGTTTGTCTTCATTGCTCTCATGAGCTCTTGTTCTATGGCTAAATCCACGGCTACACCACATCAGAACCTGTTGGTGCGTCTGATTGTAAAAGTTCAGACATTTGTTACAAATACTGTTGTGCTTATTTTGCGTAATGAAGCTGACCTGTAGCGTGTAAATACGGTAGTATGGAACGGACACAAGCAAGGTATAAGGACCAGTCTCCCCTCCTTTCTGCCCAAATAAAAGAGAGAATAATTTCAACTTGATTAATGTGTTCTAGCCACATTTTTGTGGTTCGATTGTTACTGCATAACTAATCGTGCATTTCTTTAAAACTTTCAGGATATAATTTCGGGGAAAGAGAATGGAGATCACGAATTTATTAAGAGCTAGAAGAGAATGGAGCTTAGGAGGACTTTTGATATGTTTTAAAGCGTATGATTCTGAGCCAATCCTGAAATTTTCTGCATTCTTATAATTTTTATCGCTTTAAAATAATGTTTAAGTATTTATGGACTCTTTGAACTTTGGGGTCTTCTACGAAAAAAAAGCCAAGCCTCGGACTTTTGATATGTTGCTAATCATGTAATTCTGAGTCGATCCTGAAATTTTCAGCTTTCTCCGAATTTTTTCCGGGTTTAACTTTTTTTTACCCCACGACAATATTCCTTGACTATAGTGGGGGACAGAAATTACAATCATGGTTGTAAATACCCTATATTCGTTTAACATAATTCACTACACAGTATGAATGCTTCGTATGTAGTTGTATCAATTCGTGTAAATAGTTACACCTTATCAAATCATCACTGAAATAAAGAGTTTCACGAGCGAGCCGCACAGGTGGGTAAACGTACTAGCGTTCAAGTTGTACTACGTAGTCTGGTTTGACGATTACGGAAAGGTTGGGGTTTGAATAGTAGTTGTAAATAATAAGGGCGGTTTTTCCTTGATAGTTTTCTACTCTCACTCAACATGAATGCAGGTATATTTACATCTAATTTCTGCCTTTCTCCTCTATAATTACTAGTTTAATTAAAGGCGTAACTCAAGGACGATAGGAAGAAGTGAAGCAAAAAATAAAAAACGATAAACCATGATAGTTTTGTAAGTACCATGTTTTAGAAGTGATGGCGCTAGTGAGAACGTGTGAGGCGCCAATGTGGCAAAATTTTGAAACTCTTAATGATAGAGTTATAAAAACGTACAGTATAGCAAAAATATGGACATAATAATAATATAATAATAATAATAATAATAATAATAATAATTGTTTTCAAAAAGTTATTAATTCGGGGTATATATTCCACATCAATCTTTTAGTAAGGGATTAGACTATTTAAAGAAAGTTAGGCCTGTGTGTCCCAGCTATCCCATCGTTTTAGTGAATGTAAGATCAAGCAACTATGTAGATTTTATATAAAATATATGTTTTTGCAACACTTGCCGTCTGTCTGTGCGTTTGTCTGTTGCAGTATATGCATGTCGCATAATCCTAGGTTTTTATTTTAAAATTTTGAAAGTTTTAAGACCCAATTTTAAAATGTTAAGGGAATTCCCTTTATCTCTTGTCTTTTTTAAATTTTTAATCCCTACAAATTATAGTTAAAAGACTAGCTAAAAGGAAGGTAAGATGTTTTGTACATTAGTCTGCTATCGACATTTTTTCTCTAAAACTTTATATGATAGGTACTAAAACGAATTGATAACTCAGAGTCAGAAGACATAATTCCGTGTAGATAACTACTACTGTAATATAATAATTTGTTTTATGCTTGATAGTGCTTCAATTAACTAAGTACTGTATCAAATAAAAGCAATATTAGTTAAATCATATTTTAAGCATGTATACCCTGCTGCTAAAAGCATATAAAAGAGGTACTTATCAAATCTATAGGTAGTTTCGAGCAGGCGCGGATTCGTGGGAGAAGGGGGGGGGGGAGGGTCAAAGGGTCAGTTGACCCTCCTGTGAAAGTTAGAAAATTAATACAAAAAAAATAAAGTTAAAATTTTAGAAAGAAAATACAAACAAATAAACTATACATTTTTTTATCTGTTTACGCGCAGACACCTCTTTAGCGGGTCCACACGTGCATTATTCGTCTATGATTAATCAATGTTCGATATGACTCACGTAAGAGTTGAAAAAATATTAGTTTTCATGTGCGAATATGTGTTGTGCATAGCGAGTAACGAACATTGTTCTGTATAGAAATGGTAGACCCCACACGTCAAAGAAGACTAATAATCGCCTGAGAGCAGTTCATCCACGAATACGAATATAGGGTATGTGTGAACAGCAGGAGCGGCGGAACTATGGGGGACTCTTCCCCCTGGAAATAATTTGCCCCTCCCTGGAATAAATTCCCCCCACCCCTAAATATACTTCAAATCCTATGATATTATCGAATATGACCCTGAAAGATGGCCTTAAATAAAACTCAAATGACTTCTAGATGCATTCTATTGTCAAAAATTTGCCGGAGAAGACCGCTTCAAATAACTACTAGACAAGAGGCATTAACTGGCACAAAAAGTCAGGGGAGAGAAGTTCTAAATATCTTCCAAGGTCATCCAAATTTCAAAAATTTCTAGTGGAGGACAATTCCAAATAGTTTCTAGATGCATGTCATTTTAAGAGTTTTCAGGCGAGGACCACCCCAAATAATTCAATTTTAAAATTTTGTCGGCGGAAGACTACTTCAAAGATTATCTTCTAAAGGTATCTAACTATCGTAAAAAATTAAGGTGAGGATCACTTTAAATAGCTTTGAGCGGCATCCAAATTTCAAAAATTTATGGGTGAGGAACACTTTAAATGGTTTATAAAATAAGCTAATTTAAAAAAAAATCAAGGTGAAGACTACTACTACTTCATAACTTCTAGAGTGAAACATTTTTAAAAAATTGGTTGATGGAAGGTCACTCTAAATGGTTTATCAAAACTATCTTATTTTAAAAAATTTGGACGGATGACCGTGGTTTAAAACATACATAAGATTAAATATGAATGAGAAACTCTAAACGGTTTTAAACAGAAATTTAAGTAACTATGTTATTTATAATTATGAGCACTTCTATGAAAATTAATTGGATCCGTCCCTGGTTTCGAGGAATATAGATGTCATGGCCATGTGTATGGCTGTCTGTTTTTTTTTATATTATAATAAAGAATTATTATGGGATTTTTTCAACAAAAAAGGGATCTGTACGAAGTGTTAAACATAGAACATAGGAGCTAGCAGGAACTCAAAAGAAATAATAAATTTGTACAGACTAAATTAGCTTGGTTGATTAAATTCCACACTTTCACTTTCCGATTTAGATGAATACGCCATCGCAAACGCAATTTGATTTCTCTAAGGCTGTACAAGAAGTATTAAATGTACCGTTTCGTGTTGAGTTAGTTTGTAAGTCGTGTGCTGATATCATCTGTATAGTGAAAGTGCACGCTAAATTCCTAATTTAAAATGTAATTCAGATATTTATGAGTTATAACAAATTCAGCGTACAAATCACTCGGCCATACGACAAAATATGTATTTTAGATTAATTATAATATTATAGTCCAAAAATTGTATTAACTTTACCTTGTTAAAATAACTTAGTACCGTGTCTTACTACCCATTTAGGCTATACACTTATGTACTAATTACTCTGATGGTTTTAGGGATTACAATGGTTATATTTATAGGAAGTGTACCCACATTTGCGTGAAAGGAGAGTGGAAAAATATTTTTGAAAAACCACCCTCATTACACCCAACGAGATTCGAGCCTCGATCTCCCCATCATCGGCAGTCTAATTTACTGCGATAGTAGCGCGTTAGACCATGCGGCCACCAAAGCGGGTTGTTAAAAATTTAAATTCTAAATAAATATTTCCTTTGAGAACTTTAAAAAAAAAAAATTTATCTTTATTCATCTGCCTCGTCTTACTAAACTTCTGGACTATCAGCATTTAATTCCTCTAAGGCTAAGGAAATACACCCACATTTGCGTAAAGAGAGAGGAGGGAGAACAATTTAGGAGAATCTACCCCCGGTATACCTGACTGTGATTAGAGTCGTGTCACAACCCTGACCGATCTAGTCTAATTATGCGGTCCGCGTGTCCACCGATGCAAGCTGTTCTTAAATTCCTCCCACCCAAGTTTTTTTTTAATTGTTACATATGACATAATCCAACTCTCACAAAGGACCAACGTTCGTTCGTAACTATTGCTCCTGTGCAAGTTTCTAACTAGACAAGAGCATGCTCGAGTTAATTGTGGAATGTTTCCGAAGACGACCTTGCTTGTTTTAGTTACGAGTAACGTGACTATGCCGTTAGATAACTTATTTAGTAGTTACATCAGTGAAACTGATTGCTCCTTCGAATTTATTCGTACAAAACAAAAGGTTTACATCACATTTTAATAAATAGTTTTTTAGGCAAACATTAATGGGCACAATACAAATTAATGTTATTTTATAAAATGCAATATATCCGCTAATAACTTATTATTTCCAGTGTTATTAGTTATTGATTTAGTTATATTAATTAATTGAAAGTATTTTATTTAACGTTTCGAAGCCAATTCCTCTCACCGTAGCAAATTTAAAATATACGCCCGAACAGGGACTTGAACCCTGGACCCTTAGGTTAAAAGCCTAATGCTCTACCGACTGAGCTATCCGGGCGTATAAGTAGATGGAAATGTTTTTATATTTATATAACATTATATATTATCACAAAGCAATCAATGTCTAAAAAAGATCTAGCTTTTTTTAGTAGCAGAGTTAGGTGCCAAGAGCTTCAACGAAAGTTGAGACACATGCCAACATTATTATATAACATTCAATTATAATAAAATAAACAAATCGGTCATATTTTTTTGTTTCTTAAGTTTCCACACTCAAAAGTTAAAATAGGAAAAACTAGAGAGGGGTGCGGACTGGTTGAGGGAAAAGGGTGGGGGCAGTATAAAAAAAAGGCACGATTTGCTATTATGTATTTAAAAACCTTATACCACCTGCATACGGTATCAAATTTTTTTTTTATTGAAACCATTTTTATGATTATTTAAAGATACTTTATTATATTTAGAAAGTACTTATAAAATTAATCACAACTAATTTGTTTAGTGTTATTCCCTTTGCAGCCCGGTGTAGACTATGTGCTACAGTGTTTTTTTTAGTTTGGTTTTTTGTATTATTTAAAAATTGTTTAATGCCAATGCCCGATGTAGCCAAATGGCCACATATTAAAAAAATTCCAAATTATTTTAACAAGATAATTTTTTTTTTCAAGAAATACATAGATTTTGAAATAAATTTCTAAAGAATTTTTCTTAGAATATACCTTAATTAATATGGGCTGGAAAGAGTTAATAATATATATATTCCGCATTTGTGCCCACTTCCCCCTATACTTACTCACCCCTCCACCCTTCCCATTTCAATATCTCAAATACTTTTTTATAAAAGCTTAAAACATGGAAAATCATTTTAAGACAGCAGTCCAGTCCTGTGCGATCTAGTTGCCAGAACTATAAAATGAAACAATAAATATGTGTCGAATACATGGGCTACATTTTAAGAACAGACTACGATTTATAATTCAAAAGGTTATATGTTAATATATTAAATACTAGCAATCCCGCACGGCATTGCCCGTGACCCATCTACAATTTTTTTTTAAATAGCCTAATTAAAAATCTAGTTAAAAATCCTGCTTCGAGGTGCATTCGGACCCTCTTCCGTCCACCTATGTTAAAAATTTCAGATCTCTACGTGCCGTAGATTTGGCTGGGCAACGCACACAAACACTTCCTTTTATTATTATAGACTATCGATACATTATATGCATATTCCCAAGTAAATTTATGAATGTGCCCTAATAACCCAAATCCTAAGCTTAATTTAGCTACAATTAACAATTTTAATTAAAATAATTATGTAACTCGATTTATCCAAATTGATAAACGAGTGACTTTAGCAGTCTAACGACAGCCTTAGTGGGGTGGTAAGCGGGAAGACACGGAATAGGTATGTTTTTAAACTTTTTTGTTAGCACCGCGTTCGGGTTATAAAACTATGTACTAATTATACTAATGGGTTAAGGTTTGGGAAGGTTTGATGGGGAGGAAGTGCACCCGCATTTGCGTGAAGGTAGAGTGGAAAACCATTCAGCAAAACGACCCTCAGTGCACCCAACTGGGACCGAACCACGATCTCCCCGTCTTCGGCAGTCTAGTCTAACATGAGAGTAGCGCATTAGACCACGTGGTCACCGAAGCGTTTTTTTTAAACATTGACTCTCTTAAATTAGTTTGCAGTTTCGTGTCAAAATCAAGCTCAATATCCACACGTATTTTTAAATATCATTACAGTACTCCTATTAAAACATGTGCGGAATAAATATATAAATAAATATGAAAATTTTGGCCTATTTCAATATGTAAATTCTTTGATGTCACGTGGATAGCGTGTCATTCGTTATAGGTTCATAGAAGGTTCACACTGCTCTTGTGTATTTACCCTACCAGAAGGATGGATTGTTAAATGTTGACACATTATGATTCTCTTTTTTCCCTCCACAAGATTCATGTTTACTGCCCTTCGCCACCTTAGCTTAAGGGCGGGTGGAGTGTGTTCGGCCCAACCACAAGATCGATCATCCCGGCCCCACTGTAGAACCAAGAATAGAATCTTAGCAGCGGCCACGTGTGGGGCGAAAATTTAATCTTACTTCACATCAAAGTTTAAATAAGTTGTTTCTATTTACAGGCGCATAACATAGATATGACAAGTTATTAGGGTCAAGTTAGATCGGAATATCCGAAAGTATAAGCTTCTGAAAAAAAAAGCTAGGTTTAGAACATATCCTTAATTATATTTGTGTAGAAAAAAAAGGGAGGGGGGGGAGTAACAAAATAACTTTTTAGGGACTTTCAATCCTCCTCTCCCCCAATTAATGTTAGCAAATTAGATTCCCGTAGAAGCTATTTGTAATGGACCACGTTTGGAAAAATTTTGAAAATAATATTATTTTAACAAATATTTAGATTTGTGCTCCCGAAATTTTTTGAAAGTTGGATACCTACTCCTAGAGGATATTTGTATTAGTGCTGCTTCAGCAAATTTTTGAAAATTTCGATAATTCTAAAATCTATTTTAAAAAGTGCTCAGAATACTTTTTTTTTTTTTTTTTTTTACAAATTAGATTCCTTAGAATCTGTTTGAGGTGGTCTTTAATAAGATTTTTTTAAACTTTGGAATGCTCTAAAACAGGGGTTCCCAATCATTTTTAATGGAGGTCCGTTTTAAAAACTCGAGATACTTCCGCAGTCCGGCAAAACTTTAACAGTAGCTCAAGTTCAAGCTCTATAGGGCTATACTAATTCAAAAACGTGTTTTTCTTTCCTTTTAGTTACTTTTCTTATTTATTATTGCTGGCCCTCAAGTTCGGATGTGGATCACGGTCCGGCATTTGGTAACCACTGCTTGAAAAGCTAATAAAAGTGTTCTTGACCTGACTTTTTTTTTAAAAAAAATTAGATCCGTCTAAAATCTATTTAAAGTGGTTTACCACAAGCAAATTTTTAAAATTGGATGCTCTTAGAAGCTATTTAGAATGTCCTCACGTGAATTAAAAAAAAAAAAAGATGCCGTTAGATACATTTTTTAAGAATTGAATGCTTTTAGAAACTAGCTAAGAGTGGTCCTCCTATGGATTAAAAAAAAACATGCCACTTAGAGTGATTTTTGCCTGGAATATTTTTGAAAAGTGAATGCCTCTATAAGTTTTTTTTAAGTTTTATGCGAGCTTCATATTAAAAACTTCAGAAAATGTCGGGAGCGGGGGTATTGAACCCCATAACTCCCTTCCTACACCAGTGCTCACTATATTTTTAAAATGTACCATATCATTTTTTTATCATTTAATTGACATTGATACGATTTGTAATGACAGATGCAGAACATTATAATTTCCGTATGAAAATATGCAAGTATCTTTAGTTACTGTATGAAAAAAGTACAATTTTACATAGAGAGGGGACTATAGAAAATACAAACTTTTTTACGGCCAAAATTGAAATGAATACATTTTGCTAAATTTTATTAGTGTTATTTTTTAGATATTAGAAAATACAATTTTTTTTTGCGGCCAAAATTGATAACATTTTGCTCTTTTATTAGTGTTATTTTATAGATATTAGATACAAATATTTAAAAAAATTGAGAAAAGAGGAAATATAAATTTTTGTCGTAAAAATATGTATTTTATAAAAAACCTTCCTACGATAGTTGAACTGTACCATATATTTACGATTTTTATATAGTTTGATTTACGTAAGAGTCTGCATTATAAAATTAATAAAATGTGTAGTGAGCTAACAATGACAAGAGCTCACTTCAGACGGTTATCAAAATTTACCGGTGCATGAAATACAATTTAGTGTGAAAGTAGATCTTATTTAACGTTTTGAATTGACAGATAACGTTATTCCTAAAACGATCCGACTATACATTTCTTTGAACTATTCAAACTAAAACAAAAACAAAAGAGGAAATATATTGAATTCCAGAGAGAGAATTTTCATTAACTAAAATAAAAAATCGTTCTTCCGCTTGAGTGCGCCGACGGATGTTAGCGGACATAATATACACTAACGTAATCATAATAATGGGTGAATTGACTGGGGGAGGGCTAGGGTACCCAGAGTGCTCTGCGCCTGCATATCTTTGGTACAGGCTTTGCTTTGTTCCCCACCTCAACAATTTTTTTTTTTTTAACTTCTCGCTTTCTCCCTATTCCAACATGTTCAAGGGCGCAATCCAACAAAGCGTTAATAAATACAGGTGGATTTCACTTTCTGGATATAAGGCAACTCACTTCTTTATCTAGGACTATTTTGTCTCGACATTTGTTACGCGCTGGACGGCAAGATGGAGATCATTGTGAGTAGTAAGATTATAATATTATTTAACTTGTATAGTCTTAACTATTATAGTTACTACCGAAGGTGAAAATATCTGCGAAATGTCGTGAGAAAAAAAAAAGATAGTTGGGGAATTTTTGAGTACAAATTTTTAGTACAACTAAAGTAATTTTGTTATAAGTCTGGGTGATAATCCAACATTTAAAACCCAAAAACAACTGAGATTCGTATTAGATTCGAATTGCGATGGAATTTAATTTAAACCTTAAAATTCAAACTTTTGAATAATTTTAACTTTTTATAGAAATTTCTTCATTAGTAACGTATAATCAACAATATCATGTAAGAGGAAGGTCTAATTTAAAGTATATAGACCCGAATTTGCGTAGATACACAGTGAGAAACCATTTATGAATAACAACCCAACCGAGATTCGAATCCTGACCTTCCTGTTACTGGCAAACCAGACTAAATAAGCTTTACAATTAATTATACCACGTTCCCACCAGCTCCGAGCATAACGTATTCATCTTTAAAACGTGATTTTTGTTAGATTCAAGTTTAAAATACTATCTAATTATTTAGCCTAATATTTGATTTGTATTTATTAAAAAAACAAAAGAATTAATCTTTAAAACGGGATTTTTGTTAGATTTGAGTTCAAAATAATATATAATTATTTAGCCTAATATTTGATTTGTATTTATTAAAAAAAAAAAGATTCGTATTTAAAAAATTCCAAAGCATAATGTTCGATTCTCAAATTGATTCGAGCTAGTATGAATAATTTGTTGGAAAGAAATTTGTGTTTAATCAGATATATTAGAAAATATACTACTGTATAATAAGGCTGTCCCTCCACCCCATTTGAATTACTTTGAACGTGTTCGCGTGGTTCTAGATCAAACATTGTTGAGGACCTCTAATATTATTTTAATTTGAATAAATTTAAAAATGACACCTGGACACGAGAATTGAGCTCGAGATCTTTGGCTTAACGCGCCAATGGTTTATCACTGAGCTATCCAGGGATCGTCCCGTGCTCCCGGATTCGATTCCCTTGTCCAGGTGTATTTTTTTCAATTTATTCGAATATGATTTAGATAAGGCTGATTTCCGTGATTTTATCATCATTCATCCCTCAATTCATATTATATACTTAATTGTGCAATATTACTTTTTTCGATCTAAATATTTTATTTTTTATTTATTTCATTATAAAGACGTTTACATCTTTATTGACGATGTTGTGTTCAAACTTCAATGAAGATTCCAAAGTTGTTTATATTATCATCGAAAAGTATTGTTTTAAAGGTTTCCAACAATGTTTTAAACAATATAGTGATAATTTGAGAAAACACAGTAGTTCTCTATTAATAATTCATATATCAAAATTAAACCAACAAAGAAGTTAATGAGCAATACTTACTGTTTTGATATTTGTGCTGTAAGCTATTAAGGTTATTCATTCATAGTTCAATAATTTCTTAAGATAAGCCTATCTCAATAAAAGTCCATGTGAGCCAATACAAAAAAAAAATGAGATTATTGCTCATTGCTGATAAATTAAATGACTGGGTTTTAAGTAGATTTCAAATTTATGTTACCACATAGCATGTGTGTAGTTGTTCACATTTCTGACTCTCTCCGGGGAAGTCGACCGGATGCATTAGAGCAGTGATTTCCAATCTGGAGATCGCGATCCCTTTGGGATCATAGCAAGTTTTGTGAAGACCTTATACTGACTCTTTTACGAGATTTTGATGATTATATCAAAGTTTAAAATTCAAAGAGAAACAACATTTTGGTTATCTTACTCCAACTACATGTTTACCGACACAGTCAAGAATATTTTGGACATACCAAATCAATTATAAAAATGACAAGTAGGCATACCAAGGGACTTGTGGTATCATACAAAATTTTGTATACGATCACAAAATGTAAGAAGCCTCATTCTGTTGGACAGACACACGTTTTGCCTGTTGCTGTCGAAATAACTGAAATATTGCATCTGCAGAGCTAGTCCGGAAGATCCCTTTGGTAGATAACACAGTAGGAAGACGGATATCCGACATGGCACAATACATTCAAGAACAGCTGGCCGAAGCTTTGAAACTATCAAAATTTGCAATACAGGTCGACGAAACCTCTGACTCAGTGAAGAATGCCCACCTTGTAGCTTATATTCGGTACATCAATACCAGATCTGTCAAAGAAGACCTAATGTTCTGTAAGCGAATTCTGGGAAGAGCCAATGCTGAGGAACTTTTTAAGATTTTAGACGATTTTTTGACAGAAAGGGAAATAAAGTGGGAAAATTGTATTGGAATGTGCAGTAATGATGCTCATGCCATGTCCAGAGAAAGAAGTGATTTACAAGCTCTTGTGAAAGGGAAGGCTCAGAACGCCACCTGGACTCACTATATGATCCACAAGGAGTCAATTGCACCATAAAACGTGAGTACCTAAGTGTTGTCTTCAGTTCTATCACTAAAATAGTGAACTACATTAAGACAAGACCAACTGAATCACGTTTGTTTGCTGCCTTATTAGAGGGAACAGGGACTGGACACAGTGTTCTCTTATACTACTCTGCTGCACGCTGGTTGCCATGTGGGAAAGTGCTCTCAAGGGTGTTTGAACTGAAGGATGAAACTAGTCTTTACCTCAAAGACAGTTAGGGCCTACTATCCCGGGAGTAAAAATGAGATCAATGAAAACAGTGTCTTGTGTAAACTAGCTTCTTGCCGATATATTTGAAAGACTTAATATTTTAAACACTTAAATGCAGGGGTCTGGAACAAACATTTTCACTTCAAGTTACACTGTGAGCGCTTTTATTGAGAAACTGGAACCATGGCTGGCTAAATTTGAAGAAAGTTTTCTTGACATGTTCCCAAGACTGAACGAAACTCTTGAAGAACATGACAGTGTGCGGCATGATTTTAACACTTTTTTTTTTATCAACGACCACCTCAAATTGCTAAAATTAGGATTATAAAAATATTTTAAGGAATCCGTTGATGATGTCAGTCAAAATGAATGGGTAAGGAATCCTTTTCCTGTGGAAGCAAGAAAGAGGCTGCCAGTTAGTGAACGAGAAAAACTGATAGTCCTGTCCTAGGATCGCACAATGGAACGCAATCTTGAAACATGTGAGTCCACACAGTTTTGGATTCAGGCTGAAAATAAGTACCCAACAATGAGTGCAAAGGCTATAGCAATTCTCTTGCCATTTTTCATGTCTATGTGAAACAGGATTTAATGCTGTGACTGCCGTTAAAATTAAATATATGAATCAGCTTAACGTACAGCCGGATCACAGATAGGCTATTTCTTCACTAGTGTCAAGGTTTAATAAACTACGTGCATCGTTGCAGGCTCAAAATTCCCACTAACTGTACAGCAGCTGAAGTTTCTTTTCTTTTTTTTACATTGTTTATGATATCTATACACTTTGTTTCTAAATTGTTTAGTAAAAGTGAGTGATACATTTGATAATAGTTATATAATCATTCTATATCATTTAAAGATCTAGGATTCAAAGGCAAGGGGTCACGACGATCTTAGAGGAAAAAATTGGGGTCGCACTTTGAAAAAGGTTGAAAGCCACTGCATTAGAGGATTTTTCATATATTTTTCGGACGAAATCCAATAAATTTATTCCAAATCCACAATTTTGATCTTGTATTCTAAGGTCAGTTGATAACCTCGCATCCATTTGATAAAACTAAATTAGTACAACATCTTGATTGTAAATTAATGACATAGGGGGAAAAAATGAGGGGAAATCCAATTTCAACTCTATTTGAGTTAGTGCTTCCGTTTGTTAGACAATCATGAGACCTTTCTAATGCACTTTATACTATGGTTAAAAGAGGTTTTGTCACATTTAAATTAATTTTAAATATATGTTAATTGTGGGGGTCTTTATTGGGCTTGATTGAATATTAAAGTAATTATCCTTGAAAATATATGTAATGTGAGTCTCCTCCTTTTTCCCCTGTACCCTTAAAAATGAATGTAGTTACTGCGGTAAGACATGTGCCTATCTTACAAGGATCTTGAGTTGTTAAGATACGTTTTGTAATCTCACTGTCGTAATAATACAACCTGATTTTCAAATCCGAATCAGTATTCAGGAATAAAAAAAAACCTTTCTTGCATTAGTTTCAAATTTTTGCCTTTACCATCGGGACTAAATTTAATTTAAGCCAGATTCAAATCAGTCTCTCTTAATAAAGGTTTATCTGAAGTCATGGTAGTCCTTATCCCAAAACAACTTTAGGAGCACAAGTTAATAGTTGTCGGTAAATACCATTCTATCATAAACGAGACAATTATAAAACAAACAAAAAATCCAACAATAATGTTTATGTATAATTATGTTTGGATAAAATCAAGTTTCTGAATCAATATTTTATTTATTAGTGTTTGAAGATTGGTGTAGTAAGTATAAGTAATAGCATCATATATTTTCTTAACGAAGATTAAAACCAGGGGTGATTCACATTAAAATGTTTTACGGAGATAATTATATAAATAACTTTACACACGTAGGCTATCTTACCAAACGCTTCCTCCTTTCAAGGATACCTTAAGGCGTAAAAGTTAAACTATACTGTGTTCTGTATCTACCACAATGAAAATTAAAAAAATAGAATTATTTTTAAAATGTCTTTAAAAAAAGCAGTTTAATCAGCGACTTGCGCGCTCTCTTGTGAAAGCAGAGAGAAACTTTAGGATAGAGGAAATGAGATAGCTGTCACGCATACGCGAGTGTTGCATACGAAACCAAATATGTAGGAAGTTCCTTGATGTGGCACAATTTTAAAGGCTCAAATATCAATAACCCTTAATTAATTAAATCTGGTAGGAAATTAGAAGTAAAACAACTACATATTCCTAATAAAACATTTCAATTATGCGCATGAGCTACCGCTTAACTAAACCGTTATCCCCTCGTGAACCATGAAGTATGCAACTCAACACAACACAATTTTGTATTTCTTTTGTTACCACTGCTGATCTGCTACTTTTTTTTTTTGTCAAAGTTATAAGGTTAGCTAAATAGCTCGGTAAGACGATAAACCAACAATGTCGTGATACAATTATCTCCTTGAATGTCGAAAGGAAGTGAACGGTGAAATATGTTTGTTTTTTAAATGTCCGTTTTATTTTTGTTTCACCGCATGCTCCAGAGAATAAATAAAAATGGCAGGCACTATTAGTAAAGAGCTTTAACTTCAGGGACAGATTTGAAGATTCGTATTCCATACTAAACCAAATTCAAGTTTATAATACTTGCTAATTTTGAAGAAAATATTTAAATAATATTATTTTAACTTAACAAACAAGTCGAACATATCATATTAACTAGGTCAATATAACACTGCGCTAGTAATAGGTCAACGCCCTTTTGTTTGGCAACCAAGGTCAAAGGAAATAAGTACAGTCTTCGTGGACGCATCGGATTTTTTTTTTATGAATATAGTTTACAAATCTCAGTCATTATAGCCACACAACAGTATTGTTGGGAGTAAAGCGTTGGTAGAAGTGATTTGAAAAATAAACAATCAAGTAGCTTGCTCTTTACAAAATCTAACGATCTCAAAAATAGGCCTAACACTTCATCTCAAACATTTTCGCCCATTATTACTTACTGTTCAGGTTATACACATGTATGATAATTACTCTAATGGAGTAAGGACGAGGAAGGAAGCTCATTTTAGAGGTAATCTACCCGCATTTGCATGGAAGGAGAGTGAGGAAAGTCTTTAGGAAAAACCACCCTCAGTAGACCCGGCTAGGATTAAAATCCTGATCTTCCTACCATCAAGAGGCCAGTCTAAAACCTCCGACACAGACTCCATATCCGTAGGTCCGTAGTCCGCACTCCATGTTTCTGGCCCATCAAATATTCTACCAACGATTACAGAGTCAATATTCGTAATCACGTGACCATTTCAACCATTGAGATAGTAAGAGACTTCGCCCAGTAAAAAAAAAAAAATCGAAATAAAATCGTCGACAGCAAAGAACGAGCGATCTATGAGCGAGCGTCAGCAATCAGGATCATAATATAAGAATTAAAGAAACCAAAAACAACTTTGTCGAAAAAACTTTCGTTATATACTAAAATGTAGGTTAAGTACAATTAGAAACATATTTATAACGCGATTTTAGCAATCAAACTATCAAATGGATGTACTAGTATTTTGGATGAAAACAAAACAAGCGCTTTTAATATTTTTGATAATAGGGGTTTTGACCCTACAAAAACAAAGCCAATATTTCTGAAAACTTGGTATTTCTCAGAAAACATTTTCCTAAGCCGCTCTTCCCGGAGTTTTTAGATTTTTATAAAAATGTTTCTGAAATAGCTCCACGTGTAGTCATCTTTTAATTTTGTATGTTTCCATAGCAACGGATCCTCTCACTGCCATTCGTTATTTTATTTCAATGTGCATGCACATATTTACTCGACTGTGATTGGTAATCCGTAGAAAGTTAAAGTTGGGCAACTTTACCGGAGTAAGGACTTACGGATCAGGACTGTGTGACCAGAGCAATCTAATATTGTGGCATCGATTTCTTACGGACCACGGACCTACGGATAGGGAGTCTGTGTTGGGGCCTTAACACAAGAGTGACACCTTATGACCATTCGGCCACTGAAGAGGGTCTCAAACAAATAAGATCGTTCTCGGATTTTTCTTTTTTTTAATGTAAGGTTATGAAGTTTTTTTTATTTATTTTTTGCTGTTGCTGCTAACCCTTTCATGGCTCTTCTGGCTATCCGTTGCTTCTACTAATCTAAGGACACAGGATGGGGAAGATGTATTTAGACACACCAGCTCGTAATCTAACCATGGGCCTAACAAGAGACTATGCAGAACCTGTTAAAAAAAAAAAAATTTACCCAAAATATATAGCTCAATCAACTCAAAATTTCATAAAACAAATTTCAAACTTGACGAAAAATAGATTTTTTTGTGTGAACCGATCAACAACAAAAATGTAAAAAAACACTAAAAAAACACATCTTTGAGATTATTATTGGTCGTACATACGCATAAATAATTTTTTTGACGTAAAATCATCCATGAAAATAATAACTTGTAAAATTTGTTAGTATTTAAACGACAGGGACATCAGTAAGACCATTCTATTGGTTTCTATTCCGATGAAAGACAAAACTAATTCAAAAATTTTTGGGCAACGGACAACTAACTGGACAGGGCATATTAATTTTATTTTGTTTGATACAAAGATGATATTTAAAAATAAATGGTACGGAACTCCGCACGGACTTTCTCGCTCTATTGTTTGAAAATGGAAATATTTACTCAAAACTCGTAATATATGTGAAACGAAATAATATACACTAGCAAACCCAAGCATAAATTGCACTATACTTTTTTTTAGTCCAGGTTTTAAATTTTATTATTTTGTTTTTAAAGAATTAATGCCCTCATTTGTATGTTTGGACCGATAAAAAAGATCAATGTTGGGTCCACAAGTGTCAACACTTCGTATTAAAATTTAAACTTCTGGTTAAAATTTTCGACATTTTATTAGGTGTTGCAAATCTTAATGCAACTACATTGCTATCAAATTCCTCATTGATAAATTTTGGCCAATAAAAAATGTAAATATTCACTATTGAGTCTAAAATGGACATAGATCATTGTTGTACAAACATTTCTCCTAAGTGGTTTAATGAAAAACAACATAAACTTTTAGAGACTTACTTAAATTTAATTACTCTATGGCATTGGAGAATTATTGCGTTAAAACTTAAGTAGTATCTCTTTACAAGTAAAGCTCACAAAATTGTATTAGTATATTTGCCAATATCTCAGAAACTGTTGGATTTATAAAAATATATTTGATATAAAAGTTTTTTATTTTTAATATGACTACAATTTTGCAATGATAAGTTATTTAGTATCTTAAATAGTTGCGGATATAGAAGTTTCTGCTTCTGTATGGTACCCTAAAATTCATTTTCATGGTAAAATGAAAATAGCCAGTTTATTTATAATCTTAATAAACACCTACATACGAATTTTAATCAAAACCGTTGGAGTCGATTTTGACCTCGATATTTTCTCTTTTCGCCCTTTCTTAAACTACTTTTAATTATAAGTTTAAACAGACACACAGACAGACGTCATTGCAAATACCACTTTTTAGGGTTTAGGGGGTCTTGAGATGTTCACATCCATCAACATTTCAAGTTAGATTTTCTTTTGCGGTCGCAATACTTTTACCTTTTGTGTTCTAAAAGTTAAAATATATATATATATATATACGTATACCTTGAAAGTTATTGGTTTTATAAAATATGCTTCTTATAAAATATTTGTATTATAAAGAGACCTACATATTTGTGACGATAAGTAATTTCACATCTCAAATAGTTTAGGAGATATTATAAAAAAAGATAATTTACGCATCAGACCAGAGCCCTTATAGTAATTTTGGCGAAATATTGAGAGAAGCCATTTTGTTTGAAATATTTATAAATGTTTAAAAATGAGATTTAATCAAAATCGTTAGAGCCTATTTTGAGAAAAACGACTTTTTCTCTTTTGGCCCTTCAGTAAACTACCCTCAATTTTAGGGTTATATATCCAATTCCAAAAATCCCTCGGGGCAACCCTATGAAAACTCTAGATACCAAGTTTTAGCCCAATCGGAGGTACAGACAGACAGATGGAAAGTCAAAAAACACTTTTTTGGATTCGGGGGGGGGGGGGGGTTGTCATGAAATGACAATATTCATAAAAATGTTGAGTTCAATGTTTTTGACGATCACTACTACACTTTCTCTAACTGTAAGATAGCGAGAAAGTAAAAATGCTGTAAATAATAATACGAGACAGTCTAATTTCAGAAAATGTGTTATTTTTTTATGTGGGATGCAGAAGAAATATGAAGAGTTTAGTTCATTTTATTGACGCGCCTCAGCAAGAATGCATACAATGAGATAGAGCACACACAGCTTCGTCCAAGCGTGGTGCTAGCAGTGTGCACTCATTGTACTATCTTATATTAATACTTTTTATTTCGAAGCAAAAGTACGATTTTTGAATTAATACTACAACATAATCGATAACACCATAGCCGCAACGACTTCTAGTCGCTCGCCTGGCCCACCAATAATCTAATAGTCCACCTGGACATTAAAACCTCTAATAGTCCACCTAGATCTCAACAAGACCTCTAATAGTCCACCTAGATCTCAACAAGACCTCTAATAGTCCACCTAGACCTCAACAAGACCTCTAATAGTCCACCTACCCACAAGACTTATAGTCATAGTCCACAACTTAATAGTCCACTACCACAAGACCTCTAATAGTCCACCTAGATCTCAACAAAACCTCTAATAGTCCACCTAGACCCCAACAAGACCTCTAATAGTCCACCTATCCCTCAACAAGACCTCTAATAGTCCACCTGGACCTCAACAAGACCTCTAATAGTCCACCTAGACCCCAACAAGACCTCTAATAGTCCACCTATCCCTCAACAAGACTTCTAATAGTCCACCTAGCTCACACCAAGACACCTAATAGTCCACCTAGACCCCAACAAGACCTCTAATAGTCCACCTATCCCTCAACAAGACTACTAGTAGTCCACCTAGCTCACACCAAGACCTCTAATAGTCCACCTAGACCTCAACAAGACCTCTAATAGTCCACCTATCCCTCAACAAGACTTCTAATAGTCCGCCTGGACCTCAACAAGACTTCTAATAGCTCGCCTAGGGTTTGGCCAGACTGACAAGCGTGCGAGCGAGCGCGCAAGCGACTGGGTGGCCAAACTGGCGAGCGCGCGAGCGCGAGCGCGTAATTAGCGGACCCTAGTTAGATTATTATTAGCACCGCGTCTTACTACCCGTTCGGGTTATACGCACTTACGCTAATGTGTAATGGTAGGGTTATTGTGAGATGAAATGAAGGACCTACAGTTTAACGTGGAATCCGAACCACGGTGGCGGCCTGGCATTCTCCACATTCACAAGATGTCTTGTCAGAGGTGAAGGAAGGGTTTGGTAATCAGATAAATCTGTGCTGGGACCGAGGATTGAACCCCGGCCGCCAGCACAGAAGTCTGACACCTTACCCCTAGACCACCAGGTCACCGCCCCCCCCCCCCCTTCCCCATAGTTAGAGAAGATGTTTCTGTCAAAGACACTTGGTACATCTCTGCTCCTCGAAAATTCTTACAGAAAATATTGTGTATTTATAAAAAAGAAAAAAGTAGGAGTGCATCCAATTAATAAATTGAGAAATGTATATGGTACTGTACTGAAGTGTTTTAAAATCAGATTAGCCGCACCAGTGGCGGAATGGTGCGTTGCACTCGATAGCTTTTGACTAGGAGGCAAAGGTTCGAATCTTGGCTTAGTGAACTGAAGGTGATTTTTAAAACTTATTTATTGTTGTGGTTTTTTCATACTCTCTACAAACTAATGGTGATTCTTATTTGTAAAGGCCTACTTTGATTATAATATTGAAGTATTTTAACATATCGGGTTTACATTATATTATTTATGGTCTTACCAATTAAATTAGGCCATTATTATTATTATTATTATTATTATTATTATTATTATTATTTTATTATTAGCACCGCATCTTACTACCCGTTCGGGTTATACGCACTTACGCTAATGCGTAATGGTAGGGTGATTGTGAGATGAAATGAAGGACCTACAGTTTAACGTGGAATCCGAACCACGGTGGAGGCCTGGCTTTCCCCACATTCACAAGATGTCTTGTCAGAGGTGAAGGAAGGGTATGGTAGTCAGATAAATCTGTGCTGGGATCAAGGATTGAACCCCGGCCGCCAGCACAGAAGTCTGACACCTTACCCCTAGACCGCCAGGTCACTGGGCCATTAATAGCAAGTGTGTTAAACCTATCACTGATAGAAAAAAGTCAAATATCATGTCAATATGAGAAGTTTTCCACCACTCAATGAACCAACATACAATAATATTGCCTAGCGTCTGTAAACTAGACTGTACCGGGTCGAGCGCGCGCGCTTGAAAAATAGAACCAGTTCTATCTTTCAAGCGCGCGCGCTCAGTCGCTCGCGCGCTCGCTCGCTCCAGTGTGGCCACCTCCCATTACAACCAATGTGTTCTATTTTATATTTTAGTCGCTCCGCGTCAGTCTGGCCGTACCCTAACACCACCAGTTCGGATTGTGCTGCGGTGTACGTGCAATCTCCACTATGTTGTTGGCCACTGATAGTATAAGATTAGCTATCTCATGTCGTCCTCTGGGAGCCTCTACAAAAGTCGTGAACACGGTGCGTCACCCGGGATGACGGAAACGTGTCGAAGTGTCACGTGCCTTGCGCCATCTTGTCATCCACACACAGAGGAGTGAAAACTCGTCATAGATCAGTGGGGTAACGAACGACAGTAGACCGCGAGCAACAAACTGCGGTGCCTGAATAGGGATGTTACGCTAATATTCATGGGGGCGGGGATTAAACGCGCACTTTTTAAACACTTTGAACTGCTGAGGTAGTATTTAATTAATGCGTGGTGAAGTACTATGGTGATGATGGGGTTTATGGGAGATTGAGATCCCCTTCTTCCTTAGGCACCGGGATCAAAGGGATTCAGTGTGTAGGCATGGGAGGGGCACCATAGAAATTTTTTGAAAATCATCCATTTAAAGGGGTTATTTATTGTAAAATACGAACATCAAACTCAAATTGTTGACAATTATGACACAACTCCCTCGCTATTATCGAAGGACGTCAGTAGGAGATAAAGGTCGGCTAAGGCATAATATGATGATTAAATATACAAAAAAAGGTATTTTTTAAAAATAAAACTCAAATAATAGCAGGAACTAAGTAGGGGGCGGGGACGCTGACGATACTTATCATGGGGGAAAAAAGAAGAAGCGTCCCCCCTATTACATCCCAGACTATTCTACTACCACGGTGCATCGAGTGTTGACCCAAAACCTCTGAAATACTTTTGATCCAAATTTCTATAGAAGTCTAAATAAATCTTCAAGTGGTTGAGAAAGCAGTTGGAGGTGATTCAGAGTTGACCATATTTGCGTTCCCAGGTGCTCCGGTGGCTGCGTGGTTCAAGGCGTTACTCTCGCAATAAACTAGACTGCCGATGACTGAGAGATCGTGGTTCGATTCCTGGTCGGGTGTACTGAGGACGGTTTTCCACTCTTACGCAAATGCGGGTACACGTACTCTAAGTTCAGCCTTACTTATCCTTGACACATTAGCATAGTTAGTACATATGATTATAGCACAGACGGGTAGTATGATGCGGTGCTATAAATAATGAGTCCCCAGGTAATACTGACCCTTGTTGTGTTGGAGTAGCGTGAGATCCCATTTGAAGAAATACCTCCAGACCATCCAACAGGGATTCGAATACAAACCTTCCCTGTCAGAAGATGACCTAATGTAATGCGGGTCAATGCCTTCAGAAACACTAAACCACCCACGACTTTCAAACTAACAAGCGCTTACTCATACCGGTGAGCACGCGGACTAGATTGTCCGGGCTGAGTTCATGGTTCGAATCACGGTCGGGAGTACCACATTTTTCTTTCCTAAATAGTTTTCCACTCTCTTTTCACGAAAATGCGGATAGTACAGATGAGTAGAAAGACACGGCATGAAAACTAAAACTATTAGTGAGGGCGTGGATGATAGCTCAGTGGATATGTACCCGCATTAGCGTGGAAAAATACTCACAGTGCGTTCGGCAAGGATTCAAGCACAGACCTCTTTCGACTACGATGACCAAACGCAATTCAGCCCAACTCCCGAGTACCACACGACTGTGGATGATCCTCAAAAACATGTGGTTTGTCTCTCTAACCACTCGGTCGCGAATATTGACTGGTCAGGCCGGCTCTAGGGCGAGTCCAACTGTCTCCACACCCCGCTCGCAGGGTCGAGTGGATAGCGAGACCAACTAAACCAACCAGCGGACCCCAAGACACATCGTAATGCGGGTGCATTTCTTCTAAAACTGCTCTTATACAAGCACCGAGGGTCACAGGCTCTCAATACACTGCATAGCCGGTGACAGGTAGGTCGAGGTTCGAATCTCGTATGGATGCGCTAAGGTTGGTTGGTTTTTCATTCCACTTTCCACGCCAATTCGGGTGCAGTTCCTTTAATTTACTCTTCTAATCTCTACCCCTTGTGTTAATTCAGCTGTTAATAGTTCTTGCGTCGAACGTACCGGTACTAATTACAACTAAATGTAATGAAGCGATGCGGTCATTCCAAAGCGCCACAAGGTCAATCAATACATTATGTCAGACACTCATAGTCAGCCTCGGCCTTGATTAGGATCGTAGAAGCTTTCAGATGAAGGTAAAACCACCTTCGAAAAACTTTAGTTCGTATACCGATTGAGTCAGTTGTTTAGTTTTCAGCTGGATGCTCAAGTAGGAGGGGAACAACCGATTCGGAGTTCACGAGTACAGTCCCGGGTGCACATAGCCCTCACTTGAGTTTTTTTTTTACACCGCGTCTTACTACACACCCGGGCTATCTGTATATAATTACTCTAGTGGAGTAGGGATGAGTAAGGTAGAATTTAGAGAAAGTGTATTGCATTTGCGTCCAAGCCGGATGGGAAACAGTTTTGTTAAATAAACCTTCAATACAACCGACTGGTATCCGAACTCAAGACTTCCCCGTCAGTGGCAAACCAAAATAGACGAGCTTGACATTCAGTCCGCGTGCCCACCGATGCGTGTCACTTTAATTAAAACTACTGCAAAACAATAACGATAATCTTGGTAATTACTGTATGATTATATTTATTAATTCGCATATACCAACCTCAACAAAGGACTAATAGGGTAGTAGTCATTAAAACACATAATTATAATTACAATATATTTATTTAATAAAGTACACTACAACATAGGTTATTAGGGTCCGACACCTTAGCTTAGTCGGTAGTGTGTCTGTCCACTGAACTAAGGTTCCCAAGTTCGATTACAGGCATGGCCGAGAAATTGTTTATGCTTACCCTTTCACAACAATTAATTAACGGCCTGGGGTCTGGGTGTCGAGTATCTTCTGGCCTTAAGTTAGTTTATAAGCCGTGTACTTACATAATCAGTAGGTTTTAAAGTGCTCGTTAAATACCCAAAAAACGAAGAAAAACCAAACAAAAAATAACCAGACCCTATCGTTTAAAGAGCCACCGACACTAAAGTGATCATTAGCCCCATCATACAAATACAGTGTGAAACTATTAACAGAACAAATACAGAAAAACTGAGGCACTTGAGGAGGCCATCGCTACGCATGGGTGAAAAAGAAACAATGGAATGGGCCGTAAAAAGATTAAATCCATATCCCCTCTCGCGCTCGGCGCACTTCTTCATTGCGTCTCTCTAACGTAGGGACACTTAAGAGCCAGACTAACGATAATCTGATATCATTTCAGTGTGAATAAGACAAAATATTGTAGGCCAAGTGCCTCCTGATTAGAGTAGTTTAAAGTTTGTCTCACTGGTTCGGATCAGATCGGTTGAGGTATTTATTTGACGTGCACCTTCCAAGCCGACGGACGACTTATCAACTAACTTGATTCTGATTCTATAAAATACATAACAATCAGTCTTCATCCCCCGTTATCTGGCCCTCGTGCTTGATCTAATTATTATAAATGGCTTATATAATGATAATAATTTCATGCATCTGGGATTTTAATTTGTAGCTAAGGTTTTATAAAGATTAGCCGGTAATAATGTACTGTTGCCTAGGGGTCGTCCGAATGTATTAATCGTACACCCTTTCCATGTTCCAATAAGATGAGGTGATGATGATAGTGAGTATGAAGGAGTGGAACCACTTAGATCTAACTTAAGCCTAATCAACCAAACCCTGGTGAACCGTTGGGGTAGTTCAACTTTCGGGGAAAATACCCACGGTACCAGCTGGGAATCGAACCCGGGACCTTAGGCTCGTGTACAGGTGCACTGACCACGACACCACGGGCTATAAAAAGATTATACAAATGCAATAAGTTTGTTTCAAAAGAAAATCTACGAGCCTGTAATATTATTATTCACGTCCCGTTTCGGGTACCGGCGCATCGTTCTTTCCCGCCCCACGTTGGGCGCCATTTTTGTAATGTTATTGTTCATTTCGTGGTTCACGAGTTTTGATATTATACTGGTTAGATTGATGTGATTTTCTGTCAGGTTATAAATTAAATCTCTTAATAAATTAAATAATTATGTATCTATTTAGTGTTAGTGCTGTATTGAACAGGATGAATTAGCGATCCGATATCACACGCGCTGATATTTCACTTTTCAGGGAAATGAGATGATTAGAAAGTAATTTGATCAAGAGTGATCAATCTAGTGATCGACGCGGATTAATTATGGTATCGATTCAGATTAGGTGATTAATAAAAACATGTTTTCTCTTAACAAACGCAGGTCCTAACTACTCGGTGACTATTATTCATAAAAAAGAATAGAAAATGAACGTCAGAACACTCATTTCATTATAGTGAATCATTATTTAAAGCTTTAATTAAAAGTGAAAAGAATGTCTACTGTCTACTTTTCTTCATTTTTAATGATTATTATTGAAAATTGAAAAAAAAAAGAATGAAGATTGAGAACACGTACAAGAATTAATGAATTCATTTTTATTTTCATGTAAAGCTTTATTTAAATTCAACGTTATAGAGCAATCACCTGCGACCCCATCTTGCAACCTTGTATTGGATTTAATCCTCAATTGTTTTCCAGTTTCCACTCGTGTCGATCGTCTGGACAGGTCAGACACCCTTTAATGAAATGTGTATGTCGACACGTTTATCTAGCTATTTTATAGCTTGCACCGCGGCCCCCCAGGTTGGAAACCCCCGCCTTAGACCATGCACCAACGTTGCATATTAAATGTTACTTTCCCATTCTGTCCCCACGCTAGTGCGGGCGCAATTAGTACTATAAATACCTTTCATTACATCTATTTGGATAAAGGTTTTAGCAACCCTTGTGTAGAACACAACAAGTAACGCCCTCCCTACCCGCCACTCTTAAAAAAACCCACTTAGAAATATTTAAAATCGATATAATCCCGATTTTTCGGAACAAGTCTGTCCACGTGAAATTTGGCCTTTCCCGATAGTTCAAATTTCACTTTCTGTTTTCATTCCCCTCACAAATTCGGACATTTCTCTAGTGTCAAAGCGACGAGACACATTTGCGAGGTGAATGATTATGGAGATATTTTTTTAAAGCTAATTTTTAACTGTCCAAAAAAATACAAAGTTACGATGGACAATCTGTGCCTACACCTATGTAACGAAAACAACAGATATGTTGGTCCAAGTTTGCCTCCGAGGTAAATCGATAATTTGATGGCACATGACTTGGCACACGATGGGCTGAGGTCTTTAAGGGCGCGTTTCAACAGATCAGATTAATTTTTAATATTTAATTTATGTCCACATACCTACCATAGTTGACCTTTGTGGTAAAGTGCTCGCGAATTTGTCAAAAAGAGTAGGGTTGACCACTACATATGGTGAACGACTGAGATACAGCCCGCTTCAGTGGCCAAATGGTCGAAAGTGTCACTCTCATGTTTGAATGACATGCTGAAGACGGGGAGTACGGGGTTCAAATCCCGTTAGGGTCTATTTAGGGTGGTTTTCCGTGAATGATTTCTTCTAAAATGCTACCTTACCCATCCCTACCCCGTTATCTTAAGCACCCAACACTTGTTCCTTATTTATTTACTCCCTGACCAGTCTGTCTAAATGACGTCCGCAAGTGACTAATCAAAGTGCCTTTGTCTCGAAACACCCTTGCATCAGCAACCCTTCGCGTATGGCCGACACGTTGCGTCATCCGAACTGCTTCGTTGACTTCACATTCCAAATTCTTCTCTCTTGAAGCATTGAGGTTCCGTACAATGATTCTTATTACCATTAATTGACTATGGTACATAGAGTAATTATTTACTTGACTTTCTCCAGTCTCAAACCGTAACATTACATCTAAAACACGTGCGGCTAATTAGTTCCTAAAAGAACAATATCAAAGATATCAAAAGAGAAATTGATCAAGGAACCTACCCGCACAGTTGGATACGCGGACAAATACGTCAATCTCTTCTGATTTTGCCAATGATGGAAAGGTCGGGTTTTAAATCCGGTTTCCCATTCTTCCTCCACGTCGTAACGCGTATATTTCCTCTATTCACTTTATTGAGTTAATTCTTAACCTATTAGTATAATTACATGAGCATCGCCCGGACGTGTAGAAAGACGCGGTGCAAAATTGCTGTATGGATTTTAATGTATTTTAAATATAGTCAGAACACCCTAGGTATAACGCGTATAAAAGATGAGCGATTAGCACGATGTCCATGCGGTCCCAGGTGTCGTGATGGCAAGACGGGGAGGCTAGAATATCACACTGATAATAATAGTATTCCACATGTGATTTCCTGCCCTAAGGCCACACTAATGCAGCTGTAATCCTTCCAAAATCCACCCGTACACCTAATATTAAGGCTTTAAACATACCTTTTAACATTTTGCAAGAAACGACAAGCTAAGTGGGATGAGAAAGGCCACTTGGTGAGGAGATACACCCGCATTAGAGGGGAAAGAACACCAACACGTGGGAAATAAACTGTATCCAGCGGTATTGGAACCCAGATCTCCCACATCAACTACAACCATGCGTAATACCTAGGCTTAACGCCCTAGACTGCCTAGTTATGGACGAGGAGACCCCTGAAATTTGGTTTTTACTAATGGATGAAAAGTCACTAAAATTTGGCATTCATGCATGTCTTATTTGGTTTATTAATTGTGAAGGTAATATAAGATTAAAAGCTTCAAATAAAAGTTCCATAGGATTACTATATAAGCGAGTACTGTATTAACTAAACTTGCTGAGAATGAGAATACAGTAAGTAGTTATTTTTTTCCGCCATTGTGTCAACATGAGTTTCCAGTTTTAAATAAAATAACGGGCTTTATATGAAAATCAGACTAGAATTTAAGGGAAATGCTCCCACATTGGCGTATGGGTGTAATTTTGTAATTCATTACACCCGGCCGGAACTTGAAACCCCAACCTCCCAGAGACTTTATAACAAGACAAGGCGAGACTGACGCTTTAGTTCGCGCACCCACCGATGCGGTTCTCAGATATTTTATTAGAAAATAAATTATACAACACACTAATTTATGTAACCATGTTATTTGTAACTAAAATAATAACTAGTCACGGTCGGGAATGTGAGGTAAGGAGTTGTGCGCTAACCATAATCGTTTGTTAACTTCACACCCGGCTGACCATACCAAGCATATTTCCAGAAATTTGTCCGCTGCCGAGCTTGATACATAATATTATGTAGCACACATTTTTATTGGGCGGGGTAAACAATGCGTACTATGTCTGAACTTTCTCCGGCACCGTGGACAAAGAAAGGGCCGAAGTTACGTCAACCTGACACGACCAAACAGTGAGGAATGTCACACTTCATTTTCACTACATGGAAAGTAGGACCTAAAAGATGCGTGTACGAAGACGCGGCGCTACATTAAAAAAAAATGAACCTAAAACTAAAACACAATTTTTATTTACATTCTTCCTCGATTTTTTTTAAAAACTTTTTTTAGAACTGCATCTTACTTGCTAACCGTTCGGGTTTAAGGTTATTACCAGGGCCCACAGTTTGATGAATCCCATTTATTATATATTATTATATATTTTTTTTGTGGGAGGAGGGGGCGGTAAGCCAGAGACAATGCGTACGCATACATACATTCTCTTCATGATACCCTGATTGAGGAAATATTTTTATAGGTAATTTTTTGTCATATTTTCTTGGGTTGCATCATTTAACTAAGCAAATGTATATCTTTGAATACTGTGGATTTTTTTTTTGGTATATGCACAAATACGCAAAGCTAAGCGTATTCATCTAACAATTGTTGGAATGAGATGATGTAAGCTTTAAATTAAGTTTATAATCTTTTTACTTGGTGAGATACAACCAGTAAGTTTCGGAAGCAGCTATTTAAAAATAAAATAAACGTGTTTAAATATTATAATATGATGCAATAGCTTCGTTGTTAAAGTCTTTTTATTAGGTACTAGCATCAGTACCCGCCGTTTCGTTTTTCTTTACTTGAAACAGACAAAAAGAAAAAAAAATATTTTCATTTTATTTCTTCCAACACAGTTTTCAATGATAAGAAATCAAGTCAAAACTTTAAAATTCCAACGTTGAGGCACATATGTTCATGCACAGGGACTACCAATTTTAAAATTTCCACCCTCTGCGTGCGGTAGATATCGCGCAACGCTCATGACGAACAAACTCTCAATCTTATTACTATGATATATACTCTTTGTAAATTTGAAGCAATTTTTATTTTACTTTAAATATAATTTTATAGAATTAGTTCAATGGCGGTAGTTGGGATACGAAGGGTCTTGAACACCAGCCCATTGCGGTGACAGTGGCGCACCTAGAGATATGAGACGGAAGATTTTCTCTTAATTTTTCCTTAGGAGAACATTTTCAATAGAGAAAAAAGTCCAGCTATTTAAATAAGTCCCAAAAAAGTAATTAAAACAATTTTAGTTCTCTTACGTCCCCGTCGACGAGTACATCGCGGAAAATGTTCATCATGTACCAAGTGTGAAGGGTAGGCGCTAGTGGGTATCTGCCCCCCATACTCCCGTTCTTTATTTAAGTTAGTTTGTATGGATGACCTGGTGGTCTAGGGGTAAGATGTCAGACTTCTTTCTATGTGGCGGCCGGGGTTCAATCCTCGGTCCCGGCACAGATTTATCTGATTACCAAATCCTTCCTTCACTTCTGACAATACATCTTGTGAATGTAGAGAATGCCAGGCCTCCACCGTGGTTCGGATTCCACGTTAAACTGTAGGTCCTACATTTCATCTCACAATCACCCTACCATTACACATTAGCGTAAGTGCATATAACCCGAACGGATAGTAAGACGCGGTGCTAATAACAATAATAATTTCGGTTGTAAGTTATGCGATGATATAATCAACCAGTAAACCCTTGCAAAACTTTTGCCCATTAACCCCCCCCCCCCCCCCAAAAAAAAAGATTTAGTCTTTTGTTGGGTTGTTAAAATTAAATACTCAGCGAAGTGTATTTCTAAAATAGCAAAGAGTTTTTATTTTCGGTAATTGATACAAAAATATTGTTAGATTTTCCTTTTCCCTTGAATTATAAACAATCTATTTTAACGTAAAAGGAGTAGGCCTATGCTATGTCAGAAGTCGGTAGAAAATCCTATCCACTGATACCTTATTCATCGCTGTAGGCTTTGTATTTGTTGAGAAAAAGGGATGTTGACAACAGAAATAACATAAAGACTGGGTCAAACGGTACACGTTAAATAACCCCAAACCATTTTTTTTTCAACACAGCGTTTTGCTACCCGTTTGGATTATAAGTATATGTACTATTTACTCTTATGAGTTAAGGATGAGGAAGGTTTCTTTAGAGAAAGTGTACCTGTATTTACGAGGAAGGGGAGTGAAAACCCCCTCTCAGTACACTTGACCGGGATCGAACTCTAATCTTCCTGTCATCGGCAGTTTATGCCGAGATCACGAGAGTGACGCCTTGGATTATGCGACCACAAAAGTGGGTAATAGCCCTAATTAAAAATATGCATACGTGAAACACACATTCAAATGGTATCAGTAGATACTTTTATATTAAAAATGTTCTCCGCTAAAATACTCTGCTACCTACCGACATTTATTAAGGTGGAGTGCTAGTGAGCGTGAGTTTAGGGCATTATTTTTGCAGTTTTTTATAGCACAAACATCTTTTGGCCAAAATAAATCAAATATTTCTTCTATAGAAACATAGAGTTTTGTTTTCTGCACATGCTAATCTCTACATTCGTTGAATATCTGTTATGAGCATGGCGGCATTTGGTGACAAACTTTTCTATTTATTTAAAAAGTTTGTCACCAAATGCTGCCATGCTCATGACAGATATTCAACAACTGTTAAGATTAGCATGTGCAGAAAACAAAACTCTATGTTTCTATAGAAGAAATATTAGATTTATTTTGGCCAAAAAATGTTTGTGCTATAAAAACTGAAAAATTAATGCACTAAACTCACGCTCACTAGCACTCCACCTTAACGGCTAGAATTATGTTAAGTTTCTAGTACATCTCGGGGATTTTTTTTAACACACTCAACGTGTTCATCATATCAAAAATTCAGCTCACACGAGTTAGTATAACACTCACTGACTCAGTAGTCACTGAACTGAAGTCTGAACCAATCTTAACACCAGAAAATAGTTGATTGCTGAGCTCGCAGCGGCAAATCGTCTATGTGCGCATGCGCGTCTCTATGTTAAAAAAAAAGTGTTTGTCTTCTGCGTAGAATAACCCGCTGCTATACTACGATATTATTAGACGGGATCACTTTCATCGGAAAAACTCAAACTACGTGAGTTCATTAAATAAATGTCAGCGATATTGTAATATTTACTATATAGGTTAAACAGTTTCTGATCTCTCAGCTTTCAAGGATTACAACAGTTATTTAAAAATATAAAAACCGTACAAGAACCAGTTAAAAAGAAAAGTATTACAAATTTAGACTATGTAGAATAGTAACTTCTTTTAAAGCGCGTTCATTTAGCAAAATAGTTATTGACAGTTTGACAAGCCTGTATTTTATATTTACTAAAAATTTGGATCGAGGCATTTGTAGGCCTTCGTGAATTATCTATTAAAATAATAATTAATACCGCTAATAATCATTATTACCTTCTTATTGGACCTTTGAAAACAATAACTGTAGGATCATACTTGAGAAAGAAAGGTATTTCAACCCTTAACCCTCACATATCTAGCGATATAAAACGATACAAAAGGATATAACGAAATCAATATGACACACCTAATTTCACAATATCAATACGCCAAGTGTTGTTTTTATGTGACGGACACCCATACATTTTTATCTTTTCTAAAAGGTCTATACAGTAGCCCCATGGCTTCTTTGGTGCTGAATGACAGCTCACAGCTAAAAACTTTGAAAAGTTACCAGACCAAATTATGTATCCCTACGCCGAACCATATGATCTGCAAAAACATGTGTTTAGCAGCTGTCACTTCTGATGGTAAAAATTTAGGTATACACCTAAATGTTGACTGTCAGAAGTCAGCTGTGAGCTGTCAGTCAGCACCAAAGAAGCCATGGAGCTACTGTAGCTATAAGGACATGGGTGTATTACCGCCTGTTCTGTAGAACAAAAGGACTTCACCCTAAAACAGTACGCATGGTCGGACAACTTGTCCCTATCTATAGTTTGAGGCAAAAGAAAATAACTCCTCCATTTCATTCAAAAAACATTTATACCTCATAGTAAATTGAGTTGAAGATGTTTCTTTAGGTGGTTGAAGCGTGTTACGTTGGTTTTATAGGGTGTTCAACACAGTTTCTTTGGTTGGAACTACTTTTGTTATATACTAAACATTGTATGTAAATGTTAGTGCCTGTAAAGCCAACCAAATGATTTAAGGCAAAAATGGGCATATCAACGTAGCAGTGAACCTTCATTACTTGGGGGGGGGGGGGGGGGGGGGCTAGACTAGATGTTTATGGGTCAAAGGACGACACACTGACACATCAAACATAGTAGAGTTCGTCCACCAGTGCCGAACCGTCTAATCAAAACGCCAGCCAATCACATCCACTTTACAAACACACTTGTGAAATGTTTATTGATTCCGCGTCCCTCGGGGAAAAAAGCGCACCGCTAACAAAAGAAGCAAAAGTGTAGAGTGAAATTTGCGCGGGAAGAACAAAAGAAATAACGGTCATCGAGTAAAGAAACCACCACCTAACATTAAAAAAAAAAAAGAACGTACTTCCAGACTAGCCATATTTCCTCTTCTGACAAAGGGATACGGATGGTATGAATTATAGAAAAATTCTATTCGCATTTACTTTAAGGAAGCGGAAAACTGTTAAAAAAAATCAATCTGTATAAACGATTACAAGAGTGACGCTGTACACCGTACGACCACCGAACCGGGTGGTATTAAACGTTACTAAAGGTGGGTAGGGGTGAGAAAGGTCTCTTATCTTCCATGTCCCAACAATTGCGTCAAGCTGGTAGTGGGGGGGATTTCCCCACCAACCATATTCAATCTTCAAAAACTATCATCACACCATCGTTGGGCATTAGTCGAAACAAATGTTACCTTGGCCGAGCTTTCAAGTACTAAAAACAACCGTATTGACGATTTTTCTTTAAATAATCATATAAATATGTTCTCAAAATACATATCATGTGATTTGTTTAACTTATATTCTTGTCTTTATCCAAATTAACTTTATATTCAACACTAAACACAACTGAGTGCTTGTTACTTTATTCAAACACATAAAAAGTTAAGCCATAAATATTCACGTAAAGTTACATTTATCTATTTACTTGTAACATTATTGAATTGCATAAACCTTTATAAAACATCAATAACGGTTTATTTGTGTAATGTCAGAAAAGTTAAAATATGTTCTATATTTAAAATTAAATTTCAGACTCCTAGAATATAAGAGAGCCATTGTGTTAGCTAAGTTTTAAAAATTGATCAAACTAGAGTATTACACTCCACAACATTTATTGTCTTATAGAAAGTTAAGCGAAAGTGACTTTTCTTTCGTTATCGCTGCCGATTCTCAAAATATTTAAAGGATTACATTAAATGTCCACTCATCATGTCATCCTGAAACTACAAAACCATTGGGTCCAGAATTTGTCAAATAATACAAAGAAAACTGGGGTGGGGGAGGACCAACCTACATTAACACACATATTTAAACATTATAAAAAAAACCAAACATCTCCACCAGAGTACCACACAAACTTAAATAAAATACTGTAGAGTGTATAGAATCACAAACAAACAATTATGAGTAACAATTAAACGACAAATAAACAAATGTTAATACTATCCAAAGTATCAGTTTACCATGAAAGGTAGTATTATTACATTGACGAATTACACTGTACATAAGGGTGACCGGGCGGTCTAGGGTAAGGTGTCGGACTTCTGTGCTGGAGGTCCGGGGTTCAATCCTAGGTCCCGGCACATATTTATGTTTGCCAAACCCTTCCTTCCCCTCTGACAAGATGTGTTTTAATCATATATTGTGAATGTGTGGAATGCCAGGCCTCCACCGTGGTTCGGATTCCACGTTAAACTATAGGTCCTCCATTTCATCTCAAATCACCCTACATTACACGTTGGCGTAAGTGCGTACAAACCGCATATTAAGATGCGGTGCTAATAATAATAATAATAATCTATACATACAGTTAAGTCGGAAACGACTTGAGGTTGAAATAAATTTGTACCAACATCTTCCATTACATTTTGGCTCACAAAACATTGTGATGAACTTAGGTCAATTTAGGCTTGATCGTAAATCTTTGAGAGTTAAATGTAATTTCAAGGCAAACTAGACTCAAACTTTGTTAAAATAACTTTTTAACGGCTATGAGATATACTTAACTATTTACACGTTCAATAACTTGTGGTTCATAAACTATTCTCTATTTTAATTAATATCTAATTTGTTCACCGACTAATGACTACAAATGGGATGAATTTGCTAACTAATGTGTTTTAGACTTGGACATTAGTGGTTGCAGCAACAGCTACGCTGACAACAAATGCTCAGTACCTGGCCTCCTATGGGCAACAGTCTGATAGCAGTCCCCACAACCAGCTCCCCTGCAGCAGTACCAGACCAAATCTGCTTCTCCTCTTCCAATCATCTTGTCCCACAAGCAGGGGCTCACTAGCGACGGTGCCTTCAACTACAACTTTGCCACGGACCACGGGCTCCAACAAGGAGAAACAATCAACCCTGATGGAAGCAGGACAGGTGGCTACTCCTATGTCGACCCCAACGGCAAGACTATTAGTGTCAAGTACAGTGCCGGGAAGGATGGCTTCAAGATCCTCGAAGGCGATCACATCCCGAAACCTGTGCTACCCATTGCACCAGCTGTCCCTCAGGGTTCTTACAATTCTAGACCCGCTTCAGCAGTCAGCCCTAGACCTGCATACCCACGATACACCTCGGCTAATATTGGAGAAGGCAGTTTACCCTATTACAAACAAAGCCCAATCCTATTCAGCAGCCAGCAGCAAAACGAAGGCCAGTATAACTCAGGTTATGACCGCCCCAACCAGGCCTACAGTGGTAGTTTTCCTTACAATGTCCAGGAGGAAACTGAGGAGTCAAACAACCAAGGTTCCCGATACAGCACCCCATACAAGTCTTCTGGTTCCGCTCCATTCTACCCTTCCTCAGGTCCAGGACAGTACTTGGAGCAGAGCGCCCCGCTGATGAAGTAGAAGAATCTGGGCCTAGAAAGCCGCATTCATTCGGAAATGGATACTCCTTTGAATTTGCAGGTTAAAGGCTAAATTACTTGACAGTTGACTGGAGTTATTAATTTAAATTTACACAGATCAATCAGTACACTCATTAAAATATTGCAAATATTTACTAACAAAGTGAAACCATGTTTAAACAAAGGTGAAAAATTACTTATATTTTGGAAACAAGGATGTAAGCTTACTCAGTTTTTACTTGAAGATAGCAATTTACCTTAATCAATTACACTAAAGGACCTATCGCATAAGTAACACCATAGTGGAACTAAGGTAAGCTTGCTAAATTTCAAGATGAGTAAAGGTGCATGCAATGTTTTAGTAAGGTATGTCAATACTATCAAAATTGGTACCTACATTTAAAATGAGTAATGTATCTATTGAACTTGATATAAGGGAGGAACTAGCATTTTAAGAGTTGCAAATAAAATGTTGTATCAATATTATAATATTAGTAATGACTTGTTCTAAAAGATAAAAACAAAATTAACAAATAATTTAAGAAATGATATTTTATTAATTTCAAACCTGTTGCCCTTTCTTTTACCTATTAATTCTGATTTGTTTTTCTTAATGCAAGCGGACCACACACTTCTCACCACATGAAGATAAGTTTCGACTCCAAAGGGATTTAAACCTATTCTCCATTAAGGACGAAGGAGATAATTCAAAATGCAATCAAACAACATTTGAGGTCAACTTGCCAAATAGTGGTACTTTAAGTATGGCGGGGCAGTTCCAGTGGTTTGCAGTTACACATGCATTTTCAATAACACGTACAAAACATTTATAGACCTACACTGATTGGCATAAGTGTCTGATCTAAAAGTTAATGTATGTACCTTTGTGTCGCTACCCACCCATCCTGTGGGCAAATCTGTCAGGAATGGCTTTAGTGGTTGAATTAGGTAGCGCCAAAAAAACTTATTTTTTAGTAATTTATTAGAAAATTGAATAGATGGTACCTAAAATGTACAGTGTGATGTAGTTTGAAAAAGTTATTTAGTTTGAGAGTTCCTCACTATTGTCAGTGTATCTTTCAACAATCAATGTGCTGACCTTTCCTATATATTTCAACTTCAATAATTAGGGTGATGCTTGACTATGTCGCGGCTAGAGGTACACTTAGACTTGAGAAGTTTTGGTTATCTTATGTAATGCAGGGACTCAATACACCCGGGATTTTCTCCCAACTTGATCGTCAAGCTGGCGAAGCATACATGACACTAGAAAATACCCCTTAATAAATCTAACTAGTTTTTTTCCAGTCCTCCTTCACAAGGGTTTAATTTAAAAATCTTAATTCATACAGTACAAAACTAGGCTTTTTACCCTTGGAGTTTGAGAGCTGTGGTTTGTTGAAAGATAACTGATGTTAGCGATTTGAATTGTGCCAGACTTAAACACTTTATCTAAGCAAAGGGTTTCAAGCTGTTTATAATAAGACCCAATAAATCTATAAGGTTGAATGGAGTAGAGCTGAGAAAAGTACAGAATGTAAAATATCTTGGAAGCATGAATTAGGTATAAGTAGAGAAGATTTAATAAGAAGAGGAGAGCAAGGAGAGTTGTTCTATAGGTGCATAAGAGACCTGCTATGGAAAGGGAAGTCCTCATAAGTGTAAGGAAGTACTGTACAAGGCGTACTTCCTACCCATTGTCACATATGCAGCAGAAACATGGACAATGGATGTATGCGAGACTAAGAAAGTGGAGGCCATGGGAATGAAATTTGTGAGGAGCATGTTGGCTGTCATGAGGAGAAACAAGATTAGGAATGAATTTATCCGGGAAAGAGGAGTACATGAGATAGTAGAGGAAGCAAGATTGAGGTGATATGGACATGTAACGAGAATGGAAAGAAAAGATACCGAAGAAAATGTGGGAAATTATGTATGGAAAAAACCCGCAATGGAGGCCAAGAAAGAGATGGGAGGAACAGATAATAGAAAGTATTCAAGTGAGCGGAGAAGAAATTTAAGGAAGATGGAGGCATTTTACTAAACTGACCTGGCCTGCATAAGGAGTTTTACATTTTATAATTGTCAGATAATGGGTTTCCTAACTCATTCTTAAATTCTATTGATCAATACGATTAATGTGTTTTATATACTTTTAAATTATATCCCCTAGTTTTATTGGGTAGAATAATCACTAGACTATGCTAACAGGATGTGATTTTTCTTTGTCTTGCTACCCATCTGGAACACATGCCTTTAATTACACTAATGTAGTAGTAATGATGAATGTAGAATTTTGATAATCTATACCTGTAGTTGTGTGGTGGGAATGGAAAACCATTTTAATGAAAAGCCACCCTCATAAAGATTAACAAAATATTTTAAGAACCCGATTTAAGCTAATTTGGGAATACAAATTTTACTGTGCATGTAATAATAACTTATAAGCTATATATAGTTAAAATTATTTCAAATCATCCAAGTTTACACGTTACAAGGGCTCAAACTTGCCATTTAATGTATGCTTTTGTTAAGGTTAAGTAATTAATGTATGGAGCTGAAACTTAATATAGCTAGACATTCATAAAGTATGGAAAATTAATTTATAAAAGATAAAAATTCAACTAAGTTTAATTTGAGATCAATAGATCACTCACTATAGCTTATATTACTATAGGAAAGAAATTAACTTGCTAAATGTTTGGATTATGTACCCACATTTATGTGGAGAGTGGAAATACATTTAGGGAAATTTCAGTACACATGACTAGGATTTAAACCCTGATCTCCCAATCATTAGCAGTCTTGTCTATTGAGAGAGATGCTGTATACCAAGCGGGTACCTTTTTACTGCATTAAGAAATTTAAAATATCAAACAATAACAAATGAGCAATGTTTTCCCCATAAGTTGTTTCTATTATTTTCAAGCATTAAAAAAATGTAGCTAACCATTTGTGCAAGGTTTTGAATCAGATGCAATGACTGATTAAAAGAATGCAGAATGAATTTGAAGGCAAAACAACTTTTATTTGTTATAATTTACCCCCCCACCCATATATTTTGCATCCCCCAATCACCTAATTAATTTGTTTAAATTGTTATTCATTCTGTCGAAAAGCTTTTTGTTCAAACCAATTAATACATTGATTGTATATGGCGTTAAACACAAGACGTCACCTGAGAATGCAAGTGTTCTATGTCCAATTTTTCCCTTTTGTGTAAAAGAGCATTGAAGTTTGACCTTATGTATAAAACCAATGTTACTAGATGACAATTCGAGTTTGTATATTCTTAAGTAATTATGTATTATATATTATATTATTATATATATATATATATATATATGTCTCAATTTCACCGCAGATGAAACATATACATTCTAAATAAACATAAACACCAAATATCTCAGCTTTAAAATTACATATTTTATACAAGACTAAGCTATAACATATGTTTTAATTGGTTAACAAAATAATATGCTCAACTAGCAACTCACTTGGGATAATATAATTTTAAGGTACCTTCACTGTATTAATGCTAGGCCCTAGAAATAATACTTTGTCAAAAAGACAAATGAAATAACAAAAGTGTTGAAGACGTGTAATTAAATGAAGTATTTTAATTAATTTCAACTTTATTCTTTAAATCAAAAGTGAGCTGTAATTTTTTACACAAAGAAACATATACTTTTCACACATAAAACAAAAACCGAAGAAAAAACAAAAACAAATGTGACCAATCAACAGAAATTGAATTTCCCCAACAAAAAGTTCTTACCTTTTATCTTTAAGTAAAGAAAGCAACAAAACAATTCTGCAGCTGACTTGCCAGTAATTTGATGCATCGTCTCCCCTCCCCTTTCTATTCCGTTTACTCAGCCAAAAATTACATTGTTGCATTATTGTTTTCCTTTAATATGTCATTTTACTCCTTTACTATTATTATTATCATCACCGCGTCTTACTACCCGTTCGGGTTATACGCACTTACGCTAATGTGTAATGGTAGGGTGATTGCGAGATGAAATGAAGGACCTACAGTTTAACGTGGAATCCGAACCACGGTGGCGACCTGGCATTCCACACATTCACAAGATATCTTGTCAGAGGTGTAGGAAGGGTTTGGAAATCAGATAAATCTGTGCCGGGACGAGGATCGAACCCCGGCCGCCAGCATAGAAGTCTGACACCTTACCCCTAGACCACCAGGTCACCTACTCCTTTACTAACTATATTAAAGTTAAAATATTATGCTTCTCTGGATCCAGAATAATTAATATATTTGAATTATTGGTTTAATCAGATAACATCTTTAATCAAACCACAACAAACCCAATATAAGCCAATTGGGATTCAACCCTGGGAGTGAAGGAAACAATTAATGCAAAACAAGAGCTATGGCATTCAGAATGAATGTGGTGAGATGATCTGGAATGAAAACAGTGTAAAAGAGCAAAGAAGAATGTATTTTGAGCAATTGTATGTCAAAACTTAGAGAAAGTAGCAGAAAATAGGGAAAATGTTATGCTAGTTGAAATAATTTACAAGGCTGAGGTATTAAAAGCCAAGAAAATGTTAAAGAATGGCAAAACTGCAAATGCAGACAGGATCACAATTGAAATGCAAACGTGGGGCCACGATACTTCTTCCAGATTATGTGGCAGGTATTTCATGTGTCTAATGGGATTTTGAATATCCCTAATGAGTATAAGAATGCTGTCATTGTTCCTTTGTTTAAAGACAATGAAAGTAAGACAATGTAAGCATTATAGGGCAATTAGTTTTAAGTATTCCAAGCAGGGAGCATGTTAAACATGTGGACAACATTTGGGGTGTGCAATGTAGTTGCATGGGCCAGATATTAGCATTGCTGGAACGGAATGAACAGGGTGTTAGACAAGGTTGTGTTATGTCCCCATGGTTGTTTAAGGTTTTAATGGATAAGTGTATGAGGGATGCTTGTGAGGACACGGTTAGTGTACAAATGGGCAACATGAATGTGCTGTTATATGTAGATGATGCCATATTAATGGTTGATAGTGAAAGTGACTTTCAGAATGCATTACATCGTTTGAATGTGGCGGCAAGCAAAATGGATCTCAGTATAAATGTCTCCAAACTAAGGTGATAGCTTTTGATAAGGGCGGGTCAGAAAATGATTGTAAACTTAGTATAAAGAGAAAAATGTTCAAACAAGTGAATGATTTTGTGTATATGGGTAGAATGTTCTGTAGAAATTGTGAAATCGACACACAGGTGAATGCTTCTCTGAGAGAAGTTGGATGTAGCCTATGTGGACTATTGCAAATAATGAAGTAGTATCAAAAGAGGCAAAGATGGCAGTATATAAAAGTGTGTTAACACCAGCTTTGTTTTATGGATGAGAAGCATGGGTTTATCAGGAGAAACACAAGATCAAGGTGAATGAGACTGAAATGAGATATCTAAGAAATGTGGAAAAACTTGTATGGATGTAGTCAATGGATACTGAAGGAGTGCAGTTTGAAAGGGAATCAAATAAGTCAATGTGAAAAAGAGTTTTACATTGGTTTGGGCAAGTAGAGAGGATGAGTGCGAAACGAATGACAAAGCAAATATATGAAGGTAGATTGTGTGGATAATAAAATGCATGTATGACTGTGTATGGATGTTGTTGAAGAGAAGTGTGTAAAAAGATTAGTGAGGATGGATTAAGTATGAAGTTGTTTATAGAGCCAGATGCACAATCTCTTGCCTACCTTGTAAGGAAACGGCATGATTAACGATGGTGCATCTGGACTGCATTAATATGAACATGAGTACCTAGACAGATGATTTCAAAACTCTTGGTACATCTGCAACCTTTCTAAGCATCAAACCTGAGACTTTGGTCAAAATGAAAATATGCTATCGAGTGAACTAAGATGGTCAACAATTAATCTTAGTTGTGTATTAGTAAAATGAAGAGTTTGTGTGTCTGCCATGAGTGTTGCACTATATATGCCGCACACAGAGGTCTGAAATTTTATTCAGTGATTACCTATCATTTATTTTTTGTCCATCTCTCATATTAATTATTCTTTTAACGTTATAGATTTGAAGCTATCAATACTATTTTAGTTGTACAAATATTATATGCAATAACGTCTATAAGACAAAAAATAAGAGAAAATGGACAAGAGAGAGACTGGTCAATGATCGGCCAGTTGCCAACCCCTGGTATAGGCCATCGGCGTCACTTGTGTTAAACTGGCCTGCTGATGACGAGATCAGAGTTCAAAAGTGGGTCAAGTGTATTAAAGGCTTTTTTCCTAAATAGTTTTCATGCAAATGCAGGTAGACTACCTCTAAAACACTTCCTTCCCCCATCCCTACTCCATTAGAGTTACTATTACGCACATATATAACCTCAACAGTTATAAGATGCAGTGATAAAAATACTCAGTTGAACAGGACTCCTCTACCCCCTCTATATGAAATGTTAATTATACAGAATATTTACACCCAGGAAGTTTTTTTAGTATTAAGGTCTATGATATGTAGACGTTGAGCTATATAGGAAGGCCACTTTGACAACCAACATTGATTGTAACAAAAATTTGGCATTATATAAATTTTTTGATTAATTATTAAGTTCATCTACCCAGTCATCAAAAACTTCATATAATTCCTTATAGATTTTTGTGTAATCAGGGTGTTTACCAAGTTGGGGAAGCAAAAATTAGTGACTTTGGGTGACCTTTTTTAACCACAAAGTTCTGTCACCAAACATTATATAATGCACAATTCATTCACACACAACATTAAACTTTAACTAGATGGTGAACATTAACCTTGTCGTTGGTATCACGGTAAAAACCAGGCAACTTGCGTCTAACGCATTGTGTCACAGGTAGTGAGTGAGTGGGTGGCTCGACACTTGAGGCATTGTTATGATGTGCAGGAAATTCAAACAAAAATATTTGATAAAACTAAAGAAATAGGAAAAATAAACTACTAAGAATAAGAATAAATTTGATGAAGAAAGCCCACCTAGGGAAAGAGGAAAGATGTGGGAAGAATCCAATGCACAAAGGTGACATCTTCTTCCTTTCTTCTGTCTTCTATAGTAGAAGTAGTCACACACACATTTTAAACACAAATATAATAATATTTCGGCATTGTTGCCTTTATCAAACACAAAGAAGAAGAGAGTACAAATGACACAAACAATGGATTACTCCATCTTGAAAATTTTCAAGATGGAGTAATCCATTGTTTGTGTCATTTGTACTCTCTTCTTCTTTGTGTTTGATAAAGGCAACAATGCCGAAATATTATTATATTTGTGTTTAAAATGTGTTGTGTGACTACTTCTACTATAGAAGACAGAAGAAAGGAAGAAGATGTCACCTTTGTGCATTGGATTCTTCCCACATCTTTCCTCTTTCCCTAGGTGGGCTTTCTTCATCAAATTTATTCTTATTAGTTTATTTTTCCTATTTCTTTAGTTTTATCAATTTCCTTTATTATAAAATTATCTAGCCATTGGGCCACCTCATTTTTGAAACAAAAATATGTGATTTAATGACCAAAATAGTGAAAATTCATGCCTTTTCACAGATTCTAGTGACCTTACTTCACACAATAATATTTAGGAAGACCTAATTCAGTAAAGATTGAGTGAAAAGTTGACCTTTTTTTAAGTAATTAGTTTAATGTAACAATGAATTAACATAGGTGAAAGAAAAAAAGAGAGTGGAATATTGACAAGACAACAATATAAAAATAAGTTTTAAGTTACAGGAATTACTTTTAATTTTTGTTCACAAGGAAAGCTTTTTTTTTACTTTACAATGTATGGTAGTTTTGTTTGGAAGGTACAGTAAAGGTAAGCTCCACCTGCTACAGTATTGTAGCCATCTATGGCTTCTTTGGTGCTGACTGACAGCTCAGTACACATTTAGGTATATACCTAAATTTTGACTGAACTGACAGTTGCTAAACACATGTTTTTGCAGATCATATGGTTCGGCGTAGGGATACATAATTTGGTTTGGTAACTTTTTACAAAGACTTTAGCTGTGAGCTGTCAGTCAGCACCAAAGAAACCATGAGGCTACTGTACATATTACCTTCTGTTTCCTCTGCCACATGTGACCTTGCTACAAAAGTTGCCTGTTGCCACATACTTCCTTCCCGCCAGCAGTGGGTTCAGAGGCAACAAAACCATGTGACCTAGGGTGTCGTTATATTGAGTTTTTTAAAAAAAATGTTTTTGGTGCATAGCTTGTATTTCAAGATGGATTGGTCAAATGAGAAAACTCTCAAATTTATTGAAGAGTATAGGGGCCATAACTTACTTTAGGATCACCGATTAATTGATTATAAAAACAAAAAGGTGGATATTTTCTAAAAAATACCGGAGAGCTATGAATAGTATATTGCAAATTAATATCCACATTAAAAAATGAAGTAATTGAATTGCATGTTGTAATAAGTTAATTTATCCGATTAGAATGAAATATTAAAAATCATTTGGTCAATAAATACCTTTTGTATAATTTTATTGTAAAAGTAGAATGGGTTTCAGCTTGTTTTCATGGCTGCATATTAATTTACCTTGATTGATGTTCATAGTAAAGAAACATTCTAAATGAATTATTGAGATAGTTATAATTTATATAATAACTTAAGAGTATTCAAGATAATTAATTCAATAAATAAGCATTATTTGAATGAATTGTGAGATCCCAAATTTAAAGAAAATAAATAATTTTCATACCCACAGGCCTCAAGAGCATATTTTGCGTCTCAAAAAGTAGGAAAAGTAGAACTGCCAATTTGATCAAAAAGACCTGTTAAAAACACTATATTCACCTGTGCCAAAATAAAATAAATAATTAAAAACAATGTTTTTTATGTTATTAGGCCTGCAGCAAAAATAAGAAAAAGTATTTTATAAAAGAAGAAAGGAGGAATGCTCAGCCATCAACACCTTGCAATCCACCTTTTATCCCCCTCCCTCATGATTGTGAAACAAAATAGTAATAATGATGTCCATTGGCATTAAAAGATGACTAAACATAAAAAAAATACATTTTTGACCCCCATTGGGTTATATTAAAAAAAATACCCCCCTTTCAGTTGTTTTTGGGTTTCTCTGATTCACATTGACTTACACAAAAGTAGTGCAACATTGTAGTCATCCTCTTGATTTAGTTTCTTATTTTCTCAAAAGCAGTCACTTTCTTACAAGTTTTTGCCCAGAGTTTCAAGTGTATTATTATTAGCACCGCGTCTTATTACCCGTTCGGGTTATACACACTTACGATAATGTGTAATGGTAGGGTGATTGTGAGATGAAATGAAGGACCTACAATTTAACGTGGAATCCGAACCACGGTGGTGGCCTGGCATTCCCCACATTCACAAGATATCTTGTCAGAGGTGAGGGAAGGGTTTGGAAATCAGAAAAATCTGTGCCGGGACCGAGGATTGAACCCCGGCCGCCAGCATAGAAGTCCGACACCTTACCCCTAGACCACCAGTTTCAAGTGTAGTTTGAGCTATTTGCAAACAAGCCTTTTATTTAGCCTATTCTAGTTCTAGATAGTTCATTATAATACTACCTCCAAAAACAATTTTATAACCATTGACACTCAAAGATACTGTACAAGCGTTCGGGCATACATCAAATTTATTCAAACAGCGTGACACATTTAATGATATTTTGTTTTGCTAATTTACCAGCAAAAAGGAAGATCCACAATTAAACCTCTACAAAACAAATGGTTTCTTTCTTCTGGAGGTCAACATATAAGAAAAGGCCATACAAAAACTTAAATGGACAATCACAACTAGTTGTGATAGATTTCGTCCTACAAACACTTATCCGTTCCGCCACCTTCTTCGGCAAGAATAAGATAAGCTGCAATAATCGTTCTCGATGTCATCTTTGTAGCAGACTGGCGATTGGAAAAAGAGGCAATTTTGTTGTAGATGCTACAGAAATAGCAAGTGCTGTGTTCTGACATAAAACATTTGAGTCAACATGTCGTATGCTATAGTAGCCTCATGGCTTCTTTGGTGCTGACTGACAGCTCACAGCTTTAAAAAGTTACCAGACTAAATTATGCTCCCTACACCGAACCATATGATCTGCAAAAACATGTGTTTAGCAGCTGTCACTTATGACGGTCAAAATTTAGGTATAAGTCATCCACGAGCTAAGTTTACCTGGACGACAGCTCGAAATGTTACTAGAAGTAATCCCTAATATATCACTACGCAAACAGCTGACATCTATCACTTTGGATCATGTAATGAAAACAGATGGTAATGTGATAGTTAACCACAGTAATTTGGGCCAATATTATTTATATATTTATTTGAGGTTGACACAAAGTTTATTTATAGTTTTATTCCCCTTAAAAAAATAAACACCACTTAACAAAAACTTCTAACGAACATAGCTTCAAAATAGCGATGACGAATCTAAACCATGATTGAACATAACGGATAAAAAGTTTTTTTACAATGATTCAGACACTCAGTTGATGAAAATATTTTATTCAGTTAAATATTTTCAAAATATAGTAAAAAAATGACAATTTTCTCTTTTCCAAGTAAATATGATGCCTGTATTTAAAAGGTATTATGTGTGCACTATATTATACAGTATAGATAACATTCTAAAACTAAGAATAAGTACTTTTAATTAGTTTAAATTTTGTTCGAGTTGGAAAAAAAGACATTTAAAAAATGAAATAGTATGATAAAACTTATGTTTACGTTATTTTAAATGTAATATATACAGGTAATTAAAGATCTTTACATTTATAACAAAACTGTGATCTTTTACAAGTGTTGGCAACCCAAACATATGATTTTCGAACTGTCATCCAGGTAAAAAGCCTATCGTGAACGGAATATATATACCTAAATGCTGACTGTCAGAAGTCAGCTGTCTCAGTCAGCACCAAAGAAGCCATAGGACTACTGTACATGTTGCCTTGATGTAAGGCCGCCTTTACAAAGCTACCGCCAAACAATGGCTTCCTCTTTAGCGGATTTTTTTTTTATAATCAAGAAACAGCAAACCCAACAGTTAAAACATTTAATGCTGTTGTAGCCCTAAAATTTCACAAATTATTTATTCTGGGTATCCTTAAAACTTTACTGGGGATTTTGATTTAATTTAATAACTAAAACCAACTAGAATTGAAATAGTTATATTAGGTTTAAGTAGCTGCCACAGTCAAATTCCAGTCCATTCTTGCTTTGTATAATCTTACAAAGCATTTAAAACACTAGCATTTTAATGAGGATGACAATGATACATGACAAGTCTTAATCTGTAAAAAGGATCAGATTAAAATTAATGTATAACTAAAAATTCTTCTTACCTGAAAATGCGGTTATTCTACTCAAGGATTCTTTGATTAAATTTTATTCACTTTTGGACTTTAGGTTAATGATCCAGACAATTTCAAGAAACTCTTAATTTCCCCTACTGTGGTGAGTTTCCCAATATTTTGAGAAACTCACTAAATAAATATTAGCCATGGCGACAAATGGTGGTTTGTTGAAGACGGGAGAGAAGGGCCGCACTCGCCACACCATCCGCCAACTTCTTCCTATAGCTGATGACAGCCAGCTATTTACCGAAGAAATCATAAAATAAAATATTTCAGGAATGTTAAAATGGTTTATTTATAGATTGTGTAGGATAAGTATACTTCACCAATAAAAATGTTTATATTTAATGTTCAAATTTTGCCAATTAGTGCTGTTATTTAACTTTGACAATTCTTCAGGGTGAATGCAATGTCTCGTTTTATTTTATCGATCACATTCTGTATTTAATGTTTTAGGTATGATTGTGTGTTAATGTGTCACAAAACAAAAATTAACAGAGTAATCTCATGTTAGTGGAATGCTGTACCTAGGTAATGCATTTGGTTAACATTAAGAAACCAAAGCTTTTTAAGTCGTGTTTAAATTACATGACTTTCCTATTCGTAGCCACTGTGTGTAAATAATAATCAACACCTACAATCTTATAGTTGGGAAAAATGCATTTTTTAAAAATTATCAAGTTTCAATCCGGTTTCAGGATTATTTAATATATTTTCATTAAATTTTGATTTCAAAATACACATATGCCTTCTGCCCAGTGAATTAAAACACAGGATAGCTTGTTTAAAGTAGAACGCCGGCACACAACACCACATGATAAATATAAAATGCGATATTGTTTCAAGTGAACATCTAGTTATGATTTCACTGGATTTTTATGTCACTTCATAGAAAACAATGAATTAAAGAAATGGTGTTGAAAGAATTTGATATTTTAAACTTTTATTGTAGCTACTTTAAACAGAAAGTTTTTTCACTATACATTTCCTTTCTTAACAAAATAAATAGATTTGCCACAAAGGAAAGATTAACCAATTTGAAGTTTATGTGAGGAAAGGGAAGGTTTGGAACCATTAATTTTTTTTATAAAGTTACAATTTTAGTTTGAGCCCTTTGGAACTGTTTGGTTTTGGCACTACAATGTGATAGAATTTTATCATTTTAGACAGTCAAGATAGGTCTATTTTTCTCTCGATGCTATACTTATTCCTGTTAAGATATAATTCACTATAGAAAATACAAATTTACAAGGGAAATAAAAACAAATTCAAGATTTAAATGGGCAAAAAGAATTATATGAAAAAGATACAAAACCAGCATATACTTACAACCTGGTTTATTTTCTCACCAGGCAGTCAGAAGAACACTTTTCTATCCCTTAATATTTTTGATGCATTATTTACAGAGTATCAGGTTAGATCGGGCAAATATTTTCTAAGAGAGTTTTCAAAAGTGCCTTTGGGCCATTATGTTTTAGAGTTAAACATTAATAACATTTTACCATGTTCATTTCTAATTTATATGTAGGCTTATTGAGTGACAGTTGTACATCACATGATTTAAAGTATGAATACATGAAATTGGATCTGAGTACTCTCACACATATTCCATAGGTAAAAAAAAGCATTCAGCCCTCGTAAAGTTCAAACTAATCCCTTGATCATGACAATGAAAACAATTTGGTATAATACATTAAAATATTATATAATCAACTCCCATCCCTAATAAAATCTCACATTTTTTATGATTAAATTTTAATGAAGTTATAGCCATATCACATCATACCTTTCTTCAGTCAACAAAGCTAAATAGTATAATTTTGAGAAACACTTGTTATTTAATTTTTTTTACAGACGTAGGCGTAAGCTTAGACAAAAGTTTTATCAGTCAAGCTCGAGTAATTAAATTATTTCAATAAATTATTAGTTAACACTATTGATGTACCGTACCAAGTGTGTTGCATGTATACTTTTTTCCTTATGTAGTGTATATTCAGCATTAAGTCTTTCCATGGTATGGGGAGGCACGCAAAACCATACTAGCCCTAGGTTAGGTCGACTGGATTGTTTTAAATCTGTTTAGGTTTGAAGTAGTAATCATTGTACCAAGTCTTAAAAAAATGTGTTTTGTTTGTTTGTTGTAAAACTGACAGTTTAAATTGACACATCGAACATTTAAGTGTAAAAATCCTCTACGTATAGTTAAAAATAACACATTCAAACATACTTAGCACTATTGCTGATAATGATTTGTTTATAATTTTCTAACTCTAGCAAACATTTCCATCCAAAAATAAAACTTTGGAGAAGGGCAATTAAAGAAATAGAATAAGAAGCTGGCTAGGATTTGAAATGTGGCATACCTATTAAACAAATTAAAAACCTCTTTAATGAATAGTACTTTGTAATGTATCAAAAGGGAAAAACATGGCCCAGTAAAAATGGCTTTTAAGGTGGTTTCATGAACAAGTTTGTACATAAATATTTAAGCAGTTCTTATTAAAAAAAAGTCTACTTGTTCACCAGACCTTTAATAAATAAATGCAGCCCCATTATCCCTAATTATCTGCTCTTACAAAATTATCTTGTCTAATGCTATTATCTTCACAACAGGAATTAACAGAAAGGTGACAAACATACTGTAGTAAATTTTAACAAGTCACGAATTTATATTTTGTAGTTACGCCCTTTTAAAAAAAACACGTCAGCAGCCCATTCCACAAGACGCTTATCTATGGGCTTAAGTGCACAAGGATTTTGTAACAGCACTAGGAAATTAAAATTAGGTCAACACAAGAAAAATGAATCTTCAAGAAATAAGTTTAATCATCGAGTAGCAGGAAAATAACATACACTTATGGTTTTAAGAACACTAGTGCATTTGTACACGTCTGAAAATTCTCTCCTCCGAAAACATCAAATATGGCGGACTACACCGCAAAATGGCGCTATTGACCTAGAAGGTCACAACGGCGTCATCGATCTAAACCCCTTTAAACATTATATCTGAACCAGTGAACATCAACATAAACTCAAAATGATTATATTTCTGGCTCTCATATTAAACCAGGCTCTACAATGGAAGGAAACCAGGGAAATGGTTGACATAGATAAATAGATCCATCACAAATATAGCGTCACCATGCTCTTGTGAAACCTTTACTTCTTACAACGACAAACACGTTTAGTGTTGCCCAAAGATTAAATTACATTATTCCTTGGCAAAGATATTATTAAACACTTGAATATGATATTACTTCCAATGAACTTCCTTGCGTAAAAAAAGTACCTGAAAAGCTTCCTTTTAAACAGCAAGTCCTTAATTTCGGTCGTTCTGGTCACAGTCGCGGCTTATATGGCCACTCTTGCCACAGTTGTAGCAATTCTTTCCTCCTGATGATCCTTCAGGGCAGTTGCGAGCAATATGCCCACTCTTGTTACAGTTGTAACAAGACGCTCCACCGCCGCCGCCACCACCACCACCGCTACCGCGACTACCTCCAAAGTCGTTGGATGATGAATCTGGGCATTCCCGGGCAATATGCCCAGTCTTGTTACAGTTGTAGCAACTTGGACCATCAGCGCTTTGATGGCAATCTCTGGAGATGTGACCAACTCCGTTGCAACGGTAACACCGGTCTTGTTCCTCTCTGCAATCGCGGGCAAAGTGTCCAAATCCATTGCATTTGTAACACTTGCTCTCTCCACGACCTCCACCGCCGCCTCCTCCGCCACCACCACGACTAAATCCACCTCCACTGCCGCTTCCACCTCCCTGGGTACATTCACGGGCGAAATGTCCAGTGCGATTACACCTGTAGCACACACTTGAACTCATTTTCCCAAATATTAGAACACAGCGGAATTAACACAACCTCCTCCTTATCTACCACGTGGGAAAGTGAATGAGTGGCAACCGCTTCCTGCTTGTTCCGTCGCTCGACACTGCACACTAATGACAAGATTTGAATGATCAGTTTTACTTGTTTTTCAATCGATTTATTCAAATATTCCTTGAATTTCGGTATATATAAATTATTTTCTAGAATTTATAATTGAAATGTTCATGTTTGATTATTATACTTTCTAAACCATAATTTTAATGTATATTGTTCAGTATAATAATTTTTTAATGTACATTTTGGTGACATATCAAATGTTCCTACAGGCCGTGCCTTCGAGTTCGAAGTAATTGTCTAAAAAATGGCCGACATGGACGAAAAGGAAGCTTCTTCACCTATTAATTATGATGAAAAAGATGACGAAGAACCTTCTGATGAGGAAGAAGAAGATTATAGGCCAATGCCTAAAAATCGTGGCCGTGGAGGAACTTTTAGGTAACTATTTTGTTGTTTACTTTTTTGTTGATTCATGTTGCACGCCGGAGTTAATTAATTCCCAGTCCTTTTATTATGCCCTTGGGTTCTTGTTTTAGGCCTAAAAGTTTCTGCTTGTATGCTCTGTTAATAGATCATCTAATTTTTTTAGGAACAACAACCCTTTATCTGAGGTAATTGCTATTATATTAGAAAGTTCCCTTCAGTTCAATACACTTGTTATTAAATTTAATGACCCGTTTTAGTGACAGTAAGTAGTAGCCTGTTGAAAGCTGCCGGTATTCAAAGTGATTTGGATTTAATTAGATATTCGAAATTAAATTTAAATCGTTAATGTTTTTACATGTATCATTTAAATATTTAAATCGTGGACATGATTCTCTTCCCTACAAAAATAAGATTTAGTAGCGTACTGGGTGGTAGAGTGAAAAGAGGGGAAGGAAACAATTGACGATGAAACACATTTCTTATTGAGGCCCTAATTCGTGTGCAAAACTAACGTTTCATCTAACAAAATTAAAAAACATGAACTAATATTAACATGCAAATAAAACATTGAGGGAGAGAGGATGTTATGTATGACCAAACGGATAACAGAAAAAAAGGCCTAGTTAAGAAGTTAAAAAGTTCATAAATTATACATTAGGTGGTAGAAAGAGAGACAGCGGTGAACAATAGCAAACAATTCAAACAATGCGTAACTATCCATAGTAAGATTTTGGGTGTAATTAGTTAAATATATGAGAGTTATAGTGCAAGCATAACACATAACAATTTATATTAAAGACTCCATGGATGCTACCCTTATCCATCTCTTTTTAACTTATATAATTCCAATGTTTTAATGCCATAAGGAATTTTATTGATATATCATGTGCCCTTACCACAAATGGAGTTTAGTCTATAATTTAATTTACTGTATTATAATGAGCAATGCAGAGGTTGTTATGCTCTCTAGTTAAGTGACCATGTGTATGGTTTTTATCCACTTTGATTGAGCTTAAGACCCGCCTCGGTGGCGTAGTTGGCTAACGCGCTAGTCGTGTTGAGCTCGACTGCTGAGGACGGGGAGATCGAGGTTCGAATCTCGGTCGGGTGAACTGGGGTGGTTTTTCCTAAATGGTTTTCCACTCTCCCTCCACGCAAATGCGGGTTCACTTCCTCTAATTCAACCTTCCCAATTCCTAATCCATTAGCGTAATTAGTACTTAAAGCGTATTACCCGAACGGGTAGTAAGACGCAGTGCTAATAATATTATTATTATTATTGATTGAGCTTAAGGTTGTACCACTACCTATTTTGAGAAATGTTATTGCAGAGTCATATATTATTTTTTCCTTAAGGGTAGAATTTTAGTGATACTGTGTTTATCATTAGAAGCTGTGAGGTAAGGGAGTCTATATATAAGTTTTTGATTGCTCTATTCTGTATTATTATTATTATTATTATTATTAAGCACCGCGTCTTACTACCCGTTCGGGGTCGCTCTATTCTGTAGAACTATAAGTGGCATAAGATGATTGAGATAGGCACGGCCCCAAATAACATTAAGGTAGCTGATATGGAAGTGGCTTAAAGAGAAGTAAAGTGGTCTAAGTACATTAGGGGGGGAATTTATAGGACAATCTTTTAAGTATCCCTACTACAGGAGCTATTTAATTTACTCTGAGCTGTATATGTGGTTTCCAGCTTAGTGAGGAGTCTTATCAACAAACCTAAGTATTTTACCTCCTTTACTTGCTTTAATTCATTATCTTAGAAGTCTCTTTTAACAATGGTGTTATGATCACTATTAGGCCTATTAAAAACCATAAAATTGCTTTTATTTAGGTTAAGTGTTAGTCTATTCATTTTAAGCCAGTCGTCAAGCAGTAGCCTAACTTACTTAAAAACTTATATTATTTTTATGTTTTGTTGGTGGACATGTAGTGAATGTACGAGGTTGAGATGAGGAAAATATGATTAAAAGAAATTGCACCCACATTTGTAATCGGCAGGAGAGAGTAAAACCCCTTTGGTAAAACTACCATCAGTGCATTTTGCGTGGACTCACTAAAACCTCAACCTTGCTACCGGCAATCCAATCCATTGTGAAAGTGACTCTTTAGATCGTGTAGCCTAACCTGCTATAAGTTATATCAATCAAATCATTAACTTGGTGATTATATATATATATATATATCACACACCCATTCTTTCTCCCAATTACTTAATCTTTTCATAAAATTGTCAGAAACTCCAGTTGTGAACACATGTCAATGTTTGGTCTTCATTTCTGATCCAGCACTTGAGTATGGTACCTGCTATTCTTATACTCAACTAAGTCGAAGTATAACAATCGCTGAATCGTGTTGATCTGAGAACTCTTATAGGTGTACATCCACACAAACCTAACAAGATATGTAATGTCTGAAAACTCATTCATTAGCTCTTGCAAAAGAATAGCCTAACATTTTTTTTTTTTTTTTTCAAAACATTTTGAACATCATCTAATGAAATTTCACAACCTAAGCCATCAAACATATTGATAACAATTGTAAAGCCATCAAAGTATATTTAAATGGCGTCATAGATATTTTATCTGGCAGTCATTTTACTAATGTTTATTTTTTTTAACAATCCCAACCCAACAAAATTTAAACCTACATGCACGAATAAAGACAAATATTTAGCAAAATTGGGAAATGATGATGATGATGATAAAATTAATTATTTCAAATTTTTGGAACTATTTTAAATGAGAACTAATGAAATAAGATGAAGTGTGTTTGTGAATAACATATTTTAGAAGAATACATTTTTGGAAAAAATCCGGGAAAATTCCCTGGATTTTGCCCTTTGTTGGGGAATTTAAAACATAAGCCTTTATTCAAGGATGTGACAAAATTTTGCAAATTTTTCTAAATTTGATTGGTTATCAAGTTCTAGAAATTCATTCACTACAATATGCCTGCTTGACATTTTTTAGCATTGTCAACATGTCTTGTCTAATTAATCAAAAGCTGTTTAGCATGACTTTTGATTGGTGGCATGAACATTTACAATACAATTTCAGGTAAGAAGATACTTTTTTGACAGTTACAAAATTTCCTAAAACAATTTTAATATGTTTATACATAAAGTAGTATGATTTGAAGCTGTTAATTTTGATTGTTCAGGGTGCCTACTGGGTCATGAAAGTCATGAAAATAATGGAAAAGTTACTAATTGCAAAAAAGGTCACGAAGATCCCTTAAAAGTCACAAATTATAAATATTTTGGTCATAAAGTCACAAAAATATTTTTTGTTTTAATTTCCCACACATCATCGTATCAACGCAAACGCGTCAAAATTCGCACCACCCAATACTCATGAAGTCACGCACTAGCTGCAAGTTGCCTTACCTGATTGTTTTTACCGTAATATAACGACAAAGTTAACATCGGCCATCTATTTAAAGTTTAAGGTTGTGTGTGAGTGCACTATTTATGCTTATATATGCATTATATAGTGTTCGACCGTTTTGGGAATTTTATGGTCAAAAAAGGTCACCAAAAAGTCACTAATTTTTTTCCTCCAACTCATTAGACACTATTGATTATATCAATACCTATAAAATAATACTAATAAAAAATTAATTACTATCAATGCTTACTGCAAATAAAATGTTTGTATTTTCTAAAAGTTCCTTACTACCAAAATCCTACTATAGTTTTTGTGTTGCCATCGTGAGATGCAGCACATTTGTGTGGGGCAAGATTTACGGGAGGTTACATTCATCTGTTTAACTTGTTTACAAATTATATCACTGGTTGCTTGGTTAAAGTTAACACTTCATTCACTCTCACGTTATACTACCAGATTGTCTGTCAGAGACAAGCAGATTGGGGTTTAATCCCAGTAGGATGTACTTAGTTCCTTCCCCCCATTCCCTTGCCCATCCCTAATGGTCTCCTGCTTTCTCGCCTTGTAAATGTGGGTACATTTCCTCTAAAATTATATTTCACACATCCCTAATTCATTAGTGTAATGAATGTTGTCATATAGCCCGGCCAGGCACTATTAAAACACAACTATATTTGCTTGTTTAGGCTACATCCCTCATAGCCCAATTTGTGGAAAAATTAGCTCGTACTAATGAACTGTTGCCCAGGGAACATCCAAATGTTCTAATTGTACACCCTTATCATGGAGGCTCTTTCCATGTCCTGATGAGACTAGGTGATGGTGAAAGTGAATGTGAGGGTGTGGCTGGTGGAACCAGTAGAAACTCTTAAACCTAACCTAACCAAACCCTTGTGACTGTTGGGATAGTTCCCATTTTGAGAAAATTACCCACTGTACTAGCCAGGAATTGAACCCGAGACCCTTAGGTTCATAGTCATGTACATTGACTGACCACAAGATACCACAAGGCTGGTTGCTAAATGCACTGAAAATAAATAATTTACTATACTAGTGGTTAGGCACACAGCACAAAGCCCAAGGTGAAATAACAACTTTTTGATTCAGACCTAAACAAAGTTTTATTAGGATGAAGAATGCCAGGCCTCCACCGTGGTTCGGATTCCACGTTAAACTGTAGGTCCTTCATTTCATCTTACAATCACCCTACCATTACACATAAGCGTAAGTGCGTATAACCCGAATGGGTAGTAAGACGCGGTGCTAATAATAATAATAATAATAATAATATTAGGATGAAGAGTAATTTACAGGGCTGTAACAAAGAAAAAACTTTTAAAGGGGTGACAAAGGAGTGTAGTGGCTCACGGGGAAATTTCCCAGCAGGAGATAGTAAAGAATATTTTTAGAATTAATGTTCATTTCAAAACAAAATAAAGCAGAGATTTGAACCGAACTATTTATTGGTTCTGATTTTGGTTAGAGAAAATAAATGTACTTGTTCTTTTCAGTTCTTAATTAGGTTACAGTTATTTAGAATTTTTATTTAGTAGTCTTACCACCATTATAAAATTTGTAGCTACCTCCTTAAGTGGCAGCATGGATTAAAACACTACTCTCGCAGTAGACTAGATTGCCTGGAACGGGGAGATTGAGGTTCGAATTTTGATTGGATGTTTTAAGTTTTTTTTTTCCAAAATGGTTTTCCACTCTCCCTCCACACAAATATGGGCACAATACCTTCAAATATAACCTTCTTAATCCCTAAATCCATTAGCGTAATTAGTACATAGGCCTAAGCTTATAATACGAATGGGTAGTAGGATGTAATACTAAAAAAATGTGTACTGTAGTTACAACATATAGTCTTCTATATAAAAAAATTCATGACAAAATAAAAGTTATTGATATAAAAAATACAACACAGCCTTGACAAAAAAAAGTGAAAAAAGTGAAATTAAAGTATTTTAAACTACAATTTAAGTTAAAGAAAGAAGGGCACAAAATTCTATTATAAAAAAAAACTATGCAAATTTAAAACCTTAAAGAACCGATAGTAGTAACCAACAGTGTTTTCAGTTAATATGTCATGAATATTGTGAGTGAAGCTTAACATAGTTACCAGAAAGAATAATAAATTTTTAATGCGGTACTATCTTCTACATTACCAGAAAAAATAATAAATTTATAAGCGGTACTATCTTTTCCTAGAGATGTTCATATTTTCTCTGAAAATCATATAATTGAGAATTGAGGAATTTAGAGAAATCTGATTCTTTTCCCATTTTTCTCATTATCTATTGAGGTTACATGCACATGTATTAATTAATTACACTAATTTGTTAGGAATGAGGAAGGTATAATTTAGAGGTAATATACCTGCATTTATGTGGAGGTGGAGTGAGAAATCATTTAGGAAAAATCACTCGATCAGGATTCAAATCCTGGACTCTACAGTCTTGTGATAGTGTTGCATTAGAACATGCAACCACTGATAGCATTATAGAATTGTTGACATTTTAATGATAATCTCAATTTACGACATTTATATTTAAAGGTTTTGTAACTTTTAGTTGTGTTAACATAACCCCTTGTGTCCTATTTTACCTGGTGCTGTACATGACCCAAGAAACCTTATTTAAAATTGGAGACATTTTCTCCCATATCTTGTGCTAACTTCAAAGTTAAATAGTGTATTCCATGAAATACAGCAGTTAAAATATTAAAATTTTCCTTAATATAGAAATGTTTATTCAATTACCAGTAAGTATATCAAGTCTTAACAACCCAAATTTGAATATAAATTCCTGAAAAAAATATTTATACATTTAGATTAGTGAAATTTAAAAAAATATTTATTTACATAATATCATTATTTATGTTTTATGAACATTATTTCAGAACATTTGTAGATATAATCAAATTTTCTTAAGTGTACAGTATTTTCCAAAATGCAGTATTTCAGTAGTTTGAGCCCCACTGCCACATACAGTATGACCAGAAATTAAGTATACCAAAATGACACACCAAACAACAATCTTTTCAGGCTGTAGTTTGTAGAGGCCTTGCACTAATCTCAGTGGTCGTTCATAACCGAGAAATTGTGTTGTTTATTCATTCACATAGTCTTAGTTAGACTATAGTGTGTAATTCATAACAACACCAAATATTTAAGAAAATATTCATCTTCATACACACTAGCCAGAGAGCGAACACAGAACACATGTCTCTGGAACTCATCCAGCTTGGCTCTAGAAACTGCTTGCTGACCTGCTTACAATAGGAAAATGCTCAACATTTTCTAATCTATGAACATTTGCCTGGACAGATGTTCTCTTCAAACCTTATTATTTTGCAATATGCTGCTGACTTTTCTTTGGTGATAATAGAATTTTAACCCGCATGCCCATTGTCTGTGGATGACCGGTTTCTTCCAAAACAACGTTTTTTTTTGACAAAGAACTTATCCAGTTTTCCCAATTTTTTTTACTAATAACAACCCTTTATTTGCTTTGTGGATGAGGTATTATGGCACTCTTCATCAAAAATTTCAAACACATGTTTCACACTGGGTTCCCCTGAATGACAAATCCTGTATGACCAAAAATAATACTCAGCAACAAAGACCCCCTCACAAATTCACTATGTAATATGACCGTTCACACTACAGGCTTGTCTGATTGATTTCCCACAGATAACTACGATACACAATATTTCCAACATTCGATACACTTTATTCCCGGCCATATTGAGTTTGGCGTTTGAATCTCAATCAGGTATACTGAAGATATTTCTTCATAAATGGCTCTCCATTCTACCTACATGCAAATGAGTGCACACTTCCTCTAAATTAAACATTCCTTGTCCTCAACACATAAGTGCGTTTTTATAGTTCAAATGCTTAACCCAAGGGGTAGAGGGGTGAGACACAGTTAGAAAAAAAAAACAATAAAATTTATTAGGACTACAATCTAAAACACTTTGGTGAATATCACTTATGAAAATTTATTGAAAGTATTAATAATAACCCACATTGGTGGTAGAATTGTCTAACGTATTACTCATGTTCGACTGGATTGCCAGTGATTGGAAGATCAGGGTTCGTATTCTAGTCAGGTGTATCGAGGGTATTTTATTCCTTAATGGTTTTCCACTCCTCCACTAAAGTAAGGATAAATTTTTTCTCAAATTCCACCTTCCTGATTACTATTTTTTAGTTTAGCACCGCGTCTTACTACTCGTTCGGGTTATACACTTGAGTAATAATCACACTAATGAGCTAAGAATTGGGAAGGTTGAATATAGAGGAAGTGAACCTGCTTTTGCGTGGAGGGAGAATGGAAAACCATTTAGGAAAAAACCACCCCCCAGTTCACCTTAGTGAGACTCAAATCTTGATCTCCCTGTCCTCGGCAGTCTAGCTCAACACAAAACTAGCGCGTTAGCTAACTATGCCACTGAGGTGAGTCTTATTACTATTACCGTACATTAGCATAATTAACACCTGTGAATAACTCAAATGGGTATTGGTATATGGTGAGAAAAACAAAATTAAAAAAATAATATATTTAAATATATATATAAACTTTATAGTGGTTTTATTTTGTGTTGCCAGGCTGCCACCGTGGTTCGGATTCCACGTTAAACTGTAGGTCCTTCATTTCATCTCACAATCACCCTACCATTACACATTAGCGTAAGTGCGTATAACCCGAACGGGTAGTAAGACGCGGTGCTAATAATAATAATAATAATAATAATAATAATAATAATAATAATATTTTGTGTTATCAATCAAACTATGTGGAAAAACTAAAAAAAAAAAAAAAAATAGAATGAATCACTTACCTTGCATTAGTAGCATTTTCTTACTATTATTTTGGACGAATTTCCCTAAGACTTCTTTTGGAAGAACTTCCATGTTTTGATTAACATTTAACACTGTTAATCCTTTTAATCAGTTATTCATATTTTATCAGAAGTATATTTTAGCCTCCATAATTTATAGTCATGTTAACAATACAGTTTATAGTCATATTAACAACACAAAGAATTTGAAACCTTTACTCAGTCGGTGGCATGTCTTTATACTGAGCTAAGGGTCCCAGGTTTGATTCCTAGATGGCAAAAAAAAATCATTGGTTAAATGTGGGCTTTCCCTTTCACAGTGATGAATTAACGGCCGGGGGTTGGGTGTTTTCTGTTTTATAAAAGTTAGTATATAAGTTGTGTGCACATATAATCAGCTCAATATGTGCACATTAAATACTTATAATAACATTTATAAAAAATTATGAAATTAACTAAAACACTACAATCACAGTTTATTAATAGTTTCAAGAAACTGAGTGCATCATTAAGACAATTGAATGGGAAAACAAAAAACACAACTTGATTATAACCTGCAGCCACTTGAACAACTCGTTGCAGTATACTATTGATTGTAGAATATTAATATTGTTTAATATAATCTGATATAATGTATCTTTGCTGCAGACTAAGGTAGAAACTTCTAAAAATGACACACTCCATTCGCTTTACTTTTAAAGTCAAGGCCTGCGCTAAGAAACAGAAGCAGGATTTTGTTGGAAATTTTTAGAAAATACAAACATTTATTCACTGGTCAAAAATGATATTTTTCAAACTGGTTACAAAACTTTTAATGGAAAATTTCCTGATTTTTCAGACATTTAAAAATTTCCTCACACAACCTTTTGACGGTTTATTTTTGCGAATGAGATTTTTTGTTTTTGTTTTTTACATTGATCACATTTTTTCAAAAACCATCCTAATGGCTACTAAACATCAACAAACATAAGTTATTTTTACATTAATGTATTTGTTTAAGGTATTATTTTTGCCCTGTGTAAATGTTATAAAAACCTGTTTTCCCTTTCATAATAAAACTGCCTTATCTAGACAATGCATGTTAGTAACAAGAAACAAAATATCTCACTCTTGTTTAAATTATTAGGTGCAGAAATAATCAAGTATTTAAACTCCCTGACTTTTACTTATTATTGATTTAATTACCTGATATTTATCTGTTTTCCCTAACATGAAAAAGTTCCTTGACATTTACAGGTTTTCCTGGTCTTTAGTAACCATGACTTTTCTATGTTATTAGTTGATAATATATATCAAAAGTGTCAACTAAGATTTACATTATCTGATGTATGAATCTGTGAAAGTAGATCTAGCAGCTTTTCTAGATCACAAAAAAAGGTTATTCCTATTCAAATTGAACTGTACATGACCAAAAAGAAAATTCTATAATTAGATATATTGTGTTTTGTTCTGACTCTTTTTTGACCATCCCCCTTCCTACCATTCCCATGAATCGTCACCTATAAACTTATTTTAAAAAAAATGGAACTCGTTAGATTTTAGTAGAATTTAGTATTAGTTTTACACATACTTGTTCATATGACATCATTGATATAATATATTACAAATATCTGAAGAATCCTTGGACATCCTTCTAGATAATCTCACCAATTACAGCCCTTTAAACTTCACCCACAACAAATCACATCATAGTCATACCTTCCTTGATGTGATTCTGTTCCTTGAAAACAACCAAATTCGCACCACTGTACGTATAAAACCCACCCATCACCAATAATTCCTCCACTACCATAGCAGCCATTCTTTATACACATAAAGGTATCCACCATTCAGTCTTGCCACCCGAGGCAAATGGATATGTTCAGAACCTGATGATTTAACTGAATATTAGAAACAACTCTCCACAACGTTCCAAAGCAGAGGATACCCCAAGCCTTTAATGGACATACAAATCTCCAGAGCACTCTCCAGGGACGACTGTGAACCTCCAAAGAAAGTTGAGGACATCCTTCTCACAACACAATACCATCATGGTCTACAACATATCAACACCATCCTTAATAGTGGTTACAAATTCCTAACCAGTTTCACTCAGACCCAAAACCTACGTAGTTCACCCCTAAGAGTAACTTTCAAACGGCCACCCAATCCCCACAATATTCTAGTTCATCCCAAACTTCTTGACCCCAAGAGAATCAGAGAAGAAAAACCGATGACCAAAGGTTCATACCCCTGTGGTAGCACCTGTTGGAGCACATTTGGAATCCACCTACCAACTACATCCTTCAACATCAAAGTTACCAAATTGGAATACAAAATTTGTGGTCATTACATTTGCAAAACAAATAACTTGATATATCAACTACAGTGCAAATCATGTGATGCAGAATATATAGACCTTGCTACATGTTCTCTCAGACAGCGAATGACGAATGATCAATCATCATTTTGACACAAACCACAAAGATCCGGACAAGCCTGTACCCATTCAAGCTGGTACCCGTAACTAGGACTTTCAAACCTGCTACACCACCAATATATAAAGAACATTTCTCAAACAGTGCAACAGTTCTCAACTCAGACAGTGGGAACCGGCCCACCAATGGATTACCAAATCAAGATTATCACCAGGCCTCAACAGAATATAGTTTCTTTCTTTTGTTCTATAAGATTTTTTTAAACATTTTTCGAACTATTATTATTACAAACAATATTTTTTATCATTTTTCATTATTATTTAGTTTCTTATTTATTATTTTTTTAAATAGGTCTTTATAAATACTAACCACAGCAAATAAATTTATCTTTACTCCCAAAAACAGTTGGTATGATGTGTTTCTAACAGTTTTTCTTTAAATTCTAAATGGAATAATCCAGTGTTTGTGCTATCTGTACTCTCTCCTTTCTGTTTGATAAAGGAAACAATGCCGAAATATTATTCTATTTGTGTTAAAATGTGTGTGTGACTACTTCTACTATAGAAGACAGAAGAGAGGAAGAAGATGTAACCTTTCGCATTGGATTCTTCCTACATTTTTCCTCTTTCCTTAGATGGGCTTACTTAATTAAATTTACTCTTAGTAGATTATGCTTTCTTTTTCTTTCTTTTTATCATTTGCCTTTATTATAAAATTATTTAGCCTTTGGGCTACCTCATTTTTAAACAAATATTTCAGGTATGTAAACTATAATAATACCAAGGCTAGGAATATCCAAATTAGACATTTAATAAAACTCAAATCTATCGATTCATATGTAATCTAACATATTCGAACTGGCTGAGGTCGGATTACTGGAGATTGTTGAATTACTGGATTGATACTTTTTAAACAGTACCAGGCATTAATTTTAACAAACACAAAATTAACACTGTTTGAGTACTATACAGTACAAACAACGCACTTGGTTCACAGGTTAGATTATTAATCACACTAGTGACTGCTTTAACAACCACACATACAACAAATACTAACGAATAACAGTACTGTACTGTATACATAATTCTCTCTCTGTCACACATACAGACAAGTCATAACATAAACATTTCCTGTACTGACCCTGCCAATTAATAACACTAAGAAATAGATATTTTAAGTAGTATGATGCCCTAGAGTGCTCTCGGGATAGTGAGGAAAACATGCATCCAGAGATAGGTGGGAAATTGTCAAGAATAATATATATGTAGTAAAGGGCAGTGAATGTCACTGAACAAAGTGATGGGAGGAGCCATGGTTTGACAACAAACATTCAACATTAATAAAGAAGATATGGTGACTTGGCGGTCTAGGGGTAAGGTGTTGAACTTCTGTGCTAGGGGTCCAGTGTTCAATCCTCGCTCCTGGCACAGATTTGTCTGATTGCCAAACCCTTCCTTCACCTTTGACAAGACATGTATTATTCACAACTTGTGAATGTGTGGAATGCTAGGTCTCCATCGTGGTTCAGATCCCATGTTAAAATGTATAATTCATTCACGACCTAAGTTTACCTGGATGACAGCTCAAAATATTATTAGAAGTGGTCCCTAATATATCCCTACACCAACAGCTGACATCTATCACTTTGGATGACTGTAATGAAAACAGATGGTAATATATTAATGTGATAGTTAATCACAGTAATTTAGGCCAATATTATTTATATATTTTTTGATGACGGACACAGTTAATAACAGTAATTTAGGCCAATATTAATATATATTTATTTGATGACTGACACAAAGTTTATTTATCATTTTATTCGACTTAAAAAAATATTCATGCCACTTTCACAAAAACTTCTAACGAACATAGCTTCAAAATGGCGACTGACGAGTTTAAACCATGTGGTTGAACAAGACGGTAAAAAAGTTTTTTACAATGATGCAAACACGCAGTTGATGAAAATATTTTATTCAGTTAAATATTTCAAAATAAGATAAAAAATCATTTATTGTATATAAAAAAAATGACAACAATTTTCTCTTTTCCAAGTAAATACGATGCCTGTATTAAAAGGTATTGATGTGTGCATTATATTACACAAAATCACCAACGTTCCAAAAACGAAGAATAAGTACTTTTAATTATGTTTAAAATATTGTTTTGAGTTGGATAAAAAGAAATTATTTAAAAAAAATCAAATAGTATGAGAAAACTTAAGTTTACATTATTTTAAATGTAAGTTATAACAGGTAATTAAAGATCTTTACATTTATAACAAAACAGTGATCTTTTACAAGTGTTGGCAACCCAAAACCTAAACATAAGATTTTCGAACTGTCATCCAGGTAAAAACCCATCGTGAACAGACTTTAGGTCCTCCATTTCATCTCACAACCACTCTACCATTACACATTAGTGTAAGTGCGTACAACCTGAATGGGTAGTAAGACATGGTACTACTACTAATACTAATACTACTAATAATAATAATAGTGATGATGATGATTGATTAAATACATAATTAATTAATAATAAAGGTAAGCTAAATTTATAGCACTGCGTTTTACTACTGTTTCAGGTTATACGCCTATGTACTAATTACACTAATGTGTTAGAGATATGGTTGGTTGAATTTAGAGGAGATGTACTCAAATTTGTATTAAGAGAGAGTGGAAAATCATTTAGGAAAACCCATCCTCAGTACACTTGACTGGGATCAAACCCTGATCTCCCCATCTTTGGCTGCCTAGTCTATTGTGAAAGTAGCACCTTAGACAATGTGGCCACTGAGACAGGTGGAAGCAAAATTATAATACCCATTTAAAAAAATGGAGATAAAACATATTGTAATAACTATAGAGCTATCACACTACCAAAATGCTATACAATGTTAGCCAAATTTTAATAAGATGACGACATACACATAAGAAATAAGTGTGGATTTTAACAAAATAGGTCAGATATGAATTCAAATTTTAATACTAAGCAAATATTTGAAAAAAGTGGGAATACAACATTACTGTACACCAATTATATGGATTTTAAAAGGGCCTATGATTCAGTTAAAATTAAAACATTAAATGAAATTTTATCTAATTTTGATTAAAAAATCTAATGGGGAAATAGGTTCATAGGGTGAACACTGACAACAGTTGAACACGTGGTATTAGCAAATTGTCAAAGAGCTACACAACATATAGGATACATTGTTTTTTATTCTAAAACCATTCAGATAGTCGAACTTGCCATGTCTAGATGGCAAAACCAATCAGATGCTGGGTGTGTTTATTTTCTTATACACATTTCACTTAGGTTGGTTGGGATTTTTTCTAAGGTTAAGGAGTCGGGAGTCTGAAGCAATTTTTGATTGGAATTGGGAGTTGGTCCGACTCAAGCTTCAAAATAAAAACTTATAAAATTATATTAATATATAGTAAATATATAATTGTAATTTTATGTGTTTTATTCTATAGGGCCAATATTTGTACTTTTTAATGACAAATTTTCTCAAATATACATTCACAATGCCAAAGAAGCTCCCTATGGAGTAATGCGTATTGGAGAATTTTGCTGCAGTACATTTGTTAGCACTAGTTAATATACCTTAGCAACGTATGAAGTTGTCAGAGTTGGGATATAAGTTAGGCAGTAGAAAAATAGAGGAGTCTGAGTTGAAAGTTTGGTGTGCCGACTCAAAGGACCCGATTTTTTTTCTTTGAAATATATAAGATTACAATCAATTGTTTGAATAAGCCAATTTTTAATGAGACAAAAATAATGAAATATTTGTTTTAAAGTAGTGATAAAAGTGTAAGACACCTATGTGAATGCACATGCTTACTATCAAGCCCGCGAGCCTAGGATTTGCTCTAATCTCTTGTCTTCCCTCCTAATCTACCATTTTGGCCACCTGCAACACCAAAGAATTTCCAACTATGACTTTCATGAAAACTAAACAAATTTGTAGACTTGGAGTGAAAAGGGACTTGCAGTGTTCTCTGACAAACATAAAAACCGATATTAAACAAAGCATCATCATCATCAAACATTTCCAGCATGTGGCAGGGTCAGTTTAGTAAAATTCCTCCATCTTCCTCTATCTTTCCACCACTTTTCTTCTTCCATTCTTCTCCTCTCACTTGAACACTTTCTGTTATCTGCTACTCTAATCTCTTTCTTGACCTTCCTTTGGGTTGTTTTACATAATTCATTGCCAACATTTTCTTTGGAATTCTCTCTTGTTCTATCCTCATTACATCCCCATATCACCTCAATCTAGCTTCCTCTACTATCTCATATACTCCTTGTACTCCTACTCTTTCCCAGACGACTTCATCCCTAATCACGTCTCCCCGTAACAGCCAACATTCTCCTCACAAACTTTATTCCCATGGCTTCTACTTTCCTAGTCTCTCTTTTATTCACTGTCCATGTTTCTGCTGTATGTGTGACAATGGGTATAAAGTATGCTCTGTACAACACTTCCTTACATTTCAAGGGTACTTCTCTTCTCCATAACAGGTCTCTTACACACCTATAGAGCAACTCTTCCTGCTGTATGCTTCTCATTATATCCTATCTACTTTCACCTTTCGCTTAAATCACACTTTCAAGATATTATACGTTTTGTTCTTTCCTCAGTTATACTCCATCCATCCTTATAGATTTTTTAGGCCTTAACCTCTTATTTGTCATTACTATCACTTCACACTTTGCCATGCTAAATTTAATTCCACACTTTTTCACTTCCTTATTCCATTCTTGTAGTTGTTCCTGTACTTCCTCTTCCTTCATGCCATCAAGTCATCAGCTAACATTGTGGCTTTCATTCTTTCCTCCTCGAGTTTTCTTGCCACTTTGTTCATGGTCATTTCCATTACTATTAAAAATAGTACTGGTGAAAGGGCACTCCCCTACTTCACTCCATTTTTTATTTGAAACTCCTCCGTCCTTCCTCTGTCTTAACACAACTCCTGTTATTCTCACACATGCATTCCACTCTCATTACAACTCATGTTTCCACTTCAGCCTCCTCCTACGCTTTCCAAGGACTTTATTTCTATACACACTATCATATGCCTTCACCACATCCATAAATAGCATTAGCAAGTCATTCCCATATTCATACCTTCTTTCCATCATCTGTCATATGTCAGAGAATAAGTCTTTTGTAGACCTCTATTCCCTAAATCTGTGCAGTTCCTCTCTCCACCTTACTTTGATTTTATTTCTTATTCTTTTTTCCTATATTTTCTCATATATTTTTGTACAGTGACATATCAGCGTTATCTCCCTATAATTTGTACACCTTCCTGTCTCCTTTTTTGAAAATAGGTACTATAACTCCCTTTTTCTTGTCTTCCGGCTCCTTGTTCTCCTTCCAAACCACTTTCAGCATGCTGTATAACCATTGTATACCTACTTCACCTGCAGATCTTATAATTTTCACAGTCAGTTCATCTACACCCAGTGCGTTTCATCCTCTTTAATGTGTCCTCCATCTCTTTCCATGTTGGACCTCTTTACCCCTCTTCTGCTATTTCTTCCTGCTCTTCTGTTTCCCTCTCATTCCTATCCTCTTATGAGTTTCACATTTTCTCAAAAATATCTCATCCATAGTTCCTTTCCTTCCTCTCCTGTCATAATTATTCTTTATTTATATGTCATTCTAAAGTCTTGTCTTTTCTCACTCCTCCTGTTTCTTACTTGGCTATATCACACCTTTTTACTTCCTTCCATGCCACGTTCCAGCATTATCGTCAATTTTTGCTAACAGAATGCACAATACATGGAGCCTACCTATTGGGTGTTGCTTTGGCTCTCCTACTCAATCTTGAGCTCACTGCCAAGTGGTGTACCCTGGGATCTGAGTAACCTGTTGGAGGTTGGGGTGAACCCCAAAGGAAACCAGGTCATATGCAGATAAGAGACAGGAGGAGACTGGTCAGAGTCAAAACCAACAAGTTTGGATCAAGGTCTGGCCATTTGGCTCTCAGCTGGGTGGGCTGGGAGTGAGAGGGTTGATAATGATGAGCTAAGTCAATATCAGCACCCATAACCTCAGGTAGGGAAGGCTACCACCAAGAGGTCAACCTGAGGACCTATAAGCGGCAGTTCCGCTACTCAGGTGTATTCCACGACAGCCACGACTGGTGGCCGAAACAAACCCATACTCGAGAAAACATAGTAAAATAATGAATCGGAAAAATTGTTGACAACCATAAGCTAAGAATAGGGACTATGATGAACATTGGAACATTAACTGGAAGAGTTGTAGACATCATGGATTTGATGGACGAGAGAAGAGTGGATGTCCTGGGCCTAAGCGAGATCAAGTGGAGAGGGAGCAGCATGAGCAGTAAGGAGTGGCTTCATTCTGCATTGGATGGGAAATGATGAAGGAAGGAGAAATGGAATAGGTTTCGAAGTGAGAGAAGGGCTGCATGTAGTAGGGATGAACGATAGAATAATAATAAATGACAGAGGAATAAAGGTGGAGGTGATACAAGTGTATGCCCCACAAAGGGTAGGGGTGGGGGGTTGATAGTAATGGGTGATCAGAACGCAAAATTAGAAAAAGAAAGAGTTGGATTTGAGGAGGTGTTATGGAAGGAAGGATGGAGAGAGAGAAACGAGGAGGGTAGAAGACTGTTGGAGTAATGTGCAAGAAATAAAATTAAAGTGGCAAACAGCTGGTATAAAAAGGAAAGAGAAAATCATAAGGACACTAGATACAGTTGGGATGGGGAGCATAAGTCGGTGATAGACTAGTTTCTTATGGATGCAGAAATGAAAAGGCTGAACTTAAACATTAAGGTAATACCAAGTGTGTCCTTAGATAGTGACCACAGGCTGGTGGCATACATTAAAGGATGGGAATGTAGTAGAAAGGTAGTAAGACAAGAAGAATAGTGTGGAGGCTAAAAAATGAAGAGAGAGCTGTACCTAAGAAAGGCAAGAAGCTTAATATGCAACGATAAGATGCAAATTGTAAAGGTTGAATGGGAAAGGAACAGTTTTGTGGAAGTGGCAGAGGAGGTATGTAGCACAACTAGTAATAGGATGGTCTAGGGGTAAGGTGTCAGACTTCTGTGCTGGCGGCCGGGGTTCAATCCTCGGTCCCGGCACAGAGTTATCTGATTTCCAAACCTTCCTTCACCTCTGACAAGACATCTTGTGAATGTGGGGAATGCCAGGCCGCCACCGTGGTTCGGATTCCACGTTAAACTGTAGGTCCTTCATTTCATCTCACAATCACCCTACCATTACACATTAGCGTAAGTGCGTATAACCCGAACGGGTAGTAAGACGCGGTGCTAATAATAATAATAATAATAGTAATAGGAGGAAGTGGAAGGAGAAACCCTGGTGGAATGATAGGGGGAAGGAAGCAGTAAAGAAGAATAAAGCATTCAAAAGGAGTTATAAGAATAGGAATGAGGAAACAAAGGAAGAATATAAGGAGAAGAGGAAAAAAGAGAAACAAATTAAATGGGAAGCCAGAAAGGATATTAGTGATAGATAGGTGTTCAAAAATATTAGAACATTATTATTAACTCTATGAAACAGTAAAGTTACACAAAATACAAATTATAATTGAGAAACATACTAAAACATTTTAATTTACATAACTAAAAACGGGAGGTATGATCAATAAGTTCATAAAAAATTAACCCTACTCCATACTTAACATGACACTATTTAAGCAATAATATAAAAAAAGTGAACGGGTATTACGCCAGCAATGGGGAAATAAAAATAAAATAATTTTTCACTTCATAGTTAGACCCTAAAAGTGACAATTGAAGCCAACATAAATTCAAGAAAAGTCTAAACAAAACATTGGTCCTAAAAGGTCACCAGGGCCAGAATGACCTACAGACACCAAAAATATAGCAATCTTGTTCCTCCTTCCCATACTTTTTAGGGGTGGGGGTAGTGAGTGGGTGAGAAAGAACAGAGAGAAACAATGAATAAAATAATAGGGAGCATTCGCATCGAGCTCAGTAACTAAGGGGAAACCAAAAAGGTTAATAATGAGCTTTTGCAGAAATTGTCCTTACCTATATAACCAACTAAATACTAAAACAAAACATAAATTATATAGTTACCAACTTTAACCACCAGAGTCCACCGCCAAAAAGTCATCACATCATGATTATAGGAAAAGTAAATTCAAACACTAGTAAGTAAATGTTGACATGGATAGATAGTTTTACAAATATGCAAAAATTCTGTGACTGTATAAGAGTGTGACTTGCATTCAGGAAAATATGGTAAAAGATACACATTCAAAACAAATGTTGTGAAATGCTCTGGAATCTTGAATTCTTATATAATTTTCAAATTAATGTCAGAGCTTAGTACCCATTTTTAACTTTTTGTTATTACCATACCATTTCTTTAAATCACTTTTAATTTTCAGATCTTATTTTCATACGAACTGCAATCATACATTTTTACAATATAATTGTTTCAATACACATTTTTCTAAATTTTATCGATCTCTTATGTTTATTACTTTACAGAGGTAGAGGAGGAAGAGGTGGTCATGATTTTGGCCCACCCAGAGGCCCCCCTCCTGGCCATGGACCCCCTCCCGGACATGGACCCCCGCCAAGGTTCCGAGGCAGAGGTTTTGGCCCACGCGGACCTCCCTTTAGGGGTCCTCCTCCTCCACACTTTGGAGGGCCTCGTGGACCTCGCTTCCGGGGACCGCCCCCATTTGATAACTGGGGACCTATGCCTCCTCCAGGAATGCACCCTCCCCACCACATGATGGGACCTCCACCTGGAATGGTAAGTTTAGAAAAGCAATGTTGAGTTTCTTCTTTTAGGCTCTGAAGTTCACTTAAAAGTGCAAATTACAAGAAGCTTTTATTTCATATTCTTACTAGTTTAAAGTCGCAATGTTTTTCTTCATACATCAACTCTAAAATTACTGAATGGAGACGAAAAAGTAGCTGCCATTTATAGGTACATAATATGGCTTGTAGTGATAATTTTTATATTCCTGTAATACGACAGTGTCAGTAAATCAGTGAAATGGAATTACCATGGTTTGTATTCATACAAATATTTTATACATATAAGAATATCAAACTATACCCCGACTTTCAAAGGAAGCCCACTTTCGACCACTTACAATGATTTAATGTCACTAAAATTTGATATTTCATAGATATGTTTTATTTGATTTATTAATTAAAAATTTACCAAAAGATTCTAATAACACTTCTTTATGGATTCAGACCGTACATTTCTGGTTAACATTAGTGAATTTAGAGCTTTTTTTCAAAAAATAAATATTTATGTACTTCTATATTCATATGAATAAATGTAAATGCACAGGCAGTATTTTGATAATGGTTAGTCGACCTAATTTCAATGTGTAATATAGATATTGAAGAAGCAATACTCGAGTGTCAGTAACTAAACATGAATTCCAGAACAACCACAGTGTGTCAAGTTAGCTTATTGCTGAGTAAGACCTTTTTCCAAGCACATATAAAATTGTAAATTATTCCTAATTGGAGGACCTGGCTCTTTGGATTGATGTAGAGGACAATTAAGGGAAAGCAGTTTCTCGTGGTGGATAAATAATACACTATCAATAGCTCTGGTTACTGACATGACAGGTTTTTTATTTCACCTTCAATACTTACTACACAACTATCATTACAACGTATATACTGCTTTCTGTATCAACTTAGCGACTTTGTGGCACTATAAACTCGAAAGTTCATTGCCACACCTACAAAAATATGCCACCTATACCTATCTTGAGCTAGTTTTATCCAGTCCACCTCATTACATCCTATCTCTTTCAGGGCTATTCTAATGTTATCCTCCCATCTGCGTCTGGGTCTTCCCAATTGTTTCTTCCTATTGAGTTTGCCAATCAGTATCCTGAACAGGGATTTAGGATCTTCCATCAGGCTGCATGTCCTGTCCACCATAATCTAAGAGACTTGTTTATCCTAATGTCACTGCCTAGTTCTTAACAGTTATGTTTGTCCACCCCAAACCCAGGATAGGGATTGATTGATAGCTAATTTATAAAAGGCTGTAGAATGAAATGGGTTCTCTTTTTAACTTTTATAAAGAGTATTAACTATAAAATACACTCTTCGGTGGTCGTGTTCTCTAACACACTAATCTTGCATTAGACTAGACTGCCAATGACAGAGAGATCGAGGTTCATATCTCAGACGGGTTTACTACTGAGGGTGGTTTTTCCAAACTGGTTTTCCACTATCCCTTCACACAAATATGGGTGCACTTCCTCTGAATATAACCTACTTAATTCTTTAAACCATTAGCGTAATTAGTACATAAGCATATGACCCTAATGTGTAGCAGACTGTGCTAATAAAACCCTAAAAAAGATTATTTTCAAGTTTTACAAAAATTAATTATATACACTAGCATCAAGCCTTTGTCCCATCTTACAGTCCCATGAACCCTTGACTCGATCTTTACAAACTGAAAAATATCTCGAGGCTGTTTCCTGATAAGTTTCAACAAGTCCATCAACACGACTGTAATAAGAATAAGATGCATGCTTGTTCTTAAAAAACCCGCACCTTTCTTTCGCTACACAGGTGCATTCCGGCTTAGGGTTCATGGACTATAAGTATGTGACAATTTCTTGCTCATCTCTACAAAAACTATACATAGACACTTTCGGATTCAATTACAACAATTTGAACAGTTGACTCTACACTAACAATAGCTTGTGATGAGTACAAGGTATGCAACTCGTTATGTAACTTCTTCAAAGAAACAAGTAATGCAATTGACAATGAAAGTGACTGATAGGACTCTTGGTTTCGCACATTGACAGGATTTCAATAAATGTTAGGTTTCATTATTTTAATAAAATATATTGATATCTACAATGTGTTAATATTATGGATACATAAATCGTGGATCGTAAAGTTTAATGTGCGCTTTTTCCTACAAGCATATATCATTTTTGGGGTCATCTTCTATACAAGTAAATAATATATATCTATTCAATTAGCAAAAACATCTAAAATCAAAAAGCTATGCCTCTATTATTTCTACACTACGGTTGTAACTATTTGTCAAAGTGAGTTTTGATGAACCACTTAGCTATAACACAGTATAGGTTGAAACGAGGCACCAATCAGTCGCGTGGTGTTTCAGCCTCCCCCGCACATGATGGGGGGTCCCATGGGCATGCCCCCACCTCCTGGCCCGGGACCGGGCCCTTACGGCCCTCCCTCGATGGGTTGCCCACCCCCTCAACAAGGGGGCCCCCACCAACAGCAGCCACCGCAGATGACCAACTCGGGCAGCCCGGGAGGGAACAACCCTCCATCCAACATGCCTGTACGTTTGCTTTACTTACTCTCAGTAGAGTAGGTTTTTAGTGGTGTAGAGGGATATTGAGAGAAGTGTCATTGATCTTTGGGGAAAACAGATTTGCTCACATCCGATATATCAATTAGTGGTAGTTGCATGGTCTAAGTCATTACCCTCGCAATATACTGGATTTCCTGCGATGAGGTCAGGTATCAAATCCCGAAGGTGTTTTTTCTAAATGGCATACAACTTGTCCTTCACACAAATGTGAGTACACTTTCTCTAAATTCTACCTGCATAATTCCCACCCCTTTAGTTTAAATATGTGGATAGCTGGGACATGTAGTAAGTAATACACATTAAAAAAAAAGCACGACATAAAGAGTTTAGAATGTTTAGTGAACATTCTATGAACATGATTAGATTTCATTATTTAAAAGGTAACATATCTACAACCATTCCCACTTAATCATTTTATGTAGAAACTACTCATATGTATATAAAATTAAGGAAAATTTACAGAATTGAAGTATTTGATATTTTAATCTTGGTCTAACAAAAACAATTGCAGTTTTCTTTGTGATAATTAATAATTTTCAGTAATCTTACTTGTTCTGTGTTTTTTAGTTAGTTTCAGCATGCACAACATCTATCTTTAGATTTCTGTCTTCTTGTAGCCAAAAATTTAGATTTATAATTTTTATATGTTTAGCAATATCTTCACATTTAAAAAGAATTAAAGAATATCCATTGGATAAATTTCTATATAAATGCACAATGCACCAATTTTATCTTGATGTTCTCATATTTATCTTCATAGCTAAGATACACTTTTTGAACACTTGTATTAGCAAGCTTAAGTTTGATTCAGAGTTATAAAACATATTTTTTTTGTTCTTTGAAGTTAAATGTATTTCATTTATGTAAACTATATTGGCTTGTAAATCTAACTAATAAATATTTGTTGTTAATTAAAAAGTTGACATATATTTGGTTAGCATATTTTTATTGTTTAAAAAAAAGTTGTTTAGACTTGTTGTTTGAGCTATCTATTTATTTTCTTGTATAGAACAATATGATGCCAGGCATGGACCTATCAGGAGAGATCTGGGTGGAAACTAAGACCAGTGAAGGCAAGTCATATTTTTACAATGCACGGACTCGTGACACCACATGGAGCAAGCCTGAAGGCCCCAATGTCAAGATTATCACCCAGGAACAGGTACAGGCATGTCGGTTTGATGATTCGCTGTTGTTCGTATGTGTATGTGTGCATTTCTTTGTTAGTTGATTTTTGCTATGTTTGTCTAAAACCTCTTTTCAACAAACTCAAACCCGCTTCGATGGCCTTATGGTTTAAACCCAAGGTGTCACACTCGCATTAGATTAGACTATCGATGGCAGGTAGATGGTGGTTCTATCTTGGTCGTGTGTACTGAGGGTGGTTTTTCCTTCACATTTTCTCACCCTCTCCATGCAAATGTGAGTACACTTCATCTAAATTTGACCTCCCTCAGCCCTAAACCAGTATTATAATAAGTTCATAAGTGTATAACCCAAATGGGTAGTAAGATACAGTAATTAAAAAAAATATCTCAAACTTAATGATGTTCCTCTTTTAACAAAACCCATGTGAATCTTCTTAAAAAACTTATTCTGCATTGATTAAAAAACATATTTTTCAAATATCAAATTTAGATTTAATGAACTAAATATTTTGACCTATGTTAAGTAAAATATTGTTCATTATTTGATAATCTCTTACACTCGGTCACACATTTTATTTCAAATTGGTGACCTGGTGGTCTAGGAGTAAGGTGTCGGACTTCTGGTCCGGGGTTCAATCCTCGGTCCCGGCACAAATTTATCTGATTACCAAATCCTTCCTTCACCTCTGACAAGACATCTTGTGAATGTGGGGAATGCCTGGCCTCCACCGTGGTTCGGATTCCACGTTAAACTGTAGGTCCTCCATTTCATCTCCCAATCACCCTACCATTACACATTAGCGTAAGTGCGTATAACCTGAACAGGTAGTAAGACGGTGCAAAAAAATAATAATAATAATAATAATAATAATAATAAATAATAATAAATAAATATAATAATAAAATAATATATAATACATAATATAATAAATAATAAAATAATATATATATATAATTAATAATAATAATAATAATATAATAATAATTATAATTATTATTATTATAATATAATTATAATATTTTAATAATTATTATATTATATTATTATTTCAAATCTACAAATGAAAAAAACAGAAACAAGAACAAAGAAACATTCACTTATTTTATTATACCAGGATGTTTGTATGCAACTCAAGTTGTGGAAAAGTCATTAAATTACATTTTGCTCTTGATAAAGGCAACAATTAAGTTTGGTGATACCCCCTGCTTTGGTGGCCGCATTGTTTAAGGCACCACAATAGACTGGACTGCTGAAGACAGGGAGATTAGGGTTCAATCCTGGCCGGGTGTACTAAGGGTGGTTTTTCTTAAATTATTTTCCACTCCCCATCTATGAAAATTTACACTTCCTCTAAAATTCATTCTTCCTAATCCCTAACACATTAGTGTAGTTAGTACATAGGCGTATAACCCATACAAGTAGTAAGACACAATGCTAAGAAAAAGTTGATCATCAATATTAAAGAAATAAAATTGACTAACTGGTTAAAAGATTCAGTTCTAATACCCATGTTTATACACACATGCCCAAATAGTCTGCAACTATGACATTGAAAATTAAGAAATACAATTTTTTAAATAAATTGATGTGGGGGAAAAAAAGAAACTCTATTTAAGAACTGCTATTTTTCTAGTTATTATGATGAAACACTTTTTTGGACAACATAATTGAAATACTGATGTACTAAATACATTTAGTTTAATTTTATAGACAAATTAATATCTACAGTTATCGCATATTTATCCCGAGCATTACCTAATTTGAGCAGGGGCCAACTTCATTAATCCACAATTTACATGTGAATGTTTTACAATAGTAAATAATATGAAGGTTATCATAAAAAACATAGTTTGACTTGTAAATTATAGTGCACTTGTAGAAAGCATTTACAAGTCGGCTGTTTTATTTACAAGAGAAATATTAATACAGCTAGTCTGTTTCCAATAAGTTGCAGCAACTAAAAGTACACAAATAATTGAAAATCATGTTTTTGACAATTGTAATTAAATAATAAAATAACAGCTAAAAAAATTAAGGAACATTATTAAGTTTTGTTTGGAGCTTAATAAATTATCAGACACCTTAACCCAGTCAGTAGCTCTTCTGCCTACTGAGCTAAGGGTCCTGGTTTCGATTCCCGGCACGGTCAAAAATTTATCATTGATGAAATGTGGGTTTACCCTCTCACAAAGATAAATTAACGGCCAGGGACTGGATGTTGTGCCTGTCCTAGTCTTAAGTAATCTTAAAAGGCATATGAATCTATGACAGGCCATGCCAACTGGTAGTGGAAAATATATGGCTTGAATAAAAAAACTGACCTGGACCATAGGCTGAAAACATAATGGATGTAAAGTAAAGCCTACTAAATTGGAGCAAAAAAATAAAATAAAATAATTGAAAATGTTAACTATATCATTTTTGAGGCTCAGGATTACAGTATTATAGGCTTACTGCATAATTTAATTTTTCCTCAACTAAGGTAGGTATTAATTTATTTTGTACAGCAATAATGAACCATATTTTGTGATTGTTTCTAAATTTTCAAAGAACTCATTAGAAAACTTTCATATGTGGCTTCCTCCGAACCTCAAAATATTACCCTGTCTTGATAGTAATCAAAAGTTTGTCAATATAATATTCATATTGTTTAAAATGTTAACACTGGTGATTTATCAATTAAATTAAATTGCTGTATTAATTATGTACAAATAATCCGTTAAAATTACACTCCTAAATTATTTTACCCATTTGCTGGAACTTGCAGAAAATAAGAATTAATTTACAAGTACTTGTAAGCTGCAAGTAGGGTGAAGTAGCTTTATGAAATCAAACTATAAACGTACTTGTAAAAAATTATTGTAAAGTGTAAAAATCAAAGCTTTACGAAACATAATTTTTGATAAGCTACAATTGAATTCTCTTGTGAATTGTAAACTTGTAACCTTAAAAACAGAATTCATACTGAGCTTGACAATGGGCTGTTAATGGGATTAAGATGAAATTAAAATTAAAGCTATTAAAAGGAACTGTGCCTGCCGTTGGAATGTTTAAACTTAACTTGACAAAACCAACCATGTTGAGGTTAACATGCATCCCCTCCCTCCCATCTTATTTTCTATACTTGTCCAACGGTTTGTGTGAATTCCTAAGCTACCCTCCTCATTTCTACCCCTTGAAACAATTTGGCTTAATAAATAGGCAGGTTTAAAAGTCAAGCTCATCTATTTTGGTTTGCCAGGGATGGAAAGGTTGGGGTTTGAATCTCGGCCAGATGTATTGAGGGAGGTGTAGTTTTTAATTGACTCCCCACTCCTCCACACAAATTTAGGTACATTTTCTGTACATTCTATTATTAGTGTACTTGAATGCATGTAGTCCAGACTGGAAATAGTTACAATTCAAAATAAATAAATTATGCCTGATCCCACTAAACACAAAACATAACAAAAACACACACACACCAACACATACACACACACACACACACACACACACACACCAACACATGCACACACAGGCGTTTGGGGGTAAAATACTCACTTCAGGACCTGAAGTTAGGGGGTTCAATTCCAGCTGGGCTCGACAGGTGTTTCTTGGACGATAAAACATCCTTTGCACAGCTTCCTTCGGAGGATAAGTAAAGCCTTCAGTCCATGTCGATTGTGGCATGTAAAATAATCCTTGAAGGTACATTAAAGTACCTTTCCCGACAAAATGGATAGGCCTTTTCACGCTCTCTCATATAAATTCTCATGTGCTGATATAATTATTCGGTTCAGAACGTTCATGTTAAATACCTTAAAAAATTAAAATATTCTATACAATTGAAATGTTGCACTTGCTTCACAATGGTTGCCTCTGTGCTCGGTTGTTCCTGCCATCCTATCGCACCACCGGCTAGCATTTCTGCAATCCTAATAACACGGGTTTGGCTCTACATCTCTCGCCACCTCCTAACGCCCACGTGAGCCTGCTACTAATGACTGTCAGATCCCGGCTTACAGCCCTTGCTGAAGAGATTGCTGGCTGTGTCTCTTGAAATAAATTTGCGTAAGGCCTCTGGAGTGGCAGAATGGAACAAGCAATATCATATACAGCGAGACTGGTTACACACCTCGGGAGCTTGAGTGGAACCAAGAGCAAGAGTCGAGCGCTGATATTGGAGCGTTGAGTGACCTGCCCTGGACCTAGGCGACCGCTTAGTTTACTGGCATTGAGCCAGGAGGGCAGTCGGCATCAAGAAGTTTCATATGGGGAGTACAACATGTGGCCATGAGCGGAATTAAAATATGAAACATCGTTTCCGATTGGATCGCGTGATGTGAACTGGGGAGCTCCAGTATGTGTGGTATACACACATCCACACACACACACACACACACACACACACACACACACACACACACACAACACAAATGCATCAAGACTTAATGTTGTGATTGGTGAACTTCCTAGTCACTATTTTGTGGAGGGGTTGACTATATAGAGATGCAAATTATTAGCAAAGCTTACTCTCGGTGGCAGTACTAGACTGGACTCATTCTCTCATCACTGACCTCATTTAAGCATGGAACTTTGAGCTTATCCTGCTAAATCTTTGGCCGTTATTTTGAACGTAATGTCAAGATCTTTGTTTCAGCCATTTTTAGTTTTAAGCCAGAATCTTTCCATTTAACTTTTTGAAAATGAGGGTTCATTTAAAGAATAATTTTCGCTTTGGGCTTCTCCCATTTAAATGTTTTGCTAGTTATTAATGTTTGGAGTTTAACTCATAACTAGAGACATGCAAAAGGTGAGATTATTTTTACCGGAAAAGTTGTGTTATTTTTCTCAAAAAGTGATGATATTATAAGCTGAAAGTGATGTTATTATTTACTTAAATACGAGTCAAATTGTATTCGTTAAAAAAAACCTAGGATAAAACGGTCTAAATTTTTTGTTCATATTTTGTATTTAACTACGATATTTATTAATATATTCGGAGAAAAATCAAAAATAAATTCACACAAACATTTCATGTTTAGTAATATCAAACTCGATATATCAATATCATTACCTTCGAGTCTTACGAATAGCAATATCAAAATAATCGATTATCGACTTATGCTTAGACCAAATAATAATACCAAAACATGTTGTCATAGAAGACTAAACTACCATCATATATGGAGAAGGGAATAAAAACCAAAAGATATGATTTTGCCAAACATGATTGCCTGTAGCAAGGTCTATATAGATTAATTTCCTTGCTTGGACCTAACGTGAAATCTTTTTAAGGTTGTAAACAAAGAATCAATCTATCGAAATTTAGGTATTGTAATAAGTAAAGTAGAAATCGTGATTTTTATTGCTAACCTCAGATAAAAAATCCTTAAATATCATGAAAACACTCATTTTTACTATGATTTATTACATATATATATATGATATATATATATTTTAAAATAAGTAAAAACTGATTCCATCCGTATAAATGGCAGCCTTGGTATAGTGTATCACCAGTGTTATCGCGTTGAAAAATATATTTCATGATGGGGTATTTGCCAAGTTACAAAGAAATTATGTTTATTTAAAATTTTTTTTTAATTTGTGTTATTTATGTGAAAACATTAGAATTCTTGTAACCATTTGTTTTATCGCAAATGCAAATTTTGCATGTCCCTACTCATAACAAATTAAACTGTGGGCTTCTTCTATTTAAATGTTTTGCTAGTTATTAATATTTGGTTGGAGCTTAAATAATAACATATCAAACTTTGGGCCTTTCCCATTTAAATGTTTTGTTAGATGTTATTAATATTTCGAGCTTCACTCATAATATATTAAATTTTGGGCTTAACCTTTTAAAACTTATAAATTACTCTTCATATTTTAGATACACCTTTGAGTATTGTTTTTGGGGCTTCTCCCATCTAAATAGGGTGCCAGTGATGATAAGCATAAGAGTTAGTCTCTTGAATTATTTGTCATATCTCTGCTAGTGCTACTATGCAACTCATTGATTATTATAGCAGTAATCTTGACGGCATTTCTGTATTTCAATTAAAATTAATTATTTCTTGTTTACTGAATAAAGTATTTGAATGGAGATATATTTCCTGCGTCTTTTTAAATTTTCATGATTTCCTCCCCTTGTATTATTTGTATATTGCCTTTTAAGGGTTATAGTTACACAATATACTGTTACTTATGTCTCACTTTAAAGAAGGAAATAGCATACAGGCTGATGTTTAAGAATGACAAATTTTTGCTCTCATGTTTGTTTGTTATGTTGATACAGGTGGAGGTTATGGCTCAGGCAGCCGGCGGCCCTGGTCCGGGTGGACCAGGAGGCCCTGGTGGTCAGGGACCTATGCAGGGGGGACCCTCGCCCCACGGACAGGGCCCACAGGGCCACAAGCCGGATGGTGACGGGCCTGGTGGTCAGCCTCATCATGGCCAGCCACCAGGTAGGTGGCATCCTGAAGGTAAGATATGCAGCGGTGACGCTTCTTAGGACCCCAAGTATATCTTGAGCAAAATTTTTATTTATTATTTTATTGATCATTTTTTTGGCATAGTTCATAGTATATTTATGTGGTGAGGCATAAAGATAAAAAACGAAATCGTCTAAAGTCTAATTTTCATATCAAGAATTAGAGTTGGTGTCTACTCCACTACTTTAGGAATATGAATCTCTAATCCTTATCTACAATTTACCTTTGATTCTCAAATTTGAATCTGAATCTTGGAAAAAATTATGAACATAAGAGGAAATATAAATATATTAGTATAATAGAAAATACAAATAGTAACTAAATGTTAGCATTCATTCTTATATTGCCTGCATTCATTATATTATTGACACATTCAGTTAAGCGTTAAATTACTGGTCTGAGACCTGGTTGTTAAGTTCATCCTATAAATGTAATTGGTTATGAACCACCAATAAGCAGTATTTGGACTCTAAAATAAATTTCACTTGGAAAAAATAAGGGTTTAATGATTTGAATTAAAATCCAATATTTTCTCGAATATCTAAGGATTTGAGCGATTCAAGGGTAAGAAACTTATCTTAAGCTAAAAAGTTTGCTAGATCTACTTTCACTAATCTACATGTCAGGTTATGCTATCTGAAACCGTCACCTTTGTATAATATTAGCATAACTAATAAAATAGTATTATATTATAAATTCTAACAATTGTTTTTTTAATACGTCCTTCTTAATATAATCTTATTGCATATTTTCTTGACGGGAGGTTGTAATGTCATTGTGTGGATTCACTTGGTTGAGTCCAAGCCCCTCGCTTCTGGGCTTCTCACGTGCCAGCCCTGCAGAAGATGCCCATCATCCTTTACTATTATTTAAGGACATGGTGCCTATAGAAAGGGAAGACCTGGAAAAGTCAGGGAATTTTTGAATGACAGGGAAAACAGGGAATTTAACTAAAAATCAGGAAAAGTCAGAGAATAAAAAATATGTCTCAAATATCCCATTAATTTTGTAACTAAACACTAAAATAAAAGTTAATAATACCTAAATAAAATAACATTTTAATTTTTTAAATAACTGATAAAACCGTTTATGTTTAGTAGATGCAAACTTTTTTTTAATATGTGATCAATAATAAATAAAGTCATCATCCATTATTAAAACTGGGAAAAAAATAGTCAGGGAAAATTGAAAAATGTTGGCCCGGAAAACCTGAAAAAGTTAGGGAATTTTGTAAAATATGTTTTGTAGCCACCCCGAGGATATAATTATAAATATTAATAAATAGATAGATTATTAATGATGTAAATTAAAAACCTTCTACCAAACTGTTTTCTGGTCACTATTGATGTCACTGCACTCTACACTAACATCCCCCATGTACATGGAATGTCAGCAATGGAGCATTTCTTAGAGCTCAGACATCCTGGGTTCAAACCTACCACTTCTTTCCTGGTGGAGCTGGCTAGGTTGATCCTTCAATTTAACAACTTTCGTTTTCTAGACAAAAACTACCTAAAGATAAAGGGCACAGAGATGAGTACATGCATGGTTCCTTCATAAACAAATCTTTAATTAGAACTACTAGAAGAACGCTTTCTACAATCTCAGCCCATCAAACCCTATCTATGGATTCACTACATCAACGATATTTTCATGATCTGGCCTCACTCCAAAGAATACTTAGACATATTTCTAGCTAATCTCAACAATTACAGCCCCCTCAACTTCACCCACAATAAATCACAGCATAGTCTTACCTTCCTTGATGTGAATCTGTTCCTTTAAAATAAAACAAATTCACACCACTGTACATATAAAACCCACCAATCACCAACAATACCTCCACTTTCATAGCAGCCATCCTTCATACACAAAATGTGTCTACCATTCAGTCATGCCACCCGAGCCAAACGGAAATGTTCAGAACCCGATGATTTAACTGAATATTGTAAACAACTCTCCACAGCCTTCCAAAGCAAAGGTTACCCCAAGCCTTTAATAGACAACTAAATCTCCAGAGCACTCTCCAGGGACAACTAAAACTGAGGACATCCCTCTCACAACACAATACCATCCTGGTTTACAACGTATCAACACCATTCTTAAAAGTGGTTACAAATTCCTAATCAGTTTCACTCAGAACCAAAACCTTCTTAGTTCACCTCCAAGAGTCAATTTCAAACAGCCACCCTATATCCACAATATTCTAGCCCATCCCAAACTTTCTGACCCCAAGAGAATCTGAGAAGAAAAATCGACCAAAGGTTTATACCCCTGCGGTAGCATCCGTTGCAGCACATGTGGAATCCACCTACCAACTACATCCTTCAACAGCAAAGTTACCAAATTGGAATACAAAATTTCTCGTCATTACAATTGCAAAACAAATAACTTGATAAATAAACTACAGTGCAAATCATGTGACGCAAGAATATACAGGCCTTACTTTAGGTTCTCTCAGACAGTGAATGAACAATCATCATTTTGACACAAACCACAAAGATCCGGACAAGCCTGTACCCATCCATGCTGGTACCCGTAACTAGGACTTTCAAACCTGCTACACCACCAATATATAAAGAACACTTCCCAAACAGTACAACAGTTCTCAACTTAGACAGTGGTAACTGGCCCACCAATGTAATTACCACCAGGCCTCAACAGAAAATAGTTTCTTTCTTTCGTTCTATAAGATTAAGATTTTTCAAATTATTATAATCATCATTATCATTATATATTTTTTAACCATAGCCAAGAAATTTATCATTGCTCCCAAAAACAGTTGGTACAATGTGTTTCTAACAGTTTTTCTTTAAATTCAAAATGGAATAATCCGGTGTTTGTGTTAGTTATACTATTTTCTTTCTTTTTTGTGTTTGATAAAGGCAACAATGCCAAAATATTATTCAATTTGTGTTAAAATATGTGTGTGACTACTTCTACTATAGAGGACAGAAGAAACGAAGATGTCACCTTTGTGCTTTGGATTCTTTCCACATTTTTCCTCTTTCCCTAGGTGGGCTTTCTTCGTCATATTTACTCTTAGTAGTTTATTTTTCCTTTTGCTTTAGTTTTATCAATTTTCTTTATTATAAAAATAATAGAGTAAGGTTAGTCTTAAAAAGGGTGATACTTTTGAGTTTTAAAGAGTTTATATATATAAATATGTTTTCAAATTATTTATAATCGGAAGTTTTTTTAATCTTTATTATTCAAATAAATATGGATTCACAAAATTAGAGGTGTGAGTACTCAAAAATTCAAGTTTGAGTCAAATTTTAGGTGCTTCTCGAGCTCGACTTTAAGATTTTTACAAAACTTGAAAATTTTTAATATTCTTGAATTTTTGAAATTTTTCTCAGTTCCAAGCTTAATTAATTTTATTCAATTATAAGCTATCATTCCAAATCAAAAGGCGTCATTCAATATTTCCTTTCGGCCTATTAAAAAAATTGTGCAATTATTATATTAAATTTATTTAAAAATTCGAATTGGTGTGATATTACATTTTTTCACAATAAAAATCTAGCTCCAAAAATATGTTTGTAGTTATATATGGTTTATGAAGGATCTATTATAGAAATTCAGCTTGAAATATTTCTTGCTCTATACTACTTGGACTTGAAAAAACTCCTTTCATTCAGAGTCAAATCAAACTCGACTTTAAATGAAAAATGCCTATTTGCACACCACTTAACAATAAAACAAATTTTGTTTATTTTTAGTTAATATTTCTGTTTTAAATAGCAACTAATTTTTTTTTGGGATGTGAAAGGGGGGGGGGGGTGTAGGGAATATAGAAAAAGTTAACCTCTTACACATATCATATTTTATAAAATTCTTATTTATTATTTGGGATTTATATGATAGTTGAAGAGTCAGATTAAAAAAAAAAGTGAATTACACCCATCTCTAATTAATTTTGTGTCATAACACGACCATTAAAACAATAGTAATAATAATTTCAAGGAATATGTTCTCAAATAGATGAGGATATTTGTTAGTTGAGGATTCTAAAAAGTCTTTGAGTCAAGATAAAATTTTGTTTTTTCCAAATTTTGCATTTGAATTGGTTTTTAGAGAGTGGAATTACGATGCTTATTAGTGGCTTAACCCAAATCGCTTTTGGTCAAATCTATCGACCAGACCCCATACCATTAAAAAAACTTCTTATTGTGAAGAGAATCATAATTGGAAAAAAAATACCAATGTGATAAAATGAACTTTTTAAGTAAAACTTATAAAAGCATTGATTAGATTTGAAAACCTAAACATTGATGTTTTGCTTTAATATGTCAACATATTTACTGTGGTAGCATATATTACGATTGCTTTGCAAATTTACTGTCACAAATTAAATAGTAATAGTTAGAGATGGGTTGAATCCATTATTTCTCGAATCTGAATCTCAAATCCGAATTTACATTTTATTTTTGAATCTCGAATTTAAAATCTGAATCCTAGCAAATTGTTAGAAATTTTAATGATTTACAAATTTACCTATATTACGCAATATAGGCATAATCTAAATTAAGATTTATTTCAATCATGCTTTCAAATTTAATCAACCCCAACAACCCTTTTCAAAATACTGGTTCAAATCCAGCCAAATTAAACAATCTAGACTCATATTATTGTTTAAAAATCAAATCAAACAAAGTTTGAGTGTCTTTTAGTTATTTTTAAAAGTATTGATAGAATGAGTTACGTTTCTAAAAAAAAAAAAGTGAAATAAACAGATTAGGCCTAGTTATCCTTTGATCAACTTTAATCATCATTGAAGGATTATAATTTATTTTAATAAGAAAGCAAAAATAAAAATACAAACTGATATTTTTAATAAAAACCAAAACAACATGCTTAACAATTAAACATACATTGGAAATAGTGAACTCAATAATGCCTAATTATGTTTTATTATTATTTTCTTATATATCTATTATCCGACTTCGTATAGAAAACAATAAATATATTCGATTCTTGCGAGATATAGATTTCTGAGACCACATTCTATTCAAAACACAAACATAGTATTTTCGACTCAATATGTTCATTCGCATTTTATTAGGCAGGACTACATTTGAATAATTTTACAATTACTTCAATAACATATTTAAAAAAATAGTAAACTCTTGGTTAAAATAAATTTAAAACAATTTATGAATTAGCAAGTTTTATTTGATTTTTAAAACTCTAGAGCGCTTACTAAGTGATCAGATTACCTAAATCGATTCTAAACAAACACTCGCTATACTATACTTACTTAGGTTGGTAGGAATAAATAAACAGTTTTATCAGTGTCTAACTGTTGACAGTATTTATTTTTCATGAAACCCAACAAAATATCTAACTTAATGATTGTAGACAATAAATTTGGTTTCTTTGCATAATTGTAGATAAGTAAAACCATTTGGGTAGTAATAATTAACAGACATGTTTATTTAATCATCACTCTGGCGAGTAAACATAAAATACGCCATGGCGGCCAACGACTTTGTATAGTGTGTAATGGTTGCTGACGTTGTATAATGTTGATAAAACTAAAGAAAAAGGAAAAATAAACTACTAAGAATAAATTTGATGAAGAAAGCCCACCTAGGGAAAGAGGAAAGATGTGGGAAGAATCCAATGCACAAAGGTGACATCTTCCTTTCTTCTGTCTTCTATAGTAGAAGTAGTCACACACACATTTTAAACACAAATATAATAATATTTCGGCATTGTTGCCTTTATCAAACACAAAGAAGAAGAGAGTACAAATAACACAAACAATGGATTACTCCATTTTGAATTAATTTAATTCAAAATTCAAAATGGAGTAATCCATTGTTTGTGTTATTTGTACTCTCTTCTTCTTTGTGTTTGATAAAGGCAACAATGCCGAAATATTATTATATTTGTGTTTAAAATGTGTGTGTGACTACTTCTACTATAGAAGACAGAAGATGTCACCTTTGTGCATTGATTCTTCCCACATCTTTCCTCTTTCCCTAGGTGGGCTTTCTTCATCAAATAATTCTTAGTAGTTTATTTTTCCTTTTTCTTTAGTTTTATCAATTTCCTTTATTATAAAATTATCTAGCCATTGGGCCACCTCATTTTTGAATCATGAATGACTTTGTATAATGTATAATATGTTCTTATTTCTGTAAAAAAAAGCCGTAATTTGTTTGATTTATTTTGAGTTTATTAGTAATTCTAGTTTTGATTTTAAATTCTTTAATAGTTTTAATGTGTTCATTAAAATATTTACAAGATTGTTCGAGAGGTTAAAGTTATAGAAGTTATCATGTGCCTAAACGGTCGAGTCCAAGTTTCCCATCAATGAGGGAGTAAAGGGTATTAGGCACATAAGATTTTCAACATCTATTTTCTTTTAATAATGATTTTATTCGTGCTTATCTCTTTTGTCTGACAAAATAAAGATTACTATTTAAGTTGTGCTCTTCGAGTAGGCCTAGCTAAGCAATTTTTGTATTCAAAATATTATGCTTTATTTATGAGGTGAAATATTCAACCATTGAATTCACTAAAACACTGAATCCTTGAATTTCGAATACTTGTCAGGATTCGATGGATTCGAAGAGTCAAGTGGCCCATCTCTAGTAATAAAATAGGTAAAGCTTTTTTCAAAATTTTAAAGCCAAAATTAAAATCATGACTAATATTTAAAGGGACAGTTTTTAATAGTCTTATTAATATTTAATAGACGTTTACCGAAATTTCCAGAATAAAATTGGTAAAAAAGGTTAACCATCATGGCAGCCATATTGGTTTCTATTAACATAAACCAATATGGCCGTTCCCAATTCATTTGAGGCCTAATCCAGTAAGGATAGAGTATCGAAAAATCGAGGTAAAAATTTTAGAATCTAAATCGAAAAACTGTTATCATCCCATCTCCAATTATTACTTATATATTGCATTATTGTTTGTATATATTGCATTATTGTTTGTTTATATTCTCATTATTTGTTACATTTTGGTACCCAGGGGGTCCTGGAATGCCCAACACCATGCAGCCACCTCCAGGCATGATGCAAGGTCCCCCACCGGGCATGCCACCCCCATTTGGTGGACCTCCGCCGTCACACTTTGGGGGACCCCCTCCCTTTGGCATGCCACCTCCAGGCTTTCAGGGACCTGGAAATTTTGGGCCTGGTTTTGGTGGGATGCCACCCCCAGGCCAGGGGGGACCTTGGGGCATGCCACCACAAGGTATGGGAGGAATGGGTCCTCCCCCTCAACACTCCTCAGGTATCTCTGGACCTTCGATGGCGTCTGGGCCAGGAGGACCCAACTCTGTTCAGGGCCAAGTACCTCCTCAGGCTGAGGACACTTCACAAGTGAGCTTGGTTTGGGTTGACTGTTTAATAATAATATTCTATAATGTTAGATAGGACCCTTGGTTGATCTGGTTATTATCAAAGAGGACAAGATGGCAGACCCAGCATTGAAAAAGTTCACTCCACCCTCCAACTGGGACCCCCCTCCTTTACCCTCAAACCACCCACTTGAACAATACATTGCTTAAATGTCTTGGCCAATGGGATGGAGCCATCATTTCCTCACACACATACCATAACCTCAATACAGAGGAGAGAGGCCTTCTCAAGGTTCAAAATCAACTGAGAACATATCCTCCTGGGTGACAAATCCTCCTTTATCACAGAAGCACAATGACAACTTTCAGATGAAAATACTTAAAGAAACTGGACCATTACACTAAAAGAGAACACAACAGTCACACCAAGTAGGCCTACATGGACCACATCAACGCTGCTCTGCCAAATGATTGGAGCACCTCACACCCATTCTCTCTATCTCCTTCCTAAAATTCACAAAAAAGAAAGACCTCCACGTTTTAATATTTTAAACCTTTATACCACAAAATTTAAATCAAGTATTGAAAGGAGGATAGAAGTGCAAGGTCTACCCACCTACCAGAAAATTGTAGGCCTCAAAAGTTCACAATCAAAACACAACAAAACACATAATTGTGTAATTTTGGAAGTAAATCAGCCCCCTTCTTCAGCAGAAGAGATTAAAATACAAGACTGGATTAAGGCAGCATGGCTAGAGTTGAGGGACATCAAAAATTACATCAAAAATTACATAATTTATATAATAATAATAATAATAATAATAATAATAATAAATTAATATAATATTTCACCAGACAGTTTATTCCTGTGCGGGAAGAAAACTCGTCTAGTGTCTTGCCAGGTCTCTTCCTACCAGCCAAATGTTACAAGTATTGGAATGTTTGACATTGTGGAGGCCCGAAATGCTAAATGATTATACAACATTGCAAATTTATAACAATAAGGTAGGGATGTGCGAGACTCAAAAATAGTTAGAAAATTCAAGAAAAAAAAGTTAGAAAATTAATCTAAAAAATTAGTGAAATTAAAAAAAAAATGGCCCTAAGAAATTATAAAACCAACCCGGGAATTTATTTTTTCCAATAATACTGTAATAATCCAAAAAAAAAAGGCCTTACTCCCCAACCCTCATAACTGCCTTTGTTAGAAAATGTTTTGTTTATAAATATTAATTTTCAATATCAAACTTTCACAATAAAAGCTGTTACACTACAAAATTAAATTATAAATGGTGTTCATTGTAACTACCTATCACTATTTTATTTTGCATTTAAAATGTGTATTAGTTATCTCAAGTGTTTGAATGAACTATATATAAGACAATCTAAATCAAGCGTCAAAAAGAAAATCTATAAACTATATGTTTACTTTAATAAAAAAAAAATCTTTTTTTTCTTTTAAAGGACTTTTTTTGTTTCGTTCTTGTGTCTCAATACTTTTTTATATGTTCGTCTTGAGATCCTCTCGAATTGAAATAATAGTTCTCGCACATCTCTATAATAAGGAAATCAAACATTGAAAAGAGGATAGAAGGACATGGCCTACACTATCCTATTTTCAATGTTTGGCTTAACAGAGCCATTTGGCACCACTTTTCCTGTTTAAAGTAATTAAAGATAACTAATTAAGTGAAAATTAAGTTAAGAAAGCCTACCTAAAGAATGCACCCATTTGTCACAATCCCTTTTCTTCTCGCCTCTACCATAAAAAAATAGTTTCACACTTAAATTGAAACACACACTTTATATATGTCAGCATTATCACTATTATAAAATGAGAAACAAGATAAGAAAAACACCTACTTCTTTTTGAATTTGAAAAAACAAATGTTTAAGTATTGCTACTCTTAGCAGAATCTTATATAAGTTTGTTGTTTTTGTTCAGATTGACCCAGAAATTGTGGCTAAAGCGGCTGAGTGGACGGAACACAAAGCTCCAGATGGCCGCTCATACTTCTACAATGCCAAGGCAGGGGAGTCTGTATGGGAGAAACCTCAGGCCCTATGAAGGATCTGGAAAGTAAGATTTTATAGGGACTATAATATTTGCTAAGGTTTGATATCTAGAGGCAATAAATAGTCTCTTCATGTCTAGTTTCCCCTAAATGGTTTTTCACTCCCCATCTTTATAGATTGAAGTATTTTTCATCTAAAATTCTACATTTTAATACAAATATGTGAATAGCCAATTCAGGTAGTAAAACAAAAGAACACAAAAAGTACTTATCTGTTGCGATGAGGATTCTCAATTTATGATGTTTTTTTATTTATATTGACAAATGTTGTTTAATTTTTCAGCTGCAAAGCTGGCAGCAGCCCAGGGTGTGTCCACACTACCTTCATCTGGAGGTGGGAGTGGGGTAGGTGGTAGTGGCAGTGCAGTCGGTAGCGGCAGTAGCAGTGCGGGAGGATTGCCTGGAGGAGGAGGAGGAGGAACCCCAAGCAGTTTGGCAGACTCCTCTGATGGAGAAACAGAGGTACCTGGCTCTCAAGAGCCCGCCCCACTAGTAAATGGCAGAGAGACGCCCTCGGCACAGGCAGAGCAGATGGAAAGGGAACTTGAGGAGGAGGAACGACGAAAGAGGAGGCTGGCGGAGGAGGAAGCAGAAGAAGCTGCTGCGGAGGCTGCACGTAAGAAGAAGGAGGAGGAGGACAAGGCGAAGGAGGCCCAGAAAGTTCAGGACAAGTCGAGGCCTGTGTCAAGCACCCCAGTGCCTGGAACTCCCTGGTAATTGCCCAGCTTGCATTATTTACATTCCACTATACAAGTTTACATTGAAGCATGTAGAAGGCCTAAGGTTGAGAAAATGTTATAAAATGTGGAAATTGGGATTTCTAAACTAAGTGAAAATGAATGAAGTTAATTCGGGAAATTGGGTAGTTAAGATATATTTCTTTTAATTTGTCTTTAAAAAAAATCAATTTCTCTGTTTCTATAACATCATCTAAATAAGAAAATTAGAATGTTCTTAAATTATTACATAAGCTTAAATCTTCATCATCATCATCACCAACGTTTCCAGCCATGACCATTGTACCAACTCTTAGTGTAGCCTTTCTTGAAAATTGGTATTTAAACCTACACAATGGTCAGGAGTGATAGGCAGCACACACTTATTATTCATTCACAATCTTAGTTTACTTGGATGACAGCTAAAAAAGTTATTAAAAATAGTCCCTAATATAGCCCTACATCTATCACTTTGTATAACTGTAAAGAAAATAGTTGGTAATATATGAATGTGATAGTTAACCACAGTAACTTTGACCAAGATTATTTATATATTTGAGATCGGACATGTGTACAATAAGAAAACAGTTATTTCTATTTTTAACAAGAGTATTTGAAGTGTGGACTAAATGTTAAGAAAAGAAAGGTCAATGAGGCGGCAGCTTGTTTGAGTGAGAGGGAAGAGGGGGGGCAGGGTATCTTTCAAGATCAACCAGCAAACATATGTTTGAACTTTGAGAGCAAGATTCAAGGGAAGTTAAAACTTTACACAATTCAAGGAAAGATAAAATTACTTTGTTTTGACATTAACATGCGAAATCCATATTTCATCTCCAGCATGTTGTGGTCAAGGATCATGTCACCATCATTCCCATTGCATTCAAGGAATATCAAGGCTGATGCAATTTGTTCTTTCTGGTAAATGTCTGTCAACATCTTTGGCACCCATCTAGCACAAACTTTACGATACTGAAGCTTCTCGTAACTATCTCATACAGAACAGTATGGGAATTCATTGTATAGTAAAATTAAGACTGGGCAGATGCCGATTTTTAATCCAATCATCTACAGATATGGTACAATCAAGCGATCTTTGAACTGAGTTGGCTAGAAGTCAGGTAGTCAAACTAATCAGTTTTTAGTCTGGTTGCAGATAACATTGTCCCTTTGTATTATTGCTTGGGTGTAAGGAATGGAATGTCTTTTAGGGTGGAGTGCAGAAGGGGTTGTTGGGGGCTGTTTACTGATTAGGATAAAACAAATGTTTTAAAGGGCGCTTTGTGCTAACTCATACTTGGTGGCTCACAAGTGGACGGAATGAGAGAAAGATATTGCTAGAGGGTAGGTTTCTGGATCAACACTTTAAATTAAACAATGAAAGAAGGATAAGGACTACACACATACTAAAAAACTGTAGGCCTCAAAGTTCACAATTAAAAACACAACAAAACCCATAATTATGAAATTTTCAAGGCACATCAATCACCTTCAGCAGAAGATAATAAAACACCAACTGGACTATAATATTTAAACGATTTGGCTTTGTGAATATTTATTATTCATTTCTGCTTTGCTTCATATCGAAAAATTGGACTTCACTCCCACCTATGTTATAGTAATATATTTCATGGTGTTATAAATTTAAGTAATATTTTTTATTTGAGAAATGATTTTTTCTTAAATATCAACTGGACTAATGAAAACTAATAACGTAACTTTTGCTTGTATTTAGGTGCGTTGTGTGGACAGGTGACGGCCGCGTTTTCTTTTACAATCCGTCGTCGCGGACCTCTGTATGGGAGAGGCCAGAGGAACTGATCGGCCGGGCCGATGTAGACAAGATGGTGGGCAACCCTCCTGAATCGGTCACCAGTCAGGTTGCTGCGGCAGCAGCTGCAGGTACATTGGCCACTCTCGTATACTCTCTCAACAATACCTCACTTCTTTCAAATTATATTATATTTCAAAGAAAGATGTAGCAATAAGTCCCTTAAATCCTTCGAATCCTTTAGGATATTTGGGATTCAAGAACATTCCAAATTCAAAACTAATTTTTTTTTGTTTTGTTCAAGTTTTCAAGTTAAATTTGCTTTAAAGCTTCAATACTGCCTATTAATAGTTCAAAACCAATTATATAATCAATTTAACAACCAGTCCCCAGCCCAGTAATTTAACACTTAATCGAATAAATAAATGTTATATTGAATGGCTTAAAAGAAAGAATGTTGATATATAGCTACTTATGTCTCAATAAGGAAAATCTCGGTTCACTTTATGGTGCATTTGCATTATATTTGGAAGAAGGTATGGGAAAGGTGGATAGAACCATATAAAAGGGACGAACACAATATGGCATTTACAATGAAGAGAAGAATACAGTTCACACTTTACATTTCTGCCAATGGACAAAGAGGTAATGGCTGCCTCTTAAAGATTATTGAGCTATATTATATATTCACATCGAATGTTTTTTTCCTGTGTTTGTTCTTTATGTTTTACCTTTTACATGTTCCTATCTATTGAGTGTCTTAGAGCTTGGATTTTTTCATTTGAGTTGAGTATTTCTAAAAGCATCCGAGTTTGAGTCAAGTACGAAGTACAGGCCTATTCATAATTTTAAAATGTTAAAAAGTATATTAAAACACATGTTCTTAAAATATGAATGACACTCATTTTTATAAATAGTAAATACTATTGATGGGTCGAATCCACTATTTCTCAAATCTAATCTACATTTTATTTTTTCGAATCTCAGATCCAATCCTAGCAAATTGTTAGAAATTTTAATGATTTACAAATAGGCCTAAGCTGTAAATTAAAATTTATTTCAATCATGCTTTCAATTTTAACCAACCCCAACCATCCCTCTCAAAATACAAGTTAAAATCCAGCCAAATTAAACAATCTAGACTCATTATTGTTTAGAAATCAAATCCATCAATAAAATTTGAGTGTCTTTTAGTTATGTTTAACATTGTTGTTAGAATGAGTTAATGTGAAAATAGACAGATTAGACCTAGTTATCCTTTGATCAACTTTAATCATCATTGAAGGATTATAATTTATTTTAAATAAGAAAGCAAAAATAAAAATACAAAAAGATATGTTGAATAAAGACTAAAACAACATGCTTAACAATCAAACATACATTGGAAATAATGAACTCAATAATGCCTGGTATGTTTTATTATTATTATTTTCTTATATATTCATTATCTATTTTTACGTAGAAAGCAAAAAATATATTTGAGTCTTGCAAGATATCGATTTCTGAAAATACATTCTATTTAAAACACGAAAATGGTATTTTCGACTCTTATGTGTTCATTCACATTTTATTAAGCAGGACTATGTTTGAATATTTTTACAATTACTTCAATAACATATTAAAAAAAACTCGTTAAAATCGATTTAAAAACAAATTATGAATAAGCAAGTCATTATTTGATTCTTAAAACTCTATAGCACTTACTAAGAGATCAGATTACATGAATCTATTCTAAACAAACAAACAATCAATATACAATGCATAGGCCAGTATGCATAAATAAACAGCTTTATCGATGTCTGACTGTTAACATTATTTATCTTTCATGAAACCCAAAAAAATATCCAACTTAAGGATTTGTTTGCAATAAATTGGGGTTCTTTGCATAGGTGTAGTTAATTAAAACCAATTGAGTAGTAAGAATTAACAGTATCTTTATTTTAATCATCACTCTGGCGAGTAAACATAATTTACGTCATGGCGGCTGCTTTGTATCGTGTGTAATGTGTTCTTATTTCTGTTAGAAAAAAACCCAACATAATTTGTTTTATTTATTTCGAGTTTATTAATAATTCTAGTTTTGATTTTAAAATTTTGAAGAGTTTTAATGTATTCATTAAAATAGATTACAAAATTGTTTGTGAGGTGAAAGTCTTGGAAGGGAGCATATGCCGAAAGGGTCAAGTCCATGTTTCCCATAGAGGTGGGAGGGTAGGGCACTAGGCATGTAAGATTTTCCTCTTACTCCACCACTCTCTCTTCGCCAACTTTTTCACGCTACTACTCCGCTATCCGCTATCCCATATTTCTCAACCCACCACTCCTACCCTCTCGGTTCCCACCCAAACGCACTCATACCCTCTCTCCCCACCCAAACACTCATACCCTCTCTCTCCCACCCAAACACACTCATACCCTCTCTCTCCCACCCAAACACACTCCAACCTTTCTCTCCCACTCAAACACACTCCAACCCTCTCACCCTCTCCAAGCCCTACCCTCTCAAACCTCTTCCCATCCAGCCTCTCCTCCAACCCTCTCCACCCCAACCCTTTCCCTTCCTAACCCTTTCCTAACTTCTCCCTCCCCAACCCTTTTCTACCCTTTCCTTCCCCAACCCCTTCTCTACCCCCTCCCCAGCCCCCCTATCTCCCCCTCCCCAACCCTCTCTCCCCTCTCACACCCAAACACTCTACTACTTCCCTCTCACACCCAAACACTTTCTACCTCCCTCTCACACCCAAACACTTCTACCTCCCTCTCACACCCACCACTACTCCCACCCTCTCCTACTTCCCTCTCACACCCAAACACTCTCCTACTTCCCTCTCACACCCAAACACTCTCCTCTCCACCCCCTCCCTACTTCCTCACACCCAAACACTCCCCTTCCCTCTCACCCCCTCTCCTACCCCTACACCCAAACACTCCTACCTCCCTCTCACACCCAAACACACTCTCTCCCTCTACACTCACACTTCTACCCCTCCCCTCTCTAATCCAGTGAGTTGACTTTTTTTGTTGTTCCTTTCTAATCTTTATCCAGTATAAAAATAAGTGACTAGTATGTGAATATATAATTAAAATATACTTCTAAGTAAAATGTGAAAAATATATATATATATATCACTCTGAGATACATAATATTATATATGGAAGAAGGGACAGGAAAGGCAGGGATATTTATGTTATATTTATATTCTTTCCAATATATTTACTGTCGGTGATTATACTTGAAAACGTTTTTAACTTGTGTTGTACAGCCGAGTCAGCCAACAGTGGTGGCGGATCTGCTGTAGCGGCTGTCAAGAGGGAGAACGACAGTAGTGATGAAGATCAGCCATCTCCAAAGAAGGTTAAAAAGGAAGAACTATTGATTAAGGGTGAGTTTTTGGGGTTTTCATGACCTAAGAGAGGTGCGAGAGATGTGTGTACAGTTTTCTATCAAAATTTTATCACAACCCTGTTTTTCCTTGAAATTCTTGTAAACATGTGAAAAGGAAGGGAATTCTCAAAACAACTCTCTTCTCACTTTTATTTGTTACTAGATCACTATATCACACATGTCAGATTAATGTTTCTTTTTATTACATCAACACTTTGCCGGCAAATAAACTAATACAAGACACAAAGGGATATTACACGAGACCATGGTTTCTGGTAAATACATTGATTTGATTTTATTAGTAAAAAGTTGGATTTTGATATTAGACGTAAGTAAATAAGTACACTTTTAGACTAATAATGGCAAAAAAAAAATCCCTCAACAAGTGGAAAAATTCTTAACCTCTAAATATTTGCTTAACCAAATGGAAACAACTTTTAAATATTTGCTTTTGGTCACAATATGGCTGCCATAATAATCAAATCAAACACACATTTTACTTCTTCTTTAGTAATGGTCTTTGGTGTAGGGAAATCATTTTTATGGACTGGCACTTTAATTTGTAATAGAAATGTTAAGAATAAAATTATATTAGTGCAGTTGGTACTGTTTTATTCTAGTGATTAAAGGCAAATAACAATGTCTTTTGCTACAAAGTGAAAATTTATGTATTTTAATATTGTTCATCATCGTGAACAGCTTCCAGTCACTGACTGGGTCTGTTTGTAACATAAGGCTCTCCAACTTATCCTTTTTCTCCCACCTTCACTCTTCCTCTACTATGACCTAGTTTTCTTCTTCCTCCACACTACTTCATTATACAGCATCTTTGGTATCTTATCCTCTATACTCCTCACATGACTGTACCACCTTAGTGTTGCCTTCTCTATCCTTTCCTGCACTGGCTCCTCCTCATCTATTCCGCTCAACCTTTCATTACTCATCCTATCTTATCACTTGAGACTCCTAACAAAGGATTCACCACAGTGATCCAACATATCAATCTATATCACAGAAGCATGACAACATGCTGGTGTAAATACTACAAGAGAACACAAAAGTCTCACCAAGAATTTTTTACAAGTACATGGACCATGTCAGGATGTCTGCCAAATCACTAGAAACACCTCACCCTCACTCATTATCTCCTGCCCAAAATTCACAAAAAAGAAAGATCTCCACCATTGTAAACAAAACATTGTATTATGTACTCTGATGCCATCTATATTGTTGTTGTTTTGTTACAACTTGCCTGTTGAGCTGTCTGGCATTTGCAAGAACAGTCGACTATTACAAATAAAGTAACTTTTTTCATCCATTATAAGTTACTTACATGCATTACTGTTCCCAGCCTATGGTCTGGGTCAGTTTTTTATTCAAGACATATATTTTTCCAGGGTGTCCAGTGACTTAGAAAAAGGGATTTGTCAGGGAAAATTTATGGAAAATCCTAAGAATTTTATTAAATTTCTGGAATTTTTTCATTTTGTTTATAAAAAGCATCATATTTTTATTTTAATTAGTCAAAATAACACTTTTCTTCCAGTTAATCCCAAACTAGAATCACTTTCACACCATCGACCCTGTTGAGCAGACTAATATCACTTCTCAAGGTCAACAAGTGAGTTTTATTCTTTCCGCCCTTCTACCATGTGTCTTTAGCCAAAGTTGAGTCATGGTTATTCACATGCTCGGAAATTGGATTAGGCCTACATTTTAAGTAGAAAGAAATAAGAATAACTCTCTCTCACAACTATTTTAAATCGTTCTTTCTTGAGGCAATCTTTTAATGGCTCAATACAATTTTACTGAAATCTATTTTTAACTTAAAATAGTCAATTTCCCCAGAGGCGGAAATCATTTAATCCCTTTATTGAGTGACACAATTTCAGAATGTGTATGTATCCATAAAAGTGAACCACTATATTAATCTGTGATCTTAAAACATTATATTTGTTGAATATACTTTATTGATATATTGTGGTCTGGAAAAAAGTAAATTGGATCAGGAAAACTTAGGAAAGTCAGGGAATTTAAAAATATAGTTTGGATAGACACCTTGTTTTCCTCTACCGGCTTGCTAAGCTTTTCATAGCTTCAAATTTCTTAATATCTATCTTAAGGCGGGGTGCTAATGAGCGCAATTTAGTGCATTAATTTGCAGTTTTTATAGCACAAACATTTTTGGCCAAAATAAATCAAATATTTCTTCTATAGAATCATAGAGTTTAGTTTTCTGCACATGCTAATTCAAAATGTTGAATATCTGTCATGAGCATGGCAGCATTTGGTGACAAACTTTTTAAATAAAAGAAAAGTTTGTCACAAAAGCCACCATGCTCATGACAGATATTCAACAACTGTTGAAATTAGCACGTGCAGAAAACTAAACTCTATGTTTCTATTGAAGAAATATTTGATTTATTTTGGCCAAAAGATGTTTGTGCTTTAAAAACTGCAAAAATACTGCCCTAAACTCGGGCTCACTAGCACTCCACCTTAAGACTCTATCTTAAGACTCCATTCCCTGGCAGTTAATTTATCAATGTGAAAGGGTAAAACTGTATTCTCATCAATGATAAATATTTTGGCCATGCCGGGAATCGAACCTGGGACCCTTTGTTCAGTAGGCAGACACGCTACTGACTGACCTAAGGTGTTGGATACATTATAAATTTAGTTTGTAACTCAACTATCACAATAATCTTCATAATCTCAACAAAATGAAATACTACAAACATTAATTTTAGTATATAAAACTTTTTAAATTCTATGTAGTGTATTCTCATAAATAAACAAATTATGTATTTTCAATCATAAAACAATTGACAAAACAAAATTTAGACATCAATTTGGCTTAAAAAATATTTCATTTATTCAATTCAGATTTCCTTTGTGCCTAACACAATATACTTTTCTCCCCCAATATATAACATAAAAAAATTCAAACTTAAATGTGGCTTACAATTGAAAAGGTTGACTTTGTCCGCCCTTATTGAGGAATTTATACTTGTATCCCCGGGCCAACAGAAGAGGTGAAGGAACTGGCCAAGCCAGACAAGAAGACTATCGACATCGGCAAGGAGGCTGCCATCGAGGCAGAAGTGAGGGCGGCTCGTGAGAGGGCAATTGTGCCCCTGGAAATCCGCATCAAGTCGTTTCGGGAAATGTTGGCTGAAAAGGAGGTAAAATATAATTAATATACAGGACTTATATTTAATTTTAGATCATATACTTTAAACAGTTTTTATATTTTTATAATGTATATCTGGGGTCTAATCCATCTTCCTTTAGATAAGTCTAATTTATGTAAAAATTATTTCTTAACCCGCATAGAAAATAAAAGCTGAACAGATGTTAACATTTTTTTGTTGTTGTTAATTTGTAAATCAGGTTCAGTGGTAGATAAATTATCTGGGGTCTGTTACTAACACTGCCCTAGAATTATTTAGGGGCATACAACCAATTAGCAGCATCATATTTCTTAATTATTTTGTAGTTTAAGATAAAGCTATGAATTTTTAAATTATTTCATTTACTTTTTTTTTTAACTTGTAACTTCATAATGACCTAAGGATTTGAATGTTTCAAATATCCATTTATACTTCCTCAGAAAAAAACAAGCACAACAATTTTCACACACATATATATCTAACTTAAATTTAAGATTCAAAATAGTTTTCTTTTTACAATTTATAAGAAAATCTTCCAAAATCATAACTAGTAATTTTATGACACAGATTGCTTCATATATATTATTGGACTAAAACGTCTCACTAAAAATATTGTCTATTTCATATTTTCCTGAAACTGTGCAGGTTTCAGCGTTCAGCACTTGGGAGAAGGAGCTCCACAAGATTGTGTTTGACCCACGTTACCTGCTACTGACGTCCAAGGAGCGCAAGCAGGTGTTTGAGAAGTATGTGAAGGAGCGTGCTGAGGAGGAGCGCCGGGAGAAGAGGAATAAGATGAGAGAGCGGAAGGATGATTTCCGTCGACTGATGGAAGAGGCCAACCTCCATGGAAAGTATGTCCTATCTCTCTCTTATATTAATTGGGTAGAGACATGCAAAAGATGAGGTTATTTTTTAGGGAAAAAGTGGTGTTATTTTTCTCAAAAATCAATGATATAAGCTGAAAATGATATTATTTATGTAAATAGAGTTGAATTAGTATTTGTTAAAGAAACTATTATTATTATTATTATTATTACTTATTATCTATTATCCATATCATCATCATCATCATTATCATTATCATCACCGCGTCTTACTACCCATTCAGGTTATACGCACTTATGCTAATGTGTAATGGTAGGGTGATTGTGAGATGAAATGAAGGGCCTACAGTTTAACGTGGAATCTGAACCATGGTGGAGGCCTGGCATTCCCCACATTCACAAGATGTCTTGTCAGAGGTGAAGGAAGGGTTTGGTAATCAGATAAATCTGTGTCGGGACTGAGGATTGAACCCCGGCCGCCAGCACAGAAGTTTGACACCTTAACCCTAGACCACCAGGTCACCCGAAACTATGATAAAATTATCTAAATTTTTCATTCATATTATGTAGGTAACTATTTATTAAAATGTTCGGGAAAAATCAAATATAAATATGCACAAAAAGATTAATAATATCAAACTCGATATATCAATATCATTACCTTCGAATCTTACAAATAGCAATATCGAAATAATCGATTTTAAACTTAGGTTTAGACCAAGTAATAACATCGAAACTTGTCATAGAAGATTAAACTACTATAAAATATGGAGAAGTGAATAAAAACTAAGAAGATATAATTTTTCCAAACTTGATTGCCTGTAGTAAGGTATATATATTAATGTCCTTGCTTGGACCTAGCTAGAAATCGTTTAAAGTCTGTAAAAAAAGAATCGATCTATCAAAATTTAGGTATGTGTACAAGTAGAAATCGTGATTTTTAATGCTAATCTCAGATAAAAAAATCTTAAATATCCTGAAGACACTAATTTTTCCTTTGATCTATATTTTTTATATATATAAAACAAGTAAAAACTGATACTATCTGTATAAACAGCATCCCTTGTATAGTGCTATCACCAGTGTTACTGCGTTGAAAATTTGATTTTCATGATAGGGTATTTGCCAAATTTCAAAAGAATTGTGTTTATTTAGAAAAAAATGCTTAAATTCGTGTTATGTATGTGAAAACAGTAGAATTCAGGTAAAAATTTGTTTGATCGCAAATGTGAATATTGCATGTCCCTATAAATGGGTTATTTAAAAATTAGGGGTGGATGGGCTACTCAAAACTCGAGGAATAATTTGGGAATTTATCCTATTCGGAAGTTGGGGTGGGGTGGAATTGGCTATTTCTAGTCTGCAGGTTTCTGGCGGGAAAACAAACGTCCCTAATTGGTCCAGCAGGTACTGTTTGTTCATCACTGTTAATCTCTTTTCTAGACATTCTCTTTTACTCTGTAGCAAGCTTGTTGGTGGTGGGGAGAGGGGAGGATATATTTGACACTTATAGAGAAAGTTATTGATAAGTCAAAGCCAAACACACCTATTCACATGGTCCTGAGGAAGATGCGATCTGCCATACAATCACTAAATTGCTTGGAGATATCTTTCTACTTTTATTTGAGCTTTATTTATACAGTTCTACTAGTTTATTTATTTAAATATCAATGATATACATAATTTGAAGAAGGAAAACTTAACACAGTACTTAGGGGTAGACAAAGCTTTGGAAAATTCAACTTCTTTTTGAATATTCATTCACTTCAATTCAACATTCTGAAGCCTTGCCAAATAAATATTTAAAGTCAAAACACACTTTTTTTCTTTTAGTATTGGATGATTTACATCATAAAAAATGTTTGCAAAAAAAATCTAAATAATTACAATACATTTTGGGACAATAACTTATTTATCAATAAATATATTAAACTGTTTGTAATATAGTATTTTTTAGATTATATTCAACACCTAAATTTAAATGGTTAATGCAAATATGTTATCTTATCCAACATGGAACGTTTTTTTAAATATTCCAACTTTGATTCAGATTCAGGAATATCTGGAATTTACTTTAAAAAAATGTTTTACAATCTGTTATATTTATTTTGTCTTTTTCAGGTCTTCATTTAGCGACTTTGCTCAAAAGCATGGAAAGGATGAGAGATTTAAAAACATTGAAAAGATGCGAGAAAGAGAAGGCTTGTTCAATGAGTTCCTTTTGGAAGTGAGGAAACGAGAAAAGGAGGAAAAGGTGATGCGTCGAGAACAGGTAAGGCTGCTTCAGGCTTTGATTCATTCCCTTGTCATTCAGGTACTGGTACTTTACTCTTGTCACCACAGCACGCTCACCCGGGTGACAAACCTGCTGGCTCGGTTTAGTATTGCTTCTGTGTAGAGATGGGTAGAATCTAATTCTCGAATCTTAGCAAAAATTCTTATTTTGCCAACAAAATAGAATATTACCTAAATCAGTTAAATGTTAACTTTAATGGTTATATTATGGATTTTCCTTCTTTTGGGGGTTTAAGGCATGTCATCCAGTCATTCTGATGGTAATTTAATGATCTGGGGTCTGGGTAAGTTTGTCTTAAAGTTTCACTTGGATAAGCTTCAAAATAGCTCTACAATATTCCTATTTATTTATTTTTCTTTTAATTTTCTAGTTGTGACATTTTTTGAAATTTGATTTCTCAAGATTTGAAATATTTGAAGCAACCATCTATACTTCAGTATACACACTCCCTCAAGCTTCTCACATGTGACTAGAATTATGTAAATGTTGGCGCAAAGCTCAAAAATGGCCACTGGGTGGATTTAATTTGCCAATCCTAGGATTAGACATTTTAAAATGACCAAAGCCCGAAGTTCTATTCACTTTCAAACTTTGGCCCTCTCCAAACATCCAAACCTAGGATTGTGCAGTTACTAAACTACCATAGCTTGAAAAAACATTTTAGTTTGTTTCTCGACCAAACTGAGCAGGTGGCGCGCGTACCGTTTACAATATTATTGGTCTAAGCTAGCCATGTGTCAGGTGTGTACATGTATTCTCTCGTTCATCGATGTCTGCGGTAAATTAACATGGCCATATCCAGAAAGTTGGAATGAATAAAACTCTCTTACTTACTCCTGATAAGTACAATGAATTAATATTCAAAATAAAAGCTTTGCTATGTAAAAAGAGACTGGGAGAACCGATAACGTCACCTGATTATCAATCCAGAAAGAGGTATGACATTATACTTATTGGGGATTTAGAAAAACTCATAAGAAAGCGATCCACAAATGAGGATGAAATAAAATATTTTTGCCATATAGGTAAGTTGTATGATATTATTCACAAAGCCCATATAGATATCAGAAACAAAAGGAGTCCTTCAAAGATTGTATGCGAGAAGCAATTTCCATTAATCTGACCATTAGTTCATGGAAATGAAGAATGTTTCACAAAAACAGCTGACATTAAGAACCACTGCAGCCGTAGACTCAGTCAAAGCAAGGTTTTGTAGATTTGGCTGTAGGAATAACTGATCAAACAAAAGATGGAAGCATTTGAAATATCTATGTTTATTTCCTATGTGTCCTACCTATTATATTAGAAATATGCATCAAATAATTTGTTTTTTATTGTTTTGCAGCTCGTTTGATTTTCTAATATGTAATACGAATTATATGTCCTACTCCTATGTATTATATAATCTTATATGTTGATTTTATTTCTACAAATATAAATAGGTTTCAACTTACTTAGAAATTAAATACAAATTGGTTCCAACTTACTTTTGCAGGTTTATTTTCATTGTTTGAGAATTTCTACCTATTCACAAAATGTCTGACTTTATTTTCAACTTTGGTCATTTAGTAATGGCACATTCCTAGGTTAGGCTATTTGAAGATGGCCAAGGCCTGAAATTCAATAGAACTTGGGCGTTGGTCATTTTAAAACATCTAATCCTAGGATCAGCAAAAATCCGGACCATTGCAGTTTTTGGGCTTTGCACCCAGAAAACATTGATAAGAGGGCTATAGTGTTCTTTTGTAGACTTTTACCAGTATATCTCTCTAATTCTTTTATTGCTCTAAAAGGAAAACCCCTTTTCACTTTTAAGGTACATTTTGTTACTTGTGTAGGCATTTTTCATAATAGATACATAGTACGCTGGTTGCGGTAGAAACTTGCAACACCTAGAGAGTTCATTGCTAAAAACAAAACAAACTTGTTTATTGATGTTCCACATATATATAGACTTTGTTTTATTAAATTTATTTTGATACAATGAATTGAGTAAAATATGTCAGAGTAGGAATTACAAGATGTTGTGTTTTAGATGTCCAAATCAATGTAAAAACACTAGCAACAGTTTACAACATTCATGGCTGGGAGATGTAGGGGAGGGGGGTGGGGGGAAGAAACATGGGATAAGCGCGTTCAAGAACTCATCAGAAAAAAATAAGTAAATCTATTATTACTTATATTTTCATGAATCCGGACTCTTAATTAAAGATGGGTAAACAAACGAATCAGATAAAAATATCAATTTCAATTTATCTTTAGGTTAAACTAAATTTGATACATACTAACCTTTGAAGTCATTACAGGGCATAGAGTTACCATGACCATTAGACTATTCATCGTGAAGCCTTGTATGTTTGACTAAATAATGACTAGTTAATGTCAATTGCTAATTTATAAATCATGACCAAATACGGGCCTCGTTTTAACATGGTAAGATGTTAAACCTATACATGTCTGCCTCAAAATTTTAAAGATTATCAAAGTTTTAAGTTTTTATCTCAAACTTCTTTCAAATCAGTTGCATGATTTGCTTGGAGTAAATCCTAACTCTTCTTAAATGATTAATGAAGCTCATAACCAGGATTAACTTTTTGAAAACCATATCTAATTTTTATTTCTATTCGAGATATTTGTTTATGATTACTATCAGCTGTAACACTTCGAAGTTTTAACATATTACCACATTGACTTGTCATGCATTTTCACTAGCGCCACCTCTCTAACTTGATTGGGATCAGAGATGCTATGTAACCTAATTTGTGGAAGTGTCTTTTAGGCTTTTGTACGTGTGTTGGTCAAAAATTTTGGTTTTGTCCATTTTTGTTAGAAACTAGATGATTAGAAGGATGTTGCTATTGGTGTCCTTATTAATTTTTTTACACAGATGTTATCTCCGAGATAGTCTTTATTTATGGTGAAGAAGTGATAGATTGATTCTTTTATTCCTAATATAAGACTATTTCTGCTATTGTTTAAATGTGCTCTTGGAAGTGACCATAGCAATTTTCTATTGTGAAAATAAAAGTCTTATTTGTTTGGTTAACAGACCATAAAGAACGTTCGACTCTAGCTAATATGTTTTTTTTTATGAATTTAAAAAGAAGGGTATTATATTACATAAGTCAAACACTACTCTTGTATGAACAACTACAATTGCCTTAATTAAATTACACTTTGCTAATTATTATTTGAGTTTACATAAAACACAATCTGCTTTGAAAAATTCTATATTTAAATATGAAGCTACTGTTGTGTTGCATTATTTATCAAGTACCTACTGAACTTCCATATAAAATTCTGACTTTGATGATTATTAAATTTCACCAATAAAAATATTGACAGCTAAATTACTTACTGTTCACCTATTGCCATTCTGAGCTGTTAAATGACATTATAAATTAATATGCACGTGAGAAAATTTGAAGTAATTTAATTAATTTATCAACTTAGAATGAAATAAAATAAACAATTGTGCATTAAAACATTTTCAAAATGATCTTAGCATCATGCATTTATCTAATTTAACACAGTATAATATTTCTTCCAGAATAAAACAACTAAACAATTAACAAAAAATATTTGAACTTTGATTTGGGTTCACTTTGAAAGTGGACTTTACCCCCCATTGTGAACACTTCTAGGAAGTTAACACAGTTTACACTCTTTAACACTGCTGTCATTGGGAAAATAAGCAATGTCTGCAAATTAAAGTAAATTGCTTTTACTGCTTCATTGAGTAAGATTTAGTTTTGTTTTATATGATGACTTTACTATTGACCGAAAATTGATCATTTTGCGGCTTTATTAAAGTTTAAAGCAAAGCTTTTCATTATTTATATTATGATTTAATTTTGTTTGTTCAAAAGAAAACATTATTTTCTTCTGTACAGAGCACTACTACACCGACCAGCAGAGTAAAGCAAATAGTACCTGTATCAAAAAATAGTCAAATCACTTTAAACATTATTTAAATAATATTAATTAATAATTATTATTATTTGAATTTTAAAATATCTCTTTCAGAATTTGTACTAGTAAAAAGCAAACAGATTTACACTTGATATAACATTCCTCAATGCTTTCTAGTATTAAATCTCTTTAATTCATTATTATTGAAGTTTTTTGTTGATGTGTAACCAATATTGATTGATCATACAATTGTTTTTACTAGCTTTATTATTAATCTAGAATTTTAATCTATCATACTCATGCAATTTGTTGCCTTAATTTTATCTGAATATAAAGTTTAATAAACTTGATAGTCTAGGTAAATATGTATTTCTTTTAAGGTCGGTTTTATACATTTATAGCTAGGTTCCCCTTTTGACAATATGTTTTAAACAAATATAAACTTGTTTGAGTATTAAAGTGATGTGATAGAAAGCTAATGTTTGATAATTTAGTACTTTATATAAGCATTTTAATATTAAGATGTATTTGTCTGTTTTATTACATTAAGCAACTGCATCAATAAGAAATATAAATTCTCACCAATATCACAGCAGTGGTCTAAGTTCTATTTTATTATATTTTTATTTGGTGCCAAAATTAAAACTCTAGTTTTCTTTCATTTCACTTTTTCAACCACATAATTCCACATTATATCTGACACTATAATTTTCTTGGCTTATTGATACACTTAGAACAACCTTGTTTATTGTGTCCACAGTTGGTAACTTTCATCATGATTCAATTATTTTGGGGCTTAGGACACTTGTTCTATGTACTTGGACTTTAACCAGGATCATATCATATCGTCTATATTAAATATGAATTTATTATGAAAAATAAATTAATCTCAGAGCTATGTAACTCATTTGTGCCTAATTAAAATATTTCCATTTGAATGATTTGTGCTTGATATGTATATAATATGAAATATTATTGAGTTATATGTATACTGCTCTTTCATTATAATTTATTAATGAAAAAACATTTACTTATGATATTGGAAGTTTCCTTAACTATTTGATGGTAGCCACTTAAGGCCCACCATTTATCTAATACATTATTAACACTTATCAAATAACCGACCCTTGTTCATGATTGTATTAATGATGAGTCTTGGCAACCTTGATGTAGTTCATGAAATTTAACGTGTGTGTAAATTAGTTTGACATATTTAATTACATACATTGTTTTATATACTCATTACGCTTTGAGTAAAAATATAGACTTATCAATACTTTGTGAGAAAAGCAAAATTTAATGTTCACAATCTCTTAAGCAAAATTCCAATACTTTTAAATGTTAAATAAGGAGAGGAATGATTGTTGATGAAAGACCTAAGTGATTTTTAAAGACTTATTATTGTCTTCATACAATGTTATTATTATTAGGTGTTCTGTCTTACGACAGGTCCATTCCTGTTGTCAGTAAACTTAGACCGCCCATGCACCTTGTCCTCTGCCTCCTACAGCTCCCATAATGTACATTATTGTACATCAAATTTGTGATTGACTTTCAAGAACTTGTATTGCCATTTGTGAGAAATGGTTAGAAAACAAGTTTTAAAAAAATGTTTGAATGGTTTTGATTAAAATTGTTTCTGATTGGTTAATTTATGGTCATTTATTAAAGAAAACTTGTGCATGCTCCTTAACTATGTAGTCTTATAAGGTGATTAAGTAAAGGATTCTTTCCACCTTATCAATCTTATCAACGGGACACATAATAATGTAATATATTTTTATTTTATAATTGACACAATTTAAAATAAAAATTATTTTATTGCATATTATGTTTAGTGCCAATTAGAAACTAAATAAAATAGAAAAACTATAAATCTTGGTTACAAAAAGCATTGATTTAACATTTACATAATATATCGAATATAAATGTATAGTAGCCTTGTTCTATTATTAAGTGGACTGCCTCATTAAGCAAGAAATGCTGCACAAACGTTCAGCTTTAACGCAATATTTTATTTTAAAATATGTTTCATGCCAAAAAATTTCTTTTTTTCCTTAACAAGCATATAGTTTGAAATTTATTATTAGAAAAAAAATGTGTGATAATGTAACATTGGCTCATTTTCAATAACCTTTTTAACATAATCGGTAAAATTAGGCTTGATGAAAAAGGGCTTTGAGTTTAGCATTCTCTAACAAATTGTCATTTTTTGTTAGGCCCCTCATAAAACTTCAAGATATTTGAGAACTGTGCTCGGTCCTTCTTATCTTAACATATATTTCGCAATTTTCTTTTCCGTATTTTTTATTTCTATGACAAAGGGTGGTTGTTGGTGAAGGGTAACAGAGAATATACGCTCAGACAAAATAGGAAATAATTCCATAAAACAACACAGACCATTGCATTTTAAGTCATTTGACCTTACATCGATTGACATTTTCTCACTGACCGAGTCAGCCAGCTAGTGTTAAATAAATAATGTTATAAACAACAAACTAATAATAATCTTGCTTTGTTCTGTGTCCTTCTGACACTTGATGATTTCCTAAATAACGACTACACAGCCTAGAACACCTTTAGTACACATGTGTTTTTATGTTAAGCATTCAGTTAAATAGTTTTGAGTTTTGCATTGTCCATTAGGGCTGATACAATTTTTTTAAATTATTTATGAGCATGAATTAATTTTTTAACCAAATGGTTGACCTATTGCCTTATGATTAGGCTTGTAATATTGTTTGTTTAATTTATCAATTAACTTTTACTCATAAAATATATACACTAGTTTAAATTCAGGATGGAAACCACAAATTAATTTGATTTATAAATTAATTTTGTTGTTTCACATCATTAGGGCTGTTAAAAGATTTGAAAACATCGTCTCTTTGTTTTGAATATTTATGAGCTTTAACTTTGATTTTAAAAATAAATCTTGCTTTGATTAATTTCAAGCTTCACCAATAAAAACATATTTATTTACAATTCTTGTAATTTTGTTTGTTAAGTACATTACACATTAATATTCACTTGGGTGACCTGGCGGTCTTGGGGTAAGGTGTCATACTTCTGTGTTGGGTGTCAGGGGTTCATTCCTCGGGCCCAACTTGTGAATGTGTGGAATGCCAAGCCTCCACCGTGGTTTGGATCCCACGTTAAACTGTAGGTCCTCCATTTCATCTCACAATCACCCTACCATTACACATTAGCGTAAGTGCGTATAAACCTTTACGGTTATAATAATAATAATCATCACTTATCAAAAATTTCTAGTAGGATTTCATGTTGCCATATTAACTTCATTTTTGACCTTAGGTCGATTTAAAACATTTGGGCAATATAACATTTTGTAAATTATATAAAATTGTCTAAAACTATATAAACTTACACAATATATTTTTTAGCAAAATAAAACAAAAAATAATATTCAAAATTTGATTTGGCTTCAGGAAATATTTTATTTGATTTGGCTTCATTTCATATCATTAAAGTGGACTGTGCACATCCCAATGTAAATTATATTAGTTATCAAACCTAAATATTTCATTTGTTATTGATATGTTTTTGCCCATTTAATTAGCACATATTCTGGATATTTTACTATGTGTATTTATTAATTTGTGGCTTTTGCTTTAGAGCCTATTAATGTACTATATCTTTTACAGGAACAATATCTGAACTTTTGCTATGTTGGCTAATTTTATTTTTCCCTACAGGTTTTCTAATTAATTTAACTCATTCATGATTTCATGAATATAATCAGCCACAATTAGATGTGTAAATTTTTGTTTGATGAGTTAAATAAAAAAATGCATGATCACATTTTAAAGAACTCATGGCAAACAAGCTTATTTAACTTAGTTTTTTTATACCAAATAATTATTCACTCAATTTTTTTTCTTGATAATTTTCTTTTAACGAGTAAAATACAAATTAAAGTTTGATTCAAGATTAATTTATTGTTGTTTACAAAGTAATGATTAAAAAAACCAAAGTATTTACAGAATGGTTCATTTAAATGTAAAAAATAAGGTTGAATTTAAGGTTGGTCACTTTTTGACTAGCGCTGAGGGACAGGACAACTAACTAAACACATGGCTCTATTCACTTTCAAGAAGTGGCGAGCAAGAGCCTGGCCCATCAACCGTCGTGCCGCCGGCTTGACGACCGAACCTTCTCTCTCTCGCTGGTACTAGTTTTGTTCACACACGGTATAGCAATCTACTTTATAACATCAAACTTTAAATAAGTTAAAATATAAGGATTTTGTTCAAATCAAATTTTTGACATCTTTTTTTAGAACTTAAATTACACCAAACAGTTTTGATTTATAAAATTCTCAATTATTTTGAGTGTCAAAAAGAATTCAAAGTAAAGTTTTTCCTTTATTTAGGCTTTACTTCTTTGTACTGACTAACACTGGTGAATATGGCAGTGATTGGGGTACAACCTTTGACGATTTCGACCCGTGGTTTGTACATTTTTTCGTATTCTAAATGTAACACTGCTAGTTGGTTAATGTTATATAAAGACTGAATCAACATAACCCATTTAATTTTCTATTTTTATTAAATATTTTCATCCTCTCCTAGCTGTGAAATAAAAAATTACAACCCTTTCCTGTCACATTCAGTAGTGGTAGTTACATTTAGTTATTTTGGTTGTTTTCACACAAATGGTGTTAACTAATCATAGCAATATTAGTTTCCATTTATTCCAAGTTCTTGTGTGTGACAATTTAGATCAAGGCTATTTTCAAGGCCACAGTAAAGTTGTTAACACCTAATTTTATTTTTCTTCTTCTCCTCCAACATAAATTAATTGTTTTTGGCAGTTTGGGTTTCACTTACATTTTTTTACAGTATTTACCTAATACATCAAATTCTATTTATCATTTTAAATTTATACAGAAAAAGAATAGTTAAGGTTAATTTAATAAATATATAGGTGTGTGCAACGCTTTGAAAACTTCGACTTAGCTTTGACTATTTGTTTGCTTCAACTTGGATTAGAAAATAAAGTTCTGAACTCAACAATTACCGAGCTTTGCTCCCCCTCCCCTCAAATAAAATAAATAAAAACTAAAACACACGTTAATTAGTTCACTACTTATGTATTCTAATATTTATTATTGAAGTTCATAAGTAGTTAACTAACCTTATAGGCATACATTTAAAATTAAATAGTTTAAAATATGTTTAGGAAAAACTCACTAGCTTGTGATTTGTTTAAAGATAAATACTTTTTATGTTGTAATTTTGTCGATTCACATTCCTCTACACTAATATAGTATATATAAGAAAAGTAAGCTATGAATTAAATGTGTTTAAATTTGTGTGGAGGGGGAATAGGAACACATTTAGGGAAACAACCCACTCATCACATCCATCTGTGATTCAAATCCCAAACCTTCCCATCACTGGAAAACCAAGTCAAAAAGATACTCCTTGGCCACTGTTTTCCTATGAGGCGGGTCAACGGATTACAAACAGCCCATATTTGTTGAGGCCTAATCTCTGCGTACTAGAAAACCCAAAAACAATCATATTATTGGTACGTCCCAATTAACTATGTGTTTATGTGAATAATTATTCATTTTGATAGTGTTATGTTTCAAAGAAAATAGGTTTTTGACATTCATTGTAAGTGTATTGTCCCCTCTATTGGCCTACATTATGTTATAGGCCTGTATTACAGGTTAGATTATGTTAGTATTGCAAACAAATTGCTTGCATCATGTAATTGCATATGAATCGAAATCTACATCTTTTGACTCTTTGCCTTAGAACCAACAAATGTAAATTTAGATAACCCTCTTGCATTCTGTGGGGCTGATCTTAGTTAAAGTAGTAATCAAAGATTTCAAAACACCAACTAATCTAAACTAATGCAAATAATAGAATATTATATAAGTGTCTAGTGGCATTGAACAATCAAAAAACACAAAATACAAAACTAATTATTCATCCAATACAACATTACTTAGTAACGCAAACTAAAATACAACAAACATAGTCATGCAAATAGTGTTGATTTAGCATATAAATGATTGCGTATGCAAAGGCTTTGCGCTCACTTTTGTCAGTTGTTACAACTTTTGATGCAAAGGCTAGCGTTCGACTTTTAGCGATAGCTAAATGTTTTGGGTTGTGGTCACAATAAAACTGCTGGACTTAAAATAATCAGGAATTGACCTCTAAAATGATACAAAAATGACTTTAAAATATAAACTTATAGTGAATGCACATGACTAAATCAAATACACACTTTACAAATGGAAACTAAAATATATATGTGATTCCTATAGCAACCAAACTCTTCCATCCTCCTGAATATAATACTGATTTACAAATATATGCTTCAGAAGTAATAAATATCCCTCCCAGTTTAATTGCACTGTCTCAACAGGGATTTGTATTTTACAACCTTACAAGCAAAGAGGATACAAAGTTCATTACCTTTAAAAATGTTATGTTTAAACATCTATGCAATTATAAAATATAGATAGTATTAAAAAATATACTTATTCATGATAAATGCCTAAAAACCAAGAAAATATGACCAAAGAATAACTTATAAAAAAGTTTTCACAACCAGGGGATCATGAACAGTATTTATGTGCACATGAAATTTGTCTGTGATGTAAAAAAAAAAACTCATCAAAATCTGGGCCTTCTTCATTAATGTAAATGACCATATTGGTTAGACCAGGTAGCAAGATAATCACAAAAAATATATATATTTCGTCACCATCTTTAATTAAAAAAGCACAAATCTCATTTTCCCCAAGTTGTTCCCAGTAATGTTTTTACTTACTGACCCAAAGATTCTGGTTCACATATGAGCACCTGCATCATATAATGATTCCTCCCACTTTATTTTTTGGCACCTTCCTTGTGATTTTGGCAACTTCCATGTGTTCTTGATAGATAGATGAAACGAAAGAGTTAGCTTTGGATTGAATACTGCTAAAAAAATAGGTTCACAGAAGCAAGCACAGAAATAACCGTGTGGATTCAGAAGACTTACTTGTGCATTATATAATTAATCATACATTTATTCAATATCTCAAATTTTTATTAAGTACAATACAATTTAAAAGACAGATGATTGAAAATTTTGAAGCCGAACAGACATGAAATCATGTATGCAGAAATCTAAAAAATTTCAGCCTGGGTGAATCCAAATAAATCATGAGAACCTAAAGTAGAATGATGACGACCCTAATACTGAACTACAACTTGAGGCACTATGGTAAGAATATCGAAACTCTAAAAAATAGCTGCCCAACTCTTGGTACCTAAAGCTACATTTACAGAACATTACAAATGGCTAGACTAAAAAATGTATCTTAGTAATTTAACATTTTAAATCCACGGTGTGCTTATTTAACCATAGATGTGTCTAATCCTCTTTTTCTTGAATCTGAATCTTCATTTAATCTATGAATCTTGATTTTGAATGTTAGAAAACATGATAAGCACAAGTGTAACCTTCCCATTTTGGTACAATTTTTCTTCTTCAATTTTGATTTAGTTCTCATTTAGAGGTAAATTAATGATCTGGCATCTACTCTTTATGTAATTATGTTGGTCTAAACCACTAGTAAGCTCCATAAAGGCTTTATAAAATAGTTCAGACTGAAATTTTGAATTCAACTGTTTGATTCTCAAACCTTGCAGTTTTTTCAAATCTTTAAATATCTAAAGGATTCGAGGGATCTATTCCTAAATCTAACTAAACATTTTTGTAAAATACTTTTACTTCTTATTGGCATTACGGCTTATTTGAGATGAGCTTTCTTCAAATTTGAGGTTAGTGTATGTTGGAGGAGAAAGATTTAGTTTTGCGAGATGTGTTTTATTGATCTGAAAAATTATGTTTAAAGCGGTGCTGGGTTTGTCGCTACTCTAAAAGTGTTGGGAACTCTTTCATTGAAAACATTTATTAAGAATCCAAATATAAGCATGTGAAAATATTCTGATTGGACATTAGGATAAAAGTATAGTTATAAACTACTCTTGACATTTTATTTTTAATCTTGTGAGAAATTGGCATAATACTTGAAACCTTATTTTAATTTCAAAATAGTTTGTGAAATTTTTTATCTAAAAAATAAACCCTAAAACATTATAAAGTATTTTAAACTGCATTGTGGCCATATTTATTAAATAATTAATTTTTATAATGATTTTATAATTTTCTTTTTGGAGAAAATATCTACTATTTTTGATTTAGTTTTTGCTTGAGAGCTGGCGATTTATAGAGAAAGTATGCTTTTGTTTATATTTGGTAGAGGCTATTTCTACATCTTTTTATAATGTGAGTTTTCGATGTCCATTGATATAGTCTTCTTCATTTATCTTTGTTTTGTTGGATCATTTCCCCCTCCAATAAGTGATTGCCGCATCAAGTGGGCACGTAAAATGGTTAATTTTTCCCGGGAGCATCTGTTGCCATTTCTTTATAGAGAATTTCCAAGTCTAATGTTAAAACTAGTGCAGAATGTGTGCTAACCTCTTAATTTCCTAACTGGTTTCTTGTCTGACCTAGTGAACTTAACAAGCTATGCATAAACATAGTCTCTCCTGCTGAATATGAATATGTTAGTCAATGAAGTTGTAATAGCTTAACTTTACTCTTAATTTGATGTTACATTCCTGCTTGTTTAGTTGGACTTGCATTGCTCTACTGTGACTTTGTAATTGATGAATTTTAACCCACACTGGCGTGTATTGGTTTCCGTTGTTGGGGCAGATCAAGGATGGTTTGTGTGAATTTGTTTCCTTTCTAAATGGTTGTTCTCTTAGTAGCATTGATGTAAATTGGCGGGTAGCCTAGAAAAATAGTTAGACATTGAATTTCACCCTTACCCTTTTCTCCAAAGTTAAATTGTTCAACTCCATTATAACTAGTGAGTTTCTTATTAAAAAAAAGTATCAAACATTGTTATGTAATTTATGCATTTTGCTGTCACACACTCATTTGAGATTTTGCAACCACTTTATATTGACTCTTAAATATTATTTTTGAGGCATTGTGTAAGATTTAACAATCAACTCTTATCATATTGGTGTTTTCATCATGTGTGTTCAGATCAGAATAACTTATTAGTGGACACAAAAAATGCACCTTAGCTTGATCTCTCACTTGTATTTGCTTCCCAGGGAGTGGGGGCTGAGAATCCAATCCAATCCTTAAAACTATAAACTTGTACCAGTTAAAAATATAATTTTTAAGTAATTTTTGTTGATTGTTTAGCTTAAAAAAATAACACATATGTTTTACTCCAGAGTCCTGGCTCGTGTTTAAATAAGTTATATAATTAAAAGGAAAATGATTTTCAAGTAAGAGTCCCAAATACTTTGTAAATGGATTAAAAACAATTCTACTTAGTTTAAATGTCTTTAATGCTTTGGCTTTCTGGCCAGTTTAAGATGCATAGTTTGCAAACATTCTTTTGCAAAAAGATGTGTTCTTTTCACAGTGAAAATATCTGGGCATTAATTTTTTTGATTTAATAATGGTAGTTGTCATATTCTTGTGACCTGCTCAAATTTTACTAAGGCTTAGATTGTCGGCATCAAGTTGTTGGTTCTTAACCAGAGTTGGGTTAGATCTGAATCTCCAATTTACCTTCAAATTCCGAATCCATATCTTGGAAAAAATTATGAACATAAGATGAAATATAAATATAATAGAACAATAGAAAATACAAATAGTAACTAAATGTTAACATTCTTTCTTATAATCCATTCATTATAACATTCATACATTCAGCTTAGTGTTAAATTACTGCTCTGGGATTTGGTTGTTAAGTTCGTCGTATAATTATAATTGGTTCTGAACCACTAATAAGCTGTATTTAAGCTCTAAAACCAATTTAACTTGAAAAATTGAAAATGAGTCTCGAATCCAAAATTTTCACTAATATCCTTAAGGATTTGAGGGCCCATCCTTATTTTTAAACTTTCAAAGTAGCCCTGGTTGGAATACAAATGAAAAAAATTGAGAGTTCTTAGGTTCTGTTAGCCACCCACTTTTGCTGAAAGCTTGACAGAACACACAAACAACAGAATAACTGAGTACATTTAACACCTGGTGAATTCCATTTCACTTAAATAAACAAAAATTTTTGTTGCACAATTTTATTAATCACAACTATCGTTCAATGATGGTTTTACCCACTAAACCACCAACTTAACCTCATGGTGTGTGAGTGGTTATAACTGTGGTTGTATTATGTTGGCAATTGTGTAACTAAAGTTACTTACATATTGTTCCTTAATTATTTTTGGTGCAAATTGTAAAATACATTTAAACAAACTCTTCCCTTGAAACGTTTTATTTTTAGTTGTGTAGGTATTAAGTGTTCATAACCATATTATAACTTGTCTAGCTGTAAGATATAATATTACTGGACTCTTATAAATATTTATTCTAATTAATAGATTTGGCATACTCTACCAAAAAGATTGATGCAAATCCACTTCCTCCATATTTAACATCAAAACCTGAAACTAATTCAGATTCCCCTTAAGCAAAATCAAATGTACAATTGGTGTCTGCCACACAATACACTATCCAAACTAATTCACTAGGGATTATAATTACAATAAATCATTTGTGATTTTGATATCCATACAAATATAATAAACTTCCAACCAATATAATAACCCTTGTATACCATTGGAGGCTATGTTCCATGGAATTGTTGTGCAATGCCGAACTTTGTCATTGTGCCTCAGAACTAACACTTTTGATTTAATTAATTTCTTTTGTTACCGCGTCTCACTACCCGTTTCGGTTATACGCCTATGTATTAGTTACATTAATGGGTTAGGGATTAGGAATGCTTAATTAAGAGGAAATGCACCCACACTAACATGGAGGGAGAGTGGAAAACCATTTAGAAAAAACCGCCTGACTGGGATTGAACCCTAATCTCCCCCACTTCAGCAGTATAGTCTAACACGAAAGTAGCGTGTTAGACCATGCAACTACCAAATTGGATAAATTAATTCTTAAAACCTTGATTTGAGTAAAAATATTATTCAATCTTAACTGAACAAAATATCATAAAAAATCACTTAATTTTAATTTCGAAGAAGGTAAAGGAAAGGTGGACACAAACATAAAAAAAGGTAAGAAACACAATATGGCTTTTATAATAAAAAGAAGAACACAGTTCACACTTTACATTGCTGCCCCTAGACAAAGAGGAAATGGTAACCTCTTGAAGAAAATCGATCGCTACAGCCCAATCCCTCGACAAAGGTTTCTGTCACTGCTTGTCAAAAATGTATGTTGATTTTTGACCACTAACCATATGTCCTCATCAACCTATTTTAAACCTGATTTTATGTCATTATGATAATCATGGTTAAGGCACCACAAATAGTATATGAATCAATAAATAAACATTTCTGCTAAATTAATCTAATCGATCTCATCATAATCTTGTGGGCTATGCCTAACACGCACAAAAATCATATTTAAAGTGTTAGAATACCAGCAAGAGCAATAAGAAAATGAGAGCTGTTTTTTTTCACTTCAACTATGTTTTCAAAATACTGAATTAAACCAATCTCAATTAATTATGCCGACCATGTTGTAGTGGAACCTCGTTAAAAAAATATGGTGCTATACAAGGGCTACATATACTTGGTTGGATCAAAAGAGCTTGGCCGAACTGGCATGTTTCTAGTTTAAATGAATTCTATATAAATTATGTCTCTCTGTAAAAGTGACTTCATTTGATTAGTTGTGTTGAAGTGTATTATGATGATTTTTATTTATATTTTAATAAATATATAATCATTGTTTTTCTAAGAGTCCTCTAGTATTAGTATCTTTTTGTTGAACTATTTTTTTCATGTATATGATCTCTTTGGCAAGTTTTACTTTATTTTAAAAGTAGAAATGTTGAGAACTTTATTAAATTTATCTAAAAAAAAGCTTTAATTGATATTAGTCTAAATGTTTATAGTAACTCACCGTTAATAAATAAAACTTGCAAATGTTAATTACTGTATTCAAACTGATAAAAAAAATCAGTAGGTGGCCACACATTTTTAGTGGTTATAGTTTTTCTGTCTGTACCTTGTAATGTTCAGCTTTGTAGTTGAAATAAAAATGAAGTATTTTGTGGAACTTGGCTTGATGTGTCTTAGGGACAGAAGCATTAGAAAATGGATTTGAGCCATCACGTTCTTGTGCCTTGTAACCTGAGCAGTGTTGCCACTGCGACATAATGTTCTAACCTTGACTAATTCTGTTGCAGGATTGTTCTATACTCACTAATGGAGGGTTTCATGCTGCTTATTCTTAGCAAAGAGGAGTAGTTGCATTTCTATTGGCAGGCTTTCTTGTCTCTTTAGGGAACCTGAGTAGGGGTTTGTGTGTCTCAACAATATGGGAAATTAGTTAAATATGTTTTTAGTCTGATCACTGTTCATTTCATTATATTGAATATATATTTGACACACGAATGAGTTTAAATAACACACTTTCTTACTTAGTGTAACAAAGCTCTGCATTATAGTGTAATTAGTCAAAAACCATGGGGTATTTTTTCACTACTAGGTAATATTGAATATGTTATTTAAAAAATAATTTAACCCTCTTTACTTTTTTATCACTCCAATCTAAATAAATTATTTTTAATTGCTGACCTGCGAGGAAGAAGGCTTGCCTATTATAATGCAATGTCCTGTTACTATGTGTGTCTATGTAAAACCTTTGCCCATGCCCCAACTAACTGTTGCCCCCATTGCGCGGTACTTTCAGGTGAAGCGGGACTTTATGGCCCTCCTGCGGGAGCACCCAGATATTGACCGCCACGCACGGTACGGAGACATAAAAAAGCGTTTGGACTCTGATCCACGCTACAAGGCGGTGGAGTCTAGCACGGCGCGCGAGGACTGGTTCCGCGAGCATGTCAAGGTGCTCAAGGACGAGCGGAAGCGGGAGAAGGAGCGCGACCGTGAGAAGCGGGATCGTGAGAAACACGAGGGCAAGGACCGAGGAGACAAGTCGCGGGACAAGGACCGTGATCGTGAGAGGGGGGAGAAGAAAGACAAAGAGAGAGAGCGTGACAGAGATAAGGATAAGGAGAAAGAGAAGGAAAAAGAGAAGAAAGAAGTGGAACCTGAGGAGAATGGAGAAGGTTCAGAGGTTAGTACAACTTTGGGTAAGAGGGAGAATATTATAGTCCTCTACTTAAGGTGCATTTATTTAGAACAATGGGCTGTCAATAAACTACGCAGGTTTGGGGAAGGAATAGTGCTTGGCGTGACAAAGTGTGGGGATAAAAAAAATCTCACATTACATTACAATTAAGCGTTGTTTAGAAAGTGTTTTGTGTTAATAAACATGACTACTTGGACATATAAACAGAATTTGATCAATTCATCGACTTTTATCACGAAGTTTGGCGAACACTTTTCAATAAAAAGGCTGTATAGGCTCTTAAATTATAAATACTATTTAAGTGGTTCACAAAATGTGACATTGCATGACAAGGGAGAGAGGGGGTGAAAAATAATTATTAGCATAACATAGTTTATGGACAGTCCGTAACCACGGTGCTTGTGGGTTTGTCTATCTTAGTTTCGAATTTCTTATTCCAATAGTTAGGGCAACAAGTGGCCACAAATAAAGGGAATATCTTGTAATTGTATGTACATCTGTAAAATTTCATGATTATGCTAAAAGAAATGCAAAGGTGGAACTTTTTTTTATTAAAAAGGTACACTTTATTTATATTTTATAATTTTATAGCCATAATATTAGTTTTAGCATTTCTTCATTTTAAATGTATATCAAAGAGAGAGTATTTATGTTTAAAGGGCGGCATTGAAACTTTTTCTAAGCAGGTAATAGGAAACTCTTATGTTCTGCGGGATGGGTAACAACCTGAAAAAGCTAAAAATAGAAATGTCAAGTCCATCATTTGGACACTTTAATGTTGTAAGTTGGTGTCTAAAGGGCAGTTTTGTATCATCGTACTTTTGAATGTGGGGAATGCCAGGCCTCCACCTTGGTTCGGATTCCACGTTAAACTGTAGGTCCTTCATTTCATCTCACAATCACCCTACCATTACACATTAGCGTAAGTGCGTATAACCCAAATGGGTAGTAAGACGCGGTGCTAATAATTACAATGTATCATCGTGATTACAGGTGCTTTATTTTTCACTAAAATTTCACTAAACTCTGCTTCATGGTGATTTAAACCACTATGTGCTCCAGAGAAGACGGGTCAGTCCAACTCTTAGAACCTTGGAATTAGTTGTATTTTCACTTTTAAAGCCAGACCATAGTGGTTGAGTAGTTAATGGGTTGACAAGTTCTCAGGGTGGAAATCAAAATAGTTGACATTAAATGGTTTTTGGTTTATTGCCCTGACATTGCAAATTTGGCATTGGGATTGACTTTTTATTTTGGAGATCTTGTAAAGGTTATCTAACTTGCAAATCGTCTGCTTATTTAACCTCGTGTTTATAATGCACACATTTTATAAAGATCATATCCGCTATTACAATGTTTTCTAGCCATGGCCCTCAGACGCTGAAGTGTCGCTGTTCCAGGATGAGGTTGGGCCCAACTCTGAGGATGAGCGTGAGAAGGAGCAGAAGGACAAGGAGCGGCAAGCGCGGGTGGAGGCCAGCTTACGAGAACGAGAGAAAGAGGTGCAGCGCACGCTGGCAACGCACCTCCGTGACCGTGACAAGGAGCGGGAGCAACACAAGCATGACGAGGCGGTGCAGCATTTCAACGCTCTGCTCGCTGACTTGGTTAGACATTGATTCCAGCATGACATATTTGAACAGTCTCACAATGCATCTTTTTACCTGTTTGGGGCTATCCACATATTTACACTAATGGAGTAGGGAAGAAGGTAAAATTTAAGGGAAATGTACTGAAATTGGTGTGCTGGAAGCTCTCAAATCCCTAAACATTCTGACATCCTAAATAAACAGCAAAATTCGAAACGAGGTAATTTTTTTAACGTGTCCCTTATTAGTTTGCCATTTCATTTAGGTGCCTACAAACTATACAGGTACTCATCATGTATTTTGTGTTCTAGTTACCTTGCACAAAACAAGCATGGTCTTTTTAATTTCTTTTTATTCTTTTTAAAGAACCTCTAAAATCTTATATGTTCTCTATTTTAACACCTCTTGAAGGCTATCTAGGTTTGAAACACCTTATATATTCTTTAGATCCAAAACCCCTCGAAGATCTAGGTTTTAAACCCTTTAAATATTATTTAGGTATGAAGCCCCTTAAATGTAACCAAGGTGTTTTACCCTTTAAATATTCTCATTTTTTAAACCCCTTGAAACTTCTTTCTGTTTAAAGCCCCTTTAATGTTCTCTAGAATTGACACCCCTGTAATCTCTACTCTTTATTTGGTTGCTAACAACAGACAGGCTGATGCTCATAAATAGTTGTCCTTGGAGAGCTATTTTCCACCCTCTCACTTCTCCAACCTAAATGATGTAGAATATAATATATCTCTGTTCTTCTCTATACATTTCAAGCTCTCGCTTGCCGAATCTAACAAATAACTGTTGATAGACAGAACACATTAACTCCCAAGCTTCCCAACTTGTTTGTCTCACCATAGGCAGTGAAATAACCCTTCCCCCTCCAAGTTAGATAAACAGGAATCTTGGCAGCTCTAATTTCATACGTTTGTTTTGATTATCATTAGGTTCGCAACTCAGAATTGGCTTGGAGGGAAGCAAAGCGTCAACTTCGCAAGGACCACCGCTGGGAGTTGGCTGAACTACTTGATCGTGAAGAGAAAGAGAAATTCTTTAATGAGCATATCGAGCAACTCAGCAAGAAAAAAAAAGAAAAATTTAGGTTGGTAGTGTTTGTATACACTAAATGGCTCATTTTGAACTATTTTTTCCACCCACATGTAAAGGTTTCTAGCAATTAGGAAAATTCACAAGGCTTACTATTTCACAAACTCTGACTCTAATTAAAAAAAAAAAAGTTTAGGGCAGTATTTCACAAATATTTGCGGCTAAAATGTAAGGTAATAACAATTCATGTTTTCTTGTAGTCCTTTTGGTTATACTGATTCCTCAAATAATTACTCTGTAAATGTTTCTCGAAACAAAACTAAAGAAACTTATGGAAACATCTTGTTTGTAAATGGGTTCGGGACTTTGCGATTTACATATTATTCAATATATTATATAACATATTCAATTCAAATTTTTTCCAAAGCATTCTATTCACTTCTAAATCAGTTTAATTTTGTAAGAAAAAAAAAACAAATATAAATTATTAGATCTTAAAGCAATTTATTGAGATTTACTTAAACTGCTCTGAAAATTGTTTGTCCAAAAGTGTTTTTCTCATTATTAAAAAAAATCAAGCTTCATCAGAAATAAGTTATAGGAAAATGGGAAGGAACAAATAAAAGGAGTTTACAAAAAATGCTGGCTGCTACTACTGGATTAAGAGATAATGGATTTTGGTCTGAAATACTTTGTTGATAACATTAAATACCAATAAATAGCCAATTCAATCGTAAATATCATATTAATATTTGGGAAGGATTGTGTACGGTTTCATTACTTTTATTTATTTAATTGTCTAAATTATATTTTTAGGGAATTGCTAGATGAGACCGAAGGTGTGAGCCTCACAAGCTCATGGAAGGAAATTAAAAAAGCTATAAAAGAAGATCCAAGGTACACCAAATTCTCCTCTAGTGATCGTGTAAGTATTATAGTAATAAAAATATGAAACAACTTAGAATATCCAGGCTTCTATTTTATAAGATGTAAATGCCACATTAACATTTAATTATTAACAAACACAGTTTCACTTTGGATTAAGAAATAAAAATTAATGTGTACCAAATGAATTTCATGAAAAATATGATAAATGAATTAATTCTATAAATCATATAAAAAGTAGAGATGGGTCGAATCCACTATTTCTCGAATCAGAATCCTAGCAAATTGTTAGAAATTTTAATGATTTACAAATAGACCTACATTACACAATATAGACCTAAGCTGTAAATTAAGATTTATTTCATTCATGCTTTCAATTTTAATCAACCCCAACAACCCCTTTCAAAATACAGGTTAAAATCCAGCCAAATTAAACAATCTAGACTCATATTATTGTTTAAAAATTATGTCAATCAAAATTTGAGTGTCTTTTAGTTATTATTAAAAGTATTGATAGAAAGAGTTAAGGTTCTAAAAAAAATGTGAAATAAACAGATTAGGCCTAGTTATCCTTTGATCAACTTTAATCATCATTGAAGGATTATAATTTATTTTAATAAGAATGCAAAAATAAAAATACAAACAGATATTTTTAATAAAGACCAAAACAACATACTTAACAATTAAACATCCATTGGAAATAGTGAACTCAATAATGCCTAATTATGTTTTATTATTTTCTTATATAGCTCTTATCTACCATCGTGTAGAAAAAAAGAAATATATTTGATTCTGTGAGATATCAATTTCTGAGAATAAATTCTATTTAAAACACAAAAATAGTATTTCGACTCCAATATGTTCATTCACATTTTATTAGGCAGGACTATGTTTGAATATTTTTACAATCAAGGGAAGCCAAAACAAAACTAAGAAAGATTCAAGAGAAGATTAGGGAACATTAAAGGGAAACCAAAAGTGGGGAAGATTCATTGGAACCTAAAACTAAGGAACTACCAGAGATTTCAAAACTAATCATGGATTCAGAACTTAACTTTTTTTCAATACTTGAATTTATTTTTATTCCTTGATACTTATTAAAATATGTTAAAATCATTTGGGTTTATTAAAATTTCAAGAAATTTAATGAGAACAAACCTTTTTTTAATCCTAAAATTAATGGAATTGCCATGATATTCTATCCATAGATTTAAAAATGAAATTCTTATATAAAACTATAACAAACCTAACTTCGATAAAAGTGAGTCAATTTGACTTGAACTATTTTTTAAATGTGGTGACCAATGATGAATTATGTTTAAATTGATTTTAGTTTTAATTTAAACTGGTACAAGCAAACCCAATATACTGAACAAAATAAAAATGTCTCACGTGAAGTTTAATAGTATTATTAATCCGTAGTATTTTTGAAATACAGTAGAAACTCATTAATCCGGACCCTACTAAACCAGACTTCGATTAATATGACAGCTCTATTTCAAAAAATACATTAATAAACATTTATGAAAAACCTGGGCTGAGGGAGCTTTACGTCAAACTAGTGTACACATTTACCGCGGACACTTTCTTACATTTTTTCTATTTTAAATGTAAAATAAATTTTGTTTGTCTTTGTAGAGGGTGTTTTAATTGTACCATGCCTTATTTTATAAGTTATTTTTTTAATCCATACTTTCATTAATCCTGAGAACTTTAGTTCGTATTAAAGAGGTTATAATGTATTTAATATTAAATAAACCATATGATTAGCATCAGTGATTGGCCTAACCGGCAACAAATAATCAATATTGGCATCATTGACAAAAATAGTTGAATGACCCAGCCCCAATCTTCACACACATATGTGCACATACACACACATCTTTGATTACAATTCTCAATAGTTGCTTAAATTTCTTGTGAGACACCTAGGCTCTTCTCATGGCACACCAGTGTGAAGTCACAGTGAGAGAGAACCACTGCATCAATGGATTACAAAGTCTAGAAAACCACCCAGCCTAAATATTCACCAACTATTTTATATTTAAACCCTATTGCACCAGCTATCTACATATAAAAATTGCAGAATTTCAATAACATTTTTAATCCACCATAGAATTTTCATCCTTTATTAACCATGTAAGGACTGATAAAGCCAACCTTTTCAATATATCAACTTCTTTAGACCTTTTAGGCTGTTGAGTAATTACTACCTGACTTCTCTTTACACAAGTCAAAAGATTGTCAAAAATAGCTCTTAATGTTTAATTGTTCATGATAATATGTCAAAAATAGCTCTTAATGTTTAATTGTTCATGATAATAAGTCCCTTAGCTTATTAGATTACTCTATTATTCCACCCCTCTAAGTAATAAACCTGATAAAGCTGGTGAGATCAAGTCTTTGAATATATTTCTACTTGCTTTTTATTTAATTTAAATCTTATTCCAGACAATATTATTCAAATAATACATGTTGTCTTCCACACTTATCACCACTTATATTTGACAATTAAAATATCTTATATTAAATACTTTATTCTAAGTATTTTCCTTCTTGAAATTGATGGCAATTGAGGATAAGTTGTTAATGTTCGGGTTTTTTATTCCAGAAATGTGAAAGGGAATTTAAGGAGTACATCAAAGACAAGCTGGTGGGAACCAAAACAGATTTCAGAGAACTATTACAGGTATGCTTTGAATCTACAAAAATACTTTGTTTCCTTTTGATACTTTGTTTAGAAAAAAAAGGAATCTAAATGTTGCTCTAATTATTGTTGTAGTTAAGGATATTTACTACATGGATGGGTCTTTTAAATGATTAAATTCTTAAATCCTTAAGGATTTCTTTTTATTACAGGATTCCAAAACATTTCTTATTTGAAATTTAAAAAAATATATAGAAATTTCTTTTTATTAATTTTATTATATTGCCAGAATTATTATGATGCTTACAAGTGATTTTGCCAACATTGTTTAGGACAAACCTAACAACCAGACTCCAGACCATTAATAAATTATATGGTGTAAAAATCATATCAACATAGAATAGTTTTATTAAAACAGGTTAGGGTGACCTGGTGGTCTAGGGGTAAGGTGTCAGACTTCTATGCTGGCGGCCGGGGTTCGATCCTCGGTCCCGGCAAAGATTTATCTGATTTCCAAACCCTTCCTACACCTCTGACAAGACATCTTGTGAATGTGTGGAATGCCAGGTCGCCACCGTGGTTCGGATTCCACGTTAAACTGTAGGTCCTTCATTTCATCTCACAATCACCCTACCATTACACATTAGCGTAAGTGCGTATAACCCGAACGGGTAGTAAGACGCGGTGCTAATAATAATAATAATAATAATAATTAAAACAGGTTATTTAAAATTTATAGGTAATTAAGATTCGATTTCATGACTTTGTCTTATCTCTTAATTTTTTATTTTCTCCTTTTAAATGTTTATAGGACATAATGTGAAAGGAAATGAGGTGAACAAAGTTGACCATTGAGAATAGAAATAAATAAATGTTTACTTCTTACTAATTAATGTTTGCAAACATTTTGGCCCAAGCTTTCAATGTCAATTGTATTGTTCACAAAACCAATCACACAATTAATGCTGGCTCAGCTCTTAAAAAAAATAGTGTTCTTATCGAGTTATTTTGGAGTTCATGTTTATCACTGTTTATCATATTCCTGTCGTGACCTCTTAGTGACTTGTTGGTTGTGGTTGCTAGGAGACGAAGCTGATCGGCCACAAGACTCTGAAGCTGGTTCAAGAGAACGAGAACCATATGCATGAGATTGAGGAGATCTTGAAGAAGGACAAGCGTTACCTTGTTCTGGACTATATGCCTGAGGAGCGAACCAAGCTCATCATGACATATCTGGAGGACCTGGACAAGAGGGGCCCTCCTCCTCCTCCCACTGCCTCCGAGCCCACTCGCAGGCCTGCCAAGTGACTCTCCTTAACAATCAATGACTTAACTAGGATGGATACTGGATAGCCAGCACATTTACCTGAGTGGTACTGAAATAGAAATTGCTTAAATAAAACACTTGACAAAAATATATAGATCTCCAAGGAAAACCTCTTTTCACTTTTTGAATATATGACGTGGCCTTGGGAAAGAAGGGGGCGGGGGAGTATGATGTAGTCTTGCATAAGAAGAGGGTAAAGATGGCGTGGTATCATGTAAGGAAGGGGGAAATATGACATGGTCTCAGGAATGAAGGCAAGCCATGTGATGTTTCTATTACTAATTGCATAGTTAGTTTTTATACCTATCCAAAGACATTTTGAGTTTGAACTGAATCTCGAATCGAAGCAAACACTATTCACTAATTTCAAATGTTTATCAAATAGTATCATATCCTTGTTAAATATGCTAAAATTATGATTTCAACTAAAAAGAGTTTGCATTATAAATAAAAACACCTTGGATTAGTTTTAGACCCTAGTTGTTATAAGTTATCATGTTCAAATGCATGTTCTTCAGTATCTTCTTGCAAACCAGTTCATCCTGTCATAGTTAAGAGATATAGAGCATCATCTGTTGTGGTGATTATAAACTACTTCAAATATTTTAAGTATTCCAAGTTAACACATTTGCTATGTATTTTAGGATATACGAAGTTTTTTTTATAAAGGCTGCTATTGGGAGAAAAGTGTGGCTTATTTTACGAACAATACAGCATTAGCTATTAAGAATTTACTCTACCTAACAGGAATTGTTATTAAAATACACAAACAAATTTTAGGAGTATTGTGGGTTTTGTGATAGCCTTAAACCTTATAAATTTTTCTCAAGTAGGATAGTTTAATTCGCGCTATCAAATCGAATAAAGTGAAATTTGAATTGATATTGATATTATTGAAGCTTCATAGACCCATCTCCATTCATGTTCCACAAGACACCATTTTGTATCATTTATGCGACTTAAGTATATAATGATTAACAAGTGTTTCTCTAAAACTATCTCTCTGTTAAACTTTTATCATTCTTATTCCAACTTATGCGACTATGCTTCCCTTTTACATCCCTTTACTTGTATGTAGACAAATGGAAAATGGTTCCAAACAGTTGTATTGCTAGACATTGAAAAGAGGATAGAAGGTCAAGGCCTACATGCTTGTCTGAAAATGTAGGCCTCAAAGTTCACAATTAAAAACACAACACACATAATAATTGTGAACTAAAGTGTTTGTGTGTTTAGTAGTGCTTTATATAGACAATTTCTACCACGCGAATATATATGCTGGCTATACCCCCTAATTTTCACTTTTAAAAGGTATTTTGGAATTTAAATTGTATTTATTGATTTTAAATCAAGGCTAAAATAAACATTAAATGATCAATTGTAAACTTTTGTTGAGTAATTCCCAGGGTTGAAAAGGGAATGGCACATTTGCCATATATTAATGATCATAGTCCTATTTTGTTTTATTAGAGTAATATCTGAATCCCCTCACCCCAATCCATCCCTACATACCAAACCTTGGTTGGTGATTGCTAATTTTGACAACATTATTTCTATATCTTGTAATTTACACTATTCAAATGTGTAACATTGCTTATGTCAGAGGTATACAGAATCATATTTATAATTGAGGCTAGATGGTGTTGACATTTTATTTCTCATATTTAAATTAAATATGTGGATGGTTCTTTGGGATGGAGAGTCTATCTGTTAAAATAAAGTACTATACTGATCTAAGGACATGATTGGTGGGAAATGTGTGGCTTTTTTTTAACCCATACTGAAAACACTTTTAACATCCATTGATAAAATAATTCACATTAACATTTTTGTGGGTTTTTAATTCTTTAGAAAGCACTCTACTTTACTTGGATCAAGTTAAAAAGCAAGTAAAAGGTGCACACACAATTAACATTTCATTTCTAATCCCATTCAAAGATGACATCCTCAAATTTTGAAAGATATTCAATATGGATGACTCACATTTAAACACCAACTGAATATCAATCTACAGATATATATATTTATTTATTTATTTCACACCCTCTTCTTTAATTTGCTCAGTTCATGAATCTGTCAAATTTCGGATTATCCTGTAAACTTGCCTTTCCTGCTGACCATTTCATGAACTGCTCAAAAATAATCCAGGTCATGAATTGTGCAGCGCTTGTGCTACCCAGTTCATGAACTGGCTATTTCATCAACTGGGAAGCTCCAATCTTTAACCAATTCATGAAGTGGACGAGCTTTTGCCTGATCCATGAAATGGACAGGTTTGGTCTAATTTAACTTTAATTACTTTGGAATGTAAGGCTGATTTAAGTTAGGTCGGGTTAGTTTAATTTAATATCCTAAAACTAATTTCAATTAAATGTGCAGTAGATAGTACAATAAGCCCCAGTTTTAGAACTGGGCAATAGTTAATGCAATTCTTGCCCAGTTCATGAAACGGCCTGGAGGAGAGGGCCAGTTCACGGAATGAGCAGAAATTTGCCCAATTCATAAACTGGGAAGTTTCACTATTGGTGTGTAAAATATATATAAAATGATACTTTATGTATAGTTCTGTACCTGGCTGTAGTACTAGAGGTAAATTTGAGTAGGGAGAATTCTTTTCAGGAATGCTAAGTAGGTGTCTTAGTAACTATTTTTGACTTGGGTGGACATCTACTACCTGTTACATTTTCTTTCTATGACTTCATTTAAGATGACAGCCTCTCTACCATAAAACTGCTCATATCTCTGTTGATTGTTTCTGGAGTTTTAATTTCACATTATATTTATTGTAAAAAGAGAATTTGATCCTCTTCTAGTAACAGTGATCGCTGAAATTTTCTCTCCTTTCCTTTCTCTGAAATACAATCTTCAGACTTTGGCAAAGTTTTCGTAAGATTAAACCACAGGAAAATATATAAAACACTAAAAAAAAGGGCATTTAAATTGTAAACAACCTGTAGCTTCTGTACTTCAATAAGTTTCTGATGCATATTTAATGTCTTATGTCAAATTCTCAAAACTTTGGGCTCCTTCAGTCACATTATTGGGAACAAATAAAATATTTCGATGTAATTCATGTGTTTTAAACTACTCTTTTTTATGTATAGCCTGGTGTGGTAAACACCTTAATATGTATGTTTTTGATGCCAAAACCTATTATTCCGCTGATGTTTGAAATATTTTATTCACCATATTGATTTCTTTTCTCTTTTAGCTTGAATGTGTAGATATTCGTCGAGTGTTGTAATATCTTTGTGACGAAAGTAATGGATAGTGTGTTTGATCAACTGTGCTACACAAAGAGTTTGAACATTTCATTAAATAAAGTGACAAGATTGTTTTTATATATTTCCATTTACTGCTTTGAAAGAGTAAAGAAAATAAAGATGATATTAAATTGTGAACTCTATTGGAGTGTCTTTTATTTAACTACTTTTATATAGCGGAGATCTGAGTGGTGTTATCAAGTGTGAATATCTAGTAGGCAAATAAATAAAGTATCCAAAATGTTTTAATAACTAAATTAGAGCTTTCTTTGGCCCTACTGTCTTAAAGTTTGATAAATACGTTCTCCGAAAACAGACTAGAATCTGATTGAGTGTTGCAGTAGTTCACACACTAAGTCGAAATGTTTGTGGCATTTGAAATTCCATTGGGTCCGCCAAGCAGATATGGTGTAGAGCTTAGGAAGCTGTAGATTATCTCAAGACCTGCAGAACCGACAACAAAGCTAGTGCTGGTATCCTGTGAGGGGCTCACTGCTCATCACTTTGCTGTTCAGCTACTGTTTCTCAGCGAGCGTGTAAAGCCACAGTAAGGCAGTGCACAAACCTGCAGGAGTACGCGACATACCACTTTTGAGTTTTATTTATTATAACATAATTTTGGATATTGGTAAGTGGGACGAACAAATTAATGTAGATTTTGATTAAATGTCATGGACTTTTAAGACCTTAATTTACTTTGTCACAGCTTTGTTTATTTTACCACTAAAGCTTTATTAAAATGGAATAACCATTTATACTAAACAACTTTACTTTTACCTGCTTTGGTGGCTGCATGATCTAAGGCATCACACTCGTATTAGATTAGACTGCTGATGGATGACAAGGATATCAGGGCTCAAATCCCTTCCAGGTGTATTGAGAGGTTTAAAAAAAAACAAAAAAAAAACACATTACTCCCTAAGCAAATGTGGGTACACTTTCTCAAATTAAACTCCTCATCCTTAACTCATTAGCATAACTAGTAATCTAAACAGGACGCGATGCTAAAAAAACTTCATTTTAATGACTAGTTAGAATTGACAATGTTGATTAGATCATGGCCTCTGAAGAGGTACATGACTAGCATAAGTTTGGGAAATTATGGTCTTAGGGTGTCACAGTAGCTATCGATTGGGTTTGATGGTGTTGGAAAGAATCCTAATCAGGTGTAATGAAAGTGGATTTTATTAAATTTCCATCCTCCATGCAAATGCAGGAACACTTCCATTAATCTCTTCACAACTATACATATGTGGGTGGTAAGACGTGCACTAAAAGGTGAAAAAAAAAATCCCATGTAACCTTGGATTTTTTGTATTCTAAAGGTGATCAAAGGTTTCAAAAATTTTCCTGATTTGAAATGTGATAAATTATTTTTAAACAACTTTTCAAATTTCATATTTGAAATAAAAAATTATAATATTAAACCCATTTTTATTATCTCACATATTACCAATACCAACTGTCAAACAATTTAAAACCTTATTTTTACCATATTTTGAAAATAAGATATTTTTAACAAAAGATTCTTTTTTCGTGAGTTGACTCTCTGTTTGTATCCAAGGGGGGAGCAGGTGTATGGGGGATTAAAAACTTCTGAATTATCAATTTAAAATAACAAAATATCTATCTTGGTAGATATCTAAAGTTTTGTTTTACTTTGGCCACTGACTTAAAAGGTCTATCTTGGCCTGCACCTGCATAGTAGGGTTAACCTGTAGACCAGAAGTGGCCAAACAGTAAATTGCGATCTACCTGTTGACTGCAGCTGCTGGTTTGGTCATTTGATTTAAAAAGATTGAGAGAAATAAAATGAAAGAGAGGGTTTGCAGATTTTTCTCAAGTCTACATTAGAAAATCGAAATATTGAAGTTGGTTGACTGATGACTATTTACAATCGTTGCGGTTTATGACAGATTAATTTATGATCTCTCATTCAACAAACTATCCAAAGATTATTGGGTGTCATGCATCATCGTCAAATTTAATGAGAAAATACTTTTTTTCAGGGAAATTATATACATTATGTGGTTTGATTAAAAACTTAGTTTTAGTGTGTAAAAGGACAACTAAAAGTCTTTGTATGCAATGTAATTTTCCTATTAAACCACACAAAATGGGCTATTAATTTTTTACCAATGAAACAAACAATTTAAGTTAAGGGTTCCTTATTAGATCGCAAAGGATTTTCCTTCTCTGGAGTAGATCCCTAGATCAAAAAGTTTGGCCACTTCTGTAGACCCTCAGGTACTTCTGTTTTAAGGAGCATGCTAAGTACCACAATGAGAAACAGGATTAGGAATTAAGTTGTTTGGGTAAGATTTGGGTACAGGAAGTAAATGAAGTTGTAGAGGAAGCAAAACTGAGATGGTTTGGTCATATCATGAGAATGGAGTATTAAAAAAGTCCCAAGGAGAATGATAGAGATTAAGAATGTAAGAAAAAGACAAGGGGACCAATAAAGAGATGGGAGAAGCAGATAGCAGCAAGTGGGAAGAGAGGAATGGAACTAAATAAAGATGAAAGGACAGAGGAAGATGGAGGAAATTTACTAAACCGGCTGTTATTTCATCACTGTGAAAGAGTAAAACCACGGTTCACTAATGATACATTTTTCGGCCATGCCAGGAATCAAAACCAGAACTCTTAGCTCAGTAGACACATGCTACCGACCAAGCTAAGGTGTCGGATTTAGGAAGAAGTAAATTAATAACCAATTTGTTGTTCATGTGATCTAAGAATGTGCTTTCCAAACTGCTAACTATCCACAGAGGTATGCTATAGTAAAAGTCTTATTAAAATATTACCTGTATGTATATAAGTTTTCTTGATTACTATTGACATTTCATTTCTAGCACCATGATCGTCAAAGTTGAAAAGGAAAAACTTCTCACATTCCCTACACCCCCACATTAAATTAAACCAATCTTTATTGAGGAGCTCATTTTTACTAGTGACGGTCAGGTCTGGAGCTAAATCCTGGCTAAGTGTACTTAGTGTTTTTTTACTAAATGGTTTCCCACTCTCCCTATATCCAAATGTGGGTACACTTCCTCTAAACTATACTTTCTGTAACACTATCTCATTAGTCAGAGTAATATGCAGATAGCCTTGTGGTAGTGCACACACAATAGAAATAACATATCACACAAAATAATTTAAAAAATAGTGATGTGTAGCGAGTAATGAGTGGTAAAAACATAGGGCTAAAAAAAGGTGCTTTCTTCTTATATAAGTCTCCTAAACTCTATTTGGCTTCATTGAAATGGAAGGAGGAAGGGAGAAGAATTGCATTTGGTGAAATAAAATAAACAGAGTCAAAACAACTTTGTGGAGCTTAAAAGAAACACTCCTTTATTCCAGCAACAAATCTGGGCTAAATTAGTTTTTTTTTTGTCAACTAACCCAGATAAGTAACAAAATTTATAATTTACACTGTACATTTTTTTTCTCTCTTCACAGTCACCTCTTTGACTTTACTATTTTAAATTACAATTCACAATCAAATGCATCTTCATCGAATACAAGATCTATTTTGTGTGTGAACTGATTACATTTTCTAATACATTCTTATTCACATGAAGTGAGTTTAGTTTGCTTTTGTGTGTGTGTTTGTAGAGCTATGAGATATTTTGTCAATTAAAAATTTATTAAGTAACCAAGAATTTGCCCTAGTGTGTGAATTATTTTAAGAGCCATGAAAATGGTCATGTGAACCTAACTCATAATATTTATTATAGCATGAAAATTAAATATGCAAAGGTATTTGAACCCAGGGCTTCTACCCTTAGCAATTAAGCCAATTGCGTTCATTTTATTTCTTGAATAACATTTTTAATATGTTTGAAATTACTATAATGTGCACTTTGTGTTATAAGTTACACCTTTTCATACTTTACAGTAGCACCGTATCTCAGAATTATTCTATTAGAAAATTAGCAGCAAATGGTGCAGGAACATGGCTACCCACCCACATTTTGATTAATGTAATAATATCATTTGTACTCACCCAAATTATGAGATAAAACTACTACTTATAGTTTAAAGGTGAAATATATATTAGTTTTATACTTATGGAAACTTTGTGTAGAGGTATATTGTAAACTATGTAAAAAAAACTTTAGTTATAATACAAATATAAAAACACCCACTACTCAAAATGTTGTCATGGTATGATCTCCACATCCCCTTTCTGCACTGACTAATTAATGTAACTTGTTCACATACCACTTTTATTTTTAAATAATATATATTTTACCTGTCTGTGGTGACAATCTAAACATTCACAATTCTTAAATTGCAATAGTGAAATGTGATTAACTAAAAGTGACAGCAATGGCTTACTTTGATAGACAAACTTACTTTCAATACAGTTTCTGATATATTTTATATTAATGGGGTTGTACTGTACTTACTTAACGTAGAGTTGCCACCTTTTCAGTTAAAAAAAACTGTTCACATTAAAATATAATTAGTATGTGCAAGAAGGAACAGTCATTTTTTTAAACTTTTCAGAAGAAAGAAAAAACAATATTATTGCTTTATTGTTTCTTTGATTTACTTCTTCTTTTTGCTAAGTGGTTTGGCGGCTTAGCAATTTATATTGTAGGGAGATAATTTTAATTCTCTTACCTGCATTAATGGTTGCATGGTCTAAGTCAGTGATTTTCAACCTTTCTCAACTCATGGCACTCTGAACAAGGTGCTAAAATGGTCAAGGCACGACATCAGTTTCTTATGTAGAGATTTTATCATTAAACAAATAAATATTAAAATGTTTTTAAAAGTTTAATGGTAAAAATTATAATAATTGTATTATTTAAAAATAATTTCAATCATAGACTGAAAAATATTTTCTTCCTTCTTTTTTTATCTTCTAAACTCTCATGGCACACTTGCTAACCCTTCGCGGCACACCAATATGCCGTGACACACTGGTTGAAAAACGCTAGCCTAGGGTGTCACTCACAATAGACAGGGTTGCTGGTGACCGGGGGGGGGGGGGAATTTGAGTATGAATCTCAATTGGGTGTACTTAAGGTGGTTTTTTTTATAAATGGTGTCCGTCTATTTCCGCAGAAATATGGATGCAAACCCCTTGAAACATATTATTTAAGTGCACAGGAATCCTAATGAGAGTGGCAACACTGTTTTCCCCCTTGATAGATGAGCAGTTAGCTACACACTTATTATTTAAGGCCAAGATTTTTAAATGTCTTCAGAGCCCCCACTTTAATCCTTCATCAAATTTTCACTAAGAATTACACTAGTAAGGTTCCTCTCCCGCAGTTTTTGAACACATTAAATTTATGGTTACTTTCAACACTTCTTAGTACACAACTATACTTTAATTTCCCTTTAGATTCATGTTTTCTTGCATTCCAGCTTAACTCTTGGATTCTTCTATTGCACCTTAAGGGTGAAAGGAAGAGAAGATAAGTTAATTTTATTTATTTAAATTTATTTCTATAGTTTTTATAACAAAACATATTTTTGGTCAAAATAAATCAAATATTGCTAAAGTAAATTAGCCTCGTTTAATTTAATACGTCTATTAATCTGAGCAGCTATTTTATACATACCACAGGTAAAGTGGTATTTGAACATAAATCTTTTAAATTAAGATAAAAAATCCTGTTAAAATTTTGCGATATCCATGAAAAATATAAAATATAATTATTATTAGCACCGTGTATTACTACCCGTTCAAGTTATACACAGATATAAAATACATTTTGAGATGGTTATAAGTGACAACTAAACAAAACAAATCTACTTAAGCAATAGTTGATCTATCTTAGTTAAACAAATTTTTGTTTTTGTTTTCCACCATAATGGGGCTTTTGTTTTTGACCAGAATGTATGTAAAATATAAATTAGTACATGCAATAAAGAATGTTAGTTTTTGTACAGGTGGCAACCCTACTCACAAATTACAATATTTTAATAAAAAAGACAAAATCTTTATACCTTAGAAAATTACATTGCGTTTCATTTGAAATTAGTAATCATTAATTAAAAAAACATGTAATTAATAACACACATTACAGACTTTTCTCTCAATTCATTCTGGTGAATTAATACCTCTATCAGATATGAAATTAAAAAAAAAAAACATCTAATGCAAGCAAAAGTGGGTACAATTCCAGTGTCAATCAATTTTAAACAAATTACAAATTTGTTCAAACCTTTTATTTTTAAATAGGCTAAACAAGGGCGGCCATGTTATCTAACAGATAGAACAAAATAATTTGCTTGTATTTACATTCAGTATATAGAGTTTGAGTGTATACTGGTATTATGTACAATTTTTTTTAAAATTTATAATAATTCATACCAATCGATGGGTTATCTATTACAGTTTAATTCTCATAAATTAGTTGAAAAAACTACACCTACACACAGGAATCAAACCCTGAACCAATGCCTAGAGTGGCCCATCCACGTACGAGTTTGGCTCGGTTTCCAATTACCAAACTCGTATGTGGCTGGGGTGTCACGAGCTGGGCTCCCCAAAGCCGTTGGTGGGGATCGACTTGTCACTAGCTCGCTATTGGCTCATAGGTGTGTGGAGGGCAAGAGCCAGGCTCTTGTATCCACACTGCATACTGTGATTTTGTCAATCAGAGGAACCTTGTCGGTCTCCATATCCAAATTGTTCATGAGCCCTGAATTTTTGAATTTTAGAGCAGTACCGTCAAATATTGCCAACTTTGTGGCAAATTCACAGCAAAGATTATTCTAATAGAGGAAATCAGGATGAGGCTTGGGATTCAGTCATGCAGTTCACGTGGGAGAAATTCCCTGTTGCTGATTTGGAGTTTGTTAAAAAAAATAAAGACAATATCCGGGCATCATTCAGGAAAGAATTGTGTCGCCTTCGGGTTAGTAAAAGAAGTGGTGCGTCAGGGGGCGATGTGTATATGCCAATAATGTGGTAAAATTGGGAGTCCACTCGTGCATGTGGTAGAATGTGTATGTGAAATATGACCGAGGCCAGCTCGCGAGTAAAGCTTGCTGAGCCAGACTCGCACGTGGATGGGTGTTGTTAAAACAACCCATTGTTGATCTAAGTTTGAATTTCTGTGTTTGATCTCTTGTCAATGTGTAATTTCTCAAATAATTGAATTAAATAATGTTTAACTTAACTAGACTAACCCAGAGAAATCAGGAGCCCTGGATAAATATTTATAAATCAGTCCAAATATGATTGGTAAATTATTTCTTTACTCAAGTAATAAAATTAAAATTTCATACAAACTTAAAAATCTAAATTTGATCAAAATGAAGTTTTTAAATTTGTTTTCCTTTGACAAACATTGTAAATTAACTAGGTACTAAATAGGTAAAGAAGAAAATTTTTGGGAATAATTATTGTTACAAAAACAGATTTTATTTCCTAATTTGTGCTTTAAATACTGCACCCTAATAAACCAATTCATTGGGCAGTCAGTATTTCAATGTTCACACAAAATGTTGTAAATATTTTTCAGCAAATTGAAATATTGACAAAATTCGATTTCATGTACAGGAATATAGTAATTTCTTTTAACCCTCAATAGATTGCATTTTATGTATTATTTTTATCTTTTATTAAATTTAAGATTGTTGCATTTATAAGACAAGTGTGTGATTTTATTTCTAAAGTGTATTAGTTCGAGGTGTCTTTTAGTTGTATATTTGCCATTTGGGGGGAATAAATAAATATGCTTAAGTTTATTTTGTGTGTGGTGTAAGTAAATTTCAATGTTCTATATTTAGATTTCTGTGCAAACTGTGTCAAATAAATTTTATAAACTTAACAAAATAAAATTTCATTTCTTATATTTTTAATAGTTACTGTGGATTCACATGTTCGCTGTAAAATTCGAGCAGTGCTGAGATTTGGTCACTTGACAGCTCTATTCCAATCACAAGAAGTCCGCTAGGCCAGCGTAGCCCGCACCACTCGAGTAGAGATAATTTAAACTTTTCCAGCACTTCTACAGAAAAGCCGCCAAAAAGATCCAATCAGTGCATGCGCAAACTTTCAAACATACGTTATTTATAAACAAAACATTCTCAAGATAGCATATTTCAAAAGTGACGATAAAAATCGACAGTTTATTGGAAGCCATGAGTTTTATAGATGACAAAATTAAATCCAGACAGTAAGTAAAACATCTAATTTTATTTTAAATACAGTAACTTGCACCGATTGTAATATTTTCGTTCGTTTTTATGTTTGATGTTTCAATGCATCATGGGTAAACAGAGATTCCCAACTTTCCGCAAGTGTGTGAAAAATATTAAAGGTGAATTCACACGTAAGCTGAAATTTAAAAGCAGGTGCAACTGTTCACAATGTGAATATCTGCACCTGCTTTTAAATTTTGAAGCTAAAGATGACAAAGATTTTAAAAATCTAAGCTCAGTTCTATGGAACCTAAACTGTTTTTAGTAAGTAGTTTAAAAAGCCCAAAAATGTTAAAAGATGTTGAAAAGCATATAAAGTAATTTTCAATATCTTCAAAATTAATTTATGTTTTTACTTATGTTTAGTCCCATTTTTTCCTGTAATCAAAATACTGTGCATAAAATATTTTTTTTTCAATTACTTCCCAGCTATAATTATGGGGGAAGGGGGGGGGGAGTTTGTATTTTTTTAGATTATTTTTTCCAAGAGTGGTGACAAGAAGCAAATATATTGTAACATTAGTTGGCAAAAAAAAAGCTGTGTGTGGTTGAAATAAGTAATCTTGTATTAATTTAATAACCACCGTAACATGGGACCAGTGATCAATATTGCTGCAACTATTTTGAACCAAAATACATTGAAATCTGGATTAAATTATATGAATTTGGTTGTGAAAACAAAGGAAACCATATTTTGTGCAGCTGATTGATAAAAATTCTTAATAGTGAGGTAAGCAGTGTATTAGATTCTAGGGCGAATATTTTTACACTCTTTTTAAATATGACCACCCTTGTTATCTTTCATCGATATTCTTTTATTGTCCTTATTTTTAAATGATGTTCTCTCTAACACAACATTTAAAAAATTTATTCTGTCATGACAGAATGAAATTTTAAGTTGATGTAACCGTTTGTCCATTTTCTCACTTTTTCACCATTCTCGTTAAGTTTATCTCGTGCCTTTAATTTTTATTTTATACTTCTTCTTAAATTATTAATTACAATCTTTTTTAAATCAAAAGTTTATTGATGTTTGTTAATATTCACTCATTTTCAACAAAGCTAAATAAATCTTTAATGAAAACCCCTTTCCACTGGGAGGTATTTTAAATATATTTACTCTGGTATACTCGTATGCGGGTGCAGGAAAGAGGAATAGAAACAAATAAAATGAACAAACACAATATGCCTTTGACAATGTGAAAATGTATATCATGTTTGTTTCTATTTATTTGGCCTATAATTCTTTACCAATCTACTTTTTCTCCCATTTGTTTTTTAGTTTTATCGTTTATGAAGTTGCATTGTGTATTTCCCTCTGCTTCCTGAAGATCGAATTAAACTTAGGATGAGGAATTGTTCAGTAACAACAGATTTTCTTCAAAAGGCAGTTGTGTAAAATATAAAGTTTTTATTTCTTTGTAAAAGTCATATTGTATTTATTTATTTTATGTGTTCTTATTCTTATTTTCTGTAACTTTTGTGTTTAATACAATATAAAATGAAATTGCATTAGAAATGTAGGAAAAATAGTGAATTACTTTTGGTGCTTCAGGAAATAATTTCCTTTTGGTAGTTACACATAAGTCTATATTGATCTAGATAATTTTAATTCCTTACGCTTACACCCGCAAATTAGTATCTGAATTATTTTTTTTTACGTTGACAAGTCTTGGCTGTGAAAAAATTAAAATCTCTTGAATCAACTCTGTCAAAACTGTATTGTGTTAACTCACTGCCTGATAGGTTTATCACCAAAACTTGTTATATGATGCAATTAAGAGTGTGAATTATTATAGACTTATTATCCACTTTCTTATAATTAAGTTTGTGTTGTATAATTTTAAATATTAAAGATCTACTTTTTTTTTTCAGCTCACACACTTAATAGATTGTTTGATACCCCACTTAACTTAGGTAGTTGCACACCTCTTAGAATGTATTCTTCATTAGAATACAGTGGATTGGAAATGAGTGAAAATATATACATTTAAAAAATAGAAAATAACAAATAAACCTTTCAGAATTAAAAAAAAATCCACTATTTTCAAATAAAGATTACATAAAACCACACTTTTATAAAATACCTGGTTAGAGTGTAATTTCATGACTACTAAACCATAAAATGACCCAAACAGCTGCAAATTTTTTGTGTAAGCTTAAATAACCCCAATTATTATATTTTGAATGATGAATGTATAGCTTAAAAATAATGAGCACTCCCACCTTTCGGTATACTTTCTTAAAGTCATTTACACACAGTGTTTATTTTTATATACATTAATTTTTTTTAAAGTACAAAGCTATAGCCCTCATCAATCACTGCCCCAATCACATATGACACCCTTAACCTCTCATCCTTCTACACACTTGCTCCTAGACGTTGCAAGGACTGGAGACATTAAGTTGAGTAATTGTGAAATAGAAGTAAGTTTGATTAAGGAGAATAATTAAGTACTTAAAAGTAGATGCAAATTGATTCTATTTTACTTATATATTATAGGCATGGCTGCAATATTTTGATTTCAGATGCAAAACTTGATTTGTTTGCACTCTATGGTGAAGTTTAATTAGACTAAAGTTTACTTGGTAGACTGAAGTTTCACTTAAGAGGTGACCCATAGCTTAGGCCTTCTTTTTTTAATAAAAAGAAAAAACTAAATTTTATCTAAACATAATGAAAACAAAAGGGTAAAACTGCAATGTTTCAAAATACAATTTTAAGAAGTAGCTTGGATGCTGTAAGCAACATTATATTCAACCCTGGTATAATATACATTTATTTTTATAATGGCCAACATGCTTTAATAGTAATAAAATTATAGAAATGCTTGCATAATTTAAGATCGTTTTTATATTGAAATGTATTTTATCTACTAGCAGCGCATATATTAGAGTTTACAGATTTTTTTCTCGATATTTATGAATGAATTTTAATATTCATAATATTCTATTAACACAAGTACGCACTTTAGTTTTAAGTAGTATTAAAACTTATTAAGGAAAGATTTGTAAAAAAGAAGTAGCTGGCAATAGTTATTAAATGTATGGATTTTTTGAGTGAAAAAAAAAATTAGCTTTGAAAAATTTGGTTGCCCCCCTTTTTTTATTTATGCTCGATTTAAATCCAATTGAGACCTCTTTTTATGTTTTTTCTGACACTTGTATTCCTAACTACTGTTTTCTTTAGGTTTTTTCCAAAAAAATAGTGTACTTTCAAATTACATATTCTTTTTTTCCACGCTAGTAGGGTAGGGTGGGCCACCATAAGATATGGGCCTCCATGAGACAATTCAAATTTCCTCCTTAATTCAAATATTAGCTAGAGCAAAATATAGTGGCAGACTCAAGAACTAACTGGCTAATCACAGTTCTCTTTTGAAAATGGCTGCATGCTGTTGGTTCCAAATTATTGTTTTCAGTTTATATTTTGTGTTGAAAAGTTATTTTTTGAGTAATTTTACAGTTTTATTTGCATTCAAAAACAAAACAAAAGGGTAAGTATTTAAAATGAAGATACACCCCAAATCTTTCAGTTAGTCTTGCTGAAAGTATTAAAAAACATTATTTTTATATTCACTTGGGTTAGCCATAATTGTTTTATTTCAGCCTTTCTGGGCCTTAATGAGACAAAATATTTGGGCTACGATGAGACATGTCTCATTGTGGCCCATGTACATACTTTGATTATAAGATTCTTATGTACTAAATTTAATTATTATTTCCCAATAAAATATAAGTATAGTCTTGAATAAACATCATACTGTAGTTTGTGTTCTTTCTTACTAGGCCTACCATCAATTATCATGTCTAGAGGAAGGAAAAGGAATAGCCAAAAAAGAACGTTCTCTGAAGAAAATATGCAAAATGCTTTATGGAAAGTTTTGTTTGGGGAAGAAGGTAGAGAACTGTCTCTTCAGGAAGCTGCTTCTTTGAATGGGGTATCATTTCAAACATTGCAAAGAGGGGAACTTTGGTAACAACTTGTTGTATAGTAAATGCAACTGGGAACTCCTTACCACCAATAACGTTATTTCCTCGTAAGAATTTCAAAACGCATATGTTGAATGGTGCCCCACATGGAACTTTGGGTCTTGTGAGTAGTTCTGGATGGATGATAGGGAAAATATTTCCTTCTGTTATGAAACACTTTATAGCACACACTAGCTCCACTAAAGAAAATCCATCTATGCTTATTTATGATAATCTTGAAAGCCATCTTACAATAGAAACTCTTAACCTTGCGAAAGAAAATGGAGTTACTATAGTTACTCTGCCACCTCATTGCAGTAACAAGTTGCAGCCACTTGATGTGTCTGTGTTCTATTCATTTAAGGCACACTACAATTCTGCTGTAGATATTTGGCTGCTTCACAATCCTAGTGTTCCATTGACAATATATCAAGTTGCCAGTTGGTCGGAATAGCTCATGAATTAGCAATGAACCCTTTTAACATCAGGTCAGGCTTCAAGAAAACAGGAATTTACCCATTTGATAGAAATTTATTTACAGATGATGATTATTTCATGACTAGTTTTGTAACAGACCGTGATTTACCAGGTACTTCAAATGGGCCTGTGAAAGTGGTTTCCGATGAAATTCAATCTATGTCCTTACAATTACCCTCACAGAGAGCCCCATCAACATACTCTAAATTAATTTCAGCTGATAATTCTTCAGAAAAAATCCATCAAAGTTCACCTAGTTCAGATTCTTCAAGATTAAACTTAGATTCATCACAGAAGAAACCATTAATCGGCCCTGACTGTTTCAAAGAGTTTCCAAAGGTAGGAGCAAGAAAGAAACAAAGAACTCAGCAATGCAAAGTAAGCAGCTGCATACCAACTGACACTTCAGAGAAAAACAGAATTGAAAATAAAACAAAGGAAAAGCTCTATGGAAAACGTAAATTGTCATTGGTAAGAAAATAACTCTTCAATAAAAAAAAATAGAAAATAATAAATAGTGAGCCATTATCATCAGAAGATGAAGATGATTATGGCCTATATCTTCCATGTGATAGTTCCGATGATGAGACAGAGTGGTCACCGGAAATCAACCCAAGTGGTTTTGAGGAGCTGGATCGTGAGCCAGAGTGTGGTGATTTTGTTTTAGTGCAGTTCAGTGCAAAGGGAGGTATTTATTATATTGATACTATTATTATTATTATTAGCGCCGCGTCTTACTACCCATTCGGGTTATACGCACTTACGCTAATGTGTAATGGTAAGGTGATTGTGAGAATAAATGAAGGACCTACAGTTTAACGTGGAATCCGAACCACGGTGGAGGCCTGGTATTCCCCACATTCACAAGATGTCTTGTCAGAGGTGAAGGAAGGGTTTGGTAATCAGATAAATCTGTGCCGGGACCGAGGATTGAACCCCGACCGCCAGCACAGAAGTCTGACACCTTACCCCTAACCACCAGGTCACCTATATTGATACTGTTGTAGCCCCTAGTGTATCAGGGAGTGATGTAGAAATTAATTTCTTGAGAAAGTATGTTAAAAATGAAGGAAAATTTGTATTTCCTTATGTACCTGATTAGGCTTCAGTTCCTCTCGAGGACATAAAAATGATATTGCCAAAACCATCATTTTCTGGCAATACAAAAAGGTTCCAATCATTCTACAAGTTTGAAATTTATTTTAGGTTACTGAACATTTGTTAACAACACAAAGAATATTGAAGGACAGTAGCAACTATAAGTCCATATATGTTTTCTAATGTGTTTGTTTAAAATAGGAACTTAATGAATAATTGATAAACAATATCTGAATTAAAAATTATCATTAGCTTAAAGGTTTTTTCTCATAAAAGTAAAATTTTATATTTGTCTCATTGTGGCCCAAGTGGTATTTCATCATGGCCCATCATTGAGACACATGTAAGGATTTATGTTTTTATTTATTATTATCACTAAAAATATTTCTATCTTGGATCAAACCATTGAAATAGGTATAAGAAAGTCTTAGGTTTTTGATAATACTTATCTTTGTCAGATTAAATAAATTTACAAAATTAAAAAAAAAAGTTTATTTTGTTTTATGGTGGACCACCCTCCGCTATTAGTTTTAATATTTAACTTTAATTTGATTGTAAATTTATGATTGTGAATGATAAACAAAATTAATCTTTTTTCTTGAATAGAACAATATAACATTTTATTGAAATAAAATAATAAAATAGAAGAGCCTAGTCCATTTATAGATGTAAATCATTTAATCTATTTTTTTAGGTTTAGTATGTTGGTACTTTGAGAAACAACACTTTTATTTTGGACGGTTCCGCTGAACTGGGATAGAGTCTTTGCTTCTCTATTCAGATCATTTTTCACTCTTTATTATATACTCAAACATAATAAACTAGTAGACTTAAAAACTAGAGCAAATAATTTATTTATCACAGTATTTTGCAACCAACCAAATATGATTTGATGTTGCTATTTTTAGGGTACATTAAATTAAGGAAGAAGTTTTTTTGGCAGGAGTAGAAGGGGGCACCTCATAAAGTGAAACTTACCCTTTCATCTACATTATTTTTAAACTACAGAGCAAATTTAACTCATTAAAAAACCTCATTCAAAGAGGAAAATGAAAACTATAATACATAAAAATCACAATTTTCTCCATCAAATATGCCCTGTTTTATCAATTAATTATTCTAAAACAGCGTGATAGATTAAAATGGAAGGCTCTAATCGTGGAAGTGTAGTAGTATATATTTTTAAACTTAATATTTATGTGTTTTTTTTTTACATTTAAAAGTGTTTTTTATTTCTTATGTAAACAAAGCCATTTTATAAAGAACCTTCTCCCCTTTGGTTGAAATGCGTTTGTAAATTTTGGCTCCTAAAGCGATATTTTTAAGTGAAGACAGGAATCGATGTTGGGATCTTTTTTTTTTTTTTTTTTTTGCTGCAATAATAATCGGGAGATGAAGTAAATAATTTGTTAAGTGATCATTTCTTACAAATTACAAATTTTCAAATTGGTGTTCTCACATTCATATAAAAATAATCAAACTTAGGTAATGATATTTAAAACGAGTCTATACAAAAATAACTTGTGTTTATAAGGCAGTAAATATTAAATGGACTTATGTTTCTATAACTATATCCAATTGTTGAATACTCTAAGTGGGAAGGATGAACAACACTGAAAATATGGTAAAATGTTCTTGCTATAAATAAAAAAATAACATTCAGAATTTGATTATAGAATTGTTCAGTCGCTGATGAAAAAAAAAAGAAGGAAAATTGGCATTATAAATATTTGCCAAATAAGCCTAAAATATTTATAGGAAGATGTTACATGTGTTGAATTTACACTTTCAAAAATTCAAATCGGCACAACTTTGATGTTTTACAATGCCACCATCTTAACAGTATTTGAAATGTCGAATTACACCTATGCACACTTTTTTTACCTTGAAAAATAGCAAGTTTACTTTGCTCGGTTCCTCCATGGTGTAGGTCAGGCGTTTCAAACTCTTTTAATCATAATTAATCATTAATAATAAAATTGTATTTTCATTATAAATACTAAAAAAGAAACTCCAATTTACCATTTTATTATTATAAAAATAAAAGAGTTGGACCCCTTTATTAAACAATAATACTAGACTTACACTTTTTTTTACTGTAAATTAGATTTTTTTTATTTGTAACAAGGATGTTGATCTTTAAATCTTAAGCCAATTGTTTTTATAATTATTATTGTTGATGAATGTGTGTCCATAAGACAAAATATTTCAGGTTTTGTTTTATTTTTATGATAAAATAACTGTTAACCTCATATTATGCCAAATATTGCACTTATTTGGTGAACAAATTTAGCCGTTTTGGGTAATTTATCCTTGTAGAAGAAAGAGTACACCAACCTCACATTCCAAAATTCTATACATTATACTAAATCCCCATATATATATATATACATAAAGAGATGGAATGATACCAGTTTTCGGTTTCGATTCTTAAATTTTTAAATTGATTTTTTGATACTTTTACTGAAATAGGCCTACAATATAAAATTAAAAACAAATTTTAATCAATCATACTTTTAAAACATTCTTGTCCTAACAGCAGTGATTTTGATTTTGGTTTTAAAATTTTGAAACAAACTTCACCTATATTATTATTTAAGTTGAGGGAGTAAATTTGCAAAGCAATTGTAATATATTTCTTAACACAGGGTAGGAATCTGTTAACATGGAGGTTTGTTTGTGTTTCTGGAATGAATTGTGCTACCATGGTAAACATGTTTACAAGTTGAAGGAAACATCAATTTTTAGGTTTTCAAATTTTATAGATATTTTTTAAAGTTTTATTATAAAAATATATTGAGTAAATAAAAAATGACCTCTAACATTTGAAATTCTTTCATCTCTTGATAAAGGATTCACGATCATTTGCACGCACCTTTTAGAAATCAAGGTACCAAGAATTGAGGTATTTTCTTGATACTCTCGATAATCTCTATCGAAGAATCGAGGCATCAAATTTCCCATCTCTACAAAAATCCAAATGTTGTATTTCTTCGACGTTTATGAATAAAATAATAAAAGTCAAATTGCATGGTGGTTCATGATAAGGTCCACGGGCCACACAAAATCATGAATAGAGCCGCATTTGGCCTTAGGACTGCGAGCTTGACATACCTGGTGTAGGATATAAGATACAGCCATAGTGTAAACTGTTGCGGTAAGAATGCTATCTTTCATAGTAAACTGAATAGGCTACATTTTTTCACTACAAAGTTTTTGAAGCTATTTCATATTTTCTTTCCAGTAATTCTGTGAATTTGGCATTAATTAACCCTGCAATATATCGTTTTATTAATTAACATTGTTAATGATAAATCTTTTTACATGTTAGAAGCTCCATACATTTGTATGCTTGTCACATGTAATATACAACCAACTTCTTTATTATCATTATTGACTAGATCGCATCATGGTTTCATTGTAAGCACAGTAATAAGTTAATTTAGTTAAATAATTTGTATCTCTCCAAACAATAATTTTCTTCAAAAACAATTACTAACGTAACTGAAAGTGAGACAGCATTTCATTACAGGGAGAAAAATAAAATTGGCTAATTCTAGCTAAAATTAACTTGATAACAAATTTGTACTTATGGAAATAATTGATCTCATATTTAGAAACCCAGCACATTATTTTAGGGAGTGCTTCAATCACGTTTGATTTAATATTTAGTTTTGGCGGAAAATATTTGTTTGAAGAAAATTTGATTAATTTTATAACTTAACAATTTGATTATTACAACATAATGTCATAGATGAATTAACAAGTGTTGAGTCATTCCATTAACATCTTTGATTTGAGATTTTTGTTTCTCAAACCTGTAATGAGTTAAAATCCTAATTATTTGATGTGTATCATGCTATCACTTAAATTATTAAATACTATTTATATGATAATCAAACCAATGAATTAAAGGTTTTTAATGTAATGTTTTTATCACATTCATTTTAACACTTCATTCTCTCTAGTTTTTTTTTATTCCTGTTGAGCACTCCTACTGGGACATCACATTAAATGCTTGGAGCTCTTTTGTGGTGGTTGGAATATTCCAACAAGAAGTATGTTTATCATGTACTTATTAAAGATGGAAACATACAGTTAATTTCTCGCACATGTATATTCAGTGTGTAGACGTGTTCCAACTATGAACTGCACGTATATGTTATTTTCCAACACTCATTGATATGTGCGAGTAAAGGGGGGTTTGCTAACATTATGGGAGTGCAGTTAGGTGTGTGACTGATTTACTGAGAACAAAAATATAATCCCACATTTCCTTCACTGCTGAGCGTAACTGAAATGTAGGCGGTATTTTAAATCCGGTTTTTATTATGTTTCTATTTCAGCGAATCCTTGTTCATTTATTAGATCTACAAAGAAAATTAATAGCTTTTGGAAATACAGAATTGGATTCTATACATGTTTAACAATTTTGGAGTTAGCTGTGTTTTATAGAGTAGGTATCAGGTAGCACTTTAAATGCACTCATCTTGCCACTAATATTTATTCTGTCCATTTTCAACTACTGGACATTACCAACAAACTTGTGATCAAACAACAATTGTGTGTGAAATCCTCTTAAATTGGTTACTTTCAATTTATAAATTAAAATGACACAAGAAAGTCATAGTCCAATAAATGTGTAAGACTCATAGAACAGTCAATGACAACAAGATCCACAGAAGTGTATTTTTGACACATGGATTTAAATTTTAACTTGAGGCTGCCCAGCATTTTAATGTGATGTCACTTGGAGTTTTCTTTTTGAGTATTTCGTATCTTCCAAGCATTATTTTCATAGCATATTGTACACCACAATTTTTATTTACATCGTCTCACGAGTTTGACCCAGCTTACACTACAATGTGGCATTTGGTAAACTCTGGTAATTATCAAGTAAATAAACTTTTTTTTTTTAATCATTAGTTCTACTTATACGCTTTTGGCCAAGGAACTTAATAATTTGCCCCCTCGCATGTTCCAATTCTAAGGTACTTGTGATAACATTTTTTATTTTTATTTTCAATTTGTACTTACAGCATGCACGCCAAACAGTTTTATGACAAATATTATCCCCCACAAATACTTCAAACTAATATTAAGAGACTATATCGATAAAACACATACCGTATAAAACTATTTTGATATTTCATTCTAACATTGGAGGAATGGTGTCCTCCCAATCTACATTCACCAGGAAGGAGATATCACAGAATAGCAGCAACATGGCTGCACTAGGTTAAGAGCACTCAAGCGAGTCTTGAAAGGCGTTTTTTTTAAACATGTTTTTGTTATTATTTTTGGGTAAACATTTGTGCTCTCTGGATTAACAAATCGTTGCTCTAAAATGAACATTGTTAAGGACTAAGCTAATATTTTCATTGCTCTGTTCTGATGTGCCAGTGATGTGGAGTTTGGGTTGTATATAATGTGATTTTTTCTCCCTATGTGTAAATTCCATCCTTCTTCCCTTTTTTAACAGTATAGTTGAAATGTGTATAGCCCGGACACCGGACGAGTAGTAAGCAGTGCAAAAAGAACGTGTCTATTAGGAAAACCTCGATAAACCTTAATACATATTATATTAGTTCATGAATAAGGCTTCCAGAAAAAGTTTATTTTAGAACCAAATTTTGTTAATCCAAAGATTTTCCAAAATATTTCCCCAAACTAAACGTTAAAAATAATTCAAAAGCTAGCTTGGGCGCCCTTGACTTTTGTTTTGTTCTAATTACCAGAGTAGACCCAACAACAATGAAACTACAAATGAAGCGTGGTTCGTGATATTAATCGTTATCAGTTAAATTATGTCTGCGTTGGTGAAAGCGGAGAGAGAAGGTAGAGGGGGCAACATGGCATTGCTTGTAATTAATAATCGTAGTATTTATTTATTTTCTTGTCGTGCGTGCACCGTTTCATCGATAGAGAGCGAAAGAAAAAAAATAAAAGGAAGGGAGATGAGGATACAAACCTACCACCGCGCGAAAGGTTCAACCGTCTGACGTCTCGGCCCGCATCGTTTCCCCCCTTGCCCCTCCTTCGGGCGTATCGTCGTCCTGACCGTGTGGTCTCAAGATGGCACGCACTGTCTGGTAATGTTTTTCGAACCCCAGTTTGGTGTAGAGGCTTTGCGACGCGTCGTTCTCCGGGCGTATCATCACAAAAGGGATGTACCCTCTGGAGATGACCAGGTCGGTGAGGAACTTGGCCAGGTGTATCCCGTACCCCTTGCGACGGAACTCCGGCCTGGTTTGCATGGAGAACATGGCCCCGTAGTAGGACTGCACCATCCAGGCCGCCAACTCGCCGTCGGAGAAGACGCCATAGGCCGGGAGGGCGCTGATTAGCTTCTCGAACACCTCCACGCATTCCATCGTGTTGGCCGGGTACAGGTCGTGGATGGTCTTGGCGTGTTCGGGCTTGAGCTGCTTCATCTCGGCCTCCTCTGTCGGGAGGCTGCAACCGGCAACACACACACAGTCAGCACTCATTTAGGTTACTATCATTTCTAGCATAGGGAGAAAAGTATCAAAACTCTTCTTATTCCAATACAGGAAGAAAAGTATCGAAACTCTTCTAATTCTAATATAGGAAGAAAAGTATTGATATTCATCTCATTCTAGCATAGGAAGAAAAGTATCGAAACTCTTCTCATTCCTATATAGGAAGAAATGTATCGAAACTCTTCTAATTCTAATACAGGAAGAAAAGTATCGAAACTCTTTTCATTTTTAATATAAGAAGAAAAGTATTGAAACTCTTCTCATTCCAATATAGGAAGAAATGTATAGAAACTCTAATCATTCTAATAAAGGAAGAAAAGTATATAAAGTCTTCTCATTCTAATATAGGAAGAAAAATATCGAAACTATTCTCATTTATAATAGAGGAAGAAAAGTATCGATACTCTTCACATTTATAATTTAGGAAGAAAAATATCGGAACACTTCTCATTTATAATTTAGGAAGAAAAGTATCGATAGTATTTGCATTTCGTCAAACTTGGTGGTCTTGGGTCAAAGTGCTCGCCTCAGGGCCCGCTGTTCGTGGGCTATAATCCAGTTGGGGTCGACGGTTTTTTTTTAAGTTATAAATATCCGTAGCACAACTACCTTTGGAGGAGAAGTAAATCCGTCGGTCACATGCCAATTGTGGCATGTAAAATAATCCTGGAAGGTATGTGAAATACCTTTCCCGGTAAAATTGGTAGTCACTTTCGCTCGCGCTCATTGACATTATCCTGTGCTGATATATAATCAGTAGGTTCATAAAATGGACGTTTAATACCTCAAATAAATAAAAATAATATAAATTTTTGTTTTATTTATTTGAGGTATTTTACGTACACACTATATATAAAATCATTTATGTGTTTATGAATATAAGAAAATTGAAAAAAAAAAGGTTATAAGAAAAGTAAAAACAAAGTAAAGAAAATTTATCAGTTCCAACCATAGAAAAGCGATATTTAGAAATTAATAAGATTCAAATTTCATTAAAACAATAAATGTACAGTCATAGCTATTTAAGCCTGATCTTTATCTCTCTTTTTTGATTGATTGTTTCAATACAGACTTATAATTTGATAGGTCAAAACAAAGGAATTGATTTGAACTAAAGATTTACACTTATTTATTTTCTCCTACACAACCACAAAACAATATATTAGGGACTCGTTGGTCTCATGTGTGTATTAAGAAATAAAGGATATGACATCAAGATTTTTCAATGTTTCTGGTGGTGAGAACCTTGATTAAAGCGTTGCATAATTTTTCCTAAAACTTGGTCCCTTGACCCCATACCTTTCAGTAAGAGATCGGGGTGGGGGGCCATTTTACTATGGATTCGATATCTTATTACGAACTACAGACTTGTGATTTGGGACTCTAGACAGATCAATCTGTTACTGTGGAGTCGATATTTTATTACGAACTACAGACTTGTGGTTTGGGACTCTAGACAGTTCAATCTGTTACTGTGGAGTCGATATCTTATTACGAACTACAGACTTGTGGTTTGGGACTCTAGACAGTTCAATCTGTTACTCTGGAGTCGATATCTTATTACGAACTACAGACTTGTGATTTGGGACTCTAGACAGTTCAATCTGTTACTGTGGAGTCGATATCTTATTACGAACTACAGACTTGTGGTTTGGGACTCTAGACAGTTCAATCTGTTACTCTGGAGTCGATATCTTATTACGAACTACAGACTTGTGATTTGGGACTCTAGACAGATCAATCTGTTACTGTGGAGTCGATATCTTATTACGAACTACAGACTTGTGGTTTGGGACTCTAGACAGAGCAATATGATACTGTGGAGTTAATCTCTTATTACGAACTACAGACTTGTGGTTTGGGACTTTAGACAGAGCAATCTATTACTCTTGACTTTGTCTCTTATTGTGGACTACGGATCTTGCGGATAAGGAATATGTATACGGGGCTTAAGGAAACAAAGTTACAGACTATTTATATCAGGTACGTCCTCTCCTCCACACATGGCGGTGACTTCTGATACTCACTCGTCCAGCGGGAAGTCCAAGGGAGGGTTGCAACAGACATACACGTCACCACGCACTTTCTCCATTGTCCCGATAGGCTGGTAGAACTCCTCCAGGCGGTCCATGATGGCGCAGTGCGTGAAGTTAAGGAAGATGGGGCTGGACCAGTCCACCAACACGTCTTCCTGCTCCAGTTGGCGCAAGTTGTCGAGCTCTCCGCTAGGGCAGAACACGCAGAAACTCTCGTACGTGCGACCGTTAGGCTATCAGAACAAACAACACAAGTGGGGTTATTAACGTGGACGATTAATCAACACTTGTCTTTAACGTGGCTTGAGGCCACAGTTGAAATGTCTGTAACCCGTTTTGGTGGCCACATGGTCTAAGGTGATACTCTCGCAATCTACTGGACTGCTGATGACGGGGAGATCATGGTTCGATCCTGGTCGGGTGTACTGAAGGTGGTTTACCTAAATGATTTTCCAACTTCTATCCACGCAAATGCAAGTATACTTCCTCTAAATTCAACATACCTTATCTCTAATCCATTAGGGTAATTAGTACTTAAGCGTATAACCCTAATGGGAAGTAAGACGCGGTGTTAAAAATGAAGAAGAAGAAACGTCCGTGTAGTCAAATGGGTACAGCGCCTTTGATGCAGGCAACCTGTCAAGCTAATTTAGCGAGCATGTTTGACCCTCTCCACTGAACCTCGCCTGATATACAAGCAACCCATCAAGCTTGTATGGTGAACCATACACCAGGGGCGGATATGGTAGTTCTTGTGATGTCAACAAACTCTGGTACACGGCTCGGTTGTAAACGGATATCAAGTGAAAGTTGGATTTGTACCGTAGCTACAAACATCTTCGCCGCATAACCTCCACCACCTATAAAAGTGCAGCTACACTTACCCTGTTTAACCGGGAAATCAGCGCCGCTCTTAGTTCCTCCGAGCACATCAACACTCAGCTTACATTAAACAAGAAAAACAAGACTGTTTCCTCGGAAGGTTACGTAGTTCGGCCGACTTTCCCCGAGTAGCGGACGCTGCGCAGGCGCTAAAACTTGGAGAAAGAAGCGCTCTTGGTGATCACATGGTTTTCCTTACCTCCCGTATTATCTCCCTCTGACGTTGTGCGCAGGCATCAATAAAGGAAACTCACGCTAACTTGCTGATCGTGAAATCATTGAACTTGTGTATTCACCCTCCCTTATTTCCCCCACAGTGCAAATCTGAATATATGCGTGTACCCGGCAACGAGCAGTCACTCTTTGATGCTATTAGAATGTAGGATCTTTCTAAATGTAAGTCTACGTTATATTGGAAAAGCATTATATAATTTGTAAACTCGGGAATAGTTAAATTGTAGCTTAATTATGTAGGGACAGATTTGGATTGGCTTCGGCATATTTTTTTTATAAATAATTTTACTAGTTTAGTTTTGTTGAGTAATTAGATTTGTTATGATTTAAGGCATTTTTTTGGACGTATCTCTTTAAATTTAGATTCTATGGTAGTATAATCAAGTCAAGTTTTGTTATTTATTTTTGTAGGGTATATTGCGCTATTATGATTGGGATCCTGTCTTACTGCGCTAGTCGTTCTAAATGAAACTTATATGTATTGTAATCTTACTTTCAATTGTTACGCAAGGAGAATTTCGATTAATGTTTGTCAACCGTTATTATACACTCAGTATGTGGGTGAGAGATATATTAAGCCTTTTTGTGTAGATTTCCCCGCCTCACGGATAGTTGGACGATAATAATATCTTTACTTATTTCTAATGTAACCAGGTGTATAATTAAGAGAACATTCCTACGAGGTGATATGGATAAGATAGTAGATGTGATACAAATAGATTTTCCAATATACGTGTTTCCCAACTTAAATTTCTTTTCAATAATTGTTCGCTATATTTTAACATTTGGTGCGTATATAAATTGGTTCTGTAAAATTTGTATGAATGTGCTTTATATTTGATTGTGTGTTTAATACTCTGAAAATCTATATTAATTTCTTGTACATAAATACATTTATTCTCTTACCGATGTATATGGTTGCTATTGAGCATAGCCCGCAATCTAAAAACATAATATTGTTAACATTTGGATTATGAAAATAAAACAGCCTCTAAGCCAATGTCTTCTTCTATTAGGTTGCTACGCTTTTACATCTATCATACTCTTAAACTCCCATTAACGTGTATAATTAAATATTTCATTTTGCTGATAGTTAAACATCTCAGTTCGGGCACTTAGGCTTTTGCATATTTGAGTGTGGATCAAATAAAGGTCCTTGGTGATCCACTTTATTATTGTCCTTGGTATTGCAACATCTTCTCTACAGAGAAGGGTTGAAACTGTAACTTTAAAGGTAACATGGTTCACATCCTTGCAGAAAACCCTTTTTTTTATGAGGACACTCCTTACTAAAAACTCATTTCTAGATATTTACTTCCACTACTGTTTCCAGCCTGCGGCAGTTTTTTTTATTACCACCATATATCTTCCACTACCGGCTTGCCGTAACTTCATATGCCTTATAATCTAACTTAAGACCAGGACGGGCACAACATCCAGTCCCGAGCTATTAATTCATCACTGTGAAAGGGTAAACCCACATTTCATCAATGATAAATTTCTCGGTCATGCCAGGAATTGAATCTAGGACCCTTAGTTCAGTAGAGAGGCACGTTACCGACTTAGCTAAGGTGTCGGATTTGTTTCTAGACATATTGTTTTAGATTATTTTTCGAATTTAAAAATGCATTGTTTCCCTTAAATAGTTTGTTCATATACCACAAAATATCAAATTTAACCCCAAAATTATTTTTCACAACTAAACGACGTGTAAAAAAATTAGATTTCTTTGACAAAGGAAAAAGGGGTCAACCGTTTAGGGCCCAACTGAGGCATAATTTAGAGTGTTTTGTTGTGCCTTTTCTCTTACTGATGGGGTAGAAGGAAGGCAGAATTTAAAGGAAATGTGCCCCACGCATTTGAGGGGAGGGAGAGTGGGAAACCATTTAAGAGAAACCATTCTCAGTACAACCTTTTCGGGGATTCAAACCCCAATATCCCCGCTACGGGCTGTTAAATACGATTCGAGTGCAACGCATTTTAGAATCGACAACCGCCTTTTCGGGTCTGACGCTCTTGATGAGATTTCTCAAGGTCGTTTGGTAGGGATTGCTAGCTAAGGGCAGTATCTTTGCTGTTTGCATAGCAAATATTTTTTTCCAACAAAATTAATAGACTATTTCTCCATTGGAAACATAGATTTTTATTTTATTCGCAGCCACTTTGGTGGTCGCATGGTTTAAGGTGATATTTTCGTATTAGATTAGACTGCTGAACATGGGGGATCGGGGTTCAATCCCGGTTTGATATACTGAAGGTTTTTCATTGATGGTTTTCCACTCTCCCTCCACGCAAATATGGGTACAATTTATCTAAATTCCACCCTTCTATTCCTTAACACTTTGGTGTAATTAGTACATAAGCGTATATCCCAAAATATTAGTAAGATACGGTGCTTGAAATAAATTCTTCACATGGTGATATCAACATTTCTTTAATTTTCATAGTAAAATTATGACTTTTCTCTTCAGTTAACAAATATTCGAGAAATGTTGAGATAACTGTGTGTAAACTATACGTTTCTGCTGGAAAAATATAGGATTATTTTGGATAAAATATTTTTGTTATGAAAAATGCAAAAATAATGCCCTTTTATCACGCCCCCTACCTTTTACGGTAAGGATTTGACATTCCACTATTGTTATCTTAAAGGTCAATAGATACCCCCCCCCCTCCGGGTAAAGGGTAATAGAGGATGGACAAGAGACTGCCGTGGATTTTGTCCATACAATGTGTGATTCAAGTTCTTGTACCAGGCCGCCACCGTGGTTCGGATTCCACGTTAAACTGTAGGTCCTTCATTTCATCTCACAATCACCCTACCATTACACATTAGCGTAAGTGCGTATAACCCGAACGGGTAGTAAGACGCGGTGCTAAATAATAATAATATAATAATAATAATAATAATAATAATAATAATAATAAAGTTCTTGTCGACTTTTAAAGACGAGGATAAAACTGAAATATCCTTATAATATTTTTTTTTTGTAGGTAATGTAATTTTATGAGGGTAAAATACATTTTATAGCTTTAAAACAAACGTTTCTAGGGATGTTACAAAATATATTCATTGTTTCATAAACAATTGGCATTTAATGATTAATGATTTATTTATTAATTATAGACAAAAACATTACAAAACAAATAGTTATGGAACAATGAAATTTCAAATTAATAATCTGCGTAGGATAAAAAAACAACTTAATGTTGTAATACTATATATAAGTGGTGATGTGTGTACTTATTAGATCAGATTACTGAGTTAATTTATTAAATGTTAGTATATTATAAAACTGCAAATATTGTTTTATGTAAATTGTTTATAGTGACCATTATTCTACTAAGCACAAGTTCTTGTAAGTACATAATCTTTTCAATAAGGGATAATCTTTTCCAATCACATCAAATGGTTTTGGAGCAACTATTTTATATTGTTTAGCGAAGTTCGGCATTTACCACTCCTCAAATATTCTAAACAATTTCTTGGTAAACTATTAAGCTCTCTAAAACAACAGTTCGTAGTTATAAAACATACATTTACTGGGCCATTAAACTATATTTTCATTAACATTTTAGAAAACATTCTAAAAATAATCTTTCGTAAGGAGTTTAGAGTATGTTATAATAACAAAGACTACAATAAGAATTGAAATGAATACTAAAAGTTGAATAGACGAAAATGATGTAAATGTGTAATCAGTTTAATAACAGAGATTGAGCAATATACTAAAGTAAACAATGATATGGGATAGAAAGTGGACTAAAAATACTGTGTACAAACATAGTTGGCATATTTAAATGAAATGCAGGTCAGATTAAAAGTATAAAAAGTATAAATAAATATAGATAATAGGAAATACATATAAGTGTTGACTAATTAAGATACACTTAAAATTAGTTTAATAGAATTAGAAACTTTAAACTCATTTAATTTAAAATATCTAAATCTAAGTTCATAAAAACATTAATAACATGAAATGAATATAAATAAATGTAAAAATTATCACAGTCTTGTTGTTGGGATTGACTTCCCTTACTCCTTTGTTAGTGATATTCCTGTCCGCTTCCTAAGTTCGATCTCATCGTGTCCCACCACCCTACGGACTCCATGATTATGGTGCGTCCAATTGTTGGCACCGAAACATGTCGGTAAAATAGAACTTCTGTAGACATCATCAGTACAGGAATATCAAATACAAAGGAGTAAGGGAATTAAATCCCAACAACATGACTGTGATAATTTTTACATTTATTTATATTTATTTATTGTTATTAATGTTTTATGAACTTAGATTTAGATATTTTAAATTAAATGAGTTTAAAGTTTCTAATTCTATTAAACTAATTTTAAGTGTATTTTAATTAGTCAACACTTATATGTATTTCCTATTAACTATATTTATTTATACTTTTTTATACTTTTAATTTGACCTGCATTTCATTTAAATATGCCAACTATGTTTGTACACAGTATTTTTAGTCCACTTTATATCCCATATCATTGTTTACTTTAGCATATTGCTCAATCTCTGTTATTAAACTGATTACACATTTACATCATTTTCGTCTATTCAACTTTTAGTATTCATTTCAATTCTTATTGTAGTCTTTGTTATTATAACATATATTTTCATTGTTTTAAAATCAGTTTTAATTGATTTATTAAAGTTTTGCGACTACTACGCGAATAAATATTTTAAACCTATTTTTTCAAAAAAGAAAATATGATGGAAAGTCCTCCACAAAATTAGCTTTATAAGCGTGAAGAGACTTTTATTATAAAGAACACAACAGTTTTTAAACAAAAATAAAAATAATGTTTAAACTACTTCAAAAGTGATGGACGTAGCCTTTATGACAAATCCATTACTATGATTCAAACGTTTTGAATTTCTTTTGGTGAATGTAATTAAACCTATTAATCGAAGTATCTTTATGAAATAACGATTCATTCTATTCGGAATGCGAAAAAATGAAAGAAGAAAATGCCGACGAAAATATAACATCTGCATTATTCAAGGTTATACGCTATGCGGGCTTACACTGCGGCAACATAAAAAGGATTTACCATCACAAATATACACGCAAAAATTACACGACATACAATAAAAGACATACAAATATATCTAAGTGCGTAAGAAAACCTTATCTAGAAAACTTCTACATTACGATTCGCAGAATCGGACTGCGTTATTCACTCAACAGTAACAATATGTCATAAATGAGATTAGAAACTTTTTTCCAAACTAGTTGGACAAAATATGGCAACCAACGAATGGCCAATCAAGTCTAAAACGTTGCAGTTGTTGGCTTGGATGGCCTTGGCACGTTGCCAACTGGGTCACGTAGGCCCTACGTTGTAAACCCTACCCTAATCTCTAAATAGCCTCGAAGATCTTCTTTCAAAATTTAAAGTACTACAGTAATACCAAAAACAAGCTAATCGGTTGGGTTTCTCTTCTTGATAGACATTTTCGAATGATTTAAATCCTGGTTAGGTAAATTGGTCAATCTATCAGCGATTTTCAGGCGATTTCGTAAGAAAAGCAAATTACACATAGTAGTAATTAAATGTCGATATTTGGGTATTCTAAACTCGCAAATATATCAAGCGTTTTGAAATAATATTTGAGTGTGTCCACCATTACTTTTATCGGTCATAATCGGTAATTTTTTAATAAAATTAAAAAGTGTATTTTGAAAACGTACATTTTATTTATTCTATATATTTTTTTCTAAAATGGTGGGGACACAATTGGGCGATAACGAGACCTTCGATACATAAATAAGTCACCCGAAGCCCTAAGTGTTTGCTGACCCTTAATTTAGACTATATAATACCTACTTACCTACTCTATGTCACGGTAATTTGATAAAAGTTTTTATTTAAACTGAAAACAGAGGATGAATTCTAAGCTTACGTCGAAAGAGGTTTTCACTTAGCCTTTTCATTAGCAAATGAAAAAATCACATATTCATAGTTTAATTTTACACTAATGTCATTTTCAATTGAAGGACAGCTAAATGATTTAATCTTTACTGTGCTTGTGACGATCGTAGATAATTTTTGCTCTAGCAAGAGCAGAAAAAGACCGTTCAGCTGAACAATTTGTAGCTGGAGCGCTTAAGTAAATCTTCAAGCAAACACAAACATTTGGCTAAAGATCATGAAGACGTTTTTCTTTTACATTTTGTTTAAAAGTGGTAAAGAGGTTTAACACTTTTAGTCATCTAAACTTATGAGGAAATTCTTCAGGTGAATACATTCAGTGGAAAATGACTCTTTGATATCTGACGAATAAAGATGATGAAGTTTATTCGCAGATTGGTGAATTTCAAGCAGTTAGCAATAGTCAGTGATCACTTTAATAACTGGAGGGACATCTTTGGCTAAAATGTCGAGATGTCGTCTTCACACCATTGTTTAGAAGAGAAAGAAACTTTTGGGTTTCTGTTTCTCTCTTACACACATACAAGGCAATGTGGCATTTTAACATAGTTCATTTACTCTATTTGTATTAATAGAGGGGAAAAAGAGAATAGAATAAAATTTAAATAAATAATAACTAAACAATAAATAAAGAACAAAATATATTGCTAGTGTAAAAATTCCCTTTAATGTTGGTAAATTTTCTGTATTGTACATACGAATCAGCGCGTATTAAAACAAAATATATACGAACATTAGCCGCCACCATAAATTTGCTACTCTGGTCCCGGGCCCATGTGGCCCATGCTTAAATCTGGCACTGCCTGTACCTAACTTATGCTAGTTTTATCCAGTCCACCTAACTACACTTCCAGGTCCATTCTAATATATCGAATAGTGAAAACTATTAAATACTCATTCAATAGTCACCGATAGGAGTTATATCTTCACGGTTTATATTATATTATATTAATAGTTTTGCTACCCACTTCGGTTGTCGCATGGTATAAGGCGCTACTATTGCAATAGGATTGACTGCTGGTGATGGGGATCTTGTGGTTCGATCCCGGTAGGGTGTACTGAGGAAGATTTAATTGGTTCTCATTATTTATCCCCGCAAATGTGGGTTCAATCAATGCCTCTAAATTCAACCTTACCCATACCTGATCTATTTGGTGTGATTAGTACATAAGTGTATAACCCGAATAGGTAGTAAGACGAGGTTCTAAAAAAAAAAACCTATTTGCTCTAAGCTGTAGATCGACTCATCGACTCTTATGAGTATCTTAATCTTCAGTCCTAGCAAAGTTGAATATTTAAAATAGCAAGGTCTATTATCGATTACATTGAATATCTCGAACGCGTAAAACAAACAAATAACAGTCAGGAATGTACTAGACAAAGAAGGTGCTTACATTATCAACAATTGACTGTGGTGAATGTTTTGTGGAAATGTAAAATTAAAATACACGATGGTATTTTATATTCACCATACATAATGGATATTAACCCTTTAAAAAAAATGTAACCTTATTAACCAACTATGCCCCATATAATTTACATTATTTTGAAAAAGAATGCGACTCTTATCATTTATGGTGAAATCACGCTAAGACATAGAATGTTATGCACGAAACTGCATTTCTAAAACATTTATTAGGAGTTCAGTCGATTCTGTATTCTGATATCATGGAAAAGGTGTAGTGCTAATGGTAAATATATTTTCCTATGGTAGTAACAAAGTATATTTCATATTAAAGATAAAGAAAAGATTTTTGCTTGTTTAAATATCCATCCCCTACTACAATACCACCACTTCCTACCCCTACCTAGTAGAGTTTTGTGTCTAGCCTCACAAGCAGTAGCTTAGAAAACACAAAATCCCTTGTCAGCGAGGTACTTTCTTTTATAGCTTTCTCGCATCAAATGTACACATTTATTTGATCTAGTCACACATTGTTCATGTTTTAGTGTTCACGTTTGATCCATAGCGAACAAATTTTAATTTTTATGACATTAAAAAACCAACCTATAAAAAAACGCGGGTCTTGGAATTTAAAATATTTAAAATTGAAATGTGAGTCAATTTTATACGACTCTGAAGTTACAGTACAACTTTATTATGAGTTTCTTTGTTTCACTCCTTTTTCTGGATAAATAAGTAAACTTTAAAACCCTTCGGCCATAGAAAAGGGCAGAAAAATACCTGATCATAAATAGCATTTTATAATTTTCTACATAGAATGGGTATTGAAATATACAATACTTTTGTTATAAAGTAAACGTTTCAAGGAATTTTATTTAGGGTTTAATTGCTTTTAAAATACAACCCCCCCCCGCCCCCCCAATATCTTATTCATCTGATGTTAGACATGTTTCATATGTGTACTTTATAAAGTCTGTGTGATCTAGGTCTTAATTTAACTTCCTTAATGGGAGAGTGCAATACTAACTATCAGTGACCTAGGCTATTCATTATAAAATACTAGGTTGAGAGTGCCCTCTATAATTAAATGCTCCAGAGTTCATCTTTAGTAAGAATGGAAACGCTACCCAAGTGCACCGACTAACAAAATATTAACAATGTGTCTCAAATAATTATTCACTATTACAAAATCAAGATATCAAATCTTACTTAAATGGCTAATATTATGATTTTTTTAAAACCCTTTACTATACTGTTATCATTGCTTCTTTCCAACACGTTTTGATACCCATCCAGGAGTATTTATACTAATGGGATATTATAATTTGGAAGAAATAAAACAACATTTGCGGGGAGGAATATCTTTAAAAGTAATCTAAAAAATAAAAATTTAAGTACATCTGGCCTGGGTTGAAACCACGACCTCTTCTTCACCAGTAAATCAAACAAAACGAGACTGATGCCTTTGATTGTGCGCCCACCTGTGCGGTTTTTAGTGTTAGTGGGCTAATAATTATCAATACCAACTAGATAATGATTGCGAAGATTAAGTAAACCAACTGGTATTAGCCTGGACAGAGGATGACAAAACCAGGTTGAGGAAAACACCACTCGAGTGCACTCAGCCCGTGTTTTGAACCATGAATTCCGGTGTCTGGTTCAAGCGTGGTGAACAATACGCTAAACGATAATGGTATAACTTTAGCAAGAACGAGCCTGAGTGTTGTTTGAGTGAAAGTAGGGTGTTAGTGGAATTAAAGTGGCGAAATTTTCTTGTTAATAGCCCGTCTCACCCCATGGATGGCAGCTAACTTAGGTAGATAATATAGTTCTAGTCAGACGTCACATCGCGGTCCAGGTTTTATATGTTCTACTTTAGAAAACCGTACACTTGAAGAGACCAGTGAGATAACATATTCTTTTAAATGTTACAAATTAAAAAAAAAAATTAAAAGTAAAAAATTACTCAACTATTCCAACTGAATCTGTTATCAAATGAAGAATGCAGAAAACCCCACTTCAATATCTTTTCTAGTTTGAGCGTAATCTATTTTAAATTTCCCGGTTAATCAGCTATAAGATGGGGTAAAGTGGGGATGTACGGAACACGAGTTAAGGACAGTGTTTTTGCAGGTGTTGTACAATATTTTTTTGTCAAAATAATATATCAAATATTGCTTCAGTAGAAACATGGAGTTTAATTTTATATACATGGTGATATCAACAGTTGATGAATATCTGTCATGAGCATAGTGATATTAGATGAAAAACATTTTAAATTAAGGAAAAAGTTGTCATTAAATTCCAGGACACCCTTGACAAATATTCAACAACTGTTAAGGTCACCATGAGAAGAAAATTAATCCCTATGATTCTACTGGAAAATATTTCATTTATTTCGGCCAAAAAAATGTTTAGCTAGAATAACTGAAAAAACAAAAAACAAAAACACTGGCACTAACTCGATTTTATTACACTCCCATCTTAATATAAGTGTGTAGCTATTTTCCCAAAAAATTATCTCAGAACTTAGTGGAGCTTTTGTAGAATGCTAAGTTTGGAAATTCAAATTATAACAACACTTCATTACACTAACACTTTAACAACAGTCAGCACCATTCTTCTTAGTTTCCATGAAATATGAAATAGTGGAATTACAGATGATCATATGAGTAAAATAGTAATAATAATTAGTGAACAGTACATGTTGAATGTTTAAACTGGTCACATGACATTGTTTCCACCCCACCCTATAGTGAGGAGCGATCAATAATACCTGTAGATTGCATCACCCCTACCCTTTGTCTTGTGTAATCGCGAGAAAAGATTTACATTATGTGTAACTAGGTCACATTTGTATTCAACCTTTCCCCCCCTTCTCCCTCTTCTGAAAGCCGCTGTGATCTCGTATGTGTGAGGCGTGTTATTTAAGATGGCCGCTTCTTACTTGAGATATATCTGTTCGAGAGGGGACAAACACTATATAGTAATTGTCGCTCTCATTACAGTAGCTTGTCTGCTCGACAACCGCAATCTCCCAGATTAATGCGGGCTCCACAACTGGTTATGGTTGAGAGAAACCTGTCATCGACGGATTGGTAGACGGAACGGACATATGGTTTTAACTGAATTAATGCGGATTTAACAACTAGTTAGAACTAGATTTATAGCGACCAGTCATTGCGGATTGGAGAGTTTTCGGAAATATGGTTTTAACTGAATTAATGCGAATTTGTCAACTAATTAGAACTGGATTTATAGCGACCAGTCATTGGACGGATTGGGTGAGTTTTCGGAAATATGGTTTTAACTTAATTAATGCGGATTTAACAACTAGTTAGAACTGGATTTATAGCAACCAGTCATTGGCGGATTGGGAGAAGAAGCTTAAACCTGGTTTTGACTGAATGAATGCGGATTTATTAACCGGTTAGAACTGGAAACAACTTCATATAGCATCGCAGCAATCGAGCTATACCAACCTTATTAATGCCTCAATCACAGATAGGATATAAGTTGATCAGTGTCCCAAACCTAATTTTCAGCTGTACATTATGAGCTAGGAGGTAATAGTCGATCAAATCTTTGATCAAGCTAACCAGACAATTCCCTCCCATCAACTGTTTGATTCTCCAATCATACTTTTAATGGGAAACATAACCTATAAGTTTTAATAACTAATTATAAATTACAATTATAATTTGGCTATCTATTACTTAATTTAGTAACTAGTAAAAGTAAAGTGAACACTAAGAAGACGAAGTACACGACCACATATAGAAACAGATTGCGGACGACAATTTATTTAGAGATTATTGCGAGCAACAAATCGTTCTGTAAGGTTTATAAGTTCAAATATTTAACAACAATTTTAACTAGCAATAATGAAATTAGAGTGTAAGTTAGGAAATTAATAAATACAGTCGGAAAATCCAAACTATTACTCATCCGGTAGTTGCTAACATGGAATAAATAATAAACCTTATATTAATACTTTATATAAATTATTAAATATATTTCATAGCTAATTAAAAAAATGGAAATACAACTACACGAACCATTATTTTATTTCTTAAATTTATAGAATAAGGGTTAAATATAAATATTTATTTTAATGAAATAACTTTATTTAAATATAGATGATCTATTAATCATAATAATGACTAATATAATTATTTTAAAATAAGTAATGTAAGATTCAGAATATTCAAAACAGTATTTCGCCGGTTGTTCATTATGGCTGTGAGATTTGGATCTTACATATATGACGGAATTGTCATTATGGCTGTGAGACTGATCTTACCTTATATGACGAGAAGAAATTTAGGGTGTTTGAAAACAAGGTGTTAAGAAAGATATTTAGTCCAATAAGGGTCGAATATAATGGAAAATCAAGGAAGTTACACAATGATGAGCTACAAACCTGTACTAATCACCAGACATTGTTTGTATAAACAAATCTTACAGGTTACAGGGGGCAGGAAATGCAGCGCGGATGGAAGAAACTAGAACCACGTTCGATGTATTGTCTGGCAATTCTAATGAAAAGGGACCAGTGGGAAGACCTACACCTAATTTCATTGCTGAGGGAACTGCAGGTCTTATGGAGAAAATATTTATCTTCACTCTCTCTCTCTCTCTCTGTTAACTGTTGCCAAACCTTCTATCTGTTGGTTGTTGGGAAGTGAGGGGAGAGGGTTTACTTGAAAATCCCTCAATGTAAATAAAGCGGCACGGGAAGTTTGGGGGGTTCGATTGACAGGCAAAAACATTTCCTATCAGCGTAAAGCCTTTTCTAGAAACATTAACTATTTCAACAATAGTATTTTTTTCAAAATTGAAGTGTATTAACTTTTTCTATTCTCCACGTAATTATGCTTACAACTATTTTATGTACAAAGCTTTTTTCTCATAATTAATATAAAACAAATATATTACAACATGCATTTTATACTAAATGCTAATAAATTACATTCTTACTTGGTCTTAATATGAAAATTAGGAACGTCACCATCGATATCAATCAAAGCTTTAAATTTCTTTAGGGTAGGTAGTTCATTGTTACGGTAAAGTGAATGTACCTTTCTGAGAATTGCCGCTTGAGTAAAAGTGTACTATTTATCCAAATGCTTCATTTGAGAGCAGTTATTTCATTTTTTGATTGGTTTCAGTAACGTTTCATTAGTTTTGAATTCTTGTTTAATAGAGATTACTGGTTATATGACACACCTGTAGCTTCTACAGTTTGCATTGCCGCTTGATTTACTGAACAAGTTCCGTCTTAACAAAAATAGGTGTAGACTCTTAACACCATTGCCCTTTCTTTACTAATTATTATTTTCCTTTTGGAATGTAATTGTTTGTAACAAGATGGTGATTCCATAATTTGTGTTATATTTTAACTGTTAGCAATACACTATTATTCAAATAAATATATTAATATGTACATACAACTATAATTCCACAACTTTACGGCAAAAAAACAACAACCACACAACCAACACATATACACAAAATCTTAATTTGATCAATAACAAATCTTTTTCTACACAGAGTACTAATAAACTATGATTGTTTATTTGGCGAATGTTTTTGAGCTAGCTATTAGGGACACGAGACTCTTGACTACTGTAACTTTATTACTGTGCTGGAGGAAGAAACATCAACTATTGGCAACAACGACAGCCCAGCATTGTCAAATTTGATATACATTCGAAGGAAGACTGATCACGGAAAACAAAAGAATGACAACGCTATTGCTCAGTAGTAACCATGCAGTTCCCTCAGCAATGAAATTAGGTGTGGACGCAGATAGGAAGATAAAATTAGAATTGACTCAAAAGTGATAGGTTGTAATGAGGTGTACTGGATAGAATTGGAACATGATGGAGATAGAACGAATACTTTTGTTAGTGTGGCAATGAGCTTTAAATTTAAAACGTCGTAGAGCAAGTAGGTATTAAAGTAGTGTGTATGTTTATTTTGAGTGCCACTTATGATTAAAGATATTAGTGTAAATTATGGCGTGTTCATATCAAATTTTTTCAACAATACAATGAAGTTATAGACAATTGTTGAAATCAAAAGCAGTTACAGAAAAAACAACCTTTCTTCAATCATGTAGAAATACAATATGAGATAAAGTTTAGATTAATTACATATTATTGTGTATATTTATTAATATCACTATACTCTGGTTTATAATATTTTTCGTAAATTTCAATTTATTGAACTAAATATGTAAATATCAGGATGTCTAGGCTACGAGTAGACATAATATAGATTAAGGTATTTACATCGTAGTAATGTGCATAGCATTCAAGTAAAATATTTTCACTAAAATGACAATTTAAATTTGATTTCGGTTTTTTATTCTTTTAATGTTATTTTCATAAAATATTGTTTTGAATCATCAATAATAATTAATGCTTTTGGTGAATGGTTTCAGTTATCAGTCACATTTTTAGAGAGTTAGGGAGCTTGATTGTTATTGCATTAGTTTTCTTATTTTATGAGTCGATACATACTGTTACAGTTAATACAGTAACAATACACTCACTTGAAGTAAAATGTGAATTTTTTTTTGTCAAGTTGCGATACTAAAATCATCACAAAAAGCCACAAAGTCAACGTTATATATAGGCATACATTTAGGTCATGTCAAAATTACCTTTCCTAAATACAACACTTTTGACAATATTGCCATATTTGTTTAATTATTATTATTATTTAGCACCGCGTCTTACTACCCATTCGGGTTATACGCTTTAAGTACTAATTACACGAGTGGATTGGGAATTGGGAAGGTTGAATTAGAGGAAGTGAACCCGCATTTGAGTGTAGGGAGAGTGGAAAACCATTTAGGAAAAACCGCCCCAGTTCACCCGACCGAGTTGTTTTAATTGACTATATAATTAAATACATGGTGATTTAAGAGGATAATTTGATTAATATTAATTTTGTTGTAACCCAAACTTTTTTTTAGTAAGGGATCATGCTGATTGGCAATGCTCTAACCAGTTACCAAGAGAAACTGATTTGAATCGATCTCAGACCTCATAATATAGACTCAGATGTTCGAACCTAATTTTAACCTTTTAGATAGCTTAAATCTATTCAAACAAATTGATATAAGATGTTTTTCAAGCGTTGTATGACAACGTGTTGCATTATGGTTATAGTTCACTGTTACACGGAGAACAGACCTACCAAGATGCTCTCTGGCGAGAGGTGAAAATAGTAAGAACAGAAGACTAGCTGTAAGCCGACCGTCAGTTTAGCTATCTACTATCTTCATCCCACACTTTGAGGTTAAATCTCTCTTTTAGCCCGCTTTATCCTAGGAAAAAAAGGAGAATTGGAGCCATATTTCTGGAAGTTGAAAGGAAGATATATAATCACACGAATTACGGATTATGATATCCAGAGTGAGTTATAAATTAATTGAATAATGAATAAAAAATGGGGAAGCGAAAATAGATTTATCAAATACACGCAATAATGTAATTTATAAAACATCGTGAAATAGTCTTTGGTCTATAAAATTACTTCATTCATAAACTTTGTAAAGTTAAATACAAAAATGAAGCTAAAGCGTCATAGATAATACAAAATGATAAAGTTGTTCAAACCGAACACATACTTTTTATAATTGCTATTATGTGTACATAAAACAAGTTTTGGCAATTTAAGATTTAAGAAGAAATGTAATTTAAGTAAAAGCAACGTAAGGAATTTTAACTCATATATTCTATTTGAGAAAACTTCAACAATAAAATAAGGCAAAATGGACTAAGCACTTTGGATTACTTCTCTATATATACAACCATATTACTACACATTTCACGGGAGCCATATGCAACTGTTTTACTTTCTCACAACCCTCGGGTAAAGAAAGTATTGTGATCATCAGAAAAAAATCTATCTCGATATTTTGATGGATATCGACGTTTCATGACCCCTTGAAACCAGAAAAGTATTTTTTGCATTGCGGTCTGTCTGTTACTGGGACTAGAGCCGATACCATTTTACGGATCAGACTAAAATTTGTTATCGAGGGTGTTCATAGGTTCATCAGAGGGGGTTAAAGGTGGTTTAGGTACTGTTTAACATTACAAACAAAATGGAAATTCTTAATTTCACATGAAAATGACTTTGAGGGTACCTTACATAAGAGAAAATTACCAGTTTTAATCATATTCCACAACTATTTGAGAGATGAAATACATTTTCATTGAAAGTTAAAGTACTATTAAAGATATAACATCTTTATTTTGAAATATATTTTTTAAAACAATAGTTTCTGAGATATTGACAAATACATTTTTTAAATCGAGGTCTGGAAAATTAATTATTATGTTCTTTGGTGTAAAGAGGTGTTGCTTTTTTTATCAATATGTTTATGTTAAAGTGTATATTATATCATTTATGCTCTTTGGTGGATTGTTTCCTCAACAATTTATATTAGAAAATAAGAAAGAACAGACAAAACTATACAGTTACTAATACTACGTTCATATTATTATATTATATTCATACGTCAAGCTATGTGGTCTGCAGTTGTTTGTTCTGATAAATAGTATCAACACTTATAAAAACTATTACTAATAATAGAGACCCGCCTCGGTGGCGTAGTTGGCTAACGCTCAGGTCGTGTTGAGCTCGACTGCTGAGGACGGGGAGATGAGGTTCGAATCTCAGTCGGGTGAACTGGGGGTGATTTTTCCTAAATGGTTTTCCACTCTCCCTCCACGCAAATTCGGGTTCAATTCCTCTAATTAAACCTTCCTAATTCCTAATCCATTAGAGTAATTAGTACTTAAAGAGTATAACCCGAACGGGTAGTAAGACGCGGTTTAAATAATAATAACAATAGAGTAATAATTGGAAAAAGGTACAAGAAAGGTGAAGAGAGAGAGAGATACAGAAGTGAACTAGCACGATATGGCTTTTACAATGGAGAGAAGAACACAGTTCACACTTTACATCGCTGCCACTGGACAAAGAGTAAATGGCTTCCTCTTAAAGAAAATAGATCGACTCCGCACAATTCCCCAACTTAAATGTCATTCTATCGGGAATCATCAAGAGGGAGTGTGAAACGCTCAACGCAACTTAATAAAATAGTGTCCAGTGGCAGCAGTGTAAAGTATAAATTGTCTATTTTTCATTGTAAAAGCCATATTGTATTCACTTCTATTTATGTTTCTATCCATACCTTTCCTGTATCTTCTTATAAATATAAAAATATATATCAAAAAGTGGAAAGAGGTATTCCTTAAAGAGATTTATTAATAGAGTATCACGCATAGGTGGCTGCGTGGTCTAGTGCGCTTCTCTTGCAGTATACTTGACCACCGATGACAGGGAGATCGAGGTTTGAATTTAGGTCCGGTGTACTGAGGTGTTTTTTTAAAATTGTTATACACCTTTTATAAATATAGCCTTTCTAATCCCTAAAACTATTAGCATGATTAGTACATAAGCTTATGTCCCGAATGGGTAGTAAGACGCGGTGCTAAAAATAATAGATGAAGATTTGGTCGATGTTGACCATAGAAAATTGTGTTTTTTTCTAAAGTGTTCCTCTTATCGCATGCTTGCCGATATGCACCTTCATTCATATTCTCTTCTGAAATTAGAGACTTCCAGGTGTAATTTTGTGTGACAAATTGTATACGTAATAATTCACTAGGGATATAGATAAAGATTTAAAAATTGACCGTATAAAAAATTTAAACAGTTTTGATCTAAATTAAAAATACATTCTTCTGTTTTTAGGTTAAAATATACTAGATAAATAAATTATACTAATAATTAATTATATTACCAACAAATGGTAAAATGTAAAGTTTATCTTATTCGAACATCATCAGAATTACTGTCATAACCCTTCACAAATGTAGAACTTAGCGGTCTGTTTTAGCAGGCTTCCAAGTCTTATTTTTCTCCGGGTTGGTATTTTAATTTTTTAGGGGGGGGGGGCGGGGGGGGGGGGAGGTGAGAGAGAAGATACATTCTTGAGATGTGTTGTAGTCAGTTGGTTTTGAAATGTTTTACTTTTTATAATATTGGTGTAACCTGAAGTTTTTGTAGTATTTTTTTCATTTTCTCAATGTGAAATCCGTTAAAAAAAACTTTTATGTAGTTAATATTGTTTTCTGGGGGTTCGTATTTCGCTGCCATGTGTTATTGCTGGGATTACCATAGTGTGGAATACGTTCAACCTGGTTGCTTTTGTACTTGATTTGGCTTTAGAATGTTATTTATTAAGCTTAGAATTTTTTAAACTTCAGCTATTTTGCATTGACCATCTTTTTTACCCTAATTCTCTGACAATACATCTTGTGAATGTGGGGAATGCCAGGCCTCCACCGTGGTTCGGATTCCACGTTAAACTGTAGGTCCTTCATTTCATCTCACAATCACCCTACCATTACACATTAGCGTAAGTGCGTACAACCCGAATGGGTAGTAAGACGCGGGTTGTAATAATAATAATAATAATAACAATTAATTTACCCTAATTAGATATATGGCACTCAAGATAATTGAACGCATTAAATTGTTTTATTATTTTATTCTCAATTATAATTTTTCAACGAACAGGTTCTTGTCCTAAGAAACCCCAGAGGCTTGGATTTGATGCAATCAATTGTCATTTAAAATATTAAAAAAGTTACATTCAATGTGGTTTTTCCTCTTTGAACATGATTGCATATACGTATTATAAACGTTCCCATTCTCTTTACCTCAGTATTAGCTGGAATAGAAACTGGATTAGACACTGGCTGAGAAGGTAAGTCTACTGGTGGGTGGTATGGAAGGAATGATGGATGGAATGAGGGAAAGAGGACGAAGAAGGTATAAGATAATGGATAGCATCAAGGTTAAGAGGCAGTTACAGAAGGATGAAGAGTATTTCCGAGGACATAACCAAGTGAAGCCATCATGGTAGTCAGAAAACTATTAATAATAAAGCTGTCTCACCTAAAAGTCTATAAAGACAAGGTTCGAATAAAAGGATCTGACTAAAGTTCAACCATATATCTTTGTATAGGTAAAGCTTAGTGCTAAAGAAATATATATTAGTTCAGCTTTTTCTGACTGATTGAATGTGGTGTTCTGTGTTAAAATAGTTTGTAAGTGGTGATTTATAGGAAGCTGATAAAGCTAAATATAAAAATAAAATAGTATTTATACACACAAAAATAAGTTTTACTCATTATCTAAGTTTGGATTGGTGGTGAGATTGTCTCAGGCTTTATACTATCATTGCACTTAGTCAACTTTTATTTTCACGATGTAAATCAGGGTTAGAATACAGGGCATGTGTTTGACTTTATAAATGTGAGTTTTACCATCCAACTACACTCAAATGCGTGTGCATATTCTTTTAAACAATAATAATCCCTTGAATAATTAAGTCTTTAATTTTATTTATCCACTAAGTTTTACTAATCATCCGTGACACCCGAACTTATATTACTCTAATGGGGTAGAGATGAGGAAGGTAGTGTAAATGTACCATCATCTGCGTGAGGAACAATTTAGGGAAATAAAACACTTTAATACACCCGGCAAGGTTTTTGAACCTCTATATTCCTGTTACTTGTAGACCAGAGTGCACGAGCCTGACGTTTAGCCCGTGTGCCCACCGATACGGGAATAATTGTTAATAATAGTACGGTTGAACGTGATAGTTAAAATAAATGTTGCATACCTTCTAATTTAGGCCTCCAATAAATAATCTATTGAAATTTGTGAAAAGATTATAAAAAATTTGAAAAACAAGCATTATTTTGATAATTATTTGAAACACTCTTTAGATATAACTTTTGAACCAAATTGATTTAAAAAAATAGTTATCAGCAAATGAATACCGGAAGAACTCCTCTTTTTTTAAAAAACACTCAACAGTTCATTTGTGGAAAAATGTTAAAGACATATTATTTAAAAAAATAATCAAATTTTCAAAAATTAACTATCAGTAAAATACACTTAAACGAATATATCCTTCTCCTTCTCCAATTTCACAGATATACATTTTTAAAAATCGTTTAAGCCATTTTTGACAAAATAAAAATTCAAAAACATTCATAAGTAAACTATTATTAATTAAAGGACTAGAATAAAAATCAAGAAAAATTCTCTGAGGTCTGATCACATAACATCTAAATATTTCAAGTTTGAACAAAATCTATCTAACCGTTCAGGACGTAGTCCCAGTTATAGCGAGAGAGAGAGAGAGAGAGAGAGAGAGAGAGAGAGGGGGGGGGGGGAAATATAGAGATTTGGTAAAATCAATTTTTTTTTGTTCTAATACATATAAAACGTGAAGATTATTCATAATACTGAAATAGAAAATGTTAACGACTACAATACTTTTTCAAGACCAGAAAATGAAAATCTTATCCAGATGGGTAGTCAGACTTCGAGTGCGGAAAAAATGAATTATTAATTTTTTTATCTAAATTAAGAGGTTGTATCAGAAGACCTTTGAGTGCTCCCTGAAAAGAGGTATTCGACTGAAAGAGTCATAATTAAGTAGCTAATGATTACAACCCTGGCCGAGGCTGGAAAGGCGGTGTTCCGTAACACCCCTTTAATCCACACAAACACACGCAGCGGTTACCATGGTGACCTGATGACGCCATCCGACAACTTTCTAATCTACTCGATATACTTCCCATGAGACGAGTTTCCATTCGTTTCAAATTATAGGGAACTGGAGAAAAAAATAATCAAGAGTGTATTTCTTTTACAAAATAATAGGTTGATGGAAAACACACGACTCTGTTCATACTCACGTCAGATGTGTTTTCGTCATACCACCAAGGTCGGGTGCACGCTTATTACTCGAGAGTCTAATACTGGGGGAACTTGTTTGATTCCAATGTTCGAACACATTTTTTACACAATTATTTGGTTTCACAATAATTCTCTAAATGAATATTAATGTTTTATTACGTGACCTACATCTTAATATTTGTCCGGGCTGTTCTTACAACTAAATAAATGAGGTAAAGATTATGGGGTTAGAGTTTAATTAAATTAAAATGCACCTTTTCAAGACAATGCATTTAAAAAAATTACTATAATTGATGCTACATACAACTAATTTGGTCATCTAGGCCGTACAAAGGTAGTGTTTGTCTGCTGCAACCGGATTTTTACGTATGACGTCTCAAATCCTACGTTATGACTTGTCCATCTAATAACAACCAACAGTGCTATTATAACGACGACGCTAAACGAATTTGCGACCGTTGGAAAGAAACGCTAGACTTTGCGTCATAAGTTTATTTATAGCACCGCATATTACTAACCGTTTGGGTTATACGCCTGTCTACTAATTACACTAATGGTTGGGGATTAGGAAGTTTAATTGAGAGGAAGTGTACCCGTATTCACGTGGAAGTAGAGTAGACAATCATTAAGGAAAAACTACCCTCAATGCATCCGACCGGGATCGAACCCCGATCTATCCCTCTTTAGCAGTCTAGTATAACACGAGATTAGCACGTTAGACCACACGACCAAGGCGAGTTATTATAGCCGACCACTTTGCGAGCGCAAACATTTTCTTAATAGAATGACGCTAAACTGCGCAGCCATTCTAATTGTCCTTTGGTTTGCGTTACGAGGTTATGCATGCTATGTTTTGTAATTTTTTAAGTGTTTTGTGTTACATGATTTAAACATGCCATTTTGCTAGCCCTATATAATAATCTCAAAACGTTTTTATGTTTTTCACTCATATAGCCAACTTTTATTTAGCCTATAACAAACTATTTTTGTAGGGATTAGTAACATTATTACATTTACTCTATGTTAAAGATATATTTTATTTGAAACATAACACCATCAAAAATCATTAATACAATTATTAATGGCAGATTCCAATATTAATATTAACTGTTAATAGATTTTCCAGAAAGTAGAGGTTAGGCTTCAAAAAATATGGGATGTTAGTAGTTTTTTGATCCCCCTCGTGAGCAAACATTGATCAACGCATCATATGCTTTGGTCTGATTTTCCAGTAGTTTAGAGGTTGGAATTTGAATCTAGTTGAGTGTGATGAGGGGGGTTTTTCCCCCTAAAGAGTTTCCCACTCTACCTCTACACCAATCCGGATACTTTTTTCTATAACTCTACTCTACCTTCATAATTTATACCATATACTGCAATACATGTGGGTAGAGCAGATGACAAAAAATGCTTCGACAAAGATTTAATAATTTAGGCCTATTTAAACTGAATCGGACATAGTATATACACATTAATGTGGGTTTTAGGTTGTTGAAATATTAAGGCCAAGGTGGGAAAGATCCCTTAATTAGAGCCTAGTTTAAGGTTTATGTGCAGTTAGACTTAGGCTTTTAAATAATAAAAGATTTATTAAATGTAGCTGAGAGTGATAATAATTTGCAGTAGGCCTAGTTACCCTGAATTGAATAAACTGCACAGACAACATATCCCAAAGAAGTAAATCCTTATATGTTTAGTCACTTTGATTAAAGTCTCAAGAATTTCCTTCAAACAACAAGATGCATTTTATTATTTAACACTAAACTTCCTTATTTTTTAATCATCCAATCCACCCTCTCGTTCCCTTAATTGTTAAATGGATAAGTATTCCAACTTAATAGGCCTACTAGGTATAAATTCCCATTGTTTTGACATGTTTTTGGTGTTATCGTCGAGAATAGTAAATGTAAACACAATTTATGTGGGTTCTTGAACGCTTTAATCAACTTTAAATATACGGTTTTATTTTCTCACACATTCTCACAACATATTTGTTTCATGCTTGGAAGTGGGGACTTTTTCGACTCTAACAATATTATCGCATAACATGTATGTTCAAGTTGAGTACCATATATATAGGAGATTTTATTTATCTAACCTCAGCTCATATAACCAAAATAAATATTAAAACACTATATTTATATTGTAAGACTATTTTTAAACTTTCACTTTCTGACTCAGCAAAACTATAACTGTAGGCCTACTAAGAAAGAAAAATACAAAACATTAGTTTACTGTTCGAAAAGTGTTGTTTTTGAGAAAAAGTCTTCTAGCTTTTAGTTATAAAATAAAGTTGTTTTATCTAAAATAAATATAAGAATACGTCTACATTATAAACTGTTGAAATTATCTTTGACTAATAGGATATGACATACTTGATCAGATATCATTGGGTCGTAAAGCATATATATTACAAAAAATTGTGTCTCTATTGGCTAAATCCCGGCACAGATTTATCTGATTACCAAACCCTTCCTTCACCTCTGACAAGACGTGTATTAATCACAACTTGTGAATGTGGGGAATGCCAGGCCTCCACCGTGGTTCGGATTCCACGTTAAACTGTAGGTCCTTCATTTCATCTCACAATCACCCTACCATTACACATTAGCGTAAGTGCGTATAACCCGAACGGGTAGTAAGACGCGGTGCTAATAATAATCTATTGACTAAATTCTCATATTAATTTATTTTCTCGTTTGAGATATTATAACTAACTTATTGTATTTTAATAAATATTTTTTGTTATAGTTTTTTGATTAAAATATGTTGTGTATGTATTGAATGATATAGGCTTAGTAGTTTTCCATTTCAAACCGGAGGCACATAAAATAATGCAATATATTTATTAAATTAAACTTGGTAAAATCTTTCTTGCAAATAATGTGTCTTGAAAAATAAAAATAAATGAATAGTTTTCAATCATGAATACATCATTCTTGAAATAAATTTACCTAATTTATAGCTTCTACCTTCTTAAAAGGAATATTATTTGGAAGAGGCTGCCAACAGTTGACGCAAACTGATTTTTTTCTGTCTGTGAGTTGAGGCTAGAAGCAAAGTCGAAGCTAAAACTAGCGGATGATACAAATTGTGTTTGTCATTATAACATAAACGCTATATTTTCCTAGAGAGTGATTTATCTTTCACACGTCACGATTTCTGTCGTACGAGTTTTTAACGTGTGCCTACTAATACATTAGGTGATATGGCGTCTTTCACACAATCCAACTGTTTAGTCGTCCGATCAAAAGTCGTGGTCGACTCGTTTAGTAGTCGGATGGCCTCCCTATAATAAACGATTGTAATGTCCGCAGTTTGGTCAGATGACTTGTAGGGGACTTTTTGAGGTTTGGGGGAGGGGGGGGGGAAGCCCGATGATACCTTTCACACGATCCGACTAAACAGTGTCCAGCAGCCTCATGTATTATTTTCGTAATAACTCAGTGATAGATAGTCAAAGATAATGGCGAGTGAAATTGACACCGATATATTGATTTCATTAGTGGAGTAGTATAATAACTAGATACTGTATTATCCCGAATATAGTACGGTCTCATACATAATATGACCCTCAAATTTTGAAGGTGTTTTACATAAAAAAAAAGTTCTCGAATAGAACTCGAGCTAAGAACTTAACAAATAGTATTGATAATTTTAGAAAACATTCTAAAGTTGAAAGTAAGGAACGATATTTATTATAAGATATAAAACTTTGTATTTAAAAAAAAATATATTGATACAATTGATGAAAACTCGTATGGCATAAACCGTATCGTGTGAAAACCCTCTTCCGATCGCACTCGTACGGTAAAAACTCGTAAGACGGAAATCGTAAAGTGTGAAAGAGCTGTGAAGCTAACTAACGGTAGCAACTAAGTTTGCGTCGTATGGTCACAATAACCCTTCACACGTTTTATACAGTAGCCCCATGGCTTCTTTGGTGCTGACTGACAGTCAACATTTAGGTATATACCTAGATTTTGACTTTCAAAAATGACAGCTGCTAAACACATGTTTTTGTGGATCATCTGGTTCGGCGTAGGGATACGTAATTTGGTCTGGTAACTTTTTAAAGCTGTCAGCTGTCAGATGTGAGCTGTCAGTCAGCACCAAAGAAGCCATGGGGCTACTGTACCTCATTGTTAAAGGTATGAGAGAGGGATTGTCCACTCTCTTCGTAGCCCTTCCCAGAATTGTATTTAGCACCGCGTCTTATGACCTTTTCATGTTATAAATATATGTACTAGTTAAGCTAGTGATTTAAGGATGAAGAAGGTTGAATTCAGACGAAGTATACCACATTTACGTGGAGGGAAAAAATAAAAATATTTTTAGAAAATAACCCTCAGTACACCCGAATGGGATTCAAACCCCTATCTCTCTGCTATCAGCAGTCTAGTTTATTGCGATAGTGACGCCTTAGACCATGAGGCGACCGGAGCAGGTTTCCCCCAAAAATTAAATCTTAGATGTGTTTCTGGATATGCATCACAGTTCTGCCATATATAATAAAACATAAGTGTTGTAAACATTAAAAGTTTTAATATAATTTCTCCTATACAAATATTAACCGATCTAATTCACGTTCTAATTGGTTAGATATAGTAGTATCCTGGTAGGAAGGACCTTTGAAGATTAAAAAAAAAATCTGTCAACAATGACATCATTTTACTAATCTTATTAGTGTTATTTTATAAGTTTTCATTTTTATTTTACATCCATTACTATTTCCAGCCTGTGATCAGTTTCTTAAAGCCATACATTTTTCACTACCGGCTTGCTAGGCCTGTCGTAGCTTCATATGCCTTAGACTCTAACTTAACACTAGGGCAGTTACAACAACCAGTCCCCGGTCGATAATTTATCAATACGAAAGTGTGAAACTATATTTCCAATAATAATAAACTTTTGTTAATGCTAGTAATTGGACCCGGGACCCTTTGCTCAGTAGGCAGACAGGCTACCGACTGATCTAAGGTGTCGGACTACTTTATAGGTATCTAACTTCTTACATTTATCTATATTAATAATACACGCTCTTAATTTTTAATTTTAATTATATTAATAAAAATTAAGAACGTGTCTGTCAATTAAATTTCACGATATCTACCACATAGAGTGGTACAAAATTTTAAAATTTAGTAGCCTCTATGCACCTTAAAGCCAGAATTTTATTAGTTGTAGAGAAATGTTATTCTTATAAGACTCCTAGTAGATCGCTCCCCGGTTATAACGTGAATTTGAAAGGTATAAATCTGAACATCGTTATAAGACAACAGTTCTATAACAGATGACTCCATTTTTTTACATATAATAGTGACTATTTAAGTGTAGTAGCACTATAAACATATCAACCACAAACATCAGAAGGTTACATATAAAATGAATGACGAAACAAAGTTAAAACATAACAGTACTTAGGTACTGTACATACACGCTGTGTGTAAAAACACGATTTCAGAAAATTATTTCATTTTCACGTAAACCAAGACTAGTAACCATCAAAATATTAAACACATTTATTTAATAATTTCTTTAAAATGTCAGTATGTCTTTTAATGAGACAAGTTTTTTCAAGATTAATTTTTGAAGTTATACATCTTTAGGCGCATTATGAAAAAATGATGAGAGTGAAATTTTAAGATGCGCGTGCATCACTGTAACACAAAAGTAACAGGTTGAAGCTAAACCGCTCATTAAGTCTCGAAAAAAAAAAAGCTACCAACAAAATAGAAATAGAACCTCTGTTAGTCGCGCATGTTGGTACGCTCGTCGCCTCTGATCACGGTTTTCATATATATAATATTTATCCACATGTTTCTAGTTTCATACAAGTGCGAATTATATATGTGCTAATAAATTATATTCAGTAGTGATTTAAATTGAATATTTTGATTAATATTATTTACTAATTCGTAATATTAGTGAAAAAATTGTGCTTATAGACTTTTTCAAGTGCTCCAATATAATTGAGCTTAACTATCCGTATGTATTATTTATTGATATAAATTAAAATATTAGTTTTTTAACATAATTAATATTAAATATTATTAAATTATTATTGTTAAATATTTATTATTGGTTATTTAATATTTTTAATGATGCCAAAGAAGTATAACTTCTCACGCGAGTACATAAGTACACACACCAATTTTTTTTTTTAGTGAAACTAACTTCATAACCTTTACCTTTCAAAGGCACAATAAAAAGAAAAACCTGCGGTATATCCGAGTCTTCGTTATAACAGACGTATATAACTAGTGAGTGGTGTGTACATCTCTAACTAGGAAAATATAATAACTAAACTCATTGCTGAACTCTGGTGGATAAAGCTAAAAGAAATACTTGAAAAGAAAAGTTGAAACTAGAATAACAAGAATCCAACCGAGGCAGGAACTGTGTAAATTTCCAATCAATTCACATACTTTATATTCTAGATTCATTTGAATTTTCTAATGCTAGCTTTGTTTACCACCAAGGTAAACGGTATAGAGAAAGGAACAAGACGGTAATATAGGAAAGGTAAATAATAGTAATAATAATAGTTAATAATATAATAATATTTAGCACCGCGTCTTACTACCCGTTCGGGTTATACGCTTTAAGTACTAATTACGCCAATGGATTAGTAATTGGGAAGGTTTAATTAGAGGAAGTGAACCCGCATTTGCGTGGAGGGAGAGTGGAAAACCATTTAGGAAAAGCCACCCCCAGTTCACCCGACCGAGATTCGAACCTCGATCTCCCCGTCCTCAGCAGTCGAGCTCAACACGACAAGCGCGTTAACCAACTACGCCACCGAGGCGGGTACTAACGCTAGTTAAACTGAAGAGAAGATAAAAAATAATCGCCGGTGTAGCGGGTGATATCGGAACCTTGACCTCCCTAACAAAAATTAACGCGTGGCACTCTCTCCCGTTTGTGTGTGGTGTATGTGTGTGAGGGTCAATCTTTGGGATCTCTTGGTATACAAGTGTGAGTTTGAAAGTAAAGTTGCGGATAGGAGTGGAAAGAGAATATAAAATTGTGTCAGGTATGCGCTAGGCTCCGTCTCCTCTCTTCCCCCCAGTCCAGATCTCTTTATACGATAAGTCACACAACTGCAGTGGGCCCCTGGTTGTCTGGCAACGCGCCAAACGAGCCCCTGGACTACATGCAGTCCCGCGCAACACTCACACTGTTGGATGAGACACAGCCCCGGGAGTTTACCTGATAGATTTTCTTTTACATTTCCAACAGAATATAGTGAGAAATGAACACATATATCTCTTTTTATACCTGAGGATGATGCTAATATATGTAAAAACTAGTCGTCATCAAATATGCAGCTAACGCAGGCATTGGATTTAAGGAACTTTCGATTGTAGATACGAGGAAACTCATTTTCAATACATTTCTACAATTTAAAATCAAATAAAAAATACTTCGTGGTGTGAACCAGCAACCGAGCTATACTGAACAAGTGGCCGCCGCCATTAGCGATGATAGTGCCAACAGCTGCGGATAGAGGGTGTCATGTGGTCAGCACAACAAGTCCTCCAGCAATTAATCTCAGTTTTAGGAGTTATTTCTTATTTATTTAAGATGTCCCTCATTAGTGATCACGTGGTTGAGTTTGACCCCGTTCCAGACCCATTGCTTCACAGATACATTTTTGGAACACCGGGGATTGAACTCGAGACCTCTGGAACTGTAGCTGTATTAGTGAAATAACGCTCTAATATTGAGTATAACAAGAATAAATAGCTCAACTAAAATATTTAAAAACGTACTGTACACACAATAAAAATTGTTGTTTTAACAATACAACGATACTTGTAACATGATTTATTCTTTCCATATGTGTATGATATAATAATTTTATAAAATTCTATTTCATAAATGTATTTTTTCAATTTTTAATAGCCATACACACATTTGCTAAAATATCCCCGACTTGCAAATATCTTCCTCGAATACTAATTTGTATTTTTAATGACTTCTTTTTATTCACAATGCACCATTTTATAACAAGATGTTTATTTATTATTCAACCATTTGTTTGTTTGTGTATAACAGACGTTTCAAACTCGTTCGCCAGTAAATACCACATTGAACATAAAAATAATGAGGGGGCCGCATTTCATAAAGTTCAATATTGTCACAAACTTAAGTGGAAAAAATCTATTTTAAAATCCTATTACAAAAATAAAATAATATTAAATTACATACGAAGACTTATCCTACTTTTTTTTTATCAATAATTTCAAGCTTAATATTTGCATAAAGTGTGTTATTGGCTTTAGATCTCTCTTTTTCTTCTTCTAGTTCCACGTTTTACTACCCAATCGGTTTAAACGCTATCTCTCTTGTTGAATTCGCTTTTAAAGTATACGATATCGGTAAACGTGATCGCTCAGATGTGTTTGTTCCTTTTCATGAGTGAAACCACACATGGGCACTGACAAATATTGCACATATGTGATGCGCAAATTTAAACATTTTCGGGGATTGATCTTTGGTGAGTGGCGAGTAAAACTTGGTACACTCACAACACTTGTTAAATTTCACCAAATTATGACACATTTTCAAATGTTATATTCCGACCACATTTATAAAATGACGAATTGGGACACATGATATTTTGATTCAACAGAAGGTCCATGGGCCACATATAATCATGAATCGGGCCTCAAGTTTGTCATGCCTGTGGTATATAATTGATTTCTGTTAAATTTAATTATATAACGTATTGTTTATATCCGTGCTAAAGTCTTAAGAATAGCCCTTTTTTAATATCACATTACTATCCTAATACCCGTATAAATGTTCAAGCTAAACAACATTTAAATACAGCAAAATATCTTGATTAATTAAGTGATACCCACTTCAGTGGCCACATGGTCTTAAGGCGCTACTCTATAATAGAATAGACTGCCGATGACGGGGAGATTGTGGTTTGAGCCCAGTTGGGTGTACAGTAAAATCTGATTCTACGACCTTTCACGGTTCCCTGGAAAGGGTCGTTATTTCTAAGGGGTCGTTATTGGAATTTTAACAGATTTTGTTCCACCCTGACTTTCATACGAAAAAATTGCAATTTTTAGACAACAAATAGCGTGGGTCATTAAAAATCGTTCACAAAATCCAACCAAAAACGTAACCAAATCAAAATAACAATGTTAAACAATAGCATGGGTCGTCAAAAATTGTTCACAAAATCAAACCAAAATAGTAACTAAATCGAGATTCGAAATAACAATGGCAAAAGCAAGCCCGGCGCGTGATGTAGCGGCAGTCGCGCGTGGGGAAACATTGCCTTGCTTGTGGGAGGGGGTGGACAGAGTCAAGTGCTATTGGCTGGCATTGATGAGGTGGTGTCTATTTTTATACCCGACCCACCCCAGTTACTAGTAATACAGCGCTCACAAAGATAATTGCAACGCAGCGACCTAAATAAATGCAACAAACACATTTTACAGCCGATTTCCTTAAACTTTTAAACCTTTTTTCCCACATTTTTCACAGTTCCCCAAAAAAGGTCGTTACTTCGAGAGGGACGCTATTCCCGGGGTCGTAGAATCGAGAGTTGACTGTATTGAGTATGGTTTTCCTAAATGGTTTCCTAATCTCTCGTCACGCAAATACGAGTACATTTCCTTCGATTCAACTTCTAGTTCCTAATCCATTAGTGTAATTAGTTTATAAGCTATAATAATGGGTAGTAAGACGTGGTACTGAAAAATAAAAAATAAAATGTATCTCCAGCACTTAGCTCACGGTAAGTTACTTTATATTAACCTCAGGTTTCATAATAATCCCACCTGAGACCATGGTGTGCAATAACACCGCACATTTGAGAAGTTCCAACTGACGTTATTAAACGATCGCTTCAGTCAAAGCATTCCAAAGAAACTAGTATTTAAGAATTGAGGTCTGGCAACCTCTTCATAAAGTGACCGTTTTTGAAGATATGAGAACTAAATGGTAGATGACACGTAAGTAGACTGGATGTACCTAGAGCTGATATTTATAGGTGACTTTGGCACAAGTCAACTATTGTTAGATTTATTTGACACACACACACACATTGATCTACGAATCAAAGCATTGGTTGGGAAGACCTGACTAATTGTACAATTTGATCTTCAACATACATTTTTATGTGGAACATTATTGTGAACACACCTTGTTATAAGAAAATCTTATAACAATGGCACAGGCAACAATATTGTGAAAACACAATTTTGCATATCAATGTTATGAGTGACAGTTGTCTGGAAACAAAAGTGTTATAGGGCACAGGTGTAAATAAAAATGTTGTGTAAATAAATTGTTGGGGTAAATATTGTGAGTAACAATTTTGTTAAAACACATTATTTTAGGAAAATGCTGTGGAAAAATATAGCAGTAAATAGTGCTGTAAGTAACAATAATGTGAAAACACGTTGTTGAATGACATTAGTGTGGATAACACTGTAGGCAAGTCACATTTTTGAAGGAGAATTCTGTGAATAAATATTTTGGAAAACATATGGTTGAATGAAAAAACTGTGAATATCATGATTGGTAAAACACATTATCGAAGGACACCTGTGAATAACAATGTTGGTAAAACACATAATTTAAGGACAAATCAATGAATATATTTGTTGGTAAAATAAGTTTTTGAAGGAAACTGTTGTGGATAACAATGTTGGAAAAACACATTGTTGAAGGATAAAGATTAGCATAACAATGTTGTTAAAATAAGTGATTGAAAGAAAATGCTGCGAATAACAATGTTGGCAAAGCACGTTATTGAAGGAAAATGCTGTGAATAACAATGTTGGTAAAACACACCATTGAAGAAAAAAAGCTGTAAAAACATTGTTGATAAACTACAGTATTGATGAACATCGCTGTGAATAACAAAGTTAGTGAAACCCAATGTTGAAGAACAATGTTGTGAAAAATTTTGTTGAGGAAACATATTTTTAAAGGAAAATCTTGTGAATACCTAGAAATGTTGGTAAAACGCATTTTTGAAGGAAACTGTTGCGAACAACAATGTTGGTAAAACATATCACTAAAGGACAAAGCTATGAATAATTTTGTTGGTAAAGTACGTTGTTGAATGAAACTGCTATAAATAACAATGTAAGAGAAACACATAGTTGTGAATATCAATGTTGGTAAAATATATTAATGAAGAACATTGGCGTGAATACAGTGTTAGTAAGACACAATTATCAAAGAGCTGTGATGCGTTGCAGACGTCCAGAAATCCTGCGTTATTTAAGCATAAGTTTGTTATTTCAAAATATGATTCACGCCAAAAAATAGGTTAAAGGTATAAACGTAACCCCATTGAATTAAAAACCTTATATTTTGAGTTTTATAATTTAAAAATAAAGCAAAAGTGAAATTCATTCATTTTAACGACGTTTACACTAAATGTCCCAGATCTAAGTATAAGGTAGATGATTAGAAATATAAGTATACTCTTAATAAAAAGATAAAGTTAAGTTTAATCCACTAACAAATTTGGTAAAAACGTGCCAAGTTATAGACCACAAAAATCCTTAAATTATTCACCCTCGAAAAGGAGTGTGATAAAAAAAATGCCAAGTTTAACTTGGAATATCCTCCCAAATAACTTGTCACTTCTCTTAAATCTATCTAAGGGTGCTAATCTGATTCCAACTCTTTAGTTAAAGTGCGTAGAACTTTAACTAGCGACTTAAAATCAGATTAGCGCACTTTTATAGACTTAAGAAAAGTGACAAGTTATTTGGGAAGACATTGCACGTTAATCTGGGCAATCTTTTATACCTGAATCCTTTCCGAGGATACATAATTGAAGGATTTTTGTGGTGTGGAGCTAGGAACGTTTTTTACGTAAATTCTGTTGGGGATATCAATACTTTTTGTAAATATATATACCATAATATGTTTATTTAAGTAGGTACAGTACCTACCTACTGTAATAAATTAATGGCCGACCATAATAATAACTTTTGAATTATGTGTCCTTTCAATGTGAAACAAATGCATGTGGAATCTACTTACGAAGGCCTTTAAAATCATATTCTACTTGGCTGTGATATGAATCAACAGAAATCTGCTTCCTCTACTACACCTTGCAGCCCTCTTCCACCCATTTTTGGGAAACATGTTGAAAATGTGAGCTTTTGTGTTTTACCCTTGGTTTACATCCTCTATGCAAAATTTCAAAGCTATATGTTGATTGGAAATACCCTAAAAGTTTAGATTATCAGTGAGTTAGGCAGTATGGGTCAAATAAGGGCATTTTAAGTGTCGTTTTTCACTAACCGCTTAAGCTATAAGCTTCAACTTTTGAAAAAATGACTAAAATAGTTTGTCTTAACAGGGTGTTAAATTTTTACGTTCCTTTCATTTATAGAAGACGATTTAGAGAGAGGGAGTTGGATGTGACACTTCCTGCACCCACATTTGAAAACCATATTAAAAAGTTCAGATCCTGTAATTTATTCAATGTTTATATACCAATTAATATCCCCATGCCAATGTTCAAGGTTATATGTTGACTAGAAATACCCTAGAGGTTTAGGTAATCAGTGAGTAAGCCAATGAGTCCCAAAATCTGTTTTTTTTAAAAGTCCGATATCTCACTATCCATTAAAGAAAAAACTTTCAACTTTGGAAATATATCTAAAATAGTTCGTGTTAACAGGGTATTACATTTGTACGTTCCTCTCATTCTGTAGAGATTAGTTAGAAGAGGATGGGGTAAATTTTACCTGAGTTGTATAGTGTTAAATGTTTACGGCATCTCTGGAGAACTTTTCTTGTGCTGTACCTTGCACCTTGATAGGATTAGAACAGAACATTGTAAGATAATAAATTACTATGTTTGTGATTTTAAAGTTTCAGAACTAGAAATACCAACCTCATTAGATATGTCGGAAGGTTAGAAAAGTTCCCTTAAACTAGTTGACGCCCATATTGCCCACATTTCATTCTAAATATAATGTAATTTATTTTACTGGTGATAATTAACTTAAGCTTTATAACCCAACCAACAAAATCAACACACAACTTATAATCTAAGCTAATTCTAGAACAAACACGTAACTGGTCCTTCGATCATTAATTCATCACCAAGAATACATTTTAAATCCATGCCGGAAATTAAACGTGAAACCCTTAACTCAGTACGTGGACGCGTTGTAGATTGAGATAAGGAGTCAGACGTTTTAAAGTTACTTTTTTTTTAATCAACGCGTCTTATTATCTGAGTAGGTTAAACTATTATGTGAAGATTGCTCTAATAGGGTAGGGATAAGAAAGGAAGCATTTTAGAGATAGCTCTATCCACATTTACGTGGAAGGAATGTGGGAAACTATTTAGGAAAAAACACTTTCAGTTTACCCAACAGGGATTTGAACCACGATCTCCCCTTCATCAGCAGACCAGTCTAACACGAGAGTGACGTCTTAGACCATACGACCACTAAAGCGGGTTTTAAGTTATTGATTACGAATACAAATTTAGGGACCACTACAAATAATTATCATATTCTTAAAAAAAAAGTTAAGAACTGTAACTTAGAACCTAGGACTAACATATTTTTAAGGCCGCATCAGTGGCTACGGGTTCAATAGATTGGATAACCAATGACGTGTAGATAGAGGTTAAAATATCGGTCGGGCGCACTAGGGGTGAAATTCTACACATGATTTTTCAATGTGGTTTTCCCATTTTTCCACGCTAATACTTTTGCATTACCTCTATGTTACCACCCAATAAATGTCCAATTTTATAAGTCGTTCATAACATTGGTGTTGAAAGTAATATTAAAATAAAAACATTGTTAACGTGTCTTTTTTGACTAGGGCTGTTGGATAACAAACAAGTTTCATCTAAAGACAACAAGAATTATTATTACGATTGGGGAGTAAAAAATAAAAGTATGACTACATTTTATAAAAAGCTTCTACTAATAAGATTTATTTAACCATACAATCGTAAATCTTTAGATAGCTTAGTATAAAGTTAGGTTTTAGACGTCTTTTTATCGGAGTGATTAAATTAGTAACTGTAAATTAGTTGATTTTTGTTAAGGTTTTGTAGAAGTTTGAAAATTAATTTTGTGTGCTCTAATTCAAGCTATGTATCATACCATTCAAGATTTTTAAACCTTAATTTTTTTTGAATAATTGAGATATGTTTATTTTTTGTTTTTAAGTGTTTATTATGTAGGACATACGAATGCATGCTCCCTTCCCTCAATATATTGAACATTAAACTATAACAAATAATCGTAAGTTGCGATTTTTATAAATTAACAATTATAAACTATATAGAGATTAATATTAAGAAATATTATTTAGGGGCTAAACCCCACATTTATTAAAGCGTTGATGTTAAAAATGGTTTACAACACACATAATAACTATTCACATCATTTTTATAATTATTCCCAATTTACATCCCTTAATAATTTTAACTACCTGACAAGGTGACGTCACAGAGAAACGTCACAAAACGAAAGCATAGTTATATATTTCAACTCATTGTTTTAAATAAATTTGATGTCTTTTTCATTCTTGTATCAAACTACACTTGTTGTAATTTTTAATGTGTTATTAATGATAGTTTGACCATTTGACTCTTTTAAATGCATTAATTATTGAGTCAATTAAAATATTTTAAATATTATGAAATTTTGTTATAAGTTAATTGTCATTAGTATTCACATTTATAAATTCTTAAATTTGAAATCATATCTTCTGAATTCTTTAAATAACAATATCTAAGTCTTAACTTATATACTACCCATTAGATTAAAGACTTCATATTCAAGATGTATCAGATTAAAATTAATATAAATTCCAATACTGTACTATATTGAAGGGATGTTTCCCTTGAAGCCCAAATATTAGGGGTGGGGGAGGGCCGATGTACCCCCATCCTCCCTCCAACCAAGCTCTGAAGGATTACACAATTTTTTTTTCGTCATTCATATTATTATGGAGGAATTTCAAATAGATTCTCTCCATGATGAATCGTTATTTTTGGATCTAGGTACCACGATGGTGCGAAGCAATGGCGGAGGAATGAATTAACAGCCCGCGCTTCCTATTATAGGAAGGGGTAAGTTCTTGTCATTAGCGACACATCGCAACAAAACGATCACTTCTTTAATTGAGGTTTCTAATAATTGGGAATACATCAATCTCGTTGACTTGGCCTCATTAACTTAATATATATCCTATTCTCTCCAAATATCTTGTTAGAGAAAATAAATTCCATTTGGAGGTTCATTAATTATGTTTCATATCGTAACTAATGCAAACAGAGAAAATTTTCTCAGAGCTCATCTACGAATCAATAAAGCCCATGTTTCATAATAGATTTGAACATATTTATCCATGTACTTTATTTGAGTTGTATTCGCCATATTGTTTTTATACAGTGATACCAACCATAAGCTATGAAGAAAACCGAATTAGGTAGGCCTAATTATAGCTTACGACCTTTTACTGGATAAAATTGGCACCTTTAATGGATGTTTTTGAGGTTTTTTGTGTCCAATGATGTATATTTGTAGTATAATTAGCCAATGTATATACTATATTTAAATAAATATACTTTTTATTTTGTTGTAAAATCCTGTTAAACTACATGGCGTAAAACATGTTCGTTTAATTCAAATACGAGTTCTATTTAAATAGTAAATATTTAAGTACTAGCTCTCTTTTCTGTTTAAAAATACTACGAGTATATATATTAAATACAACTTATTATCATAAAACTTTATTACCCATTCAATATTTGATTAATTTGTGTCAGAATTCATTATGTTGTATGGAGTTATTAATATCACCAGTAGGTGAAGGGTCAATTTAATGTGATCCACAGAGAAATAAATATTTTGAAGTTACTGACAGTTATAGCTCATCCATGATTGACTAAGTAATATAAAAGTCTATGAAACAATGTTATCGGTCTCTAATTATATTTCTGTTACCTTTTAAAATATACCCTTAGGACTCTCATTTTTACTTAGATTGAGGTTAAATTAAGGTTTTAATTACGGTGGGAATATCAATCACATAATGTGAACCCACAAAATGTAAATTTGAATTTGGTTTAATTTATTATATATTTTGTTTTTAGACTACTAATAATGCAGAATTTATTCAAAAACGGGGCCATGCCTTGTTTCAACTGATAGAGTAACAGAGCTGTTTGGTTATACTTCCCTTTTTATTAATCTGGTTTGAAAACTGACTTCAAAGAAACCACAGCATGAATAACAAGATAAGGTGAAAATATAATTAAAAGTTTTGTAGATCAATAGTTTGTGTCTTGAAATCAAAGTCTCTTCCTACTCAACCTGTAACATCTTTTGACCTTTTTTTATATCTAAAAAGAACATGGCTACAAAATGAACTCAATGGAATTTTTTCTACAAAGCAAAAAGTCAACAGCTGATTAAAATACCTTAGGATGTAATTAACTGATTCGCTCGTGATTTCGCAATATTTTGAAAAAACTGTAATTAGCATAAACATAAATCTTTCCCAGTATTTGAGTAAATCAATTTTATTTGTAGGAATGTGATTTAAAATAAATAAATGTATTTTTAAGAATGATGCAAATTGAACTCTTAGGAAGATGGAAAATAAATAGTTTTGTGAGCTTTAAAATATGATAATGGAGAAGTCTTTAGAAAATCAGATGGAGAGACAGGGTAACAAATGAGGAAGCCCTAAGAATAGTGGCTAAAAGAGAACTAGTTTGGATGTTATTCTTTGGTGCAAAGCAAACTGGATCAAACACATCCTTCGGAGAAACTGTCTTTTGCTCGACGTCATAGAAGGAAAGGTTGAGGAAAAGAGGAGCTTAGGAAGAATAAGTATTCAAATATTGGATGACTTGAAGGAAAGAACATTCTGGTAGCTGAAGGAGGAGGCAGAGGACAGGGCGCATTGGCGGTCTAAGTTCACTGACAAAAGAAATTTACCTGTCATAGGACAGAACATCTAATAATAAAACAATGTATAAATATTTATATATATTTATAATCCGAATGGGCATCAAGGTGTGGTGGAACAAAACATTTGGCTAGGTAGCTAATCCGAGCTAGTCAGAAGGAATCTGTGGAAAAACCATGGCCTCAAAATATAACGTATAATAGTGATTTGTTTGTTTTTCATGATTCTATACACGTGTAAATACAACAAGTGTAAATATAACTTTGTTGAGATACAAATATATATACACGTGGAAGAAAGGGATAGAGAAATGTTGTAGTAACATTGAGAGAGAGAAAAAAAAAAGAACAAACCTCAAATATGTTTGGACGCTGGAAAATAAAAATAAACTACGTCCAAAACAAAGTTTGCATTGCTGCCATCAGAGGAAATGGTTGTCTAACCCTTCTCTTTTTTTTTTTTTGCTTACTTCCCTTTACCCTTTTGAAATAATCTTTTCTTCCTTTATCTTCACTGCCCAAGGATTCAATATTGGGGAAATCATCGGAAAGAATCGCGAAACGCTTACCAACATTCCTTGGGAGGGGGGAGTATATAATCTAAACTCTCGCAGGTGGATGGAATGTTGCTAGGAATGGTAACGCACACGACATGGATTATAAGAAATAATTTACTCTCAGTGTCCGGGCTGTATTGTGATGATAGTTACCATCATCGTTGTAGTAGTTAAACTTTTCTTAATATATATATATACTTACAGTTAAACGAATATAGCTAACATATACTATAGCTATGAATAATCTAATGTGGTGGTATATATTAGTTTAGTTTAAACAATTAGGGATTTCGACGTCTATTAGTAGTTAGTATGCACTTTTTAATATGACTAGTTTGTAGCTAATGCTGAAATGACTAGTTATTAGCTAGTGATGTACATTTGCATATGACATTTGTAGAATGATGAAACTGACTAGTTATAGCTAGTGATGGCACATTTAATATGACTATTGTGCTAATGAAACTCTAGTTATTAGTTAGTGATGGTACATTTGCATATGACAGTTGTAGCTAATGATGAAACTGACTAGTTATTAGCTAGTGATGTACATTTGCTATGACTAGTTTGTAGCTAATGATGAAACTGACTAGTTATTAGCTAGTGATGGTACATTTGCATATGATAGTTTGTAGCTAATGATGAACTGACTAGTTATTAGCTAGTGATGGTACATTTGCATATGACTAGTTGTAGCTAATGATGAAACTGACTATTATAGTAGTGATGGCACATTTATATAGACTAGTTTTAGCTAATGATGAAACTGACTAGTTATTAGTTAGTGATGGTACATTTGCATATGACTAGTTTGTAGCTAATGATGAAACTGACTAGTTATTAGCTAGTGATGGTACATTTGCATATGACTAGTTTGTAGCTAATGATGAAACTGACTAGTTATTAGCTAGTGATGGCACATTTAATATGACTAGTTTGTAGCTAATGATGAAACTGACTAGTTATTAGTTAGTGATGGTACATTTGCATATGACTAGTTTGTAGCTAATGATGAAACTGACTAGTTATTAGCTAGTGATGGTACATTTGCATATGACTAGTTTGTAGCTAATGATGAAACTGACTAGTTATTAGCTAGTGATGGTACATTTGCATATGACTAGTTTGTAGCTAATGATGAAACTGACTAGTTATTAGCTAGTGATGGTACATTTGCATATGACTAGTTTGTAGCTAATGATGAAACTGACTAGTTATTAGCTAGTGATGGCACATTTAATATGACTAGTTTGTAGCTAATGATGAAACTGACTAGTTATTAGTTAATGTTGGCACAGACACATGTATTAGTTAAGAAGATGTCGGAGGCCTGCCAGGTATTTCATAAGGTTATGCGTAAGGGATCGGGAGTATTATATCACTCGATCCCGATATAAACCTTGGATACACCACTGATGGTCGTATTAGTGCTGGTGGCTTTGAATAGGGCGACAATAAGAAGAAAAGCTATAAAGGATCACCCTATATACCTTGCCAATGATACATTATTGTCGGATTACATTTTCGTGTTAAAATTCACAATGAGGTGATTAGCCTTATTCTAATTAGAAGTGATAAATCAAGAGTTTAATAAAATGCTTTGTGAAAAATGAGTTGATCTAGAATCTAGATAATGTCAAAAGTATCCGATTGGCTGATTTTTAGTGGTCCCCAGAATTAAAATTTACCCACTAATGCTGCATTTAATATTTTATTTAACTAAGGGGAGTTACCAGCTTCGAAGACCACATGATATAAGGCCAGGGTGGGCATTCCTATCGTCATTCATCAAAAGTGGCGAATAGTCGATAAAATTGTGATGAACTTGAGTGTGACAGCTCTCACAGCAAAATAAACTTTTTCTTAAACAGCCTGCTGGTTTTAACTCGATATTTCCTGCATATCGTTGGAAATATTCCACTTGATCATTGATCATTCAGCCAATGTTTCTGTAACTTGTCAGACAAAAGGATTGTCAAATTTATCAACAGATTGTCTTACGTTTTAAATTTGAACAGTTTGCATTATTTGCGTTTGAGACAGTTGTAATTGACTACTCCAAGTGTAAGTCTAAATGTTTGGAATAAACTTTATTTTTTTAGCACCGCGTCTTAGCCCCCGTTCGGATTATACGCCTATGTACTAATTAAACTAATAGTTTTAGGCATGAGTAAGGTTATATTTTATAGGAAGTGTACCATCACTTTCGTGGCGCTAGAATGGAAAATCATTTTAAAAAAACAACCTCAGTACACCCGACCTATATTTGAACCTAGGTCTCTCCATCATCGGCAGTTTAGTCTACTGCGAGAGTAGCGCGTTAGATCACGTGGTCACCGAAGTAGTTTTGAGTAAATTTTTGTAAGCAGTGGGTCTTGTTTTAAATTTTCGATTGAACAGCCTATTTTCTCTTCTTCTTTTTAATGGAGAGGTGAATTTCACTCCTCATTCATCACCAAATATGTTTTCCAACTTTATTCCAAAGTCTCACTCTCGCAATAGACTAGACTGCTGATGACGAGGAGATCAGGGTTCAAATCCAAGTCGGGCGTACTGAGTGTGGTCTTTCCTAAATGGTTTTCCACTCTTTCTGCACGCAAATGCGGGTACACTTCCTCTAAATTAAATCTTCCTAATTTCTAGTACATTAGAGTAATTATTAGACTTACATAGGGGTATAATCCGAATGGGTAGTAAGACGAGGTGGTAAAATATATCCAATAAATATAAAACTAAGGGGAACTCCGTGAGTAGGCCGTAGCATAACTTTATAAAATATAACAAAATGACTTAAAATATCATTTAGATGCAACCCATAAATACCTTGTATTTTTTCAATATAAAAATGTCAATGTTTATGTTAGGATGTTTTCTTGTGATGCATATTTAGTATATTTATATTTTAGAAATAAAAAGCCTTGAAAATGTCGCAACAAATTATATATTTTTAAAACAAGCTTCATTCCTGAAAATTGCTATTCATCCCTTAAAAAAAAAGTGGCTACAAGAGACATTTGCGTTTTATCACTTTTTAAATAAATGGGTTGTATATCGTGCCTTCTCTCCTTTTTTATTTTTTAAATGACTCATTCATTAATCTTTGTCGACTCGCTTCTGTCGTAAACATATTCTAACAGCGCATTTGAGCAAATGGAGCATTTCAATAATTTTAAACGCAGACTTGTCAACTAGAACACAAACAAATAAAGAAAATGTTACAAATATTAAATGTAGTAGTTTTTTTTGGGGGGGGGGAGGGGGGGGGATGGTAGACTCGTGGATTCGGGGTGGGGGGTAGAACTAGTCTTATGGGTGTATTTTTTAGGGGCGAGTATTTTACATACTAAAATTATTCCTGTGAACGTTCCACCCAGGTATCGTAAGTAAAATTATAATTCTAAAATAAAATTTGTTGATCTGCCTCCAAAATAAACCTATGTCAAGAACTGATATTGTTCTCGATTTATTAAATAAATTAATGTCATTTGAAATGTATATGAAAAAAATATATATTTTCTATAATATTGGCGTGTTTGGGATCTACCAATCTGTGCCTCAGTTTGAAGAAATATTAGCTGGTACTAATGTACCGTTTTCCAGGGACGCCCGAATGTACTAATCGAACAACCTTTTCTTGGGGGTGGTTTACAAGTCACGATGAGATTAGGGGATGATAGTGAATCTGATGGGGTGGAGACAATGAAAATCTAAAACTAACTTAAACCTAATTAGTTAAGCCCATTAGTGACCGTGGAAATTAATTCCCTTTCTAAAAAAAAAAATCCGTGATTCGAACACCGGACCTTTGGATCAGCAGCCAAGGTTTCTGACAAATATACCACGAGGTCGATAATTTTAATTTTATATAAAGCCACAAAATCACATTGACAGATTGGTCTACAGTATTTTTCCTTAGTTTTTGTTTCAGTACTGCTTATATTACCAAAAATAAGGGGTCTAGTAGTAAGAGCCATAATAATAGTCACAAAAGTTACTACTTTAATATACAAATATAGGTGACCTGGTGGTCTAGGGTACGGTGTCAGACTTCTGTGCTGGCGGCCGGGGTTCGATCCTCGGTTCCGGCACAGATATATCTGATTTCCAAACCCTTCCTACACCTCTGACAAGACATCTTGTGAATGTGTGGAATGCCAGGTCGGCACCGTGGTTCGGATTCCACGTTAAACTGTATGTCCTTCATTTAATCTCACAATCACCCTACCATTACACATTAGCGTAAGTGCGTACAACCCGAACGGTAGTAAGACGCGGTGCTATTAATAATAATAATAATAATAATAATAATAATAATAATAATAATAATAATAATATACTAATACGTCAAGTCGTGTGCTCTTCAGTTGTCACGTCTGATATATATCTACCCTTTTCAATAACACTAATGATTTACAAAAATGTTATCAATGTTGACAATAACAAAATATGTTTATATTTTCTAAAAAGTCCTTCCTACCAAAATTCGACTATAGTTTGAGTACTTGAGTTATTTCACCACTTTTCAGTGTAGTGTTAAGGAGTCCTAACATGACAAGCAGATCTTGTTTAAAATCTATCTGTAATATATTTTTTCATCCACTAGGCCAAGAATTTGAGTCACACATCCTCACACGGGAATATATTCAAGTTAAAATCTGACCCATAAGTTTTCTACTTAGTTATGAGAACAATTTCATAGATACATTTTAAACTAACTACATTATTTTTACTTTTTAGCACCTAGTCTTACTATCTATTATGTTACACGCGTATGTACTAATTACGCTAATGAGTTAAGGTTGAGAAAGGTTGAATTCGAAGCAAGTGTACACGGATTTGTGTTGAGGGAGAGTGAAAAATAATGTTTTTAAACACCCTCGGTACCCATTATAGGAATTCGAACCCCGATCACCCTGTCATTGGCAGTCTAGTCCGATACGAGAGTTACGCCTTAGGCTATGTGACCACTGAAGCAGGTTAACTCTACTTACCTTAGCAATATCACACGGCACATTACTACTAATTATAAATTCTATATCCTCCCAACACTTTCATTGATCTAAGACGCTACATTTATTAGACCTAATCTATTGCCACCGTTCAATAACATGAATATAAAAATACATGACTATAGGGCGTATACTGTGCCCTTTGTTTACCCTGAAAGATAGCAATCCTTCCTTGATGGATAACACTTCGACCCTATCTTTTAAGCTACGCCATAATGGAACCATGAAAGGTAAGCTTATTACCTTTCTGGTTAATTTAAAGGCACCGTTTAAAAGGAAGCAACCTTCATCGGCCCCCCATCAAAGATTTTAAGGTGAGTGTCCCTGAAAATGACCAGAAAAACATAGTCACTAGAAGTTTAAGTCGCTAATTGACATCGAACTGGATTCAAAACATACTCATTCAATTAAGTCTAAACCGCTTCGATGGCCGCGTGGGTTAACGTTCTCTTTTCATAGTAGACTATACTGATGATGACAGGAAGATAGATGTTCTAACCTTTATAAGGGTGTATTGAGGGGGTTCCAAAATTGTTTTCCACTCTTTCTCCACGCAAATGCAGGTACACTGCCTCAAAATATAACCTTTATGATCCCTAAAGCCACTAGCGTAATTAGTGGTGCTATATTAAAAAAAATTAAGTCTATATCTACGACTTTTTAATATAAATTTTGTTACTAAATCTCTTTAACCGTTCGGATTGTATGCATATTAACTAATTACGCTAGTGGATTAAGGATAACAAAGGTTACATTTGAGATCAAGTGTACCAGAACTTGCGTGTTCGGATAGTGGAAAACCATTTATGAATAACCATGTAAAGGTATTGTGGGTAAAGCGTCAATAAACCGAGATCTATAATTTAAAAAAGTTGTCTTTTTCGCTTCTGAAAATTTGACAAAATTTAACTAAAATGTTATATAGTTTGTGTTCTATGAAAAGTCTTAATGCACTAGACTTTCCAATAACCTTACCTTACCAAGGAGTATTTCTAAAAGGATTTAACCTAAATTTATAAAACTCATAAATACATCAAAACATTTGGAGCAAACCATTCTAGTTCTGAATTAGAGTTCGATTATGATGAGGAGAAACATTTTTTGAAGTTAAATTCTATTTTATTTACGATTATTTATTAGAGGGTTACTGAAACAATGCTCATATTTTCATATGTTAAGTTATTGGATCCTATAACACTACTTTAGATATATGCTAGTATCAATATATATGAAATAATACTAATAATATGGTATAATGTCCTTAATGCTGCTAGAAAGCCAATACGTTAATATTTTATAAATGTTTTCTCTTATCAAAACCACACAGAAGCTTTGCTAGCGTAAGGAGGCTACCTACCAGAGTGTTGAGACGCCTTTCGGGCGTCCAGAAATGTCGCTTTATTTAAGAAGGGGTTTATTATTTAAAATATATAGTTTATGCCAAAATGAAGGTGAATAGTTTCAATATGCCCTTGTTGGATTAAAAACCTTAGACGTAAAGTTTAATTATTTAAAACAAAGCCGTAAAATAATGTAATGTACTCAGCTCATTTTCAACTACGCTTAACGCGAAATGTTGTTAACACATAGACCAAAGTAGATAGTTATACATATAGATATAACCTTCTTCAAATAACGTCAATTTGTAAATGTATCACAACATAACACTCTAAAGTAAATGACTATTGTTTTAGTTGCTTTATTTCTTCAGAACTTACATTTATATAATAATTACCACAGCGTGAGGCTATTTATTTTCAAATAGTCGGTGACCTTAAAAGTTCACACCTTAAGTTTATTCTTAAGTACTGTACTAGAGTAAAACTGTTAAAAAATATTCTTAAAACTTGCCAGAACAATTTTGTCATAGAAAACCCAATGTTTGTTGATGTAGACAGTAGTAGATTTGAGCCGAACCATGGGAGGCCTCTAATGACCTCGTGAACTTTGATCTCAAGATCTAAACTTTCAGAACGAAAACTGCAAGGATGAAAGTTAATACAATTTTGCTGGGTTGAAGTTGGAGTATCATAAAAGGTTCGGATTGATTGGACGGAAAGTTTCTTCTCATAGGGAAGTCCCAACATTTCGATTACCTCTCTCTGTGCGCCAGGGGTAGTTAAAAAGTGGTTCGATAATCTAGTCTTTATTTCTTGGAATTAGTTATTTGACGTCACTTGGTTAATTTCTTCTCGACCCTAATTGTTATAGTTTTATCTTTTAAGGTCATATAAATTGATTGTAGATTTTGTAATAGTAGGATTGCTTTTTTATTTTATATTTATTAAAGCATTGTGGGTAAATTTTGCCATTGAATTTTTCGAAAAACCTCGGATTAAAAATAATACTAAATTTTGATGAGAATAAGTTTAAACAAAAACAGTTAAATAAATTAGTTTAACAGCATTGAAATTGCGTCCCCGGTTTGAATCCTCCGATAAGAATCATGCGAACTGCATCCTGATACTTTTAAGTGGACAAATTAACTGCGTCCCAAGTTTTTTTTAGTCAACAGCCGAATTGAGTACCAACGTGTCATATAAGGTACCTTCATGGCTTGTTCCATTAGATTGCATATGTTAATCCATCAGACTCGCTATTCAGTTTTACCCACATTGCCAAAAACACTGTAGGAATTGCTTTTTTTTTTTGAAAATTGGACACTAAGACAAGTAAGGAAAATCATTTTTTTATTAGTGCATGATGGCAAAATAAATATTTTACTCTTTCCATGGTAACAAACTTGAAGTTTTTGGAACAGCTTAGTGTTTCTTCAAAGCCGTTTTTGCAATTTATCATCATTATAGGCAGTGTAAATAACATTTACACTCTTTTGGTCTTCTTTTTGTTTTCAAACAAAACCACAAACACTTACATTGCAGCTCTTCAACATCTAATTTTAAAATTTAGTGAACTTGGTTTGGAGTTTGATCCATCTACGCTACTCATTGATCTTGAATAGGCTATTAATCAAGCTTTGGGAAGAGTATTACGTCCACAAATCACCAAAGGTTTCATTTAGGCCAAAGTTGGGGAGGAAAATTCAACAATCAAACCTTACTCAAGTTCATGAGGCTACAATTCTGAAATTGACAATTTTTAAAACAATTCACAGTAAGAAGCTTAATGACTACATTTTAGAAATGTACAGTACGTAACAAGAAATATAAAATTTCCACCCCGCGTATGGGCAGATCCATCTTTCGATGCATTACGCACTCCAAATTGCTGCAATATTTTAATTCAAAAATATATAGAATGCTATACTCAGCACACCCGAACTTTTCAGTTTATGGAATGTTTAAAATGTGCAGTGTGATTTCTTTGTAAAATTTATTAAAAGATACGACGTGACGCGATACACAAAGAAGCCTTCATGAGGGAGCAAACTTTGAAGTATGAAACTAGTGGAATATCTCGATTTACATTTATTAAAAAAGTATGTTACAAATATTTACCAGTGAATAAAAAGTAGACAATCAGTGTTAAACGCAAAGCTATAAAAATATAAAATTTTCAATTATTTTACTAAGAAAAATTCCATGATATACTCATTTTTTATAAATTTTAACTTCTAAAAACACAATATATCGTTGTTTATTTTGATTTGTCATAATACGAGTATGTACAATATATATATAAAATAAGGGATTTAAGAACAGGTAAGCATTTAGATTATTGAATTATAACTTAAAGTTAACTTTTTAAAAAAATAGGGACGCACTTGGTGTAAACATTTTATTTTATGACGCAATTTAAATGCAGCCGTTAGCTTCAGTAATACGAAAAATTGTCAGAATTGAATTTTAAAACATAATAAGAAGGGAGGGAGCAAATTTTTTTCCAAACATGATTTTGATGTAAAATCAAAATTTAACCAAAGGTCTTATCTTATGTATGATCACTAACGTTACTCAAAAATCATAAATATAGCTACAAATAAATTCTTCATATTAAAGTTTTGTACTTTGTTTTCATGTTGTAAATAAACAAAACGTTGACCTTTATATACATTTCAGACAGATGTACAACTATTAAGATGACGATGGTGGGGGTCAAGGAAGGGAGGTTTGCTGGTAAAGGTGGTTGGGAATCGTCCATAAATAGATGGACTTGTGTTTCACTCAGTACCATCCTATGCCGCAATGACGCAATCGCAAGTGTAGTACTTCACGTGACGTCATGTATTTTAAGGAATAAGAGCGGGGACAATATGTGACTTGGAATAAGCGCCATATCTTGGGCCGGAATTTGTTTTGTATGTCACGGAAAGCTCGTGGGTTGTTTTTAAGACAAATAAGCCTCGATGGGAATTTGTTATATTGTTCCTCAGTACCAAGCTTTAGACAAACAGCTTAGCTAAGTCGGTAGCTCATCTGCATACTGAGCAAAGGGTCCCAGGTTAGATTCTCGGCATTTACGAAAAAATTATAATTGATGAAAATATGGGTTTACACTTTCACACTGATAAATTGATGACCGGGAACTGGATGTTGTGCCTGTCCTGGTCATAAGTTAGATTATAAAATATATTAATCTATGATAGGCCTAGTCAGCCGGTAGTGGAACATATATGGCTTGAATAAAAAACTGACACTGGCCACAGGCTGGAAATAGTATGGGATGTAAAAAGTACCAAGTATTATTGTTCCCTCAGTACCAACATTTGTGGTTCCTTTAGTAGCAAACTTTATTGTTCCCTCACTACTAAATTTTATTGTTCACTCAGTATTACAAACTTGCCCTTATGTACCAATAAAAATTCGTATAGTACATTAAGACTATTAAATACTCAATCCAAGATTTCGGCAAAATATTCTACTATTTTGGGTTTTTCTTAGGTCTATATACTATATCTAGTATTTTATTTAATGTTATCTTTATTATCATTATCTACATTTGGGTAGTTTGAACTTTACCTTTATTTCGTTATGTTAATTTAATAAACTTAGCTTGAAAACAATGTATTCCCTTATATATAAATTATTTAATTTTTATTTTGGGTTATTTATTTTTATATCATTAATATTTTAATGAATTAAATTTATTAAAATTAATAGAAGAATCAAATTTCTTAAATGTGTTTTCAAAATATATGTTTAACATAAAAGTTATTAATTATATAAATGATTTAATAATTGTTTTTCTCATATTTTAATGTTAAGGCAGCTAAAAACAAATATATCTAATTGTAGTTGCCCTGTAATGATACATGGATAATCAATTTATTTGGACCTGCTTTGATGTCCGCAAAGTCCAAGGCGTCACTCTCGCAATAAACTGCTGACGATGGAGAGATCGGTATTCAATCCTAATCAGGTGTAATGAGGGTGTTTTTCCTAAATGTGTTTCCACTCACTCTCGATGTAGATGTAGGTACATATCCTTTAAAATAATTCAATCTTCCTCATCCCTAGCTCATTGGCGTAATTGTAATTTATATATATATAATATATATATATAATATATATATATAACCTGAACTGTTAGTAATAAGGGGTGCTTATATATATATATATATATATATATATATATATATATAATAAATAAATAAAATAATTACAATTGGTTGTTCTAACTGTGGTGTTTAACATATACTTAATAAACAAACACAGTGGATCAGCACATGACAATTAAATCAACTTAACCTAAGATAGCGGTACTATATTCTCAGCCATAGCGCATATATTAGCCCCCTACACATAGTTATTAGGAGAATATGAATTTTTTCAAAATATCTAGCTATTCTTGCTTTTATTTGGTATATTTTATGATACTTTAGAATTGATTTCCGTTGTTTGATATCTTCACGCAATACGGGAAAAGTCACACACATTTACACACTAAAATCGACAGATAATTCACTATGTTATGAAAGAGTTGGTAGTATCTGCTGATGTCACCGTCAGAATACCTCTTCATGTTTCATGTCGTCCTGTTATCAGGAGCACTGGGCCTGACAAAAACAATAACAAGCACTTTTAGAGGGGGGTAGACTCTATACTGTAGAGTAATTAATGGGTGGAGAGAAGTAGAAGGGTGAGGATGGGATAGGAGGGGGGGAGGGGGGTATGGAATACGTTACGTACAATAATTGGAGTGAGAAATGTACAACAAATCTGTTTCATTCGTGGAAACGCTCTGGGGAAGTTTCGTGGCAACGGAAATATTTTTTTAATATTCGTTGGTGTGATTAGGGACGTATCCGAAATTCCTTTAATAGTAAAAACTACTCTACTTTGTATAACAAAATGAATATAGTTCATCCCACAGTAATCTAAATATTTGTCCTGAGTTTAATTGTATTATTGTAAATATAACATATTTTACTACGATAATAACATTTGAAAGTAATGAAGATGGTGTTCAAATTGGAGTTATATAAATTAAGTACACAGATGAATTTTTTTAAAAGTAATAATAGAAATGAGACCAATTATTTACTCTCACAAGGTATACAAGGAACGTTTCAAATAAAATAAATTTGGTTGTTTCAATATTTTAAAACATATTTAAAAAAAACATATTCCCATTAATTGAAGGCGTAGTTGGGAAATCAATATAAAAATTTGATGGAAGTACACAAAATTAATATTATTAATTTATTTGATTTAGAAGATACAAAAACTTCTTTTTAAAAACGAAAGCTGTTTTTTAAGTAACAATTCATGTTTATGTAGAATTATAACACTCGAAAAGTGTTAACTAGCCTATAAGAAATATCTTACTATAAAATATAAGAAAATATAATATGTACTATTCAAAATGAATGTGTTTCGTCGTGGGCAGTAGCCTGAATTATCAAGTCAGCGCATGCGCACTGAGGAAATTGATATCGCCGGATTTTCAGTTGAGTTGTTCGATTTTGACAAAATTTTGAAACCAATAGAATTGTTTATAAATAGGTGTGGTGGGATGGGGTGGAAGCTATTTTAGGCGGGGAGTTAAAGTCGTGGATTCAAGGAGAAAAGAGCCCCAAAGTAAATTAAGTAAATATAATTTATTGAGTGCTAGGGTTTATTTTGACCTATCTGGGCTAGCGCTTGCTTTGGATTGACTCTTACATCCAAAAACTTAAGAAATATCTCGTACACATTTTAAATGCAATTAATAAAATAGTGATGACTGTAATGTATATAATTTATATTTACATTTTGTAATGAAGCAGTTTATGTCAAAGTTTGATATTGAAAAACAATATTTATAACCAAAATATTTCTTAATAAAGGTTGTTTTTGGGGAAGATGTGCGGCTTATTTTCAGGCCTTTTTGGTAAGCTATTAGAAATCATAAATTCTGAATTTATTTGGTAAATTTCTCAAAGCAGTTTTTTTTTTTCAAATTTCCCGAATTTTTGAGATTAACAATTTTAGAGACGAGTTCTAGATGCTTTTCTCTCGTATCAACCGAGATATTTTTGAGTCTGGCACATCACTAATAATATTTTCACTTTAAACCGCAAATATTAACATTAGCATATAAATTATCTATGTCTATAGTACTATGTAAGCCTGGCGCGTAGATATTTACCAATTTAACATCAGGACAAACATGTTTCTAAACGATAAATATATATATAATCAACAAGAAACACCTGAAATTAAGCAAACATGTTTTAAGCTTCTGGTATTACACTTTAAGGGCACCACCTATTTAAAGAAAAATATCCTCGCACCAAGGTATTTCTTATGGGAATAGTTGTTCTTAAGTTAAAAAATTCGCTAAAACAATCCTCAATTGAGGGGGTTGGGTTAAAAATATAATAGCTCTAATTAAATTATATAGGATGTATTCATTATTCAAACTCCTATGAAATCTTAAAATCAAGCTATAAAAAATAGATAAAATATTCTTCAATATTAAGGTCTTGACTCTGCTATAATAATAATAATAATAATAATAATAATAATAATAATAATATAATAATAAATAATAATAATAATAATGATAATAATAATAATAATAATATGCTGATGGGATAGGAATTATGATGGTTGAATATAGAGGAAGTGAAGCAGCATTTGCGTGGAGGAAGGGTGGAAAACCATTTAGGGAAAAAAAACCTCAGTTCACTCAAGAGAGTTTCGAGACTCCATCTCCCAGTCTTCGACAGTCTAGCTCAAACAGGAAACTAGCGTGTTAGCTAAATACGCCACCTAGGTGGGTGACTTGGTTACAAAAATAACTTTTAGTTCAAGAGGTAAACTAACAGAAATCACTGATAAAATATTTCATCCTATAATAATGGTTATCATGTTTGTCCATACCCCCTCAATTATCTTTAAATCCTCTCTTATGATCCTTTACAAAATATCTTATTTGAGGAAGACTATATGTTTCTAATCTTTACTTTGATATCAGAACAACACTTTACATGAAACGTTCCTGATAAGAAGCTAAGCTCATCTTTTTTATGTTTTATTTAAAAAAATATATGACTTAGGGGCTTGATCAGAGATAAAATATAACTTGATCCCAATAAATGTCTTAAACTTAATTTTAAGTTGCAACATTAACAACTAGGAGGTGGTTGTCGATCAAATATTTGGTGTAATTAACCAGCTAATTATCTTCCATACGGTTTGATTCTCTGATCATCTTGTTAATGGAAGACAAAACCTTTAGGTTTTATTTACTGAATTAGTTTTTGAATACTTATTTTAATGATTAATTAAACTGAAGAGTGTGTTTTATATATTTATTTTGAGTATGACTTATTTTTAAGGATATTAGTATCAATTAAGGGTTCTAAAGATTAAGTTAAGATGAAGATGAAGTTATAGAAAACGATTGAGACCCAAAGCAGTTATAGGAAAGAGAGGAGATTTTATTTAATCAAAGAGAAATAAAATTTGAGATGAGATTTAGACTGAGCAAATTTTATTGTGTGTATTTATTAATATCCCTAAAAATTATTTAAACACATTTCATTAAGGAAAGTGCCAGATATTGTAATTTACTGAAATGAATATATAAATATAAGGCAGCCTCGTCTACCAGAAACATAATTTTTATAATTCATAACCAAACTTATCTATAAATTAAGGTCATTTCCCAATATTATTTTTCAAATATTTCTTTCTATAATATTGATATGTTTGTTTTACTTGATTATTTGACTAAATATATTGTTAGAGGATCTTAGATTTTAATCCCTAATTAACTTTTTTGCAACACAAATTTTTCTTGATCTAGGATCAAGCGGATTGACAATACCATTATTGAAGAATCAAAATTATGTTTGTGCAACTATATCTTAAATTGTAATATTTGTAACTCTGTAGGGACATGTATTACCCTTCACATTCATTTTGGTTTGAACTTCACCTAGAAATAACAAAACACTTCTAAAATAACGTGAAGTTTCTGAGCACTTTTCTGCACTCCACTAGGTTAGTTACTTATTAATGGGGCCATACACTTTATTTAAAATACCATTATTTATTTACGACACTAGGCTGTGTGCAAAAAATGTGAATATCAATATGAAGTTTGCAGGGTAACCAAAATTGTTCACATAAAAACTATAAATATTTGAAGTAATTTTTTTTCAAGGTTTATATTTACAAGACGTCTCATTTTAAATTTATTTTAACATTTTAAATGATAAATAATATTTAATAGGCTAAACCTGTGTTTTTATAATGATAATAAGTGAGTGTATTAGTGTGTCTTTATTCGATGACGTGTATCTGTTGGCTCAAGGTCTACAGTTTGACTCCCTTCCTCCTCCTCCTATTCCCCCACACCCTACATCGATATCCTCATGCCGCAGTCACGTGACGTCGCGACGCCCGCTCGATAGCGTCTCTCACACACCACGTGACGCTAGACATGCGCGATGTAGCTTCGCGCACTCCAAACAAAACACAGCCCGCCGCTTAACGTGTCCCATCCATCAAGAAGACCATGGTGCAATAGCTATGATAGGTAGATGTTGAGGCTGCGTTTTATATTTTTCAATTATGTCATTTAACGTGCACTTTCTACACACACACAACACAATACATCACCACAGGGCCTAGGCACTAGTATAAATATGACAACACGCCTAATAATAACATTAGCACATAGTTATTCCAAGTGAGGACTTGCTGAGCTATGTTTAAAAACACTCTTGCCTCTGAACTAAAACAAATCCTGGTACATTTATTTAATGTTCACCGTCTTCATATTATGTTCGTAAGTTAGTGTAAGTTTTGAAAAATTCTAATGGGTAACATGCGCAGAGGTAGCTACATGTTTTCGTGCTCCTCAAGGATGGACATTAAATAGGTGAACATAACGTACGTTTGTTCTTGGGTGTTGACGAACAGGGGGAATTTGTTAAGCCCCAAAAGTGAAATTGACAATTTAATGAATTGGGTAAATTTCTGCTCATTCCATGAACTGGCTTCTTCGCTTGTCCATTTCATAGATTGGGCAGAAACTTATCCGGTTTATGAATTGGATAGAGTTTTTGCTGCCCAATTCATTAATTGTCTATTTAATGAACTCGTCAGCTCCAATCGTTACCCATTTCATGAACTGGATGAGTTTTTGCCCGGTCCGTGAAATGAACAAGCTAAAAACTGGTTTGTTCTTTAAGTTAGTTTTACATTTAGTTTAGTATAATATATTTAGCTGAATTCCATTGAAGCTTGTAGTAGAGTGTACAATAAATTCCAGTTAATGTAATGGACTAGATCTATTGCAATTTTGCCCAGTTCATTAAATTCTCAATAGAAAAAGTTCAGTTCATGAAAATGAACAGAAATTTTCCCATTTAATGAAATGGGCAGTTTCAATACGGGAGGGGGAAAAATAAAGAAAAAAAAAACAATCATGAATATCAGACTATAGTTCTAAGGAGATTCATTAATGTGTTTTACACAATTTATCATGAAAAAATGTGCTTTGATTAACGCGGGTTGCTTTGAATTCTTAATGAAGCAGATAAATATCGTGATCCGGGGGATGCATCTTGAAATAAGTTGACCATCCGAAACATTTTTAGGCTACTAGGAATATTTTCACGTGGCTGAGTGGCAAGAGTGGATGAATATTCTCGCTAGGAATCTTGGTTTGAGTCAGTATGCCAAATCAAAGGTATAATATTTGTTTTTGGGTGCATTCTATTCCCTTTAAGACTTGGGTGCTAAGTATATAATGTTACTTAGCTTTTAAATCTTGTCCTAGAAATGCACTTTTAAGATACCCAAATACAAAAACACATACACGAGATAAGTAAAGTCTGTTCAGCGTAGGAATTGTTTTTCCTACCAGAAATCTATTATATAGTAGGATAATGGTCGGAAAAAGGACCTTTCAGAGAGTAATTCCTACCGTGAATGGAGTATATATAACTGACCAAACGAGACAAGGGCCTGTTCTAACACGTTAGATTGGCTTTTAATTTTTCTGTGTGTGCCATAAATACTGTAAAATACCTAGACTAGACCTATGCCTAGAGATTGGGCAAGAACATTCTTTGAGCATAGGCTGAAATATGTATGTATTATGCTTTTTTATTATAGCTATTCATTTCAATTCGGTATTGGCTCAAAAGGGTTTCTTTTCCCAAGTGATTTGAATTAAAAAATTTAAGAAATCGATTGAGTAGTTCATGTGTATATATTTGAATTTTGATATACATTGCAAAACTGGAATCTTAAGTCACATGGCCAAGGTTTATTCTTTATGAATATAATATCCTATTGAGTATAGTATTATTAGTGTTCTCTCTAACTTTCTCACTAAGGGAAAATAGTATCTTCAAATACAAGGGGATAAATTATAGAATATATTTCAAATTGAATTTCAAAGAAAAACGTATCCAAAGAGAAATCTTGTTACTATTTAATTGATTTATTTATATTGGTTAAACCTTCATCAAGAAATTAAATCTCAATCACTCTGATCTTGTATATCTTCCTAAAGTGAATATGTCTTCGAAATTACGTCACTTAAAAAATTATTTAACTTAAAAACCTGGAGGGAACGAGGTACACCGCTCCCAGAACTACTAGTATCTTTCATTCTGACTACCTGCCATAGTTATTGCACCCTGCGCAGCCTATGACCGCTACCTACCACTTTTCCCCAACTGCCGTTCCTGCCTTTTGACTCCTGCACCTCATTTCACCCAAGAAGTCAGGGATGAGCGCGTGGCGCACGCCGAAGCCTCGTACGTACGCTGTTAGCTCTCCATTCATTCACAAGCAGCTTGATAACTACGCCAGTGTTTACATAGCCTAAAGCGTTAGGAGCGCAATATACTGAATTACCAAGCCACGAGGAGAGGTTGGGGTTTGGATCTCGGCCGGATTATCTTGGTGTTATTTATCCATCCCTCTCTCATAGGTACGCTATCTCGTATTCACTTCCTATAAGGTATTCCCTCCACCCCTTACCTACAGATAAAGTAATTACTAACCATTGTGTTAAATTAAGAAAAAAACAACCACAATTAGATAACACACTTTTACACACATTAAAAAATACAATTAAACAAAAAGAAATCAATGTTGTTAACTTTGAAACTCATATTGGTGGGCATATTAATTAAATTTTAGGCAATTTAGTTTGGTTTTTCAGTGTGGGGAGTTCAAGGTTGGAATCTCATCAGGGTGTACAAAGGCTATTTTTCCCCTTAAATGATTTCCTCATCTCCCTCCACTCAATTAAGGATACATCTTATTCATATCACATTTGCAAAATTATTATATAAGCCTATAACCCAAATGAGTGAAGGAAACTCGGTGAAAAAATAATAGCCTTTAGTTTTCTTATCTTAAGTTAATGAAAACTTATTAATTTTACTATGTAAATGGGTAAAATTTACTTAAAGGGCAAAAATAGTTAAAAGGGCTAAAAGGGTAAAAGGTAAAAAAAAAAATCTATTTTTTCCCTGATAATCCGAATAACATAAATATAGCATCATGCATTTTTAAATTCTATTTTTTTTTCTAACAAACTATATACTTTAATGAAGAAGTCAAATTAATCGTTTACATAGGTTATATTTTAATTAGCCAATTCTGCAAATAAATACATTATAAAACCTCTTTGTAAACAACTTTGTTTGTGTAAAACACATTGTGCTCTACATCGACTATCTTTTCTTCAGTTCGAAATGTTTTCACGTCATGAGTGCAACGTATAATTGCCAATGTGCAAAGACAGGTTTAGGCAATAATCAGACTAGCTCAACTTTTATAAGAGTTTGACCTTGACACTTATTAATGGTCATGACGAAAGAAACTGTCAACGGAAACTGAGTGCATTGTAACTTGAATGGGAAAACTTTTTCAGAGGGAGATAATTTCTCGTTCCTCTGCGTGATGCCCGAGTCAGTACTTTGCAACCGATGGAGTTACTGTCTATTTGTTTCACTCGCATTTTGATTGCGTTTATCAGACCCTTCATTTTGTTTAAGTTACGAATGAGACACACAAATGCGTTTTATTTTAGCTCCAGTATGTGCGTGGGCAGTTCAATTATTTCATACTGTTTAAATACTCTGTAAGGAAACGGAGGTTGCTCACTGATATCATAGCTAACAATACCATTGTAATAATTCCGAATATCGCCAGGAAATTTCCCTAAAATTTCGCTGTTAATATTGACGAAGTCTTTATTTTTTGGAGACAAAATTGATTTTGCCATGATAGTTTTGTCAGCGATGGGTTACTTGATATTTTCTCCATATACTAAATCTACTACACTGCCTGTTCCTAACAGATCATTGCCGAATCGAGAAAGATGAACAAATTCTGTATCTTCTAGCAATGTTCCAGTAAATGATTTTACAATGTGGTTGAAGATTAAAATTTGTCAGGCTGGTATAAAAACCGCCTTAAACAACCTTTAATGTCTGATTCTTAAAATTTCAAAATGAAGAAACAGTAAATGAGGAAGGGGGTTTCCTTAAGGTTTCTAAAACTAATCATAAAAGCTTTTGGTATGATATAAAATAGAATTTACACATTTAAGTCAATATACATTCCCGGAGAGCCGATTGACGTCTGAACATATCTAATTTCAAAAATTAATCCCCGTAAATGGAAGAGCTTGGAATTGATACAACTATTATAGAACGCTACCTTTCTATGTGGTTCTTACCCCTTTTGACCTTTATTTTATTAGATTTACTTTTTGCCCTTCTTACAATTTTCTTAACATTTTTCCTTATTGCCCTTTTTATCTTATTAAAGCTTTTTCTCTTATTACTTAACATTTAAAAAAATATACATAAATGATTATATTTAATTGTTATTCTTTTGGCACATTTTTATGATTTTAACTTTTCTACCTTAAAATATTTCACCCAGACAAAGACGGGTACTTCACACAAGAGGTGGAAGAAGGGTTAAAAGTAAATCTAATAGAATTTAAAAAGAGGATAAAATCTGTACAAATGGCAAAAATAATTAATATGGTAAAATAGTCAAAAAGTTTTAGATAGGTTAAGAAGGGAAAAAGGGATAAAACGTGGAAAAGGAATTAAAAGGGTAGAAAGTGTCAAATGGCAAAAAGAGTATGATGGGCCAAATTTACTTAGAAAGAAAACGGGTTGAAGGGTAAAAGGGCAAAAATGGTAAAAGGGCAAAAAAAGGGTAAACTGGGGATAAGTAAAAGAAGGTTAAAAGTTCAAAAAGAACAAAAAGTGTATAAATAGCAAAATTGCGAAATTAACTTAAAGGTTGGTAAGAGAAAATAGTGAAAGTTTAAAAAGAGTTAACTGGGTAAAAAGGTAGCTTAAAAATGGCAAATAAATTTCTAAAAAAAATTGATGTTATTTTCTTTTTACTTTTTTTTTACCTTTACGTTATATTTACACCTTTGTACCCTTTTTGCACTCAAATAATACACTTACCCCGCCCCTTGATTTGATGCTCCATTTACCCTTTTTTTAGCCTTTTAATCCGGGTTAAACTGTTTACCATTTTACTTACTGTTTTGAAAAATAATATTAGCTTTATTTTTTTATCCTTTTGTTCTTTTATTACTATTTCTACCATATACTATTTGTTCCGAGAAATCCGGGTACTTCTTGCAAGTTGGATTAATAAAGAAAAGTAAAAGAAAAAAAATAATGATGTAATTGAAACCAATGTGTTGAGAATAGATACTTGAATGTTAAGCGGATCTGAGCAATTTTGTAACTAAAAATAAGATTTTCAACACAACTCCTCCTACAATTTCTGGACTGATTGTGACCATCAAGGTCTTAATTATTTCGTTTAGCCCTACAGATTTGCAACTAATGGCCATAATTTTAAGAACTATACTCAGGAATTTGTTAGCTGAACTTTTATAAAACCAAAAACGTTTGTCTATATATATTTATATAAATATATATAAATAAGGAAGTATATACATACATAAAGTAACAAACTTCTTCATGGACGCAATTTTAAAAATTTCGACAACTAGTTACAAATCTGAAGGTCAGGACGAAAATAGTAGAGGTTTACTAATATAGCTTTAAATACATACGCTTTGGAAGTCCTCAAAAATGTGACTAATTCCCACCAGTTAAAAGGGTTGTAATTTAAAACCAGTTGCGATATTTTTGTTGACAAAAACACTAAGCTTAGAACATTACGAAATAATTATTTAAGAAGTATAATACTTTATCTGACAGTGTTTATTAATCATTCTTTGAATAGTATCAAAGCTCCAAACAAACAGGATGTTAATTACAATTTCTACGCTGAAACGTAATAGAAGTAGAAAATGGTGCTCCCTTACTGCCCTTGTCAATTAAAAACCTTTACCCTTCACTGTCTCACGAAACACGCTAGAGTTGACCAGGGATGCACAACAGCCTCAATATTGACTCTCCCATATTAAATAAACACTCTAGAATAGACAGGGGTGTCGTTCGTAAATTTATTTTTGTTCCATTGGGGGATTTTTTTTTATTAAATAGATATTTTACTTGAATCTTTTTTTAAAATATAAAACTATAAATATAAAAAATTTAAAATATTTTATTTCTAAATAAAAGTAATAAAAGTTAATGTGTTAAAATTGTATCTCTATCTTAATTTATAGGGCAGAATTAAATTTAAAAAAAATCCACCAAATAACTCCTCTCCCCCCCCAAAAAATGCTAAAATTATTTTTAACAAAAATCTACTCTATCAGATGATATAATTTTATTTACAACATATTCAAATTAATTATTCCCACTAGAAAAATTCTACTCTAAAATAGGTTTTTTGCATATCCTAATATATTGTTTAGCTAAAAGAACAAAGATTAAAAGACTTGTATAAGTATATATCTTAATTTATCTTTCATTCAGTATCAGTTGTCACTTGGTATAGAGTGTAATTCTAGTTATATATTGGATTGATGATTATGAATAGGTCGGGAGTCGAATCCTGGCCAACAGTATATGAAAGCATCAAATCCTATTATGTTTTCCACTCAACTTCACGAAAATGAGTGTACACTTACTATCAACACTCCATTAGTGTAAATGTGTGTGTGTACTCTGGATATGTAGTAAAATATATCTTGCAGTGTTTGTAGTGTTTAAATTGCCCCTATAAACTATTCAACGCCATAAGATTCATCAAGCATCTCTTTAAAGCGACGTTGCCTTCACAGAGGGCAAGCAGATTTAGTTAATATTCATTAGCCTGTTGAATGCGTGCTTGGGCAGGCGGTGTTAAAAAAATCCTCCTTTTCTACCCACTGTCCCGTTTTTATACCCCAAACTTACATTTTTTTACTTTCTATCCACCCCTGGAGAAAGAAGTATTGTGATGTTTGAAAAACTATAGCTTGAGATTTTGATAAATGCCGAAGTTTCATGACCCCCTGAAACCGAAAAAGTGAATTTTACAATTCCATCTGTCTGCTTGTTTGTATCTTAGCCAAAACTATTTTATTGATCGGGCTGGAACTCGTTATTTTCGGTTTTCATAAGGTTTCCCCAAGGAGTTTTTGGAATAAGCTACCCAACCTTAATATTAAGACTAGTTCACTCAAGGGCGAAAAAAGAAAAATCAATTTTCTCAAATTCCATTCTATATAATTTCATTACATTTTGTATCTAGACATTGATAACAAAAAACATGTAAATTATAATTTTTTAATCAAAATAACTTTGAGGATACTTAGCACTAGCTAAAAAATTTAATGTTGTTAATATCTCCTCATCTATTTGAGAACAGGATTAGCTTTTCATTGTAAAATTGTAGTACATTAACAATAAAAACTGACAAGACTTCTTTGAATGCGGGGAATGCCATACCTCCACCGTGGTTTGGATTCCACGTTAAACTGTAGGTCCTTCATTTCATCTCACAATCACCCTACCATTACACATTAGCGTAAGTGCGTATAGCCCGAACGGGTAGTAAGACGCATTACTAATAATAATAATAATAATAATAATAATAATAATAATAATAACCTATATTGAGCTTTAAACAATATTTTTTTATCAACGTACCTGAAATGTAAATTCAATTTTTATGCTTTTTGGTGTACAAAAATGGTCCTCTTGTCTAAATGTTTCTCTAACAATGAAGATTATTTAATTCATCCTCTTTGGTGGAGGGTTTTTGTAACATTGTATATTATTTCGTTTCACACATCTGGGGAGTTTCTTGAAAATGTCTCTATTTTAAGATAAAAGAGAAAGAAAATTTGTGCAGTGCACGTAACATTTATTTCTATTCTGTGCATCTTTATGAGCGTTCACACCATCAACAACTTGCAGTATCAGCCTTGCGGTGGTAACGTAATCTAAAGATCCAAGTTTTCAACAAACAGGTTTGCCAGTGATAGGGATCTTCGTATCTCCTGCTAGGTGCTGAACGCCATTAAGTTAATTAGGCTACTACACTCACAAAACAAAGAGTATCATGTATTGATAGTTCAACTTTATAAAGTCGATAAGGAAATGGGAAAAGAGTATGTATCTAAATAAAATATAATAATTATTTATTAGCTGTGGTGTTGCGTCAATAAACTAACTCCGTTTGCAGCTAGAACTGTAGTTTTAAGTGCCCCTAGATTCTAGCACACAATAAAATCAGTCCGCGGTGTTGCACCAATAAACTCCTTTTGCAGTTAGAACTGTAGTTTTAAGTGCCCCTAGACTTCCTAGGCCACCACCCATACAATCAAGTCCCGCGGTGTTGCACCAAAAAACTCCTTTTGCAGTTAGATGTAGTTTTAATGCCTAGACTCTAGCACCACCATCAATCAAGTCCGCGGTGTGACCAAAACTCTTTTGCAGTTAGAACTGTAGTTTTAGTGCTCTGAATGGCAAGGACACCAAATATGCAGTCATGTACCGTGACGTAACTTCTTAAAACTCCGTTTGAAGTTAACTAAAAGTACCCAGTAAATGTAAACAAATACTATTTTATCTCGCCGGGAATCTAAGCAAACATTTTCAGAAAATAACTAGATATAGAATTACTCTCAACGCTACACCGAACATGAACATTAGGTTGAGGAGTGACCTTTGAGTGCTTTGACCCGTGACTTAAAAAAAAAGAAAAAAAAAAAAGAAAAAAAAAGAGGGGACATCTATCGTGTATTTGTCCTCAACAAGGGTTAACATTTAATTATTTACTATAGAACTTAGGAATATTGCATGCTATTACCAGGATAAACGTAAAGTAGTGAATGATAGTTGCGTGTCACATGTCCGATCGTTCATGCGTGAACAACGTCACACATTACAAATGTAGATCAATTTCCACTCCCATTATTTCGGTTTATAAATATACTTGTATTAAAATCATTAAAACACTCACTGGTGGGTGCGTGCGTACTAAGGCGTTAATCTCCTATTCTACCATCCACCAGTGACGTTGGAGACTGGCTTCGAATCTCGCCCGGGTATACCAAGGGTAATTTTTCTTTAGTAATTGTTTAAGTTGTGTATTAATCTTTTATACCTCCTTTCTTTAGTTTTGTTTTTATTAATTTATTTATATTTTAATTAATGTTTAAGACAGTGTTGATACACTGTAAAATATTGTAAAGTATGTATATAAATGTATTCAATTAGGTAAAGATATATGTGTTTAATACTGTATTTACTTTTTTTCTAGGTATATTATGAATTAGTTTATTATTATATATTACTGACCGACTCTTTAATATAGTTGTAAGAGTTCCTGTATACGGATATAGAGGTCCCGAATTCAATCTACAGCATTCTCAATGGGTCTAAAATGGGGTCAACTCAGCTTTTTTAAGACGATTGAGGAGATACTTGAATAAAAAAGTAGTGACTCCGGTGTAGACAACTAAGATAATTGGTTGGAGGGTTCATTGTGCTGACCACTTGACACCCTCTATCCAAATAAGTTGGCAATATATTCGCCAACAGACTACGGCCGCTCTGAATGAAAGGTTTGATTACGGGCTGACACCATGGAGTTTTTTAATTATATTATTAAAACCCAAGTATATATTTATATTATATATAAATATTAAAGTGTAAAAAAAAGACACTGGCCTTAGTTTTGTTCAAATAAAAACGCTATTATTATCTACTCTCTCTCACTGTGCAAATGTGGATATATTTCCTTTCATTCTACATCTTTCCTGCCTCGTTAATGTAAATATATGTATGTTTTGAAGTAATAGTAAGACGCTGATTATGGACTGTTCACGGAGTGGTTCTTAATAATAAACTATAATACATACAGTCTAGCAAATGAGAACTATGGAATATCAGTGTCGTTTATTTAAAATCTTACACTAAATTTTAAAACTTACGTTTTCATACTGTAGTATTTCTTCTATTAAAGACATGTAGACATTCATAAATAACGTTTGTAAAGTCAAAGTCCTATTTGATAAAAAAAGAAGATTGTACACTTCTCCTTATACTTTTAAGCATCCGAGTTTTTACCAAAATATGAAGAAATACATGGTTAATTAACATTTATGATAAGGGACTCGCCTCGGTGGCGTAGTTGGCTAAAGCGCTTGTCGTGTTGAGCTCGACTGCTGAGGACGGGGAGATCGAGGTTCGAATCTCGGTCGGGTGAACTGGGGGTGATTTTTCCTAAATGGTTTTCCACTCTCCTTCCACGAAAATGCGGTTCACTTCCTAAAATTTGACCTTCCCAATTACTAATCCATTAGCGTAATTAGTAATTAAAGCGTATAGCCCGAACGGGTAGTAAGACGCGGTGCTAAATAATAATATTATTATATTATAATAAGGGATTGGGATAAACCAACACATACATTTAAATAGTTATACAAATACCAATTTTGATTACTATTTATATTAATAAATATCAATATACTTAAAAAATGTTATTCTTTTTAAGAACGAAGTGATTATATTTTTAATGAAAAGATAACACAATTTTGAACACCTCTACAGCTAAATTTCCCGGAGAAAGTAAATATTGAAAATTTATGGAATGCTGTGTTTACTTTAGAGGATATTCCGTGACCTATTTCCCCTCTTTTTCAATTTTCCCCTCTCCATTAATTTTTAATTAGTCCAAAAACAATGAAAGCTATGAAATAATAATGTATCTTGTAAGTGGTGGATACTGGTTCACATACAGTGGCGTACAGACGGGATTGGTGCTTAGGTTTAATTTAAAGTGGACATTTCTTAAAATAGCTTTTTAAAGCGGGTTTGTCTATAATAAATATGCCTGTATTGTTTTGTTTACCGCATCCACTCATCCGGGATATCCTCATATTTACACTAGTAAGGGTAAAGAGGAAGACGGTAGACTATAGAGGAAATATATTCAAATTGGCGTGGGGGTAGTGTGAGTATTACAATTTTGACTTCCAGTTAAAAAATTTGGCATTTTATTAGGGGATGCACATCTTATGGTTATCGCATTGCTAATAAATTTCTCTTTTATAAATGTTGACCAATATTATTAGCACCGCGTCTTACTACCCGTTCGGTTATATGCACTAACGTTAATGTGTAATGGTAGGGTGATTGTGAAATGAAATGGAGGACCTACAGTTTAACGTGGGGTCCTAACCACGGTGGAGGCCTGGCATTCCACACATTCACAAGTTGTGAATGATACACATCTTGTCAGAGGTGAAGTAAGGGCTTTTCAATCAGATAAATCTGTGCGGGGATCTAGGATTGAACCCGGACCCCCAGCACAGAAGTCCAACACCTTACCCCTAGACCACCAGGTCACCTAATTTTGACCATTAAAACATGTAATTATTGACTATTGAGTCTAAAATGAGAGATATAGATCATTACTGTACCAGAGGTGGATCTATTTTGGGAGCGTGGGGGGCGCGCATCCCCTTCAAGAAATTAAACCAATTATATTAATGTTAAAGTCACTACTAGTTTTATTGTCACGTAATACTTCACTAACATTAAAAAGATGTTATTGGTAATATTATTAAACCATTAATATACGGTAAATATTATTAATACTTAAAACAATCACATTAAATATAAAAATTGTGAAAAAAGGCATTCATGAAATTATCCAAATTTAAGTTGCGTGCCTCTCACCTTATTGCATAAACATTGTTTAAGTTTAAAGTCTATTATTACTAGTTCTATGATTAATAATAAATAATTTATTTTTAAATAACGTCCTTCAAACAAAATCTTTGAATAATACCACACACATAACGTGTTAGTATTGCTTAGTGGTAAAATTTTGATGAGAAAGAGGTGACCTGGTGGTCTAGGTGTAAGGTGTCAGACTTCTGTGCTGGCGGCCGGGGTTCAATCCTCGGTCCCAGCACAGATTTATCTGTTTTCCAAACCCTTCCTTCACCTCTGACAAGGCATCTTGTGAATGTGGGGATTGCCAGGTCCCCACCGTGGTTCGGATTCCACGTTAAACTGTAGGTAAGACGTGGTGCTAATAATAATAATAATAATAATAATAATAATAATAATAATTAATAATAATAGAGTGAGAAAGAAATAACTAGCTATGCTCCACAAAAGTTCCATTGTTTGAAAAGCTGAATAGTTAAATCTATTTTGTATAGTTGATTGAATAGCTAAAAAACTATTTATATAATAATTTTTATGGCTCCCTCTTACTAATCATTATTTGTTGATATTTTTATTATTTGCCTATAATAAATTTCAATACTAATCGCGAATTTTGAGTTATACCCTTCATTAGAGGATTATTATAAAGTTCAGCGCTACACGGAAACATTACTTAAAGATTTAATATCTAATTTTGAATTATTTTTTAGTCAAAATATCTTTAAGCCCCCCCCGCCCTCCACCGATCCGATCCCAATGGGAGAACCCGCATTCTCCCCCCGTCACGAATATCCTGTATTCTTCCCTGTGCTGTACAAACATTTCCCCTAAGAGGTTAAAGGAAAAACATTAACTTTTTGAAAGATTTATTTATTTATTACTCTATGGCCTTAGAGAATTATTGCTTTTAAACTTAAGTAGTATCTTTTCACAACTAGAGCTCACAAAATTGTATTAATATATTTGTCAGTATCTAAGAAACTATTGGGTTTTTAAGAATATATTTCAAAAAAGTTTTTTATTTTTGATAGTATTACAATTTTGCAATGATAAGTTATTTATTATATCAAATAGTTGTGGAGATACGGAAATTTACGCTTCTGTAAAGTACCCCAAAAGTAATTTTCATGGGAAAATGAAACTAGCTAGTTTATTTATAAACTTAATCGACGCCCAGATACGAATTTTAATCAAAATCGTTAGAGCCGATTTTGAGAAAATCAATTTTTTTATTTAACTACTCTTAATTTTAGGGTTAAACAGACAGACAGACAGGATTGCAAACAACCTATTTATTATATATATATATATATATATTACATATTATATATGTATATATATATTACATTATATATATACACACAATTTATATATATACCACACCACATATATATATATTATATATATATATATTGTATATATATATATATATATATATATATATATATATATATGTATAGATTTAAAGTTATTGGTTTTATAAAAATATGTCTCTTATAAAATATTTGTATTATAAATAGATCTACATATTTTCAATTATGAGTAATTTAATATTTCAAATAGTTTCGGGGATATGATTAAAAATTAGAGTTTACACATCAAACCGTACACTTAGTCATTTTGCCGAAATTTTGAAAATAGCCATTTTGTTTGGAATGTTTATAAGTGTTTTGAGATGAAATTTAATCAAAATATTAAGTTTTTCTTTCTTTTTTCCCTTCATTAAACTATCCTTAATTTTAGGGTTTTATATCCAATTCCAAAAATCCCTCGGGGCAACCCTATGCAAACCCTAGATATAAAGTTTTAGCCCGATTGGTAAAATAGTTTAGGCTCTAGTCCGAGGTACAGACAGACAGATAGACAGACGGAAATTCAAAAACAACTTTTTTTGGTCTCGGGGGGTCATGAAACGTCGACATTCATCAAAATCTCGTGTTCTATTTTTTTGACGATCACAATACTTTCTCTGCCTGTAAGATAGCGAGAAAGTAAAAAAGTATGGGTTTATTATATATTGACCTTATTAAAAAATATTTATTCAATTTTCATGCCTTTAAATTACTAAAATACCCAAAAATGACTCTATAAAGGAAGCAAACCAAGAAAATACAAGCTAAAATTCCAAAATAACAAAAAAATATTTAAAAATGATCTACAAAATAATATACATTTCTACAACCAGGAGATCATTAACAGAGTATGTATGCATGTACTTAAGAGCATTGTTTGTGAAGAACCAATAAAAAGATAATAACGTGGTTATAACTATAAGATCATGTGATGATGTGCTAGGCATTTTTTTAATGTAGTAAACGAGGTCTAACATCTACAGAACAATTAGTAAGCTATTAATTAGTGCACAGTTGGTTGATTCATATTATAATTCGTTCGATTTTAAGATTTTTTCCTCCAAATTTTCATTCTGAATATATTTTAAATCTATAATATCTGTAAAATATTAGTTATTTTAAAAATGGGTTAGATGTAAAACGAGGTTTTACAGATTAACGTCTTCCGAGTGAATAAATACATAAATACTCTATTAATTTACCTCGGGTATGACCCAGTACAAAAATAAATAAAGGAGTTTAAAGATAGTATCATTGTATGGATGTTTTTGAAGTGAGGGGAGGGTGCAAGATAGGGAAGTGTGGAGAAATATTAGGTTCTTTTTAAAGTTAATAACACTGTATAATCGATAAAGTTAAATATCTAGTATTCGTCTTCGTGGATAAGTGGCAAGATCCACACATATATAAGAGCCTGATTAAGTTTCAGATGGTATTTATGAAGATACTACTTGACACAGTAAAAATTGGATATGGAGATAATGTCAACTACTTGAAGAATGAAGGGGGAGACCAATGATACACGTCATCTGTCGTTATCTTGACGTTCCGGCGTGTACACTCGTCACTTACCGAGGGGAGGCGCATAAGTTCAATAGTTTAGGACTTTCAGTAGTTTTGTGTAGAGCGTTTTCAATTTATTTTTGCCTCTTTTGACAAACATTACAGATACCTTTTCAACTTTAAATACAAGGTACGTAAAGTTTTTTTTAAAAATGGCTTCAAATAAGCGTGCAAACCACCTATTCACAATGAAGGACTTATGTCCCATTTGTCATTTGTTACTGACTGTACTAGAGCGCTTTGGGTATAGCCTCTCACCCCTTGGCCTTTTATACTCTAGAGCGATTACAGCGCTTGACTACGAGATGCAATGTTTTCTGTGTCAAGTAATATCAACTTTGTGTGTATGGGTTAATACTTGTATCCAAATATTAACCATTCATGTGTTAGTAATGGATATGTAAAATTAAACATGATGTCCTAGATCAAGTTAGTTTTTAATTCCTGTTGTTCAATTAATACATATCTATGTGATAAGGCCGTATATACGAGTATAATATTAAACGTGATCTGCTTGATTATATGAGTTTGCTAGTTCTGAATTCCATTTACTAAGCAATTAGGTTCCAGATATGGATGTGTAGTATAAAGTGGACTGTCCGAAATTAAGTTAGTTTGTAAATATTGATATTCAATTACTAATCATCTAGGTGCAAGTACTGAATGTGTAGTATTACGTTTGTTGTCATAGATTAAGTTATTTTGTAAGTCTTGCTATCCAGTTTTTAACCATATATATGTTAGGGATGGCTACATATAATTAAGCGTACATTCATAGATTATGTTAGTTTGTAAGTCCTACTATCCAAATAGTAATCTGGCTAGGATTAGAGCTGAAGGGATAAGAGAAGATTGTATTAAGCATTCTTTCTGATGTTACGTTTTATAAGTTCATGTGGAAAAGCTTACCACAATTAAGAAAATATTAAGTAGGCCTAGCTATGATTATCAAAGTAAGATTATGGTAGGAAGAAAGGTTTAGAAAAAATCATACTTTTTTTTTTTTGCTGTCAACATTAATAACATTAGACTAGGTATATAATTAGTGCTATTTTTTAGGTAGTGATAAACTTACACAAAAACTATAAGAGAGTAAAGATAACAATGCAATAATTACATTTGTGTTTTACAAAATCCAAAAGAGAAGTTTATTGATCAATCATTCAATAGTTGCATGCTAAAAATACTTTTTCAAAATTTAGGGCAGGAATATAAAAATTACTACAATTTTCACAGTAGTTTAGAGTTGCAAGTTTCACTCCCCCTCATACCCCCACCCCATCAAAAATACATTTTTGACAACTATAAAAAAAGGTTGTATAATCGGTAGAAGTAGAATGAAGATAAAAGCCATACAGTCTCATTACATAGTTTCGGTCGAACGAGCCGGCAGACGGAATACAAGTAGCCTTGTTTATATGGCGCCATTGTGTCGATCCTTTTCACTGGTGGTAGCTTTGGGGTATTCACCACAACTCTGGGTTAAGGGCAGAGGCGTGGCATGGAATGTATCCAGGGTGAGCCAGATTGTTAGAACTAAACCTGGGGTACGTTCTCCCCTACTCATTCTTCATTTGACCAATCATACATGGGTTATCCTCTACGTCCCTTATATGGGAATGTATGTATATATTTAAAACATGAAGCGATTCCTTTTGACAGAGAATCCAGGAGTTCTGGTAAACCAATTTTCATTTTTTCAAAAGTGGAAGATAAAAGATGTACCCAAAAACTTCAAATAAAAATCAAAGAGGAAACTACAATTTTAGAAAAAAACAAACACTATTTTTTTCTAACCCCATTTTTAGAGTTCTATTAAACCAATTTAATCCTATTTGATTTTAATAAAAGCATTTCTATGGTTATTATATCAAAGTTTACCAAATTTTAATAATGAAACTGCAATCTATAATTCGAATTAATTGATTAATGTATGGACTCCATTAAGACATAGCTTCCTTTGTTATAACAATCAGTTGAGGTCTCTAAAAAATAATAAAATATAGTTTGTCTTAAAATCACAAAATGTCTTTACTACAAACCCATTACTTGAACAAGCAATAAAATTGGTGGATTGTGAAATTTTCCTCCTGAATGTGACTCGTTTACTTTTATACCTACTCAATTATTGTTACGGGTGATAAGAATCATTCAAAGGTGCTGTTTGGAGCAGTTTTGATCCCCCTTTCAAAAAGATACACCACACCATTGGTAAAGAAGTATGGACCCTATTTTTTAATTGCTAAGCTCCAAAAGTCTTATGAAAAAAATGCCAGATTTTTTAAAATCAGGTCTTATTATCCGCCCAGTTATTACACATATATGTATACAAATAGAGTAGGGATGATGAAGAGTGAAAAACAATTTCGGAAAAAAAATTAGTTTATGTGGTTGTAATTTTGTATCCAAATTCTTCGTCATGAGAAAACTGTACAAAAGTAGATTGACACTTTTATCCGCGTGCCCAATGGTGAGGATTTTGATTTAATATAGTAGAATTTTAGCTTTAAGCATAAAAAATATAGTTTATTACTCCCTGTTTGAAATAACTATTTTGTGGATATAAAGGAGATTGTTAATATTTTCTTTGTTTTATTATAACACTTAACTAGCAAGCTAAACAAACAAGCCTTAGATTTGGTTTAATACTCTCAGGTAATTATGAGGGAAGATAAAAAATTAATCAAATCTATCACCTCCCCGATAAATAAACTATATATAAACAACACTTATTCTTTCAGCTACATATATATTTTATACAAAATAAATGATTTAACGAAATTTATTTACAAGAAAAATATATTAAAATATTGTTACGAATCTATGATAATTGGAAAGATTAACTTTAAACGCAGTTATTTGGTGCTAAACTTTTGTCCACCCCAAATATGCTACAAATCACATCGAGCTTTATTAATATTATTATAAATAACTAATGTGTTTACTTACATTTGTATCGGTGTTCAGGCTGATAAAACGTCAGGCTCGTCTAGTATGGTTTGCCGGTGATGGGGAACCCAGGTTTTGAATCTCGTCCGGGTGTATTGAGGTCAGTTTTTCCTAAATTGTTTCCCGCTGTTACGCCACGCAAATGGGGGGTACATTTGATTTCAATTCAACCTTACCCCCTCCACATTGTTTTAATTAAATTAGACCGCCTTGGTGGCGTAGTTGGCTAACGCGCTTGTCGTTTTTAGCTCAACTGCTGAGGACGGGGAGATCGAGGTTCGAATCTCGTTCGGGTGAGCTGGGGGTGGTTTTTCCTAAATGGTTTTCCACTCTCCCTCCTCGAAAATGCGGGTTCACTTCCTCTAATTAAACCTTCCCAATTCCTAAAGCCTTTAACGTAATTAGTACTTAAAGCGTATAACCCGAACGGGTAGTAAGACACGGTGCTAAATATTATATTATTATTAATTAAATTAGGATAGACTTAACGGGTAGTTAAATAAGATACACAAAAATTACCCTTCAATATTATGAAGAACTAAAATTATTTATTCATAAATTAAAATTTTAAAATTCTGGTATTAGTAATATATCCAATAAATGTGATTAAAACAATTATTGAGGGGTACTGGTAATTTAAGTTAAGCATTTAAATTTTAAAAAATATATATAATGTGAAAGATCAAGGCCGACGAAAATGTTTAGGTGTAGTAGCCTAACTAGTCTCGATGCCACGACAATGTAGTGATAAAAGATCCACGTCTACGACCATCATTATCACCAACGGTCGCCATGGTAACCACAGACTAGCAACAAGTTGAGGGTGACGTAACAGCTAATAGCCTGACGGTGTCTTGGGACGGCACAAAACGTACCAATCCGACACTAAATTAGACGAACCCGCCAAATATTACCTGGTTAGTGGTTAAGGTTAATCTAACTTTAATAATTAAGGATAAATGTAACGACACCAGGGATTTGTTTTATCGGCAACATTTCTGTGAAAACAATTACACGAAGCACTGGATATTATAAAATATGTACTAGAATGCACGTCATTATCTAAACGCTAATCTGTAATGGACGTCACACGTTTTAAAATTATATTCTAGTTAAAGTTTAAATAATTATGTAGCACCCTTCTGTAAAATAAATTACAATCTGTGACGTCACACAAGAAAATACACATAGCCTGTAAAACAGTAGGTTTACGGTCACTACGACCTGTAAAATCATGCAAACACTCACCGAAAGCGTCATGCCAGGGAAATGCAAACACACAGGCTCTTCGGGCCAACTCTTGTTCACGTAGAAATAGAAGTCCCACACTCTGTCGTTAAGAAACGTCTTGAGAGTCTGATGGAACTATGGAGCGAGAGAGAGAGAAAGAAAATTAGTCAGAGCATAAGCAAGAGACGTTAGAACTAGAATCATGTCTATTAAACATACAAGTATTATCTTCTTTCTTCACAAAATACTGTAAAATACAATGATACGCATTGTTAGTAGTTTTAAACTTTTATTTCTACTCATCCATTCTTAACACATTCGGAAACTTTAATTCTACCACAACAATGTAATACAATACAACAATATAAATAATTATTTTTATTATAAAATATAAATATAAATAATTGCTGATAACATTCAACTTGAAATATAATCCATCAATAAGTTTAGATATATTATACAAAACCTCTGTTTTCCACAACAATACAACACATACATTACATTAGCTTTCAACTTGACATAGGATCCCTCCATTTTAAACAATCACGAATATCTAGGTTTTACACACAACATAACTAACGTCCAGCATATTTTATATTTAACATTTAAAACTGTGTATTTAAATGTCTTGTGGATTTATGTCATTATTTTTATTTTGTTATGTCGTAAAAAGAGCTAGAAAAACAATAAAACAATGTAAGCAAATAAATAGTTACTAATAACTTATAATTAATTATGTACAGTACATATTTAGAGGATTGTGCATTACTAAACAGTCATATACAGTTCCAATAAAGTTAATAGATTATTCTCAACTTTCTATTTTGAGCAGGTAGCGTGTAAAACAAGCTTTATTTCTCTGAAAAGCGAGACAATTCAATTAGATCAAAGATATTCGTAAATCAAAGCAACGGGAACTAAAGATATTTCACGGAGATATGGGAGTTGCTCCAACAATTCATACTTTGTTCTTGGTATCGAAGTTTCATATAATACATTAATGTTTGCATATTAAGAGTTATTTAAGTAAAATACATTTAAAAATAAAGTTTAATTAACATATGAGGTAACAATGTGTAATGGGACGATATAAATTTTTCAATTCCGATTCTTAAATGTTTATTTAGACTCCTTGATACTCTATTATTACTGGAATAAGCATACAACATAAAATTAAAAACTATTTTTAATTAATAATGGACTCTTGAGATTTTTGCAACTTTACAAATTACAGTGGTGATTTTAATTTTGGCTTTACACTGAAACGTTCTTGAATTTCGGGCCCCACGTTGGGGCCAATTGAAACGTTCTGGAATTTTAATGGGCCGCGATGGACGCCAATTGAAGTGCTCTGGTTCGACACGTTGAGCGTCGATTGAAGTTACACCGTTTAATTAGCTGGTAATTCCCCGTGGTCGAGCACTAATTAAAGCGGTCCGGTTTTTTGATGTTGTGAGTTAATTGGTATTTATAGCCCCGTGATCGAGCGCCAATTAAAGAGTTATAATTAATACACTTATTATTTTGACAGTTTTTTTATTTCGAATCTGTTTATTTAATGAGAAAATAGATCATGTCGTTGAAATATATACGCGGCCTATTATATGAGCGCGGACAGGTGTTGCTGGACGCCAAGAACCCAAGTGAATTCTGTCAGTTCTGGACACCAACTGCCTTTACGTTGCACCATTCCTCGTATATATCCATTGCTCATGGAAGCTTCGAGAAGGTTTAGTTTAGAAAAACAAAATACAAGACAAAAACATATCTGTGTTACTAGAAACTTCGAGAGCCGGAAACTGACTCAAGTTACATTTTAAAATCTCTCTTCGAACCTTCGAGAAGAGGAAGTTATTATTTGAAATATATATATTGTCAACCTGACTTGACTAATGTCACGTGCGTGACGTCACTTACAGTAGCGTGTACCTTCTTAGAAGAAGAAGTGCTTTAAGCGCCATTTAATATACTTTATAATTTAAATAAAATTAAATACGTTTATAAAATTAGGACGATATTATTGTCAATGCTTTCACATACTTTTCAGGGGCAAATCAATTACATTACAACACTTTAAAATAAACTTCACCTATATTATTATTTACGTTGTGACAGTACATTTTCAAAGCAATCGTAATATATTTCTTAACACAGTGTTGATATATGTTAATAATGAGGTTTGTTTTTGTTTCTGGAATGTATTGGGAAACATACATTAGAAATTGAAGCAAAATATCAATTTTTAATTTTAGAACTTGATTAATGTTTTCATAAGTTTTATTATAATAATATATAGAGTAAATAACTAAAATATTTGTTACGAACGGCATGTAACATTTGATATTCATTCATCTCTTAATAAAGCAGTCATGATCATTTGCACGCTTCATTTAGGAATTGAGGCATCAAGAATCGAGATGTCTTCTCGATTATCGATTCTTTCAATAACCTCAAGAATCGATAGGTATCGAAGAATTGAGGAAACGAATTTCCCATTCTTAGTTTATAATAATTTGAAGCTTTAATTCTACAGCTAATCTACGGTGGGAGTGTAAATAACAGTGGGGAATTTTTATTTAAGCACCACGTCTTACTACGCTTATTTATAAATTAAATTTATGTTAAATATATTAAGGTTCGTCCCTTAATTGTAAATGAGCTGAATTCTTCTATTCTCCTTAGAAAATTCCTCAACCATGAGATGTTAAACTGTGGTTTTTGCCTTTTTGTTGTAGATGACCTTTTTCATTGGAATAACATTGACAAGTTTGTGATACTTTCTCGGCCTTGTGAATTGCGTGCATAATCTTTTATTCTTTTTAATAATGAGAAACTTCTCTCAGCGAAATCACTTATTACCGGGATGGTTACATTAGTTCACATTTTACCACTTGACAATATGTTCTTTGTAGATGAGTTGATTTAATAAAATTAAGCAAATCACTGACATTTTTGTGACGCAAATCCTGTGAAATGAAGGTGACTACAAGAGGTGATCTTAAATAAGGGAAATCAAACTTACTACTATAGCTGTCTTTTAAGGTCTGGAAAGCCATTTTGAGGAAACTGCGTTTGTATTGTTCAAAATTATCTACATTTAATAGTTCTAAACACCAAAATGAGTTCAAGTTCTTGAACCAATCACTTAGCTGTATTACAAGTGGGTCCAAAATCTCACAGTATAGGCGTTTGTAATATATTTTTACATCAAAGATGTCAGTATTTCTTGGACTTATTTTTCAGGCTCATTCACGTCCGACTCTTCGTTGGTTTTTTGTCCAGATTCTCTCAAATTCTTCACGCATGTTTTTCAACTGATCTTTAAATTCCTTTACTTTGTTTTTACAATAACTTATGTCATTAATTTATGCTTGCAATTTATCAAATAATCTATTAGTAAGAATAAAAATATCAGAAAAAGTATTTAGTAGAAAATTAAAATTGAAAAAAAAATTAAAATTTTCTTAAGCGATAAAAATCCGTTGCATGTTTTTCTTCGGAGGGGAAGTAAAGCTGTCTGTCCCATGTCGATTGAACCATGTAAAAAAATCCTGGAAAGTATGTGAAAATACCTTTCCCAGAAAATCGGTAGGCCCTTTCCTCTCATTCAGAGAAATTCTCGTGTGCTGTTATAATCAGTCCTTTTATAAAGTGAACGTTAAGTAACTCAAACAAATGAAAAAAACTTCAATATTATATTAAAAGCCTCACCGAATAATCTCCTTCCCCTGAGATTTAATGATATGAACATTTTACCAAGGAATTTTTATCTCTCTCAAGTCATTATTTGTTTAGTCACCGGATTCCCTAATCCACTCGTTCCTCCTCTCATTAAGTTGCACTACTGATAAAATTTTACGATTGAAAATCTACCGGTAAATGTTCACATATAACTTTTAAGTAATTTGTGACAAGACAATAGAAATGCTTTTACAGTAATGTCAGAATTCTAGTCGTGCAGTTGATATTTTGTACACATTCCCATTTTGAGAACCACAATTGTGATGTGCTAGAGTGGTGCACCTGATTGGTTAACATCGACAGAAGAGGAGGTAAAGCCTACACCCGCAACAATTGTATTTATGTTTAGAGTTTAGACACAAGTTCTAACTGTTGAAGCTACTGCCGGTGTGGTATGCTCTAGGAAAAACATTAGATGATTTCATTGTAATAATAACAAATGTAGTAATTAATTCTGTTACATTATCTCTTATGATTGTAAAAATTAAAAATATTACAAATCAATTTGATCAAAACTCAAAATTACTACATACCATACGAAATAAAAGAAAAACATGGCTTGGAGGATAGATTTGAGAAAATACGCTTGGAAAGAAACATATCTCTCAGTAAATATAAACGAGAATCTTATGACTCATTAACACAAGGCTGAATAGTTATACAATATTGGAAATGTATTAAAGATTAAAAGATAAATAATTCGTTTTTTGGGTGTGTTAGAATCTATTGGGGGAGGGGGGAGGGAATCTTCAAATATGTGCCTACAAATTTAATGAACATAATAATGAATCTAAAATAATATTATCTGGTGGTTAAAAATAATTCCCACCTATTGGAAAGATGGAAAATGACAAAGAGAAAAACAAATAAAATTATTTGATTTGGTTGGGTTTAAATCACTGTCTCCTATAACTGTTTAAATATTCCCTGTATACATATTGTTTCTTTAAGAATTTACTGGACACAGGTCCACCTACAAGACTAGAAACCAATTAAAGTAAATTTTCAATTAGTAATGCTTTGATCAAACTTTTTAAAGAAGGTATAAAATGTAAACCTAATAGAATATAAAATGTTTTGAAAACTTTGTTGATGATAATATTAGATTAAAGTTATCGTGAGGTAAGACTATGGTTGTAAAATTACAAAATTTAACTATAGTCCAACAAAGAAAGTACCTTACTTGACAGACAGAAATGTTATACTTTAATGTATTTTTACATAAATTCAAGCAATCCCTAGCTGTTAATAGCTAGTATCAACAATAACAATAACAAATCTTAATAATATTGTAAAATGTTATCAATGCTTATCACAAAAAATGTATGTTATTATTTTCTAAAAAATCTCTTCCTATGAAAATTAGACTGTAGCAGATAAAACGGGTTTCAAACTGAATAATGATTTAGTAGTGGGCTAGCCAGGAACTTCCCTTTTTTAAATATAAAATTAAAGACTGATTAATACATCGATACCAACATTACGAGTAATATAAAATTTGTCTAAGACTATAAACCCCAGGCTCGCATCGGTGGGTATGCGGACTGAATGTCAAGTTAATCTGGTTTGGTTTGCTGGTGACAGGGAGGTTTGAGGCTAGAATTCGAACCAGGAGTACCGTCAGCGGGTTTCTTTAAATGGTTTTACACTCACCCTCCACGAAAATGCGGGTATATTTCCTCCAAATTCTGTTTCCCTCCTCTCTGCCGTATAAGACGTATAAATATGCGTATACCAGGTCGGGTAGTATGATATGGAGAGAAAAAAAACCTGTCTGAATGTCAGTTTGTATGATAGACTAAAGTAGGACTGTTCATAGAAGTAAATTTGACTGGTAGTTAAAAAGGATACTAATTTTCTATCATTCTTTAAGGTTATGATTTAGGAAACACGAGAAAAACCAGTGTTTTTGCCGTTTTATAGCAGCACTTTTTTTCCCAATAAATAAAATGTTGCTCCAGTAGAAACAAATAGTTTAATTTTCTTCATTTGTTGATATTAACAGTTGATTGAACATCTGTCAAGGATGTCCTGGAATTGAATGACAACATTTTCTCTTCATTTAAAAAGTTTCTTATCTAATGCCGACATACTCATGAATATATTCAAGAACAGTTGATATCAGACTGTGAAAAAAAAATCTATGTTTCTACTGGAGTAATATTTTATTAATTTTGGACAAAAAAAGTTTTGATATAAAAGCTGCAAAAAACACTAATCTTGTCTCGCATTACCTACATCCACACCTGAAGACATTTTTTTTGACACCTTGTATCGATTTGGATATTATGATGAATATCGCGACAGTTTGTCAATGTTGATTGTCATTAAGTTATCATTTAATATTAAATATAAGCCCGATACCTTAGGTCAGTCGGTAACGTCTCTGTCTACTGAGCTAAGGTCCCCGGGTTAGATCTCCGGCGTGACCGAGAAATTTATCATTGGGGAAAGGTGGGTTTACCCTTTCACAGTGATAAATTAACGGCCGGGGACTGAATGTTGTGTCTGTCCTAGTCTTAAAGTAGATTATAAGGCATATGAAGTTATGGCAGGCCTAACAAGCCGACAGTGGAAAATATTGGCTTGGATAAAAAACTGATCCAGGCCACAGGTTGGTAACCGTAATGGATATCAATTCGCTATAATATTGTTTCTATGATGATCTTAAGTATTGTATTAGAGTGTCTAGCATTGGCATATACTCTATAATTAGTGTTTAAACCGGAGGAATTACAACATTGGCAATATTAGCCACTGGGATAATATACCTGACGGGCAATGGCAGCGGTTTGATTTTTAAACCTCATCCACGGCAAATGTCAAAAGGATTAATTACTCTTAACTCTACCCCCTTTATCAAATTATATTCAACATTCAATAATTTTGAGTTAAAAATTTAGTAAAGTTATTGTTAAAAACTTATTTTTTAAAAAGGGGGAGGTTAACCTGCCCTTTGTAAAAACAAAAACCGTATCAGTACATGACTTACAAACTAGCTTAAACCAAATGATACGTCTAATATTAAACAGTAGAGCCTAGCCTTTTGTTCTTAACTAGTTGGTTAGCAAAAATATCTCGTGTATAGCTAGTATATTAATAAATATCTTCGCCAACACCACCCGGAATCGAACCAAAGATTACTAGGGATATAATTATGTATAATGACCACTTAGCCACATATAGAGACAAATGATATATTATAAATATATTTATTCCACATCTTACTACCCATTCTGGCTGTACACATTTTTTAGCACTGTGTCTTACTACCCGTTCAGGTTATACGCCTATGTACTAATTACACTAATGTGTTAGGTATTAGTTAGGTTAAATTTAGAGGAATTGCTTCCACATTTGCCTCGGAGGGAAAATGGAATACCATTTAGGAATAAACACTCTCAATGAACCCAACCAGAAGCGAACCCCAATTTCCCCGTCTTCAGCAGTCTAGTCTATTGCAGGAGTAGCGCCTTATAACATGTGGCAACCGATGTGGGTCCATCCACATTTAATTACACTAAAATGTTAGGGAGGATAGAAATATAATTTATAGAAAAAGTACCTTCATTGGCGAGGAGGGGGAAGTATAAGCCACTTAGTAACAAACATAATCAGTACACCTCGCAGGGATTCGATCCTCAGACCTCCATATCATAGGAAAATCAGACTAGAAGAGCCTGACATTCAGTCCACGTGCCCACCGATGCAAACAACTGGCAGAATCAAACCCAAGCCTGACTCAAGATTTTCTATCGTGATCCTGGCTATCTTGTGTGCAAGAGTTCATACTAGAGAAAGGGTGGAATTGGGGACAGGGGGAGGGGGGATTAGAGGGGTGCAATTACAGAGCTTTCATGCAGTGGCCAGCGTTTTGTTGCATGCTGGGTCTGCTCTGACGCGCAATGCAGTAGAACTGACCCCCTTTCCCTTAGAACCCCCCCTTGCCCTTGTTCCCAATCTCTCACACCACGCCACATGGTACACACTCTCTTCCGTCTAGGAATTACTTGACACTCCTCCCCTCTCACTACCTGATACCCTGATAGTGCCTTAGCCCCTTTTCTCAACCCTGCGGGGGGTGACATTACACCCTTCCCCTCTCGCTACCCTGACTATCCTCATAGTTCCTTTTCCCCTTTTCTCAACCCTGTTGGGGGTGACTTTAATCCCATCCCCTCTACCAACACCTTTCAAACTCTCTCTCTCTCTCTCTATCATTGCTCCCTCCTTCTCAAGAGGGATTTAAAATCCTCCCCTTACCTCCAACTACAAATATTTACTTTATTACCTTAACCCCCTCCTTCTCCATCGTTGGACAACTTGAGACAGTCCAGGGACGACTCATAGGTGTTTACAAGGACTAGAAACTTAATAGGACTGTAGGCCTCTAGTAAACTATTTCCCCCCCCCCCTCAATATAAATTCTACCAGCCACATATGACATATTTTAACTAGCAAGTGTTTGAAGAGTCCATTCACCATAGAAATGGTGGTAACTGACAGCTAACAGAAGATGTAAAACGGTTAAAATAAAAAAACATAATTGTTTGTTGTGAAAGTTTTGATTCGAAAAGTAGCAACTCACATATTATGGTCTTGTATATCGTATGGTTTGGCGATTGGATTCAAGAGAGTCGATCTGGTAGCCTTTGCTATGTATCACCACCACTCCTATGTGGGTGACTAGACTATACATTGTTTTTTAAAGGTCAAAACTCGCTACCGAATGGAAGGGAATATCCAGCCCAGGCAACAACCCACGAGCCGCCTCGGAAGAATTCTTCATCATCAACAAATCATCGCGAGCTCAGTTGCAGCTGGGGCCCCACGTAAACAACTTTATCAGACAGCTCAAAAAGCTATTGCATCTACTTTTATGTAATAATACGTCAGTTCACCTGCTATGCAGTCGGCAATTTAAATAGAATGTGTAGCTATTACATTTGTATCCGTTTAGTATTTTTTGTAATATAAATAGACTGTGTGGCAATTTTTTGTCCATAGTTGAGCCCTTGCAGAAAAGACTCACTTTGACAATTATTTACTCAATTTTCCTTCTTTCAAATTTAGTCATTATTTATAAATTTACCATTTTATTTAAGCTATTCATTACATTCCATTATATTCAACCATCTTTGGTTTTTAAATACTCATTAAAAAACTTAATAAGATTTGGCATACTAGAATATATATAAGCAAAGGGAGTGTGCAAGGATAGGGAAGTGTGGATAAAGTTAGTAGGATGGATAAAGTACGGAGCTATTTTTGAGCTTTATTAACAATTTCTTGCCTACCCCGTAAGGGAACGGCGGGATTATGTTCGGATCATAGCGTGTTTTCTCCAACAGCACACAAGATGCTCTTAAGTCCAAGTCAAGACGATTTCTATTAGTTGAATTAATAAAGTTTGTTTGGACATGACATTGAATGACAAAGCTGTCTAAATATTATTGATTTAAAAAAAATTCTACCACTTTGGGAAATGTTTTATTTAATGATTATTTTATTCTTGTCTGCGTGCCACCCTTATCGTGTTCACATGTCACCCAGTGGCATGCGTGCCATAGATTTTCACTACCTTTTTTAAGCCATCAGGCTCGCGATATATCGAGCTACTCGATAATGGCAGAGGTCAAGGTTTGTATCTCATCTGGGTTACATAAGGGTTTGGTTTCCCTACATGTGATTTATCACTGTGGTTTAACATACCCTCTCCACCCTTATGCGGGTGCCTTCCCTACAAATACTCTTCTCATAACTTATATCGTAGTTTAAATCAGTGTCCCGCAAACTTTACGGTACACTTAACAAGCCTCAAATTTCGCGGCCCACTGTTTTGTTTGGGGTAGGCGTTGTGGCAGTAGAAAATGGATTGCATACCCAGGCCAACGGTTGTACGGTAAATCATAACTAGGGTAAGTAGACACTTATTTTTAAGTTTAAAGGTTCCAATACTAGAGGCTTAAGTTCTTTTTCCGTTTCCGATTCCTTAATTGTAAACATTTCGTTCAAACCATTACCAAACCAGTTCTACTCGATTCTTCGTGCAAAGAACTCATTTCAGGATTCATCTATGACCTGAGGATGGTGCCATCGAGCGCCGAAACATGTCGGAATTGTGATTAAACGACCCCCATTCTCAAGGAACAAGGGAATTCAATTCTCCCAGATAAGAATAGATTTCAACTTATATATAAAAAATTTTTCTTTGTTTTCACAAAATTCCAATCTGTGTCATTTGACTTTTATCTTATTACACTATATTATAAGTTTCATTTATCCTATCCCATATTTCATCTACACTTGTCTTAATACATTTATGGGTTGTTTAAATGTAATTACATACAATCCTGAATAGAATAATTTTTTAAATTTTTTTATAACAAACCAACTAAAAACTTTTATGCAAAGCCTAGGCTCAATTCTCTATGGAACTCTATTTCTAACCATAATTTTATCTTGTTTATCAATATTATACACCCTATTCTATTTTAACTAATTGTCTATAACACATGTATTTTAATATGTTTTATTGTTTTATTGTATATGTACTTTTACGACTCACATTTTTAATGTGTTTTTAATGGTTCTAATTTATTACTTTTAACCTAATTAAAAACTTTTTCTCATTACACAATTTATTTTCACTCACAATTATTGATTGTAATTGATTTTCTGTTGTAACAACAACTTTGCCACTCAGTCCATTGACTCTTCATAAATAATACACTTAGTTAATATTGTCAATATAATTTATTTTAATAATCTAATTTCTATCTTTTTCATATCTTTTAATTTGATATCTATCCTTATCTAATAGAATATATATTGTTCCTTACTACAAATAACTATGTATTTTATGAACATTAATAATTTGACTAAACCATATCTCTAACTTCGCGCGAAAGCTTGTCAAATGTATTTAAAATATAAGTACGAGTAAATAGGACGAGGCATGGCTGCACTCTGGGTTGTGGCCATACGACACACCTAATTCACCGCCGCGGTACACTAGTGTGCCGCGACACACAGTTTGTGGAACACCGAATTAATCCATTATAATAACGCTTGTGTTTGAACGTATGTATGTACCAATAAAATAGAAGTAAATTTAGAAGAAAAAAAAAAAGCTCGAATATAAATTTTATGGCTTCCTCTTCTCTACTCCCTTTCTAAGGACCAGTTACAGAGTTTAAAAAAAGGGGGTGTGGGGGAGACTCCTTACCACCGTACAGATAAGATGGACGGGCACGGGGTGAGCAGTATGTAAATATTATTCATTTAAAAGTTTCCATCATTTTGGTGGTGAAGCACTTTTAGGATTAAACCAAGGAAAACCGCTCAGTTGGTTCCTTGGTTTAAGCAGTCAGTATTGCAAAAGACTGGACAGTTGGTAACGGAAATATCAAGGTTAGAATTAATATTATTAGCACCACGTATTACTACCCGTCCAGGTTATATGCTTATGTACTGACTATATAGCTGTTGCCCGCGGCTTTGCTCGCGTGGAAGTTGATTATATACAAATACTAAAATATACATATGTATTTACAGATTAATTTAAAATATTACGTTACGTTAATGACCATAACTTGACCTCAGATCAAAAATAATGCAAGTCCGATACAAATTTTCATCCCCTTTTTCATCCCTTATTAAATAAAATTTCCAAAATTCCTGAAACACGTATTTATTTGTTTTACGTCAATAACCGAAATACAAAATTTTGTTTATGTAACTTTCAAAATGACGGACTTTCATACATATTATCATGCATATTATCATCCCCTATTTTGACCCCTTTGGGGTGGAATTTTCTAAAATCCTTTCTTAGTGGGTGCCTACATAACAAAATGAATATACAGTCAGAATTTCATGATTGTAGCCTTGATAGTTTGCGCTCGGTGATGATGAATCAGTCAGTCAGTCAGTCAGGACATGTTATTTTTATAAGTATAGATTACGCTTATGTTTTTAGTGATTAGGAAGACTATATTTAGAGAAAGTGTACCCATCTTTGCGTAGAGGGAGAAATAAAAACCATTTAAGAAAAACCACCCTTAGTACATCCGACCGAGATTCGAACCTTGATCTCCCCGTCAAAGGCGGTCTAGTCTGCTGAGAAAGTAGTGCGTTAGACCAAGCGGCCACCAAAGTAGGATTTTATCCAATCTATTCCCACTATCACTCACCGCAAATGCGGGTAAATTTCCTCTAGATTCAACCTTCGTAATCCCTGATCCAATAGTGTATTCATGTCAGGTAGCAGGTGTAGGGGGAGCAGCCCCTAGCTGATGATGTAGACCCTTTAGATCTACATCAGGTGCGTCGAACTCGTTTGATTATGAGGACCAGATTGAACACTAAAAATACAATATTATCACTAGTTTAAGAAAAAGTAAAATCAATTTTAATATTCTCACTAATACTTAAAGAAAAAATAAAAAAAAATAAAAAAATAAAGCTGTAATATGAGTTTTAGGCTTTAACTCTTGTGCTGAATTAACTTTCGTATTTGATAACAAATGACCCGACTCCGATACCCTATCCTACCCTACCTATGTGAACAAAGAGGTAGGGATACAGAAATAATGTGTGCGTTAGGTAAAATGTTTGTTTTTATAAAGCTTATTATGATTTATAACAGTTTATTTAATAGATAGCCACTAAATATTTAATATCAGAATTGTTTTCTTTTTAAATTACTTGCTATCTCCATAGATATGTTATGTATGTTATGAATGACATGTGAATGTGTGTAGTATGGTTTTGTGTGCTATTTTTTTTCTCTATCTCTATTATTATTATTATTATTATTATTATTATTATTATTATTATTATTATTATTATTATTAGCACCGCGTCTTACTACCCGTTCGGGTTATACGCACTTACGCTAATGTGTAATGGTAGGGTGATTGTGAGATGAAATGAAGGACCTACAGTTTAACGTGGAATCCGAACCACGGTGGCGACCTGGCATTCCACACATTCGCAACTCTATCTCTATTGTTTGTTTAGTTAGCTATTGATACTTTCCAAATTTATTTTATTTTAATATGTCCATTAATGTACATTTTTTTATGCGCTATGTGGCCAATATTATTATTATTCTGTATGTACCAATATTATAATTAGTTTTAAATTATCATATAAATAACATTTAAAATATTAAATGAACATTTTAAGTGGTTAGATGAAAGAAAAGGCGCTGGTCTTAACTTCACCCAAATAAAGACGATATTATTATTATTATCATCATTATCATTATTATCTCTAGTAGGAGAGGTGTTGACAGCAGCAGAAGATTCTATATTGCAAAAATTGGCTGAAGCTAGCTAATGTCAACCTATCTTGATATTATTATTTAAAATATATTATTACAAAGAATATAATTTAAATTATTTAAAAAAATCTTAATAATACCATATAATAAATAATAAAAATTAATATTTTAAAATAATTATTATTATTATTTTCTCAAATCATTATCATTTTCTTAGTAATACTATATTTTCTTTAATTGTTTCCAAACAGGTTAACATTAGTGACTTCCAGCCAATGTTTGCAATAAAGAACCTTCTGCTGTCATCACTACCTCTCCTACCGTAGATAGGGTGAAGCTAAATAGGTAACGTGTCTGTCTAGTGAGTTCAAGGTCATGGTTTAGAATAACAGCGTGTCCAAAATATGAATCATTGGTGAGAAGTTTGATTCCCCCTTTCATAGCGTTGAATTAACGGCAGGGGCTGAGTATGGTGTGTACTATTTATTCATGTTAGGTTATAAATCGTATTCTCACATAATAAGTCTATTAAAAAAGACCCGCCTCGGCGGCGTAGTTGGCTAACGCGCTTGTCGTGTTGAGCTCGACTGCTGAGGACGGGGAGATCGAGGTTCGAATCTCGGTCGGGTGAACTGGGGGTGGTTTTTCCTAAATGGTTTTTCACTCTCCCTCCACGCAAATGCGGGTTAACTTCCTGTAATTCAACCTTCCCAATTCCTAATCCATTAGCGTAATTAGTACTTAAAGCGTATAACCCGAACGGGTAGTAAGACGCGGTGCTAAATATTAAATAGATTAAAAAAGTGCACCTTAAATCCACCAAAGTAATAATAATAATAATAATAATAGTAATAAAGATAACGAGTTCATATCTGTATTGCAAATCGTGATATCTGAGGTGTCTGTTCCTTTTCATAGAAGAAGAAAAAAATGTTCACGCACTCATGTGCTGGCAAATATTGCACATGTTTAATGTAGAAATTTTACAATGTCTAGAAATCGATTTCACGTGCTGAATTTTCCCCCAATGGGACACATTTTCAATTGACATAATCAAAAATGGTATATTCATACAACATTTATAAAAAAAAAAAGTTAATTGTGTCGCATCGTATGTTGGTTCATCAAAAGATCTGTGGGGACGCACAAAATCATGGATCGGGCCACATGCGGCTCGCGGTCCGTAAATTTGACATACCTTATCTACATGATAAATTGAAGGTAAAATTTATGCGATGCTGATAAAATTAGGCTAAATAAAACGCTTAATAGCGAAAACCATTGATTTAAGTGTTAAGTCTTACGTCTAGATGAGCATAGCTTGATCCCGGTTACTGCTAATGAAGATATTTAATATTTGTAGATGCGTTCATCCTGTTATCTAATTAGTAAATATCTAGATGCTATGACTGGACGTGTTTTTATGTTGTGACCACATGATTTTAGCACCATAAGGTGACCTGGTGGTCTAGGGGTAAGGTGTCAGACTTCTGTGCTGGCGGCCGGGGTTCAATCCTCAGTCCCGGCAAAGATTTATCTGATTACCAAACCCTTCCTTCACCTCTGACAAGACATCTTGTGAATGTGGGGAACGCCAGGCCTCCACCGTGGTTCGGATTCCAGTTAAACTGTAGGTCCTTCATTTCATCTCACAATCACCTTACCATTACACATTAGCGTAAGTGCGTATAACCCGAACGGGTAGTAAGACGTGGTGCTAATAATATAATATAATAATAATAATAATATAATAATAATATAATTTTAGCATGAAATATTTATGTCACAGCTCATAGCAAGGACTAAATATTTTAATTTAGTTTAGTTCTCCATATTTCTCTTGTAAAATGAAGATGATTTTTGACAATTGACTTTTTTTTCTCAATGCAGAAATAAAACCAAAACAAAAAATAAAACCATAAAATTCAAGAAACACTCCTAAATTTGTTGGAGTTTTTTTTCCCTTCGACGTACTCTAATTATTGCTGATAAATTAGATCAATAAGACGCACATGTTTCGATATATCTTTTCGGTACTTTGTTGGCCTCCTAAGCGGACTTGATCAGATATAGTTAACTAGCTTGTAAGTCGAGTAATGTTTATGTCAGTATGTTTAAAACAAATACACGTTGAATGCCTTAATATTAAAATATGACACTCAGAGAGATCTGAGTCATTCGTACTGAGCCTGTTTTAGTTTCACCATAATTTGAGCCAAAGTCTCTTGAAGAACAATTTATAAAAACTATAAAACCAGGCCGAGGTCTACTTTTATTGTTGTACTTCACCCCGATGATTTATAGCTTGTATTCTGAATTTAATTTCTTTCTTTCTGTCTGTTTTGAACAAATGTGAATTGAAAACAAAACAAAAGAAAAATGACGAAGCAGAACTGTTTATTTTACAACAAAACTTTCCTATACATACAACTGTTCTGAATAAAGATAAAGCTCCATTTTCTCTCTCTCTATATCATATCTATCTATCTCTCGGATTGCAAGTTTTATTGGTATTCCCCTTTTTTTTGAAAACAAACTCAACCGTTTCAGGAATTTCATCAAGAGGTTAAACTCCGAATTGGGAATTCAACTAAAGTCTCCTCTTCCTATATAAAATTTCAAATACCTAAGTTTATTGAAACCTTACGATGTAAATAATAAACTAAATCAACTTACTCGCATTTAATACCTAACTTACCCACTTAGGTGGCCGCATGGTCTAAGGCGCTACTCTCACAATAGAATGGACTGTCAAAGATTGGGATATCGGAGCTGATCCCGGTCGGGTGTACAGAGAGTGGTTTTACATTTTAAATCATCCACGCAAATGCGGGTAAACTACCTCTAAATTCAACCCTTTTAATTACAACACATTACTACAATTAGTATATAGGCATATATCTCAAATGAAGGGGTTCCATTTTTTTTTTATCATTAGACCTACGTCAAACACAAGGTTTATTAGCGGCTTACTCTAAGTGATAGATGTGAGTTGGGATGATTGGAGGGTGTGCACTAACATTAGTGTTGTGAGGTCTGGTGACCTCGGTGGACATTCCATAGGGCCCCCACGCCCAATCCACTTGCGGGGTAGGTGTAGTGTAGCAGTCAGTGCACTATTGCCTCACAGTGAGCTGGGGCACCGTCCCACTGAAACCACATATCCTAGCGCACAGGAATAGGACGTCCTCAAGCAGGCGAGGTAAGATGGTGGCAATAAAGAAATGGTAATACTGTGAATTATGCCACTCCGGTAGCAAATAGGGTCCCACAAATGTATCTCCAACAATACCGGCCCATACATTAATTCTGAATTGCTGTCGATAGGCATGAAATCGAGTGGCATTTGGGTTAGTAGATGCCCACAGGTGGTTGTTGTGAGAGTTAGTCATACCATCTCATGTGAAACAAGCTTCAACGGTTCACAGTATGTGATTGACGAAATCCTCATCCGCCTCATATTGTTATAGAAGCCACTCGCAGAAAAGTACATGGCTAGGAAGGTCACCTGGCAGTAAATGGTGCGTTGCGGTGTAATGGTATTGGTGGTAGCCCTCATCATGCAGGACCTGGTGTACTGCCGACTTTGATACGTTTGTAGCCCACGCGATGTCACGTATGCTTCGTGTTGGTGGCTGTTGGACAACAGTTAGTACAGCATCCTCAAGATCCGGTTTCAACACATTGCGTGGACATCCTGCATCCACGTGCTGTGCTGGTCCTATTTGACCAGTATCTTGGCAACGTAACTTCAATCGGCGAAACATATTTACACTTGGGTGCAGTCTGTTGGGATAGCCGATCAGCGTACAATCGTGCAGAAGGCCCAGCTTGGCTGTATGATACACTCATGACCATTGCCATATTCAAATACTCGACGTGTATGTACTCCATGGCCTATTTGACACTACTGAGCTCGACTCTTTACCTAGATCTATGCCTTACCACCTACTCTTAAGGTAAGGCACAGCGTTGCCACATAACCTCTTTCTTCTATTGTTTCCAAAACTTTCATGTAGCTTTCCTCGGGAACTGAGAGCCGAACGTATTTTTACCAAATAGTATTTTCTACTTAGTTTAGGGCACAGAATAATGTGGTCCAGTTCGTATCTGCGAATTTTCAGACACTCTACATATATATAGGGTGGAGTCGAAACAATTTGACGATTAGTAACCTGAAAATTAGTACTTAAATGAAAATTAAATATTTACCAGCGAAATAAAAGCAAACTATATACTAAACTTTTTAATTTTTTGAAGATAATGTCACTCAGGTGAACTCCAATGGACGTCAGGCAAAACCTAAGCACGTTGTCCATCACTTTGCTCAACATAGGTTGTCTAATTGCTTCCACCCCACCCTATATATATCTGAAGAGATTGAGATAAATGATAGGATGAAAGCTTAAGCGTTGTGAGTATGTAAATCTAAAAGGGGAGACGTATCAGGAGAAAGTACGCAAGCAAGAACTGCAATCTGATTTAAATAGTAAGGAATCTTTTCGACAGTTATACATGTTACGAAAATCATTTTCATATATTTGTACGTCAAATCTTATGAAATATCATTTATAGCTTTGTATGAATAAAATCAATAGTGATGAAATAATACTACTAATAAAGTAAAATGTTATCAATGTTTACCTTGAAAACACAGGTTTTTATTTGACAAAAGATGCTCCAAAATGTCCATTCGTAAAAATAATCTAGATATAGCCGATATTCTCCGCCTCCCAGGCTGTGGCAATTGCTAATCCGTCGAACACAATACATTACTACCATTCGCATCATTGGTCTCGCGGACTAAATGTAAAGCTAATATAATCTAGTTTGCTAGTGACGAGGAGGTCGGGGTTAGAATCTGGACTGGATGTAATGAGGATGTCTTTTATCTAAATGATTTTCTACTCTAATTCTCTACACGCCGATAGGTGCGAGTACATTCCCTCCAAATTCTATCTTTCTCGTCACTATTCCATTACTGTGGACTCTATATGTTCACTCAAACACAAGCGCAGAACAGAAACGTAATCAAGTGACTAACACTAACCAATCAAAAGATTTCAGCGCCATCAGCGTGAGCCACTTTGATTTATCTAGTTCAATGAGTTTCAGATTGGTAGTCCCTGCTCGATAGACCCAAAATAATTGTAGGACTAACCTACTCAAATAAGTGAGCATTCACTCTAAAGCTAAATACAAGCTGACAGCTTCGTTGACTGTTGTGAGAAGATTTAAAATAACTCTTTAGATGGATAATGTGTATGTCAATGTGTTGAGTTGTATCACATGTCCATGTAATTTTCGTAATTTTATTGCTAAACTAGCTGAATGCGCGTTATTCGCACGGAATATTGTGTTATTATTTAGTTTTGGATGAAAATGAGGAATTTATTGTTTAAAGCTTAATGGCATGCTTCTTTAGAAAAACTCAGCGAGGAGGTGACCATGTATAGTTTCTCATGAGGAGTTTTATTTTCGGCAGGCCCCCTTGTCTACTGCCTGGGGTGCTATCATCTGAGAGCGCGGCTGGACAGGTTTCCCTCCCTTCCCCACCATTCCCCACCACCACACACCACCACAGGTCGGGCCCTCTCACTCACACATACACTACAAACACCACAACATTCAGCAAAATATAAACTACAGTCTTCTACCGTCTCTTGGAGTTGCATATTAAAACATAATTAAATATTTTAATTAATTGTCTGTATTAATTTTTTCCACCCTTTGGAAGGATCTACGGGGTTAAAATAATTGCTATATTTTTTCGAAAATATTATTAGAATAAATATATCGGATTATTACCATCCAAACGCTTAAAAAGAGTTTATAAAGCAATATTGTTGATTAGGGTAGCTACCCCAATTTCACCCCCTTGATCATAAAACATAGGAATAAAACATCTTTAATCTTCCTAATTAGCTTATAAGGAACATATGTGCCAAATTAAAACCCTATAACTTCATGGGAAGTAAGAGAATTAGTTTTGAGTGCGTCCGTCAGTCAGTCATGGCTTTAACTTATATATATATATATAGAGAGAGAGAGAGAGAGACAGAGAGAGGGACAGAGAGATAAGAATGTTTTAATTTTTACAAATTAAATTAATTTGTTTGTATTTTATAGATAACAGATTTTTGAAAATTTAAAATTTGTTAAAAATATGTTAACATTTCGTATTTAAAATGTATATATGAATAGTGTTCATTGTGATTAATAAGATTATGTGTTTGTTTTTCTGAGGGAAACTTACTTAAGACTAGTTTACTGAAATCTTATTTTTGAAATGTTTGTTCCAAGCTACTGTGCGAGAAAGTGTGTGCGATTGTGTCGTACCATTTATTTATTTCCTTTGGTAGTGAAGGTGTGATAAAAAAGACTAGTCTGAATGATAGGTCATGATTTGGTCACATAAAATCACCCCAACGCAACGAGACAATGTTGAAACCTCTCTCTCTAGAATTTGGTTTAGAAAACCTGGGTTGATCGTTGTGGTTCAATCGAAGGGGCAGGCTGTTCTTTGTTTTATAGTTGTTACATAGGTGGCACCAATTTAAACATTTCCTGTAGGCAACTTTGTCAGGATGCCCTGTGTAATTGCCGAAGCCCTAAAATGGGTCAGACACGTGATTTTGCCACATAGCTTTCACAATCAGAGCCATAGACGTATAATATAGTTGCTCCGCGAACCTATGGCAATACACCCATTCTCGTACATCCACTCAAGGGAGGTCAGAAAGTCAATCGAAAGATAAACTGAGGTTAAGTCATTTTAAGTATTAACTTACGGTTTGTTTTTCGAAATGAAGATATTATACCTTTAAGAAAACATTATTATTTGCATGTCATAGACTCCTTCAAACCACAGCAGTGGGCACGTGGTTTCGTTCTGTCTAGTTTGATAATTGTTTGGAAGCCAGATTTCGAATTACAACCGGGTGTACTGAGGATGGCCTTTCCTAAATATTTTCCAACTCTTCATCAGCAGAAATTGAGTGCATTACTTATATATTCTACCTTCCTCATCCTTATTCTACAATCTTTATATATATATATATATATATATATATATATATATATATATATATATACACACACACACACCCCACACACACACACACACACACAAACATACATCCAGAATAGATACTAAGATGCACTATATTTTCAAAAATTAATATTCTAAGAAAACATTTTAATAATTAAGAACTCACTGAATAAGAAATACGAATGCCTGGTTATAAAATCTATGAAATTGTGACGATAAATATTTGCCCATAGACAGAGGATAGTAATTCCTTATACGTTCTTTGTAAATCCTTTAGCCTTATCTTTAAGATGTATCTTAGCGCGCTCTCAATGTGTGTTTTACGAAACAGTCCCTACCAGATATGAAAATATGTAGGATATATAGCTAAAGTTAAAATAAATCATCTACCCTGCATTATGTAAACCATTTGTTGGATCTATACACCGCATTATACAAATACTATTTTTAATATATCACTTAATCATGAGGCAAAAACACCTATGGTTTTTAGAAAACATTTTTATTTAGCAATGAGAAATCAGTTAATACTGTATAGGGGGTTTCACTGTTTTACTTTATCTCGATCTCTAGGAAAGAGAAATATTGCGATATTAGAAACAAAATTGAACTCAAGATTTTTATAAACTTTGACCCCCTAAAAATAGTCTTATCGAATTTTGTAAATATCAGATTCTGTTCTCTCTACAAAAATCCTACTATAGTTCAGAGTTTAAATAAACAAACGTTTAAGATACGGTACATAAACTCCAACAACACTGTGTGGACTTGAACCTCGGACTTTAAGATACTAGTATATAATGAACGGCGTTTCGAGGACAAAGCGCTTAAGGCGTGTTTCTTCGGAGGGTAACATAAGGAACGCGCGTGGTTCTTGCAGAATTATTAGGAGACTCAAGTAGACCCTTGGGGCCGTTCATGTGTCTGTTATGAGGGCCCGTTGAGAGGAGGAAAGATTGGCCCAACGGGTTCCATCTCTCCCCTCCTTTCCAACCCTATCTCTCATATGTTAACTAGGAGCCAGGTCCCACGATAATGGCCTCCATTGATCTCATTTTCCACAGAGCTTAATCTCAGATCATCACGTCAATGGAACTTAAAATATATGAAGTTATAATAATAATATAATAATAAATAATAATACTAGCACCGCGTCTTACTACCCGTTCGGATTATACGCTTTAAGTACTAATTACGCTAATGGATTAGGAATTGGGATGGTTGAATTAGAGAAAGTGAACCCGCATTTGCGTGGAGGGAGAGTAGAAAAACATTTAGGAAAAACCGGCCCCAGTTCACCCGACCGAGATTCGAACCTCAATCTCCCCGTCCTTAGCAGTCGAGCTCAACACGGCTAGCTCGTTAGACAACTACGCCACCGAGGCGGGTATGAAGTTATAGATATAGCTGTATTTATTGAAACCTAATCTCGAATCAGAGTCTTAAAATTTATTTAGAATCTCGAATCCCTATTTGAATCTTCGGATCTTTACATATTATGTAAAATTTAGGTTAAAGTGGAGATATCTAAAATTAGATTTAAAAAAAAAGTTATTTTAGTCTTGGTGCCACAGACAAATGCTATTTTGTTTGTCATGTCTCTTACGTCATTAACAAAAAATATAACATTATTTTTTTGTAAATTAATTATAGTTTATAATTTTGTACTTTTTGTGGTTTTTATAACGTCCCAACGACACAAGTCTATATAATTACTTTTACCAATTACTTAAAACTGTTATATTGTGTAAAGATCTTTATAATTATTGTATTCAAAATGCTTTTTTGAGATTTTTAAGAATCTTGAATCTCTCGAATACCACTACCGAGTTAAGGCATCTGATGAAGAACGTAGGAAAACAAGTGTCAAGTGACGTCATAATTTTTAAATAATAAATACTTATAATGTTTAAAACCAAAGTCCCTTTCTAGTTTGTCCACACGGCGAACTTACCTTGAGCGAGTCGGGTAAGTGCTTCTCTAGAAACTCTAGGATTTCTGGAAGTTCTTCTTTTCGAGCTAATCGGAAGTTCTTGCCCTCGGACACTAATTCCATTTCTTCGCGAGGCAGCGCATGAAAAATAAAAGAAGATAAAAGTTAAATGACAAACATTTGAAATATGGTAGTCGGAAGAAACCAAATTGGGGTTAAATCAATTCTTAAATATTAAAACACTTAGGGCATTGTTTCCCAAACTGTGGAATGCGTATCTTCAGGGGTACTCGAAGGATTTCAGGGATCACGTGACGTAATACTGAGCTTTATTAAGGTGGGAACGCGAGTAAAGGTCAGGGTCATTGCAGTTTTAATATTAAAACATTTTTATGGCGTAAATAAGTTTTAGAATGTTTTCTAAAATGTAAATAAGTAAAGTATTACTCCTGTGGAAACATAGAATTCCGTTTTCTTCACATGGTGATATAAACAGTTGTTGAATATCTCTCTTGAGAATAGCATCATTAGATGATAAACTTTTTCAGTTGAAGAGAAAAAGTTGTCATTAAATTCCAGGACCCTCTTGACAGATATTTAATAACTGTTTATATCAAGTAAAATTAAACTTTGTTTCTGCTGGAGCAATATTTTATTTATTTTGACCAAAAAAAAGTTTTGCTATAAAAACATCAAAAACACTGGCCTTTACTCGCGTTCCCTACACCCCAACAAAATTATATATTATTTTTTGATAGTATTAAGTCTGATTAGTAATTTAACTAATCTTTTAGTGTGATGTCATGGACGTTCAATGGCCTCTGATCCCCTTTTCGTGGCTTTGCTTACCCCTAAAGGCTTGGTAAAATTTTGAACAATATCTTATAGTTTACAAGAGAGCAGGCATTTGTTTTTTTCTTTAAAAAAAGTTATGGAATTGGTACGTTTGAAAAGGCCAGGGGTGAGTTACTATAAATATTTTGGGAAACACCGACTTAAATAGTTCAAAGATTTCAATAACTGAATGTTTATTAAACTCCAGATATACGGACATAAATGGTTGAGAAAAGTATAACAATGAATTATCTTGACTTGTTTGGGACAAAAACTAGCCTATCATCTGATAACTGTTGCAATAGTTCCATGATATCAGTGAAAAGCAAGATGAGTGCGGTTCAGAATAGTTATGGTTTTAGTTTGTGCCAAAAATAAAAATCTGCCACCCTTAGATTATTGTATAGTGTACACTACGTTTACCCAGTATTGTAGCATTAGTCTTACCTTACATTGTTACATTATGGTCCTATCTAATTAACCACACCATATTGGGACCAAGCAAGGAAAGCATTCTGGTTTTTGGGGTAAAAAAGATACACTGGGTGTTCTTTATAAGGTAACAGTCTTACAAATAAATGTACTACACTCTGGTCCTATCTTAGAAATTACGCTTTCATGGAACCAAGCATGATATGAATAATTATGTGTCTGGGATACATAAATATGTGCCTCAGTCTATGGAAATATTAGTCAGTACTAATGTACCATTGTCCAGGGGACGCACGAAAGTACCGTACTAATCGTACTGTACTTCTTTCCATAGAGGCTCTGTCCATGTCCCGATAAGATGGATGATGATGTTAGTGAGTATGAGGGAGTGGAGCCAGTGGAAACACTTAAACCTAACTTAAGCCTAATTTACCATGAAAATTATTCCCCTTTTGAGAAAAATACGCCAGTACCAGCCGGAAATCGAACCCGGGACCTTTAGATCAGCAGAAAGGTCAGACCACTATACCACGAGACCAGTTGCCAAGCATGGTAATAAAGAAATACGCTGTTCACAATATTTTGTGGGTTTTACAATGAGCTCCACAAAACAGTTTAAATTAATTATGATTATATTAGAAACAGATAATGTTAAAAACAATTATTCAAAATTGCTTAGCTATAAAGGATAATCAAACAACATAAATAAAGAAAATTAGGTTAAAGTTATAAATATTTTATATTAAAATTGATTATATAAATAAATAAAGTTAAAAGTACAAAAATCTTTATCACATAGCTCCATATTGTCTGATTTTACTGTGATAGGGTGTTTGATGTTCAAATTACGGCCTATATAGTGGGGTGCTTTAGTTACTAAATGGGTTACTACTCTCCCACCCCTCAAATAAGAGTACAGCAGTTTCTATAAATTTCTCACCTCCAGATCTACATCAAAATATATATATATATATATTATATATATATATATATATATTATATATGCGGATAATCCGGACGGGTAGTAAAGATCGTAACTTTAACTAATGGTTGTGATGTCAGAAGTTGTCTGAGAGATTCCTAAGTTATCGGAAACTAAAAAATAACTATGGACATATGTTCTCAAACAGGACGGTGATTTTTAATTTTCTTAAACACTGGTAGAGAAGATTTTAATCTTGCTTACCATAATTTATTCCTTCATCTATGTGTATAACAATAAGATACAAATGAGGGCGACGATGTTTTAAGTTTTATCAGGAGTCACCGCCCGTCAGGTAGAGTGTGCTAGTGTCCGAGTGTTGGTGACTGCGTGATGTTAGAAAATACCGCAGCATGGCGTGTCGGTCACTATCACGCCTGGAAGGGCTAGGTAGGCAACATGAGACCTAGATTCGTTAACTAGCCTCGGAAAATTGCTTCTTTTTTTAAAAAATATTTCATAGCAGCCAATCACGAACATCGACCGAAAGAAATACGGTTAGAAAACACTTATAGGCTATTGGAATAATACCTCACGTGAGAAATGAAAATGATACCACCATTCGCCCTTTGAGGATTTTTTTTATATAGTTTAGCTTTTATGCTCGCGAGTGTATTACTAGCCATCCACGATAATCTAATGTCTAAATTAATATTTCTGCATGTGTTCTGTTTCTTGTAATATATTATTTTTGATTTATTTCAGGTATTTAACGTGCACTTTCTGAACTGACTGATTACATCAGCACACGACTTATAGCTAAATTAAATCTAGAACCGACACAGCATGCAGCCGCTTCCCGTTAATTCATCACTGCGAAATGAGAAACCCCCATTTTATCAATAATAAATTTGTCGGCCATGCCATTATTCGAACCCAGGAACTGTGTAGACAGACACGCTACTGACCTAGCTAAGGTGTCAGACTCTTACAATAAAAGGGTGACCAGGTGGTCTAGGAGTAAGATGTCAGACTTCTGTGCTGGGGTCCGGGGTTCAATCCTCGGTCCCGGCACAGATTTATCTGATTACCAAATCCTTCCTTCACCTCTTACAAGATGTGTTTTAAACACAACTTGTGAATGTGGGGAATGCCAGGCCTCCACCGTGGTTCGGATTCCACGTTAAACTGTAGGTCCTTCATTTCATCTCACAATCACCCAATCATTACACATTAGCGTAAGTGCGTATAACCCGGATGGGTAGTAAGACGCGGTGCTAATAATAATAATCCTACACTAAATAATTTAATTTTCTTTCCACCTGTCCACAAGTAGTGGGCCGGTTTATATTTCTTTTGTATTATTGTTTCATGTTTCATTTTTTGCTTTAAACTTTCCTTGGCTTCCTGCCGTTCATTTCTAAAGGTTTTGTAAATAGTGTACATGTGTTTAGAGTCACGAGCGGCTCATTTGTGATGAGAGGTGGGTTTTTAGGATTTTTTCGCCCCACTACTACCGAGTGTGTAAATTAGCCAAAGAAGACTTATACAGGTTTTTCTTTATTCTATTAAATAATTTGACTGATGTTCGTCTTCAAGAGCCCCTGCGTACTGACTGGTGCTCGTGTTGTTATACATTTATGTTGTTTTTTAAAATTTATAATTATACTTAATAATCTATGGTATTATGAACTCGTAAGTTCATTGCTGCACTTACAAAAGTTCTATCCAGTCCATCTCATTACACCCTGTCTCTTTCAGGTCCATTCTAATGTTATCCTCCATCTAGGTCTTCCCTTTTGTCTCTTTCCATCAGGTTTGTCAGTAAATACCCTGAACACGATTCTAGCTTATTTCACTTGCGCTGCATGACCTGCCCACCGTAATCTACGAGATTTGACTATACTAACAGTAATAACATTAATATTGCGCATCTGGGCTACATCAATTGTAACCCAGTAGTGGAAAGATTATCCAGTACTAATGTACCGTTGCTCAGGGGATTCCTGAATGTACTTACATCCATTCTGTGGAGGCTCTTTCCATGTCCCAATGAGATGAGAGATGATAGTGATTGTGAAATGAGGGTGTGGCACCAGGAAAACACTTACAACCTAAGTTAAGCCCAACTAAATCCTGGGGAACATTGGGGTGGTCCACCTTTCGGTAAAAATACTCAAGCTACCAAATGGGAATCGAACCCGGGTCTCCAGGCTTGTAGCCAGGGGATCAATCATTACACCATAGGCTGGTAATCCTAACAGTGTGTTTTTATAAGCACAGGTTATGTAACTTAACATTATGTAACCTCCTCTCCTCCCCAGAATTTTCATCCCTATTTGCACCAAATATTTTCGAACATAACTTTTTTTGTGTGTAAGTTAAGAGACTACGTTTCACAACTATAGAAATTATTCTTTTGTATTGTTTATATAATTGATGTTAAATAAAATGTGCTTATTAATCAACTAATTAAATATTTATAGTAATTGGGTAAGGACGAATTAAATACAATTTAAAGGATACGTACCTAAATTTGCGCGGAGAAATATGGGCAATATATGAAGGAAAAAACTAAGTGCACTCAACTACTGATATTTTAACCCCAACTTCCCCCGCGATAATCAGACACGATAATACTGATAGATTTACCCCCGTGCCCGTTAGTGGGGTTTATCGTAAATTGGACTTAACTGGCATCAATTGGTTGATAAAACCATGTATATTGATGACAGAATGGTTTGGCCTATCATTAGACTAGAAAGAGCTGTTTCTAGCTCAGATGACACCTTAAATGATTAAATATTTGTGTGTGATTTCAGTAGCTAAGGGTGAAATGGTATTGATAGAGACGAACATTTTTAGAACTATCTTCGGGAAATGTGTTTAGTCAAATGGGAAAAGTATCAGGAAGTTTGGTCTACCATGGCAACATTTAGTTTTTCACTACTGGTGTGGATTCATCATACCACCCTTTGAGTTTTTTTTATCTTTGAAAAATTTTCTGTGAAAAAATTGTTAAATAGGTTTAATTGTTCTCAATTTCCAGTTTCTAATGAAGACTACCGAACACTACACCATAGTACATCTGGATCTAGCTGTGCTACCAGCCCTAAGTTAGGTGTTATCCGTAGGGTGAGATGGGCTACTAAGAAGTAGGGCTGATTTGCACCTCTTTAAAAGGTTACATTACTTATTTTCGAAGCAAATTAGAATACACATATATTTCCTGTACATTTTTAAATCTCAGAAAATGCCAAATTTATTGGAAACCAACTATAGGATAAACGCTATTTACCAATAATATCAAATATTTGTTAGATAAAAACGCACCTGCATCATCTGGCATGTGAACAAAAGCTCCAGTCTAATCCATTCAGGGCTTACTGGTGACGGGGAGATTGGAGTTCGAATCCTGGCTTGGTGTACTGAGACGTTTTAATTTTTTGCTATAAGGTTTCTCGCTATATATCACCTCGATCACTTTCACCACCATTTCTCTGCCCTGTTGGCGTGGTTAGCGTGTCCACCCACCGGTAGCGTGTCTGATAATAGGCCCATACAGTCTATCGGCTGGCGCGACCAGACGTCGCCTCTGTGGAATAATAGTAGAAGATTGGGAGGTCGTCTGGGTATAATTCTTGGTACGGCAGTTTATTCAACCAACACTTTGTTCCGTGCTCTGCAGAAGTTCTTTATGCACTCTCTCCGGTCTGCTCCACGTCTTACCACCCATACCAGATACCCGCATATTTACACCAAATGAAGGGTCAGCAAGAAAGAAAGGGAGTATGAGGAACGTATAAATTAGTGAAAGTTTATCACGCGTTTGCCTGGATGTGGAGTAATAAAACCCGTGTCGAAAAAGAAACGCTTCAGAGTACTCAATTTGGATTCGAACCCCCTACCTCCCATCACCAGCAAATCGAAAATATGAGATTTGTTCACTTGTCCACCGGCGCGGGTTCTGAACATTTATCAAATATCCAATACTTTAACTCGACTAGTTGGGAATGTATTGTGAAGCACCCTTAAGGTGTATATTTTTTAGGTTACGAAATTGGTTCCGGTTTTAGTTCAAAATCTCAGCTCTGTTGATATAATTTCTGTCTTCTAAGCTAAGGGTCCCGGGTTGAATTATCAACAAATTTATTATTGGTGAAATGTAAGTTTTTCCTTTCACGGTGATGATTTAACAGCCGAGGGCTGTAGGTTATGTTTGTTCTAGATTTTAGTTAGTTTATAAGTCATGTGTTGATATAATCAGTCTGTTCAAAAAGTTCAAGTTAAATAAATCAAATAAATGAAATGAAAATAATTTTTCTGGTTCTATTGTTAAAATTAGATGGAATTCAGACAGCATATAATTTATTAACTACTATTTACACATGGATATATTATGATGAAGAAAATCACTATTTTTTAGAGAAAAAAGTAGCTAAACACCATGTCATAATTTAAGGTGCAAATATTTTTAAAAAATGTCAGATTAGAGTAAACAATTCAGTCTCTCACAATCCTGATGTCTTAGACTTCTTAATTACCGGTTCAGTCTCCTAATTCACTAGCATCGGCTACGAAAACTAATTTTGCTCCTTCTTACAAACAACGAAAGCTATATTCTCATGGCTATATCTGTACTCCCCTACTACCACCCTTTTCTCCTATCAAAGCTACTCCTTCCCTCTCAAAGAGAACTTCACACGCGAAACTCCAACAAAACAGCACTGGCATGTCTTTCTTCTATTAGTCCCTGGATCTGTGTTGAAACCATATTAGTTTACTACTTTAATCTACAAAGATTTCAGAGTGAAAAAATTTATTTTATGAAGGTACCGGCATATTTAAGCGAGCATGCCTCGGAGCCTCGAGAACCAAGTTCTTTATTTACAGCCTCACCTGGGATGGGATTTTACATTATCTCTCCACGCCTTTTATTTATGTTATCTTAATATTTTTTGGTACCTCATTTTATTTATCCGTACTTCCACGCATGAGAGAGTAGAAGAAGCAAGGCTGAGATGGTGTGTTCATGTATTGAAGCTGGGAAACGATAAAATACCAAAGAGAATGATGGACCAAATGGAAGTGATTACAGGAGGAAAAATGGTGAAAGGAAATAGGAAATTGGAGGCATTTTCTTAACAGGCCTAGCCACAGGCTGAATACAGTTGATAGTGATGATGATGTTGGTGATGATAGTGACGTTTATGCACAGCTAAGCTGTTAGTAGCCATTAGTACCCGATGAATTCTGGGGGAAATAAAATTGCTAAACATAATAGTATGTTTTTGTTTTACGGCAAAAATATTATTTCTGTGGTTTTAAATTTATTAATAATTAATTTTATTTTGTGCTTTGTAATATATACTTTTTATTGTTTAGCTTATATACAAACGAACTAGTATAAGTTACAATAGTGATAAATAGAATTAACATTAATATAAATAAATTATTATGTTTCTTGTGTTGCTATTTTTTATTCTTAATCTTATTCATAGGTATTTTGAGTCTTTTATATTTTGACATTTTTTAAACCATTAAAAGTTTTTTCATTTCTTTCTTGTTATAAAAGGGAAAATTCCAACAACAAAATGTTTTAGATTCTATGTCAAGTCATTCTCCTTAACGTCTAAATACATAAATGAAACATATTGAGATCTGCTCAAGAAGTTTGCTTACAAGTTTTTTTAAATTTTACAAAAGTTTCTGATATTTAAAGCTGATATAGGAAACTTACTGTCCAACACAACTCCAGATATTCCTGGTTATTCCCTAGATTTGTCGCCAGCTGTGGAGGGTGAATAAATCTGTTTGAGTATACGAATTAAAATATATTTTCTATTGAAATAATTTTTCACGGTATTTTTTATATAATTACCAATGAATTTACTCTCTCGTGTATTTTTACTTTCTATCTGATTGATTAAATCGGATAAAATTTTGTTATATTTAACATTAACTAATTATAAACTAAGATTTAAAGAAGTTATCTTTGAACTATTTAAACTGCTCTAAGAGGTTAAACAGACCTCTCCGTTTCAGATAAATAAATGTTGCTGTTTTCTGTTCTTTTTTTGATGTTTCACCCTTTACTACCCATCCTGACTTTTCGCATATTTAAATAGTGGAATAGAAAGTATTATCTGAAATTAAATAAATGTACTTACATTTGTGCGTTATGAGAGTGGGAATCTATTATTTTTTAACTAACTTCAGTGCACCCTGAAAAGAAAATCCGACCTCCCATCACCTGAAATTCAATCTATTGTGAAGGTGACGCCTCAGACTGTACAACCATGGGTGATTTTTTGTTTCATTAGTTATTTCAAAACAAAGGTTATCAATAGATTAATATAATAAACAACACACCTGCTTTAGTAACGAACGGTTTAATGCATCATTATCTTATTAGACTTGCCTGAGGATGACGGGGAGATCAGGGTTAAAATCATGGCTGGGTCTACTGAGTGATGTTTTTATCTGAATGGTTTCTGACTCTCCTTCCACGCGAATGTGGGTAGATTACCTCTAAAATGCTTCCTTCCTCATCCCAAGTCCATTAGAGTATCATATATGCGTATAACCTGAATTGATAATAAATAAGACGAGATTTAAAAAAAACAGGAATTGCTAGAATCACTTATAAAAATTACATCCGCATTAGCATGGGAAGAGGATGGGTAACCACAGCTATAAATATCATGTGTGTGTAATACTACCCTTTATCGCATCCAGTCTTCTATTCAATCCTTGACCTCCCCATCGCAGTAAATACAGTACTCACGAGTCTGACGTTTAGACCGTATGATCAAAAGTTTTGGATTATAATTTCGATGTAAACAGAAGTAAAGTATGTTATAATAACAAAGACTACAATAAGAATTGAAATGAATATTAAAAGAGTCCGCTTCCTAAGTTCGATCTCATCGTGTCCTACCACCCTTCGGACTCCATGATTATGGTGCGTCCAATTGTTAGCACCGAAACATGTCGGTAAAATAAAACTTCTTTAGACATCATCAGTACAGGACTATCAATAACAAAGGAGTAAGGGAAGTCAATCCCAACAACAAGACTGTGATAATTTTTACATTTATTTATATTCATTTCATGTTATTAATGTTTTTAGAACTTAGATTTAGATATTTTAAATTAAATGAGTTTAAAGTTTCTAATTCTATTAAACTAATTTTAAGTGTTATCTTAATTAGTCAACACTTATATGTATTTCCTATTATCTATATTTATTTATACTTTTTATACTTTTAATCTGACCTGCATTTCATTTAAATATGCCAACTATGTTTGTACACAGTATTTTTAGTCCACTTTCTATCCCATATCATTGTTTACTTTAGTATATTGCTCAATCTCTTGTATTAAACTGATTACACATTTACATCATTTCGTCTATTCAACTTTTAATATTCATTTCAATTCTTATTGTAGTCTTTGTTATTATAACATACTCTAAACTCCTTACGAAAGATTATTTTTAGAATGTTTTCTAAAATGTTATAGAAGTAAAGTAGTATAAGACAGAATGACAGATTTTCTATAGGCTTAGAAACCCTGTGGATATATTTTATAGCTACGTTTGACTTTACTTTTACCTCAGCTTACAAGTCTTCATATTATATTGTCGATCCACAGTCTTGTCTAAAATACCCCTTTCCTTTGAGGCTCATAAAATGATCGTTGTAGGTATACTTGTAGAACGTGGTCTAAATACCTCACCCAATTACAAGACTATCTATAACTTAAGAACTCATCTCATTTCCCGGCTGATAAGTATTTTAGGTAGGTAATATAGCTTGAACCAAGCGTCTCATCTACATGCGGATATCTGTAGTCTTCTTTAGAAAAAACATTGAAATTGAGATCAATACCATTATACAATATTTAAATGGTGCACCACACATACTTGTGTCCCACTTTTATCTTAAAATAAACATTTATTCAAAACTCGTAAGATGTGTGATACGAAATAATAGGTATATACATTATTGTAGAAACACTATAACAAGGATCATTAATGAAATAATATGCACCGTTACTTATTCTATGGCATTAGGAACTAGGAACACAGATACAGAAACATTGAGGAAAGAGAAACATCTTTGTTCGCCAAAGAACATAAGAATCAAATTCATTTTCAAATACCCGAATTAAAAAGTATATATATATATATATATTTGCTTGTAGCTCAGAAACTATTATTGGTTTTATAAAACTATATTTTAAATGCATTATCTTTAACTTTAATAGTATTACAACTTTACAATGATAAGTTATTTTGTATCTCAAATAGTTGCGGAGAAATTATGAAAATTGGAAAATGTATATTATGTAAATGTAAAGTACTCTCAAAATCATTTTCATGAGTAAATGAGAACTGCCAACTTATTTATAATAATAAACAGTAGTGTCTAGATTTAAAATTTAATTAAAATCGTTAGAGCAAATTCTTCAGAATTTTTTTTTGTTCTTTTTTGCCCTTCAGTAAAAAACCCTAAATTTATGGGTCAATATCTAATTCCAAAAATTGCTTGAGGGACCTTATAAAAACACTAGGTACCAAGTTATAGCTCAGTATGTAAATAGTTTCGGCTCTAGCCGAGGTATAGACAGACAGAAGGCATCGTGAAAACAACCGATTTTGTTTCAAGAGGGTCGTGGAACTTTGGCATTCATAAAAATATCGGGTTTGATTTTATTTTTTTACGATCACAATACTTTATTTCCATGGTGTCGATGGAAAGTAAATTCAATTAAAATATTATTATTTTAAAATGAAAGATAATTAAACTAGTCCCGATTTCGCTATTGTCAAGTGAAGAATGCAGAAAACCGTACTCTGATATTATTTATTACTCAAGCGTAATCTTGTATTTAATCTCCCGGTTTATTGACCGTCAGAGGCGATCTTTGGGAAACTTTGATCTTAGATCCAGGAGGAGAGGTTATCCTGAATTATCGAATATATATTAACTGTAGAGGCATTGTTAGATAACGCGGTATATTGTGACAAAGAAAACCCTCCCCTTTAATTATAATTAATTAAGAGTAACAAAATATACATATAGTTTGGTCTTACGATTCATTAAAGTATTTCTCTTTGCCATTTCCTTTTACTAAAGCTCTCATCCATACGTCACTATTCTAGCAATATTGCTAGCTCTAAATTGTATCACCTCTTTGGTGTGTGTTTGGAAAGTTGTTTTGTTTTTTGTTTGTTTATTGGTTTTTGAAGAATTGAAGTGGACGATAAGTTTTTAGTTTTGGTCTTCTTTTGGCGTCGGTTTTAAAATGATAATAAAGCTGGAATGTTTAATTTCCCAATCAAGAGACAAAAAGGGACACTGTGTTTGCAAGTTATTAAAACTTTGAACTATAAAGTTTTACCCAAGAGTGTAAAATTTAACTTGGAGAGGAAGAGAGAAGATTATACATATCTTTAATCAAATATAAAGATATGTAGCTTTCAGCTACAGAATGGCTATGGTGAGAAGTTTCCATTTTTTTGTTTTGTTTTGTTTCGAGAAAATTATGTTACCTTAGTAATGTAAATTAACGGAGCTCCATAGGCAGGATTTGATATGAGTAATATTCAGAATACATAAATAACCAAACAAATAACTTAATTTTTTTTTTTAATTTCATAACCTTGTAATTTGTTTCCATTACGATATAATATAAACTTTAAGTATAAGTGCCTACCTAAATCCAGAGGTCCCGAGATTAAGTTCCTCGTGCAACTGAGCTAGATAAAATAAACTATTTTCTTTATATACAACCTTAGGAGAATTATTTATATATATGTATATATATAAATATATTTAATAAAATAAAGTTTTTTTTCACAATATGATGGAAGAAAGATGCGTTAGGTTGGATGGAGCTTTGGGCAAATGATTTGACATTGAACATTGTGTCAGGCAAAGTTGTGCTATGTGTATATGGTTGTTTAATGTATTCATGGGTGTACAAACGGACAATGTGAATGTGAGAGTACTTTTATATGCAAATGATGCCGTATTAATGGCTGAGAATGAAAGTGACTTGTAGAATGCATTAAATCGATTGAATGTGGCAGCCGGCAGAATGGTTCGTCGCATAAATGTCTACCAAACTAAGGGGATAGTTTTTTTATAAGGGTGATCCACCCTGGAAATGTTTGACAGGAAAACTGTTCAAACAAGTGAATAATTTTGTGTATCTGATCAGAATGTTCTGTAAAAATAGAAGGATAAATGGTGAAATTGACAGGCGGGTAATTGCATCTCGGAGCGTTGTTAGATGTATGTGGACTAGTGAAAAGAATGAAGTAGTTCTTGAATCGAAAGAGGTAAATATGGTAGTGTATAAAAGTGTGTTGATTCCAACGTTGTGAAGCGTGTGTTTGTCAGGAGAAACACAAGAGCAAGGTGAACGCGGTTGGAATATGATATCTAAGAAATGTATGTGGAAAAACTCTTATGGACAAGGTCAGAAATGTATGGGTGCTGAATGGGTGTGGTTTGAAAGGTTATCCAATTGGTCAATATGAAAGAAGCGTCTTACTCTGGTTTAGGCATATTTAGAAGGGGAGTGTGGATCGAGTGACAAAGCAAATGTGTGAAGGTGGATTGTGTGGTGGTTCCAGAGGAACACGTGGCTAAATGTTGTAGATGAATGTGTGAAAAAGAGAAACATTAAGAATTGTAAGTATAAAAGAGCATTTATTACTCGGTGTATGGATGTTTGAAGCTAAGGGAGTATGCAAGGATAGGGAAGTGTGGAGAAGATTAGTGAGGATGGATTAAGTATGAAGCTGTTGTTTTTTTGATCTACATTCGCTGTTTTTTGCTTACCCCGTAAGGGAACGACGTGTTTAAGTATGTATGTATTATTGCATTGCGTGAAAGGCTTTTCCCAAATGACGGGGGTTAAATGGGAGGAGTAACAGTGTATGAAATACATTTAATTCCAAATTAAGTTGTTTTAATAGTGTTCTCCGTTAATTGAAACTTAGAAACATTTGGAATTTGATCAAGGAGAGTGAAATTTAAAGTTGAGTAAATTATTTAATTACTATAACTTTTGGGATTAATTTTTTTAGTTGCGTCAAGCAGTGAATTATCACAATTATTGTGTATATTTTAAGACAGTAATATTATTCACTGTACAGTGACCTAAACTATTTAATGAACAGTTGTATTTTACAAAAAAAAATGAAGGTGTGAAACTATGTATATTAAATATAGTTGAAAATTTTCAGATTAAATTAAAATTGAGAACATTAAATAATTCACTTTTAATGACCCATTTTCGAATAATGCATTTTGAAATAGTTAGCTTATAGTGGATAATGTTGAGTTATAATATAACATTATGCTATAACACGTTTTGATCTAGTCTAGTGTTTCTGGTTTATGGGGATGAGTAGGTCTGGGTTTGAATGCCAGCTGGATAAAGTGAAGGTGTTTTTTTTTCAATATAGTTCTACACTCTTCCTTATCCGAAAATGTGGGTACATTTATTAAAGTTTCTACCTTTATAATCCCTGCCACATTAAGTGGTTTGATAAATTACTGCCGCAGCCTTAATATATGTTTATATTTATTAGTCATATTTGCTAAAAATTAAATAAACATATATTTACATCCATTATTATTTCCAACCTGTGGCCTGGGACAGTTTTTTTATTCAAGTCATATATTTTCCACAGCTAGCTTGCTTGGCCTGTCGTAGCGTCTTATGCCTTATAATCTAAATTAAGACTAGGCCTGGTACAACATGATGTTCCCGACCGTTATTCATCACTGTGAAAAGGTAATCCCATATTTAACCAATGATACAATTTTCCACCAGCGGGAATCGGACTCGGAAATCAGTAGACAGACACACTACAGCCTTTGTATGTTCTATGCTTTACATTCCTGAAAACAGTCCAGGTTTCAACAATTTACTAACCCAGTAATAGCATTCATTTCCCGACAGTATTCTTTTCTTAATTTATAATCTAATATTGTTATTGGTAGTAATATTTTCCCTATATACAGTAAAGCCCCGATTATCCGTGAGTGCCACGATTTTTTTAAAAATTACGAACATAAAAAAAACCCAATTTCAATCCAAGCCAACAAAAGGAAAATACAATTGACCCTACAGTGCGAAGGTCGAAGATTACGAACAGGTTTATTTGTGCATCGTAATCCTATAGGCCTTCTTGGAATTTGTGGATGAGTTGCAGGCTTTTGCTCTTTTGTTTTGGACATGGCTTTCACCTTGACGACCCGAATGGTAATTCAGTGGTCAGTTGTTAGTAAGCATGCTTAGTGATCAGTCGTGTTTTATGTTTCTTTGTCAGTGCTCAAGTTTAGTGTTTCGTTAGGGCCTGAAATTAATATGGCTGAAAAACGAAAGAAGGTTATGTTACGATTGCACAAAAACTTGAAATGATTTCTAAAATATAAAATGGTGCTTCAATGAAGCAGATGTGTTTGGACTATGGGATCGGGGAAACAATAGTGCGAGACGTTTTAAAGCAAAAATACAAATGTTGGCCTTTGTATCAGTGTCAGACAGTGCTTCTGGGATGAAAAAACGAAAAACAATGAAGAAATCCATCTAGAATGAACTCGACTCGGCATTAGCGTAATGGTTAGCTCAGGTGCTAAGTGATAGCACCCTCGTGTCTGGTACTATTATTGCAGCTAAAGCAATTTTTTTTTGTTAGGCCCGGAAGGAAATTTTGATTCGTCTTCCGGTTGGTTACATCGTTTTAAGAAACGTCATGGAATTATAGAGATTGGTCTACATGGAGAGAAGATGAGTGGTGATCAACAAGCAGCTGATGATTTTAATTGTGATTCTGAAGAGTTTGTGTTGTCTGAAGATCTGTAATATGAACAAATTTATACGCTGATTAATCAGGGCTTTTTTGTAAGTGTCACCCCACTCGTACTTTAGCATTTGAAAGTGAACATCAAGTAGCCAGTCACAAAAGTAGCATGGAAAGAATTACAATCTTGCCATGCAGCAACACTGTGGGTAGTCACAAAATTAGGCTTATTGTAGTCGGTAATCTAAGAAACCAAGGTCTTTTAATGAGAAAAAAACAAAAGCAGAAAATGTACCAGTTGATTATTTCAACAACAAAAAACTTGGATGAACCAGCAGATTTTTCAAGAACGGTTTGAAAATATTTTTGTGCCTCAAGTACGTAAACATCTTGACTCAAAAAATTTGCCAAACAAAGCTGTTTTGCTAATTGACAATGTGCCTTCACACCTAGCTAGAAGTGTGCTTAAATCTTCTGACGGGCAAATCTTCACAAAGTTTTTGGCCCCCAAATATTACTTCGCTTGTACAACCTACGGACCAGGGAGTCATTGCAACCATGAAGAGAACATACAGAACAAAGTTGTTACTGTAAAAAATCGAAGAAGGCTACGATATCAAAGAATTTTGGAAGAATTATACAATTTTGGATATCATTTACGAAATTGATTCTGCATGGAATTACATCAAACCCTCAACCCTTGTTAAATCGTGGAGAAAATTCTTTCTGAGTATCGAAACAAATGTCAACAAAAAAATTTGTGAAGAATAGAATGAAGTCATGCCGACCGCTACACTTGTTGACATAGTCACATCCGTTCCGGGAGGTGAGAATGCCGACGAAGAGAACATAGGTGAGTGTCTGGAATGCGACGCAAGCGAGTCGGGGTTTGAACGACAGACTGACGTAAAGATAACGAACAAAGCAATGGGAGTGAACGAGAACAAAGAAGAACAAAGTGAAAATGAAGAATATGAGGTGCCTGCACGGATGACACACGAAACTGCTTTGCAGCACGTAGACGGATTGCTTCAATGTATAGAGGAACAAAATGACGATGCACATCTGGCAGAAAAACTCATGTTAAGAAAGTACAATCTAGAATAAAAAAAGGTGTTTCCAAATCAAGACGCAAAAACGAGTGACTGATTTTTTTTAAAAGGCGTAACTGAACACTTTTGTTCACAGTACAGTAGATATTGTTTTTTGTTGACTTGTCTTTATTTTAGTAGCTTAGACGTAGAGCAAAGGTTTCTGCTGTACTGTACATATTTTAAAAGTTTTACATAATATGTTTTTTGTACAATAAAACATAGTTTTTATGCTGAAATATATTTCTTTCGTGTTTGCACCTAATTTTTAGTCTTTTTTCGGGTTATCCGCGGTACCCCGGCCACCCAATTCCACGGATAGTCGGAGCTTTACTGTATGTTTATATATCTCTTACGTTCCTTTATAAAAAAAATAGTTGAAGCGGTCTCTTATTTATATTTATTATTTTACTTTATCACAGAACAAGATTTTTTGAGATAATATATTCTTGCATGGAGGAACTAATACTTGTCTGCAGCCCTAACGAGTAGTTAGACGTGCTAGGGGGAAAAGAAAGTAAAAATTATTTTAAGATTAAAGTTCTGTGAATTATATTTACATTCCTCATCTTAAAGTTGAATACCTTTCTCTTGAATTTTCAGGTGGTTCATCTGGCCCCGGCTTAGGTAAATTCACGATCACCATGTACTTATGAATATTGAAGGGAAGGGTCTGACTAGTCACGTTACACTGGAAGTAAACCAATTTATCGGTTCTTCTAAATTATTTCCATTATTTTCAGAGTTTCAAAGCACCTTTAAAATATTTTATATTCTAAATAGAGTTAGTATAGATTGTAATTTATGCAAGGAAAACAGTTTTATATTTTAAATTGAAGTACACTTTATTGGTACCTAAATCTTAAAATTAATTGTTCCTAGTAAAATTTATATTTTCATTGTTCTAGTGGCTTAATGAATAATATTATACTAATACAATATTATTAAATTGTATTTATAAAGGTCATAATTACTAAAAAATATATCAAATTATATAAAAACCATAAACTGAACATTAGACGTACTTTAATTGAAATTTAAATGAAAAGAATAACTTCAATTTCACCTGCCTCGATGGGCGTGGTTGGCTAAAGCGCTAGTTTCGTGTTGAGCTTGACTGCCAAATATGGGGAGATCGAGTTTCGAATCTTAGTCGGGTGAACTGGGGTGGTTTTTCTAAATGGTTTTCCCATCTCCCTCCACGCGAATATGGGTTAAATTCCTCTGAAATACAACCTTCCCAATTATTAATACATTAGCGTAACTATTACTTGAGTGTATAACCTAATGGGTAGTAAAATGCGATGCATGGGAAAAAAAGAAAGGAATAAACTTTGATTTCCTGACAAATAACAATCATCGTTCTGTTTAGTATCCATTATTTCTAAGAGGTTAGAGTTATAAATAAAAGTGAAAAAAATTGTTTTGCCAAAAAAGTTTGTATGGAAAAATCAGTTTTCCTTGGTATTCGACAAAACAAATCTTGATAATATGAACAGTTATACACATTTTAATTTAATACTTTGTTATTATCTTTGAATATAATTAAATATACAAAATGTACGGATCCATGTTATATATTAGAAATATTATTAACTAAAATACTAAACTAAATTGGTTTGCGCAATATTCTACACAGATACATATTGCATTTAAAAGAATGCTCTTAGCAATACACGACTATATGACATATAATCGCAGATTCTATATCATGGAGTTTCATTGTATATATCCCCCTAAGTGTAATATTTCATTTGTATTGTAAACGATTATCTAATCTCACGAAAATCCATTGTATATATATCCCTGAAGTGTAATGTTTCAATTGTATTGTAATCAATGAATTAATCCACGAAAATCCATTGTATGTATCCCCTGGATGGTTTGTTTCAAGCAATACCCAACTGTATCACGTGTAATAGTATTATCTATCTCACGGCGCTTCATTGTCTAAAGCCCCTGAAACATATTTCGCCTTGCAATACACGACTGTATCACGTATAGCCACAGATTCTATCTCACGGCGCTTCTATGTAAATACCCTTAAGAGTAGTGTTTCATGCAAATTTTAACTGTATTATGTGTAATATATCATGGCGCCTAATTGCTTATCGCTCCTGAAAAATGTTTCATGCACTGACAAACTATATCAAGTGCAATCGCAGAGCATATCTCACGGCGCTGCGCTTCATAGTTTATAGCGCCTGAAGTGTAAGGTTTCATACAATACAAACTTATATCACGTGTAATCACAGATTATCTCTCACGGCTATGCACTTCATAGTTTATAGCTTTATGCAGTACAAACTTGTGTCACGTTTAGTTTAATCGCAAATTATTTATCACGGTACTAAATGCTTGATAAAAATTGAAATAAGGTTTTGGTAAAGATAAAAGAACTACTCGTACCTTCTATTATCATATTTGACATATTTTTTACAAATTAATTATAAAAGTTACGTAATTTGTCACAGCTTTTTTTTTTCGTTCAACATTTTTATCATTTAATCTTATATTACAGGATAATAAAATTAACAATATAGGAGGATATGATGATGATTTTAGAATGTTGGGCAATAGTAAGACAGCTATTGCAAGAAATGAAGAAATGTTATTAGAGGCTTGTAAGGAAATAGGTTTAAAGGTGAAAGCTGAAAAGATTATAGACAACAACATATACAATTGATTGGGGAAGATAATTTAGAGATTACTGCCAACAACATATTATTTGACAGGGTTAGTGAGTTTAAATATTCAGATTCCATTTTAACTAACAATAATGATGTTAGATTGGAAATTAGGAAAGTAATGCAGTCAGGAAATTCGTGACATTACTCCGTCAGTAAGCTGTTGACATACCGCCAGTTTTCAAGTAATATAAAACACAAAATAAACAACAAAATAATTATACCTATGGTTGTGAAACGTTACATTTTAGAAGACGAAAATAAATTTAGGGTGTTCGAAAACAAGGTGCTTAGGAAGATCTTTTGTCCAAAATGGGATTAAGATAATGGGGAAAGGATAATGTTACATATGATGAGTTATACCAGTACTCATTATAAGACATTGTTAGGTTGATAAAATCTTGCAAATTATGTTAGGCAGGACATAGCGCGTTAATGGAATAATATAGAACCAGGTTCAGAGTGTGTTTGGTGAACCAAACGGGAAGAGGCCGTTGGGAAGACCTAGAAGCAGATGGGAGGATAATATTGTAATGGACCTGAAAGAGACAGGGTGTAATGGAGGAGGAATGGATAGAACTAGCTCAAGATGGGGATAGGGTGTAATGAGGTAGACTGAATAGAACTAGCTCAAGATAGGGATATACTGCGTGCTTTTGTAAGTGCGGCAATGGACTTCCGAGTTCTTAATGCCATATAATTAATTAATAATAATAATAATAATAATAATAAAAAGTAAACTCTTTCTTTATTATTTTCCAATTAATTTATTTATCTTTCTTAAATCTTGTGTACTAAACAGTTATAATAACATAATTTGTTTACAATATCAATGTTGAATGCTAGGGTTGACCACCCTTTGTCTTTCCCCTCATATATATATTTCTTATTACGTTAAACCACCAAAATCTGAACTTAAATTTATCATCTATTTGATATCAAGAGTATTGATAATGAAATATTAAACAAAAATGCTAAAATATTTCCATGGCACTTAGTTAATAGGTTTGTCAACATCAATGATAAAATTGAATTATCCAACGCCATGATATTAGAGCTGTACATTGAACATGTCTCCATTAAGACCAAATGGATGAGTAGACCTCCCCTGGATGAAGAATTACTTACTGATATTAAGGTGTAGCAGAAGGGAGTGCAAGTACAGTTTTTATCCATTAATTTTTTTTTGGCCAAAATAAATCAAATATTTCTCCAGGGGCAACTTAGAGCTTAGTTTTCTACACAGATCTTGAATATATATCAAGGATGTCCTGGAATATTGTCAAAACTTTTTAAATAAAGAGAAAAGGTTTTGACAAAATTCCAGAGCACCTTTGACATATATTCAAGATAAATTGATACTAGCAAGTGCATAAAACTAAATCCCATGTTAATACTGGAGAAATATTTGATTTATTTTGGCCAAAAAATTCAATTCTATCAAAAGTGTAAAAATACTTGCGCTCCCTTCTGCCGCACCTTAATGAAAAACTAGGTCGTTTTTACTCAAAAATCTCACCTAATGACCTTAATGAACACATGGGCGCCTACATTTGTTTTAGATGACGTGGGAAAAAAAGGCCACGACTGGCAATAGCAAGTGAAGTGAGGTTTTATTTTTCCTGCACCCATCCTGAAGAGGTTTATAACTCTTTCATGTATATTAATTCAAAATAAGTAGGTTATAATACTCCGTTTCCGTACTGATTATGTCACAATTATTTGGTCAATTACTTATTACGCCCTATTATGTGTAATAGGGGTTACTTTACTGAAATTTAAAGGCAAATTTAATTGATTAATTAGGTGACCTGGTGGTCTAGAGGTAAGGTGTCAGACTTATAAGCTGGGGGTTCAATCCTTGGTCCCGGCACAGATTTATCTGATTGCCAAACCCTTCCTTCACCTCTGACAAGACGTATATTAATCACAGCTTGTGAATGTGTGGAGTGCAGGCCTCCACCGTGGTTCGGATTCCACGTTAAACTGTAGGTCCTCCATTTCATCTCACAATCACACACATTACAAATTAGCGTAAGTGCTTATAACCAGAATGGGTAGTAAGACGCGGTGCTAATGATAATAATAATAATAATAAATTAATTTAGCACCACTTCTTACTACCCGTTTGGGTTATACGCCTAAGTACTAATTACGCTAATGTGTTAGGAATTGGGAAGGTTGAATTTAGAGGAAGTGAACCCGCATTTGCATGGAGGGAAGTGGAAAACTATTTTGGGAAACCCACCCCAGTTCACACGACTGAGGTTTGAACCTTGATTTCCCCGTCTTCAGGCAGTCTAGCACAGCGTGAAATTAGCACGTTAGCTAACTACGCCACCGAGGTATGTTTTAAAGGCAAATGAATGTGAATGTGATCGTATAGTGGATTTTTAGGGTCGTTGTGATAAATGATTAAAAAAAACTGGTTTGTTAATAATACAGCAATTCATGAAACCTTTAAATAAATCGCCAGACTAGGAGAACGAATGTATCCACGATAAAATCAATAAAAATAAAAGAGTTAATATATCACGTTTCACTATATAGCTATTGGAGCGTCTGCCCTCTTTGGATGAGAAACAAGAACAGCCCTAATAGCTCTCTCCTTGTAGCAAAGAGAACACCACTAGTAGCTCTCTCCTTGTAGCAAGAGAACACCACTAGTAGCTTCTTCTTGGAGCAACGAGAACACCACTAGTAGCTCTCTCCTTGGAGCAACGAGAACACCCTAATAGCTCTCTCCTTGGAGCAAAAGAACACCCTAATAGCTTCTCCTTGGAGCAACAAGAACACCCTAATAGCTCTCTCCTTGGAGCAACGAGAACATCCCTAATAGCTCTCTCCTTGGAGCAACGAGAACATCCCTAATAGCTCTCTCCTTGAGCAACAAACATCCCTAATAGCTCTCTTCTTGGAGCAACGAGAACATCCCTAATAGCTCTCTCCTTGTAGCAACAAGAACATCCCTAATATCTCTTCTTGGAGCAACAAGAACATCCCTATACTCTCTCCTTGAGCAACAGAACATCCCTAATAGCTCTCTCCTTGGAGCAACAGAGAACATCCCTATAGCTCTCTTCTTGGAGCAACGAGAACATCCCTAATAGCTCTCTCCTTGTAGCAACAAGAACATCCCTAATAGCTCTCTCCTTGGAGCAACAAGAACATCCACTATATCTCTCTCCTTGGAGCAACAGAACATCCCTAATAGCTCTCTCCTTGAGCAACAAGAACATCCCTAATAGCTCTTCCTTGGAGCAACAAGAACATCCCTAATAGCTCTCTCCTTGGAGCAACGAGAACACCCTATACTCTCTCCTTGGAGCAACAAGAACATCCCTAATAGCTTTCTCCTTGGAGCAACAATAACATCCCTAATAGCTCTCTCCTTGGAGCAACAAGAACAGCCCTAATAGCTCTCTCCTTGTAGCAAAGAGAACACCACTAGTAGCTCTCTCCTTGTAGCAAAGAGAACACCACTAGTAGCTCTCTTCTTGGAGCAACGAGAACACCACTAGTAGCTCTCTCCTTGGAGCAACGAGAACACCCTAATAGCTCTCTCCTTGGAGCAACAAGAACATCCCTAATAGCTTTCTCCTTGGAGCAACAAGAACATCCCTAATAGCTCTCTCCTTGGAGCAACAAGAACATCCCTAATAGCTCTCTCCTTGTAGCAACAAGAACATCCCTAATATCTCTCTCCTTGGAGCAACAAGAACATCCCTAATATCTCTCTCCTTGGGGCAACAAGAACATCCCTAATAGCTCTCTCCTTGGAGCAACAAGAACATCCCTAATAGCTCTCTCCTTGGAGCAACGAGAACATCCCTAATAGCTCTCTCCTTGGAGCAACAAGAACATCCCTAATAGCTCTCTCCTTGGAGCAACGAGAACACCCTAATAGCTCTCTCCTTGCAGCAACGAGAACACCCTAATAGCTCTCTCCTTGTAGCAACAAGAACATCCCTAATATCTCTCTCCTTGGAGCAACAAGAACATCCCTAATAGCTCTCTCCTTGGAGCAACAAGAACATCCCTAATAGCTCTCTCCTTGGAGCAACAAGAACATCCCTAATAGCTCTCTCCTTGGAGCAACGAGAACACCCTAATAGCTCTCTCCTTGTAGCAACAAGAACATCCCTAATAGCTCTCTCCTTGGATCAACGAGAACACCCTAATAGCTCTCTCCTTGTAGCAACTAGAACATCCCTAATAGCTCTCTCCTTGTAGCAACAAGAACATCCCTAATAGCTCTCTCCTTGGAGCAACAAGAACATCCCTAATAGCTCTCTCCTTGGAGAAACAAGAACATACCTAATAGCTCTCTCCTTGGATCAACGAGAACACCCTAATAGCTCTCTCCTTGTAGCAACTAGAACATCCCTAATAGCTCTCTCCTTGTAGCAACAAGAACATCCCTAATAGCTCTCTCCTTGGAGCAACAAGAACATCCCTAATAGCTCTCTCCTTGGAGAAACAAGAACATACCTAATAGCTCTCTCCTTGGAGCAACGAGATCACCCTAATAGCTCTCTCCTTGGAGCAACGAGAACCTCCCTAATAGCTCTCTCATTGGAGCAACGAGAACACCCTAATAGCTCTCTCCTTGTAGCAACAAGAACATCCCTAATAGCTTTCTGTGTTGAGTCTAGTGTTTTCAAAATGGTTTCTCAGTCTCCCGCCACGCAAATTCGTGAACAATTTCATTAAATATAGCCTTCTTAATCCCTAAAACCTTTTGTGTAATTAGTAAATAAGCGTATTACCCGAATTGGTACTAAGATGTGGCGTTAAAACAAAGATTACATCTTGCTTTGAGCCCCCTCACTATTCTATTTGCATTTTTGAATAAAAACGGTATGTACGTGGAAATAAACACTTATAATATATATAGTGGGTACAAACACTTGCAATTAACATGTGATAGAAAAACACGAACTATATTCATTCTGTACGCGGGCATAAGCACTCATGAGCTCTGGAGTAAAAGATAGTAGCATGTGGAAATAAACCCCTTCAGTCTGCAAGTCGATATAAACGCTTGTAATATTCATGTGGAAATAATTCCTTTCTGTATACACGTGGATATACAATTTTTGCATTATGAACTTGGAAATAAACATTCAAATAATGGAGCAATAGTAAAACTTTTTGAACTTATATCAAATCAAAATTGAACCCAAGTAAATATATTCGTTCATTTTTTACCTTTACTAGATGTATATACATTCTATATGATAGAAAAAGTAATTACAACAATTTTTCTCACCCACTAAAGTTAATTTTTTAGTTAACGTGTATACATATATGTGAGAGTAAATCTGTCCCCATTCGCACACTCCAACAAGTGGTGAAAATCCTGACGACTACACCTTATTAAAGTAGTATAATATATTTTATTTTTGTGTGGACTGTAAAACGACCTGACCACTGTTGTTGCAATTATTTCCGCCAGTTTATGTGTTTCACCATATGTCAATACACCCCCTCCCCTCCTCTCTCGTTTTCCCCTTGTTTCTGCAATACTACGCTCCCCTTGTCATTACTACCCGTTCCTCTATACCAGGTGTGGGGAAACTTTAGGCATTGAAAGGCCAAATGTCACTTCAAGGATCCCTCATAAGGCCACGCACCTATCGTATAGTACATTTTTCCAAAATCATGAAGACGTACTAAACCAAAATATAAGCTAATTTATTTTAAGGAACCCGTAAAGGAGCGAATGGTTTTTTTGTCTAATTTTTTCTTTTTATTCAAGGAGGAAAAAATTACAAATTTTTATGTACTTATTTTATATTCACAGAGAAACACTTAAAATAAAGTAGAATAAGTAAATGACAAAACATTTGAGAGAAACAATTTTTTTCGCTAATTCTCAAGTTTTTTCTCCATGCATATTGGTTTATTTTTAAATTTAACTGTAGATACATATTGTACAAGAATACTTAAAAAACGATATCAACATGTAATAAGGATTATGCAATCTAATAAAAAATCACCCTAAAATGGATTTATCTAAATTAAAACCTCAACCGTGAGCAAAAACACTTAATTTTATTATATTATAAGTTTTTTATATAATTTGAGAAGTCCGTTTTTGATATTATAAATTACGAGGAAATGGTTGAACAGATTTAGATCAACGACCTCTCATTTTAAAGGTTACGGGTCCATGTCAGGAAAAATAGTAACTTTCAACGAAAATCTTAAAGCTTTCAGTTTTTCGTTCTTTGTTTACATCACCATGGAAACCCTGATTTATGCCTGGATTTATACCTGTAAATAACATATTTATCTTTGGTTAAAAATAATAACTCATTCTACATATAAAATATTTCTATTTGTTTAAAAGTAAAAACTAAACTCCAACTTAAGTTGTACGGTACAACAAATATAAAAATTATGTCTAAAATGTAAATTTACATATACTAAACAAAAGCAGTAGGCTGTTTGCATTGATACTTTTCTTCTTATTTATTTTTGAAAGTTTACCTCTGTTCACAATATGGCCATAATAATAGCTGGTCCTACCCCATCTTTTACCTAAATTATTTGATTGAAGGAATTATTTTCCTAGACTGGAGAAACGTTTATTGTTATTTGAATGTTGTTATAGTTAATTCGCACTTAAATCGACAATATTGACTATAATTAGTAAATTAAAAAGGTAAGTAATCAATTTTGCGAAAATATTTTCTTACGATTTGTTTCGCGGATGAATTATAAATTAAAAACGATACCATTGTGTTGAAATACGTTTTGGTATATATTACAATTTCAAAATTTGATAAAATGATCTTGAAATATGTTTAGATAGCCAATTTAATTGATTAATTATGAGTTTTGATGCCCATTTTTTCAAATAGTATCACAATACCAGTAAGTTCATTTATGTTTCCTAGCTACCACTTAGTTTTTAGTGTGTGTTGATAATATTTCAAAGTAATGTTTTATGTACCCCATCTATCTTGTGATCTAAATTTAGGTTTTTCAAATAATATTGCAATACAAAAAAGTTAAATTAAATTTCCGTGTTACCCTTATTTTTGGGTGTATATTATTTCAAATTAATGTTTTGTGACCCACTTTGGTGGCCGCATGATCTAAGGCGCTACCCTTGCAGTAGACTAGACTGCCAAAACGGGGATATCAACGTTCGAATCTCGGCCAGGTGTACTGTGTGTTGTTTTTACAAAATTGTTTTACACTATACGTTGACGTGAATGCTGGTACACTCCCTATAAGTATAACTTTCCTCATCCTAAAACCATAGTGTAATTAGTACATAAGTGTATAACCCAAACGGGTAGTAAGACGTGGATGCTAAATTATTTAAAAATAGTTTTTGTCTATTCTATCCATATTCTCTCTCACCACACCACACACAACCCCACAATCTCTCTCTTATCACACCATCTCTCTCTCTATCACACCATCTTTCGCAACAATATTTATTCACACACACTCTTTCTCACACACTCTCTTTCCCACAGACACTTTCTCTCACGCATTCTCTATCCTCTCACATACGCTCTCTCTATTACTATCACTCGCTAATACTCAATTTCTCTCACACACTTTCTCACACTCACTCTCTAACACTAATAACACACACTTAAACAATCACAAACTCATACACTCAGACAATTTCTCAATCTATCACTCTCTATCTCTCTATATATATCTTATACATAACTTGATAAGCCCATTTCCGGTATTTGACATTACGAGAAAACTGTTTAACTTATTTTGACAAAGACACAATCCTCATAAAGGTAAAAATAGTAGCCTAAAACTGAAACTCAATTTTCCTAGTGATTTTTCCATATTTTCTTCTGTGTGATCAGTGGCTCATTTGTACAATCAATTTGTTTACATCTCCATGGAAACCATGATTTGTTTATAGGGGTATGTCGGTGAATTAAATATTTTTCTTTGGTTTAAAATAATAAAATTTCAATACTTATTTTAGTGGTTTGGTGCAATGGATAGATAAAGTTCTGGGAGAGGGGTCGTTTTAATGTTCTCATCAAGGTGTGAAGGGGGAAACTATACGTTTTGATTAAAATTAGACACCGACAGATAAATATCTGTGTAAAGTTTATAGCCTTTGTCGAGTAAATTTTTAAATAGAAAAGTCAAGTGATGGATTACTATACAGATCTTTTCCCAGTAATATGTTTAGAATATATTTTAGTGAAATAATCTGCAGTCATCGCTAAAACAATCCACTATTAGGAATACAATTTGAATTTGAGAATGTATAATTTACAAACGTTGAAGATAACTGATTTACAGAATGTGAAAATACCATACTGGGAACCTCAAAAGGCCACGTGTGGCCTAAATGCAGCAGGTTCCCTATCCCTGACTTTCACCTGACTCATTAAAACCCTTCACGATTATCGACCATAATACCTCTGCGTGGTCAACACATCTTACTGTCCCTTTTATATAGGCAGAGTTCCTATTATATAATGTGTTATTAGTTTTTATGTTTTGTACAATTCTGGGTATTTAAAGTACACTTTATGATCAGACTGAATATACCATAACATGACTTAAAAGCTGTCCTGGAATTTAATGACAAACTTTTCTATTCCTCTAAACAGTTTGTCATCTAACGTCGATATGCTCATGACAAATATTCACGAACCGTTGCTATCATCATTTGAATAAAATTAAACTTTACATCTTTGTTGAAGCAATATGTGATTTATTTTGCCAAAAAGTGTTGTTATAAAAACTGCCGACGAAACACTGGCCTTTTATCACGCTCCCTTCACGCCCAACTTAATTTATTTTCTTACTACAATGTAGCCATGAAGACTGTCAATAGCTATCCTGTCTCCATGGCTTAAGGATTATACTGGAAACAAGATTAACTTAATGTTAACTTAACGTTTACGTAACAAAACTAAAAGGTTATGCTCGTGTTTTCAAATTTCAAGCCATCACGATGCAATTAACGTTGACGTGACGTTCACGAGTTGTCTAGAGGTGAAATGTCACGTTAAATTACGTAAAGTAAAGCGTAGTACCCACATGTTAGTGTCAGCTAATCACGTTGCGAGCAATGCCAACACGGCTAGTAAGTGCTTCATTTTGTTTGTGGAGTGCAGACAACTTCTTCGATAAAGGTCGTTCGTCTTTTTATCACGAGCAGTGAAATGTGGTGACCTATACTTGCACTTTATATTGTAACTCCAGTAAGATTCTTCTAAAAGTACTTTAAAGCCGATCCCCTTTAACTATTTGAGTTATATTTTAGCAAAAAAATTATTTCGAAACCATTCGAAATTATTGTTTGTGTTCGACTGAAGTTTTTATGTTCCGTTACATGAATCCTGATCACACTCTATGTTTATTTACGTTACATGAATATAAAGTGATTATTAAGTCTATGTGAAACCAGCATTTAGAGTGGCAAACCACGAGTCTGAGTGTATCTTGATTAGATTCCAGTTTGTATTGACTGAAATATTTTCTGTTTGTTTACGAGATGGTCCTGATATGATTAGTGCATATATTTGGAACTTTCTGTGTATTTTTAGTTTAATTGGCCTTGATAATTCCCTTATATAATTTTTACGTTGGTGTGAACTTTGTGTTTATAAAGTTAAAAGCCCAAATATAAAAAAAAACTGAAAAGTATACTAAATGGATAGGATAATATATTTTATAGGAAATATTCTAACGTTTATTAGGGAGGGTGTTAAACCATTTATAAAAAATAGCAACCTCAGTATACGCGTTCAGGGCTAAATTCCCATACCCCGCCATCATCGCCAAAATGAACATGATTTATAGTCTGCGTGCCCAAAGATGTGAGTTAAAAATAAATAAATGTTAAGGTTAGCAAACAGTAATACATATACTACAATGTACGTTATAAAATATTTATTCAATTTGTCCTACGAAATGTTGTGTATAATTATGTCAAAATATATTTAATAAACTTATTTAACAGATCATAAAGAAAGCTACCAAATCTATTTTCATGCATCCATACATACTTTTCTTCAGCCGTCACTTTTGACGGATAATGTCAGTTTCGACAGTTGTAATAGTGACCTGTTGGTCACTATCAGCTAATCTTTATTTATTTGTACGTGCTCTTAAAGGTTCTTAATGTAGTTGGGCTGGAGCACTGGTCACGTCTCGTGACTTATGTAATATAAAGTTTCAGGAAGTGAAAAAATGCGAATGTAATATTGCACAATAGCGTGTGAGGTGAATCCATATGGAAACTATTGAACTAAAAGAGGATTCCCACAACTATATTTTTCCCTATCCACCAATCCTAGCGAATATTCTATGAATAAACTTCATTATAGTTGATTTTTTTAAAGATATAAGACTGTACTTGTTAATAATATGTTGCAAATTTGTTCGTTAAGAAATATTTTTCTTCGATAGAAAAAATAATGTTTAGAAAAATCATAAATATTGTTTTATAACATGGATGGACGCATTCACCTTGACCTAACTACACCATTGACTTTTTCTTAACCGGAAAATATCCTCGCTCAGACATTGCTCCGAGTAGTTTGAGGTTATGTTAGTGATCACAGTTTTTGATATCTGTAGTTATTAAGCTTTTAAGCGACTAAATTAGCTTATTTAAACATATTATACCTTATCTGTATTAAACGTTTACACGTTTTATGTTATAATTTTAAAAAAATAATAGAGTTTTGTTCGTAAATAGAACGGTGTTTTCTCTACCATATTGAATCAAACTCTACATGAGCTAATTCGGACCAAATATCACGTTCGACGAATAACTGGCATTTGTAAGCTGCTAAATTCTTAACATGTGGCCTATTGAGGACTTTATTCACGTTATTACTTGACAGCACATATTACATAATGCTTAAGTAGGCCATATGCATTATTTACTTAAAATATACTTACATTAATTAATATATATGTGCATACATATTGTTTTAGATGCATGTCTAAATATGTGTGTGTGTATGTCTGCATGTTCCCTAAATAATAATAATAATATTTAGCACCGCGTCTTACTACCCGTTCGGGTTATACGCTTTTAGTACTAATTACACTAATGGATTAGGAATTTAGAAAGTTGAACTAGAGGAAGTGAACCCGCATTTGCGTGGAGGGAGAGTGGAAAACCATTTAGGAAAAACCACACCCAGTTCACCCGACCGAGATTCGAACCTCAATCTCCCCGTCCTCAGCAGTCGAGCTCAACACGACAAGCGCGTTAGCCAACTACGCCACCGAGGCGGTTATGTTCTCTAAAGAGGATATTTATTTAAATAATATTTTATGCAACCAAATTTGACTCTATATACCTTTCACGTTCGATTCTTTTTTTTACCAAACCCTAAAATATAATAAAGTAAAAATTACATATATGCTATTTGGTGCTTTATTAAAACTACAAGAGATGGCATATTTAAATGGTTAATTCTTTTATCACTAAAGAAACATCCAAGAAAAATAAGCAGTTTTTTTAAATATAATTTTAACAAGCGATGGAATAAACCAAAATATTATAAAACACTGTACCTTAATGATGCCATACTCATACGTGAATGTCAAGATTAAAAAAAAAAGTGAAACAGAAAGCTCGGGGAACAACGTGTTCGTATTTTACAAATTTTAATTTGTTCCAATTGCCAAACTGTAAGGAAAATAATGTGAACCATGCATAATAAAAAGGGAGTTAAGCATTTTATTTACCTTTGCACCAGGTGCGATGCAAAAACTCTTTTGGGCGGGTTAAAATGAGGGATGGGAGGCTTGCTTTTTATGTGTGCACTAGAAAATAATAATAATAGTCAACACGGTTCTTTTAATTTTTCAAAAGCGATTAAGCACAAAAGTGATATTATCAAAAAAATATAATAGTAATATAAAATTTTGGGGAGCTGCAAAATAAATTAAGAGCCCACCAAGACAATTAGAAGAGATAACTTCTTTTATTTTAGGAGGGGGGGGCCTTAAAAACGTATTTTTTGGCAGGCAAGCAGCCCCCCCACCTTCTTGGACTTCACGCTTGTTCGCAAAACAATTGACACACGTTTCTCGTTGTAGATTATTGTTCTCTTCCCACGGACAATAGACCGACTACTTGTTTCGATTCAACAACCGAGTGAAGGGGAATACTTTGATCCGACGACTGTTATATATACTTTCCTCGACCTAGTAGCGGGTTCAACACACGTTTAAAAAGTCACCCCGTCGTTTATACCGCTACTGGTTCCCCTAGACTGCAGCAAACCCGCTCAGCTCGGCATTGCAGAAACCCTGGTGTATGGGAAGGGGTTGGGGGGAGAGTAGCGAGGGGAGGAGACCAACTCGATAAAAACACCCTCCACCCTTCTCTCGTAACCAACACGTTAACGGCAGCACTCTCACTACCATCTAGCGGCGAGAACTATAAAATAAGTGTGGAGGTCACGAGTGTCTATAAGGCCCGCATGGAAAATGTGTGTCTGCTCATGCGCGAGTTTTAAATTAGGAACAAAAACTAAACGTATTATTCTGTCACTCTAAAGATGAGCATCTGCACGTTGAGTTGTGCACACTTGGGGATACAGAATAAGAAACAAAATAAAACATATTCATGCGCAAACCTTTCAGGCAAATATTTAAAATTAATTTAAAAATAGTACTTGCATCGGTGGGCATATGCGGACCGAACGACAAGCCTGTCTAGTCTGTTTGCCAATGATGGGGGATTCAGTTTCAAATTCTGCCCGAATGCACTAATTGTGTGTTTTTTTTTGTGTGTTTCTTATATGGTTTCCCAATTTATCTCCAAGCAAATATGGGTATTTTATTAGAGCAGCACTTTACTACCTGTCCGGGTTATACGCTTATGTACTAAGTTAATGTTTTTTGGAATGAGGACGGTTGTATTTATAGGGGTATACCCACACTAACACGGAGAGAAAGTTGAAAACCATTTTGGAAAGCCACCCTCAGTACACTCGACCGAGATTCAAACCTCAATCTCTCCGCCAGTGGCAGTCTAGTCTACTGCAATAGTAGCACCTTAGACCATGCAGTCACCGAAGCAGGTGTGGGTATATTTCGTCACAACTATCTCTTCCCTTTATATACGTCACTAGCTTAATTAATTGTAGGTACAGTAGCCCCATGGCTTCTTTGGTGCTGACTGACAGCTCACAACTGACTTCTGACAGTTAACATTCAGGTATATACCTAAATTTTGACCGTCAGAAGTGACAGCTGCTAAACACATGTTTTTGCAGATCATATGGTTTGACGTAGGGATACATAGTTTGGTCTGGTAACTTTTCAAAGCTTTTAGCTCTCAGCTGTGAGCTGTCAGTCAGCACCAAAGAAGCCATGTGGCTACTGTATCTCGGCCGAATATTAAGAAGCAGTGAAAATATATGTATAAACCGTCTACACTTGAAGAACATTGTTGCGTCACGTTGGTGTATGTTTCCTATGGTTAAAACTATATGCAACCTTGTTTCTATACTGAAGAGATAGTTTATTGCTTGTGTCAACATGTAGCACGAATAAATATGTTTCAATGACGGCCCTGCATTTATATTTCATGTATTTGTGTTTCCAAAGACACAGATGTTGTTTGTGGCTATCAATTAATTGAATGCAATTCTCTGAACTCTATTTAAACGCCATGACGATGTATTAATTACTAGCGCAACCTTTTAAATTAAAACACACACATAGGTTGCGTCTCTACTGGAGGAACTTAGTGCAAATTGTTGCAAGTTATTGCAAAAACAACAACGTTGAAAATGAAAAGTTGGCTTTTGTTGGTGTAAGTTGGTGTATGTTGTATCATATTGACGTTGTATTCAACTAAAGTTGGTATGTTTTGCAAGTATCGTTCGAAGCGGTAAAGATCGAAAGAAAATATTAACCACAGACCAACATTCAGTCGCATAAACAAAATGTTTATTCTATTTGGAGGGTTTGTTTCAGTTGATACTGGACGTGTTCGGTTGGTCATAGTTAAAAAGGTTAAATAGGGATGGACATTGAATAAAAAACATACAAACATTTTATTATAGACTTTCTATCACAAAACATTGAGTTATTTTGTTTTTAAAAATATTGTATTATAATCATAATTATGAAACATCGAATTTTTGTTCTATTTTGTTATTTTTCTTTTTAATTAACTCAATTATAGGTGTCTGATTTGCATATTATCGATTCAGTATTTCCAAGTAATAATCCCATGTCAGAACTAGACATAAGCATGAAGTTTTTGAAGCTTACATCCGTGTAAAGTTCTCCAAATAGGTCATCTTTCTTCAAATCTTTTAGTAATTCATATCCACAATACGCATTTCTCTTTTGTAAAAGTGGGCGAACCCAACATTTATGCTTTACGTTTTCTTTGTGTACTTGTAAAAACATCACTATACAAGCAGTGGCTGCCAATAAAACATCTTTTTCGTCCCACATGTTGGCACAAACTGTCAACTGTTTTTTCAGTGGCGACAAAGTGTTGCATCTAGTTGTAATTAACAACAGCATGATACTGAATTTGACTAAGTCATTTTCGGTTGTGCAACAACTTACAACATAGTGCAACACAACACAAAAGTTCCTCTATGTTGTTTCATTGGAGACATATCTTAAGCTTAATTCAGTTCGAGGGAACATAAAACGTCCAGAACCTTCTTAACATAAAGGTCTAAAAAAATTTTTCTTACGATGACAATATTTTTTCTATAAAGTGAAAAATAAGTTTAAAAATAAAGTAAAAAAATGACAGCTGCATATGACATGACGTGTGAATATATAAAATAAGTTGTAGGAACTGACAAAAACGGTTCTTTCTACCAAATGAGAGCCCTCACATACCGGTGGCCAAGCAGGTCTTAACAGGGAGTTAGTCTCGAATTACATTTATTTGCAGCTGGTGAGGTGGTCTGCTTTGAACTTCAAGGTTCATTGAGAGTGGATTTATAAATGTAGCTCTAACTATGGTTTTCCAACCCTCTCTCCATGACAATGCGAAGTTATCCATATCATCATTACCCATTATATCAAGTCGTATATGCGTATTGTGTTGAATATAGTGCTTGGCTACCAGCAGAGAAAGGATAGTGTTTTGACCTCTGGTCGACAGGAAGGTTGATTAGATGAGTACAACACAACTAAACCCTCCTCCTCGTCTTCCTCCTGCTCCTCCTTCTTGACATACAAATTTCCTATCTTTTCTCGACGGGAATTCTGCTGTACTTCCTAAAAAAAGCACCCATTTTCGTCCTATTTCCAACGAATAGGTTGTTTTAAACCGGCTTTTTAAAAAACCAGCAACAGCTGCATTATCACCTGTAGAAACATTGGAAAACCACACCATGTGGGAGAAAGAGGGCGGACATAATCCGCATTGCGCTTGGTGTGGATCGAACTCCAGGCCTCCAAGGTCAAAGTCAGGCGTGCTCAACGCTTGCCTTATTCTTGTCAGTCTATCTGCTGACCTAGTCCACATGCTATATTTCCAATAGGTCTCCGGAAGAGGGAGAGAGGGTGAGACTTTCCGTGACGTCACAGCGGCTCGATATCAAAGACTGCAGGAGTGTTCGATGTGTCATTGCACAACACGCTACTATGCAAACAGTTGCTAGATTGTACTTGAAATTCACCTTGCTCGCCCTGTTCGCCTAGACTCATAGTTATTAGTGCTTTCAAAATATATATATAATTTTGCTAGTTTTATCCAAATACGAATTCATATATCCTGAAGTTGTCACTTTCCAGAGAAGGTGTCAATTTTGAGGGTTAAAACATCACTTAAATTTCCTTTTACAGAGAAAATATTATAATTGTGAAAACTTTCTACCTCGAGCCTATGATTAATCTTGAGTTTATAAGCCCCAAACTCAAAAAAGCGGGTCCTACCAATCTGTCTGCCCTCATATTTGTCTGTCCGTCCCCGGAATCTACAACCAATACGGTTTGAGGGATTTTGCTAAGCCTTTATGTTTAAATCTTACATTTTACACCTCAGGGCTTTTTTTTTTTTTTTTAACCCTCAAATTAAAAGTGGTCTTTGAAAATGGCTTTAATAATTTGGTTTGAATGGCTATCTCGAGAGCTTTTTTCATTACGAATCAAACTGTATACTCGTTTACAGTGGAATTTTTTTATGATAGTTTACAGAAATTAAAGTTTATAAATTGATTATTTTTAAATTGTTTAATGGGTTTGGTTCAAAATGGATATCTGGGGATTGTTTTACATGCTAAATAAAATTTTGTGTTCGTTTTTCTAATAAAATAAATTATTTGAGGGTGATTTACCATCGAGTGTTTTTATTTTAGTCTGTTATTTTATAAAATAGTTTAAAAAAATGTGTTCGAAATTTAAATATGAAAGGGTGTCTTATAATTATTTTTTGCCAGACAAACTTACTACAGGGTAGCTTACCAATAGCTGATTTTTAGAAAATGTCCCAAACTATAAGAAATTATATTATTCAAATATGATTGTGTCGTTTCATTTAATTAAAGAATCAGATTTTCTTCACTAACAATACCCACTAGTAATGAATGAATGCGTATTCATTTAATTTAACTCGTCTGTATTATTATATATAGATATTGAATTTTTTTTTAAATAATTAGAACGTAAGGAGTTTAGATCTCCAACATCCAACCCGGCTGTGATCTGGCCATGCTAAAATAGCTATCAAATAATGAAGGAGCCGTACCTAGATCAAATGAAATTATCATTTTATTGTTGTGGTTTTAAGAAGTATCAACAACAACAAATACCACTAGCACCATAAATATGAACTTTAGAGTAACAATAAATTTCCTCTGAAACAGGTTGTAACGGGCTAAACTGCTTTAGCCCCGTTCAAAAGTAGCGAATGAAAAAGAACGTATATTCTGTTAGTGCCTGCATATTATCAAAAGAAACAAACAAATAATGTTAGTGCCTGCATATTATCAAAGTAACAATAAACTAATGTTAAATGCCTCGCCCATAATATATGTCTCTGTTTACATACCAATTGCGCCGAGTCAACCTCAGAGTTCGGTGCCCCAGCTATTAACACAACACAGAAAGAAAGCGAGGAGAGCTCCGCTTTCGACCACGATTTCAAACCGACTAACTGCTTCATGGCGGCCTACGACCAGCGTGCCTCGACCGTCTAGAAGCTTCGGGAAGAACCCCTTAGCCTCCTAGAAGCTCCGGGAAGATCCCCCTTCCCTTCCTACGCACCAATTCACCACGTGGGCTCTGCCAACTATATATTCGCCTGCTTGCTTGAAGAATGGCAGAACACGTCAGGAGACGATTGGGAAACCTCCACCACGCTAACAGGCCACGCGTTTACATCTAGTATACGTAATCTACATAATCTACATCGGACCTGCGGTCAAGGGAAATGGGTCCCTTGGACAAAAGGAAGTCGCAGGGCCAACCTAATTCAAGGGCTTGATCTCTCGAGTAAACTCCAAGTTTAAAACTCAACTGTTAGGTTTAGTCTATGTCCTCGCAGGATAGTTAGTATAATTAATCATTAGAGATAGAGATGAGGAATATAACGTGTCTATTCTGAGACGCGGTTATGATATCATTGTATGACTAGTTATATAGGATAGGCTGAGAGTAGACTCTCCCTTATTAGGAAAGCAAGGTACTTATACACTTGCGGTGTAGCGCGCCTCTCGCGCCCTAGAGACTGGTCCTTAATGGCCAGGCTCACGTTGGGATGTTTAATCCCACGGCACGTACTATGTGACCATAGGTGCCTTATTGTGGTAGCTTGCCAGGGCAGGCGATAGTTCTTGTTATATGGAGGCCGCAGATTCAGGCCTAATTGGGTTTACAAGTCATGGCCTATATTTGAGTTGGGTAGTTAACCAATGGGTCGCATGTTCTATCCATGATTGGCCCGTAGTTGATTCTTAGATTTAATTTTGTAACTCTCTTTAAGAGTACACTGGACGTGAGCCGCCTTTGCCCCTCGGGCGCGGTTGCAGCAGTCATTAGTTTCTTATTTAAGTAAGGTTGTACTGGTCACCCTTCAGGTGCTCAACCAGTGGGACGCGTCCCTTCCAGGACTATCCCGTATGTGTTGTATATTCAAATACGTTGTTTTTACCCTGTGTAAAGGTTGTAGCTGTTGTGCAGGGATCTCTATTAAACAGAACTAGAACTTGCCTGATGTACGAACTAATCTTGCCTACGCGGCCAACTTACCTAGTTTATAGTATTGTTTATTACGTAGCTTTGTAGTCTGCGTTGTTAGTTGGGCGTTTATCGCCCCCAGTTGGCCTAGACTTAGGCAACGCTGCCACTTATCATAGTAAGTTATATATGACAAAGTACTTGCTGAGATTTAGTGCTATATGTTTGTATGTCCTTTGGTCTTGTATATTATATCATTAAATTGCATTATCTCCAACCTTCTCTTGTTTTCATCATTTGTAATAACTCACCTGTTTGTGCACCCCCCCCCCCCCAGGTGCAAGGTTACAAATAATCTTAGAAATAATGATTCAGTGATGGTAAAGCCAATGGGAGGTAGGGGGGCATTGCCGTATGGAACCAAAAAAAGTTGCCCCCTTCCATAGTTTTATTTCGCTGCCCTCTGATATTCTCAAATATGAAGCTAAAATATGGCCACGTGAGCTGCATTCCTTGCAACGTGTTTAATTTTGCTTCAACATGTTTCGATGCACAACAGCATCATCTTCAGGACAGAGTTGAAAGATGAAGGTTGAGTATTCCAAGTGATGGAGAGAGTAAACTAAGGTGAAATGGTTAAAGCTTAAATCTTTGTTTATCTAAATGATATTGACATGTAATTGTATTACCAAACTTTTTCATGAACTTATGCTTTGATGCCTTTACGGTTCTTACATTGCATCATATATCTCAATGTTTATTTATACTAGATTGACATAGTTATTAACTTTACTTAAAATTGAATTCTTCTATTAATTATATAATTCATTCCTTATTAACTATTACTATGATTTCTAAAATTCGATAAATATGATGAATACGGTATCTTAAAATGTGATTACGTTTGTTTGAATGACAAACTTTGTGTAGTTGCTATACGTTCAAGTGATCACTTATGTTTTGACTTATAGAAAATATTATTATGTTACCATTTTTTGTTTAAAGTTGGATCATATGTTCTATACTGCCTTCAGAAACCGTATTATGTTGTAAGTTCGATAACTATAAAGAAACAAGTTAGCTAAAAACTGTATTATATTTGTTTAAATTACGGTACTTTGTGTAGAAGTCTAACTTTCAAACGATAATTTAGGTTATAGACTTGTATGAAGTATGGTATGTACTAAGCCCTGATTTTAGTAGGAATCCAAATTTGTAAGGCTTTATTTCTTACCAGATAAAAATCATATTTTAGTATTTTGGTAGGATAAACAGCTATCTAGAACGGAAATATGAATTCCCTTCTGGAAGGTCTTTTATCCTACGTAAACACTACTATAGGGTAGGATTCTGGTACGAGATATTAGCCTTTCAAACGAGCTTCTTTCAAAAATAATAGTATATATTAGCCTACATCAACTTATTTAAGGAAAAAAACACACCGGTTTCGAACTTTGTTATGCTCTTCAAAGCTTTTACTAACAAATTTATTTCATTTAACTAATCACACATTATTGTATCTCATATATTCAATCAAATAAATGAACGATGTCAAAATTCCACATTGCCTTGCATGGGTGTAGTAAAGAAAGAGATACTTGACAGTTTCCTTTCTCTCGACTCAAGGGTAAGCAGACACCTTGAAAATTTCAGCAACAGATAGATGTCCATCCAGTTATATTAATAGATTAATCCTGCCATCTATTGTATTTACTTTGAACGAGCCTTTTATTTAGTGTATTTTACGTGCTCTCTAATGGATAAATATATAACTAATGGTGATTTCTGGTGTGTGAGTTTATTGTTGCCACACTGAGCTTATCCTGTTTTCCCTTAGAATAAACATTTGTGGTGGAATTCTTCTGTCAGCTGAAATCAGAGATTATGCATGAAATTCAAAATGTCTTCGAGAAGTGAATGATTTAAAGTTAATTCAATAGTTCCGTAATAAATAATAATATCTGCATAAAAATATCTCAAATAGCCATAATGTGGTTCCTTTATTGTATAAGTTGGTTAGCGTTATTTGTTCAAATTAGTTTCATCACTGTTTCTGTTGGTATGTGACTTAGTTTGGGGTTATGTTTACTAATGAATGTCCTATGTTATCATCTCTTGTCACAAACATTTCACATACTTTACCTCTGATGATTAAACTCTACAGTTTATTGTAAACTGCCAGGACTTTATTATATATACTTTGTGTATATTATGCTACTACTGATAGGTTGGTGTAGCAGGTCTTATTCCTGAATGAGACCTTAGAGGTTGGAATTTGTTTAAATTATGGATATGTGCATTAGGGAAAGTTTTATACAAAGCAATTTTCACAAGAATTTTATGTGAACATTAATAAAAGAAGGCAGAATTTTTAACCCTTTTTCTACTGATGTCATATTATTGAAGATTGAAATTTTTGATCATCTCTACACATAACATCAAAAGCCAATTTCCATTGATAAAATTAACATTTAAAAAATAGTATAATTTTAAAATATAAATACAACTCGGGGAACGGTATGTAAGCACCTTATCTTATATACTAGACCTAGGCCTATATGTTACCTAGATAACAAGTCTTAAAAATTTAACACAATCATCATACTCACAAGGAAACAGCGAATAAAATAATACTATAATTATATTTGTACTATAATGTAATCCGAGTGTGGGATTCTTTATTTTTTCTTCTCTTTCAAATTATGAAAAATTTAATGTTTTCTAGCACTTATACGCTACACATTTCAAGATTCCTAAGTTTCTGATCAGATATAATAAAACAAATATGATGTGACAATCCTTAGAAAACTTACCTTAGTGTTTTTAAGCACAGGTTTTATAGATAGTTGATTGAAATTTTTATTTCTTCCCACATGAAAGGTTAGGCAAAGCTCGGTAATTTTTTTTATTTATTCACACATGAAAGCTTGGGTTAAGCTCTGTTGTTATTTTTTTTAGTGGCCTATCAATATTTTGCACCAAAAGAGATTATTATGCTTCAAAATATTTCAGAGGTAGTAGATATGTTTGGTGACCTGCTTATGTGCAGCCAGCATTGTTGAGATGTGTGACAATCTGCTTCATGTTGTTTTCTTGGAGGACATTCAAAGTTTAAGCCTATTAATTTAAAAAATACTGTAGTGCTTAATGCGGATTATTAAATATGTTAAATCACCATTAGGCTATATATAATCTAAGGTGTCTTAACTGTTAACTACAAAAAGTTTCGCTAACACTAGGTGAGTTTTAGAAAAAAAAAATGCTTTGGAATTTTTTGGCAAGGTTTGTTTTATATTATTTAAATTGAAAAAACAACAACACCTGAGCATAGGAATCAAACCCGGGACTTTTGGCTTAGTATGCCATTGCTCTAACCACTGAGCTATTCAGGAGTCTTCCGGTGCCCAGGGTATTCTTCACTCGTATTTTAAAGCAAGAGTCTAAGCCTAGACTTGCATAAATCGTCATCTACAAACATGTGATAATTTAACTTCACGAGCCCTCAGATAACACAGCCTTCTTCGACTGGGGAGATCTTTATTCTTCCAATAGTACAATGATTTATGCATGTCCATCACAGACCTTACATTAAAATATGAGTGAAGAATGAATCTGAGCACGGGATGACTCCTGGATAGCTCAGTGGTGTGAGTATTAGCTGACTAAGCCAAAGGTCCAAAGTTGAATTTCCTTGTCTAGGTGTTACTTTTCAATACAAAGAACATTATATTTAGATGAGGCTATAACTGTAATTAACAAATATAATAGCTTGGCTATATTTTAATTCATCAAGGTGTGTTTTGCTATAATCGGAAACTTTAGAATCTTGTTGGGTGTATAGGTGCTAGAAAACATTATATTTACAATAATTTGCCACAGAAAAAATAAAGAATCCCACCCTCACTCCATACTATCCCCTACATTTGTTTACAAATAAATGATGTATTATTCATATTATTTTGGGTCAAGAATGTTTATGCTGTCTTTTTTTTTTCTTGACTGAACTATTTCACAGGGTATTGATAGACAAGTCTACAGCAACCACATCTTAAACATCTGACCTTTTTCCATAGCAAACTTAATGTATTTATAGTAAAAAAAATCAACCAAGCTTACGGTAACCTAACCTTAACAGTTTATTAAAATCCAATCGAAATAACAGTTTGGGTGGATTAATACATTCAGAAACTAGGCTAGGGATTAGTTATTTCCATGCAAAGTTGTCATCTGTCTGTTCTGATGGACACATTTTAATTAAAATAATTAATTATCCAACCAATGAACTATTTTAATTAACTTCTGTTTTTTTTCTTATATACATTAACTAATACCATAAACCATGAACCAATTACTGATTGGTCTATGGTCTAAAACGTGGTCTCTAAGGTTTTCATAAGGTTCCCCTGAGGAGTTTTTGGAATTACATATCCAACCCTAAAATTAAGGGTAAGTTAGTTTAATGACTGTCTAAAATAGAGAAAATCAATTTTCTCAAAATTTTCTTTAACGATCCTAATTAAATTTTGTATCTAAGCACTGTTTGATATTATAAACAAAATGATAACTCTTTTCCCCATTAAAACTACTTTAAGTCTCGCTTCAGTGGCCGTGTGGTCTAAAGCGCTAACCTCATGTTGGACTAGACTGCCGAAGACAGGGAGATTTGGATTCGATCCCAGTCAAGTACATTGAGGGTGGTGTTTCCTAAATGGTTTTCCACTCTTCCTCTAGGCAAATGCAGGTGCATTTCCTATAAATTAAGCCTTCATGATCCCTAACACATTAGTGTAATTAGTACTTAAGTGCATAACCTGAATGGATAGAAAGACGCGGTGCTTAAAAAATGACTTTAAGAGTAGTACTATTTATATAAATGAAAATTTTCAATTTTGAACATTTAATCATTTTAATATATAAGATATGAAATAGCTTATCGTTATAAAGTTGTAGTGCTATTAAATATACAAATCTTTTATTTAGAATATATCGTTATAAAGTCAAAAGTTTTAGAGAAATATACAAAAAGCCCTAGTCCTAGGCCTATAGATTGTTTATAAAACATCCACCTCGGTGGCGTAGTTGGCTAACACGCTTGTCATGTTGAGCTCTGACTGCTGAGAACGGGGAGATCGAGGTTCGAATCTCGGTCGGGTGAACTGGGGTGGTTTTTCCTAAATGGTTTTCCACACTCCCTCCACTAAATGCTGGTTCACTTCCTCTAATTCAACCTTACCAATTCCTAAATCCATTAATGTAATTAGTACTTAAAGCGTATAACCCGAACGGATAGTAAGACGCGGTGCTAAATATTATTATTGTTTATAAAACTATGAAATAGAAATTTACTGTCATGCTCTTAGCTGGACAAAGATAGTTCTCTTATTTCATTGTTTTTGTAACATTATAGGACTATATTATTTCATTTATACTGTTTGGTGGAGTATTTCTGTAATATTGTATACAATTTCATTTCACAAATCTTATGAGTCTTTAGTAAATGTTTCTACTTTAATATAAAAGAGGGAGAAAATTTTTGCAGTTCACCATCAATTTTATTTTTCAGAAATATGCAACTATATTAAAACCTAACATAAATATTTTCTTTACCCACTTATGCATGGTCTAAGGCACTACTCTTGCAAGAGACCAGACTGTGGATAGCAGGGAGATTGAGGTTTGATCCTGGTTGGGTGTACTGAAGTTGGTTTTTCCTAAATGATGTCCCAATCTCTCCACACAAATGCATTTACACTTCCTATAAAAATCACCTTCCTCATCCCTAACCATTGGCGTAACTAGGATTGATAAATTAGGAGGGGGGGGGGGGATGTCAGCCCCTAGAGGTATGGACTCTATCTACATCAGTAAAAAAGAAGGGTTCATTTTTGAGTGCCTAAATGACAATTTATGATTATGATAAATAATTGGCTTGCAATTCAATTAAAACTAAAACCCTGAAAACGGATTATACTAACACAATACAAGTTCATTTAAAACAATTTTGTTTTATTGTAAACATGAAAGAAACATTGTTTGGTTTAACTGCAAACTAACTTAAGAACAGTGTCCAATTACAACATTAATTTAGTCTGAATTCCAATCAACAAGGTGATTTTGCCAGTTCATCTAGAACTTCGTACCCGAGAAATGCTTATTTATCGATGTTTATTTAACATTCAGTCTTTGCTGCCCTGTTGTATTTCTCAAGTAAGTTTTTAATCTCTGAAGAGTTAGAATGATCTTTCATTGGTGCTTGTTGACACTGGCAAGGTTATTATCAACAAAGTACTGATCGATGGAAATATTTATTCATTACAGGCAACATAATAGTTCATAGCCTTTCTTGAACATATATTTTCAATTCATTCACTCTTTTGTGCCACATGTAAAGTTCCCCAATTGCTGCCATATCACTACACTGCAAATCTTGCTCGTATAAAGCAACCAACTTTTTCATTTGTTGCTTCTCTACTTCAGTGATAACTGATTTCTCTGTTGACATTAGGCACATAAAACTGCCAAACACTACTTGATGGTTCAAGAAGTTTGTTTTTAATTGACTAACAAAATTATCCAAAAACGGCAAAAAAATTGGCAACTCTGAAATAAGCTTCATTGGAGTATACTTTTAAATTATACCTCTGTATTTGTCTGGTAGATATTCTTGGTGTGACAATATTTGAACCAAAAAAGTCAGAAAGTGTTTTAGCTGATTCATAAATAGCAGCTTAAAACTCAATTCGGTGTTCTTATGTCTTGAATTGTTTCCTTGAGCCAATTTACCATGTTAATGGCAGCTAGAAGATTTACATTCTCAAGTTGCAATGCTTGGTAAGCTCAAAGGGAAAACCTTCGCTAACACCTGTAGAGTAATTAAAAAATATGAATTTTGTATGGCACACTGAAGTTGAACTGATGGTGATGACGCATCAGGATCTTCCCAATTTTTTTTTTTTTTTTTGCCCAACTTAAACACTGAACAATTCACAATGCTGCATTATATTATGAATAATTTGAGTGATTATTAATAATGGGCAGGTTTAAAAAAATTGTGTTTGTTTTATTGTTTCAAAATCAATCCCCCCCCACCGCAGTCATGCCATTATTCCTAACACATTAGCTTAATTAGTACCTAAGAAAATAACTCGCATAGGTAGTAAGATGGCAGGACTAAAACAAATTTATCATGTTATGTTTTTGTCTTCTCTTTAGCGGCAGGATTGTATTATCTAGCAGAGTTAGTGGAAGAGTACACGGTAATAACAAAGAAGATAATATGGTGGGTAGTTTTGGTGAGTACAAAGTTAAATAGGATTTATATTAAATACAGTCAAGATATTCTTTCCCAAAATACTGGCAGTCATAATTTTAATGCTGATTGGAACATTTGAATAAATTTAACTATTAAAATGACATTTTTATGAAGAGGATAATAATTAATTAAGAATAACTCCATCTAAGAAAGAACAATGCAAAGCACCCTCATTGCATTTGGATCAAACTCTGATCTCTTATTTAGAGCCAGGCACACTGACTGAGATCGAGGAAATTGAACAAGTCACCTTTAGGAGCTTCCAGTTTGAATCTTGGATTGGGACTGCTTTCACTTCATTAGTATTTACATAATTTTGAAGCATTTGTTGATGTTTATTTCAGGTGACTTCACTGCTGTACATAGGAATCTTCCTGTTTGAAGAATTGCCACTATCCATGGTTGTGTGTGGTTTTATCAGTCAGATTGCACACTTGTTCATACTGAAAACGTTTCCGTATGTGGTCGTAACTTCACCTGCATTCCTCGTGGCAGTTGTTTTGTTGGTTGTCAATCATTACCTGGCATTTCAATACTTTGCATCTGTTTATTACTCATTCTCTGAGGTATAGAAGTTTTTTTAAATAGCTTTTTATTGGTTTTGTTAAATAATATTTATTTATTTTTGGCCAATAAAATAGACATATACCGTTCTGTCAAATTATTGTTTTCAACCGATGATAAATAATTTGATTAATCAATTTAATGCTCAGTTGGTTGCATGTCTGTCTACTGAACTCAGGGTCCCGGATTTGATTCCTGGCATGGCTGAAAACTGTATCATTGATGAAATGTGGCTTTCCCTTTCACAGTTCACAGTGACGAATTAACGACCGGGGGCTAGATGTTATGTCTATTCTAGATTTGAGTTAGCTTAAATAATTCGTGTGATGATATACTAATCAGTTGGTTCAGAAAGTGTGCATTAAACACCTCAAATAAATAAAAATGAAAAATCAATTTAATAATATATTAATTTATAACATTATTTTTTACTGGACAATGATATCAGTAATGAGCATACACACTATCAGTTACACTTATGCACTCTCACATACATACACTTTATTAAGGGGGCAGCCTAGTCTATTTCATGATATATTGTAAGCCTATTTTAATATTTTTTCTGTCTTGAGTCTGTTATTTTTTTTTTTAGTCACTATACCCTTTGTTTGCTCTCAATGATTACACTGTGACCTTAACTTTTAACCTACCTACACCATAGTGGACCTGCTGTTTGAGTGACCGCATGGTCTAAGGTGTCACTCTCACAATAGACTAGAATGCTGATAATAAGATGATTGGGTTTGTCCCGGACAGGTTTACTGAGTTTTTTCCCTAAATGGTTTTCCACTCTCCCTCCATGCAGATTCTGACACATTTCTTATGAGTTCAACCTCCCTCATCTCTAATACATTAGTGTAATTAGTACATAGGCTTATAACCCAAAAGGTTATTAAGACACGATGCTAAAAACACCATAGTGGAACCAACATGATAAGCTCAAACAGATGATATTTTTTATTTATTAATGATAATTTATTTACCAATTATAAAATCCTTAAACATCCATAAATGTTTATCTTTTTAAGGTGATTTCCTATTTCACAATATGTTTGTGGCTGGTGCCATTCACTCTCTTCGTGTCCCTGTCCGCCAATGAGAATATTCTACCAACGGTGGCAGAAACAAGACCTCTACTAGGTAAGTTGATTCATTCAAAGTTTTTCCATTTATCATAAATGTACAATTTTTTTTTTTGCACAAACTACCATATTACTTTAAATATATTAACCATTCACTTTTCATTTCCTCTTTTATTTATGTTGACACTCTTATTTTCATATTTATGCCATGTTATTTTTAACAATTTCATTTTTATCCCACCTTTTCTTTTGTTGCTTCATTCAGGAAGTTGCATTGCACACTTCACACTCTTTCCTGATAAGTTTTGATAGAGCAGATTTCAGATTTTTAGATGGCAATAATGTTTGATTTTATTCAAGAAGCAGCCATTACCTGTTTTTTTTTCCTTCAGTGGCAGCAAAGTAAAGTGTGAGCTGTGTTCCTCTTTTCCTCGTAAAAGCCATATTGTGTTTGTTCATATACCTATTTCCTGTACTGTCTTATAGTTTATAACTTATTACTTTAAAATTGTTGATAACTTCTAGTTTTATGTTCACTTGGAGCTCTTAGATTTCTTTGGTGAGGGTAGTGGTGTGGGGGGCATTTTGTTAAAGATGCAAATACAGCTGAGTTCAAGCATATGTGTGTGTGTGCGTGCATGTGTATGTGGATGCGTGTGTGTGTGCGTGTGCGTGTGCATGTGCATGTGCGCGTGTGTGTGCATGTAGCTATAGAACAAATATAACAACCAGACCCGAGGCAATTAATTTATTACATATAACTTATTGTTGGTTTAAAAAATGTGAAAAATAATCAAACTTGAGGGATGAAAAAAGTATACTGGTGTGGGAAAGATAACCATTTACATTAATAGTATTTGATAAGATTTTGATTTGAGATCCATAAGTAAAGTGAAGACATGGATCTAAGAAAGAGTGGAGACATTCCATTTCTAGTTGCAATTATTTGTATGTACAACACGCTCCCACCTAGCTAAATAAATAAATAAACCGGATTTTCATATTTTACTCTACATTCATTCATAATCACACCATTCCTTTATGGGGTAGGCAAGAAACTGCATATAACTCAAAAATCAACTCTATAATTAATCCATCCTCACTAACTTTCTCCACACTTAACTATCCTTGCATAGTCTCTTTGTGTCAACAACATCCAAATACAAAGACATACATGCTCCTTTATTCTTAAAACTTTTAATATTTTACTTTTTCACACATTTGCTTACAACAGCTTACAACATTAGCGATGTCTTACATGGCCTACCCCTTCCTTTTGACCCACACACTCTACCTTCATATATTTGCTTCGATCCACACTCATCCTCTCAACATGCCCAGACCTACGTAAAACCCTTCTTTCACATTGACCTATTAGATTCCCATTAAAACTGCACCCATTCATTACTGACTCTGTCCATACAAGTTTTTCCACATACAATTTTTAGATATCTCATTCTAAACACATTCACCTTGAAAAGACAATTTATCCTAACCCACTAAACCTCATAAATTAAAAACAAACTTTTTTTTTTAAATACATTTTCGATGTGTGAACAATCCTATGAGCTATAACAGAAATAGCTTTATTTTATTATTATTTCAGGCAAAGATGACAATGATGTGGTATCTAACTATTTTTCACGAAAAGGTAAGAAATATGGTCTACTGACTTTATTCAACTACGCGAAGGATTCCATTCTTCCACAACGAAACAAGAAGGCATTCTAAGACAAATAACAGAGCTAACTTTGTACAAAAGTCTAAAATATGAAATTAATTTATTAAATCAACCTAACTTAAGTAATTCTTGTACAAAGAACTCAAATCGTACATTTTTACGATAAATGTGTATGAAATTGGTGCTGATATTCACTGTGAGTTTTAGCTGTAAACCTTCACTTCCTTATTTTGACAATTCAACAAGTTGTGTGGCAATATTTGTGTAAGACCCTGTGTGTTTCGAGTGGTTTGGAAAAATATGTGATATTTTTTTTTATTATTACTATTTTGGTTAAGCTAAAGTGTGTAGCTAATTAGAGAGTTTTTGGCAAACTTGATTTTTACGTTTAAGTTTGAAAGATCTTGGTGAACCTGCGGTATTACAATGAGTGAGATATTTTATATTTCAATAACCAACAATGGTTTGTTATATTGGAAAAATAATTATATTGTTCTCTGAAGCACTTTTATTAAAGATTAATAGTTCACCAACAAATAACCACTATCAATATGGTGCATACTATTTTGAATTTATTGACCTCATAAACATAATACACCTTTTTGTATGTTTAGATATATCAAAAATAGCTCTTATATGTTTATAAATATGTACTTTTTTAATAGTAATCTATAACATCACATAGCTATAGTCAGGTAACCCTAGGAAGAACCTTTTAAGAGCTTATAAAAAGTAAATGTAACAAATAGTCAATATTTGCAAAGTTCTCTAGGCCTATATTTATTTAACTGTATCACTAGCTAAAACATCTATTTGTTGCCAGAAACAGGATACTATAATAATATTCAATCAATGATTAAAATAACTTGGACACAAGGATTGTCTTGGGGTCTTCGGATTTATGCACCAATGCTATAACACTCAGCCAAGTGAATAGTGAGTGGCCCTTGGATAGAGACTACGAGAAAAACAAGGGTGGTTTAGTGGTAGAGTATTGTGTGCACAGCCAAAGGTCCTTGGTTTGATTCTTGTGTCCAGATTGTCATTTTTCAATTATATCACTATATTTTTCTTATGGCTGACAACATTTACACCTTGGCTTGGTTTACAAGTGAAAGTAAATCTTTTAAATAAATAAACTGTCAAGATATGTTTATTGATATGGCAACCTATTTATAGTTCACATAATCTATTTACTTAGTTTTAGCTGGTATGTGTTCATTAATATGTGGAGGTTTTTACTACCTGAGTCAACTTGTCATTCATCCAAATACAAGCAATTCATTAAATGTACACAAAATAAGGGTTTGTTGTTTTTAAGTATTGTATGCCTCTATGTAGAGATGAACCAATATTAGCATCAAACATTCAAAATCAGTGAGTACCTTTTTGGCAAAATATTTTTTAATATATTTCTCACTCAAATGTTTTTTGGCACTCTGATCTCAAAATATTTCAATGTCTTGTCAAGCTAGAATTTCTACATTCCTATAGTTTGGCAACAACTTAGTGTTTTATATAGATACAACTATTCTATCTTAATTTTTTTTAAATAATAAACAAGTACCTAGTAGCTGTAAAATATTATATAATGTTGACAACCAAAAATAAATATAATCCTGCAGCTGGAGTGCGAATGTAAAAAACCAGTCATATCACATGTCCATCACGGGCTCTGCTTTAAAATATGTCATTTTTAAATGCAAAAGAAATTATATTTAGATGCGGCTATAACTGTAAGTCACAATTATAATAGCTTTGCTATTTAATACATCACATATTTTATAGATAAAATTAGAGAAATATGCCACAGTTTAGAAATGTGTAGCTCACGAACAAATAGTTGGAATTAAACAATTCTTCCAACTAAATTATTGTACATACACGCCATTCACGGTAGGAATTACTCTCTGAAAGGTCTTTTTTCCTACCAATATCCTACTATATAATAGATTTATGGTAGGGAAAAAGGCCTTTCAGAAGTCAATTCCTACCGTGAACAGACAATAGTCTACCTTCTCAGAGTGTTCCAGCTCAAAGTGAATTATTAGGTGGCACAACAGCAGACACAGAAATGATGTGACAAAACAAAATATGAGATTTTCACCATTAGTTGCTATGGCAGACTTGTGTTTGTTGAGAATAGTGTTCATTGTTTGACTTCACCCTTGTTCAGCAAAGCCATCAACCCTTTCTCCTCTGCCCCAACCAATAAAAATAATTGTCCTAATAAATATAATTGTATACCTGACAGGGGTGTAAGTTATCAAATGGTGAACAACTGAACAACATCTAGTTTACTGATGAACTATTATACTAGATAAATTAACTGCTAATTTCTTTGAAATTAATCACTTTGACCCACTTTGGTGGTTGCATGGTCTAAGGCACTACTTTCCTGGAGGACTAGACTGCTGATGACGGGGAGATTAAGGTTCGAATCTTTGGGTGTACTGAGATAAGTTTTCCAAGAATATGGTTTTCTACTCTTCTCCATGCAAAAGCAGGTACACTTCCTATAAATATAAACCTCCTTACCCCTAAAACCACTTGAGTAATTATTACATAAGCATATAACCTGAACGTGTAATAAGATGCGGTGAAAAAATAAAATAACTTTGAACTGTTCACAATTGTGAACAGTCCTCCCCATCTTTAATCTGGTGTAGCTCAAGGGTACAGACATTTACTTAGGTGATAGACTTTAATTACAAATCCCTCTCAAGACATTTATAAAAAGAGCATACTAGGAGAGAATAATTGACTTGTTTGTTTGCATTCACCCTATAACTGTGGGAACTTGTAATATAACTCAGTTGTTAAGACCACTTCATTGTTTGAAGCAATAAGTATTGTTGTCTATTGTTTTGTAAAATCTAATAAAATATGAACACATATGTCTTTGTCCATTCACAATTTATAGCTCCATGTTAAAACCAAGAGGATCAGTGTGTTTTCTTCATTATCCAATAGACTATTAAAGATATGCACTAGAGATAAGCCCTGCATCTATTAATAGCATCAATGTTTTTGTTTAATACTTCTTCAAGGGGATCCTATTTTACTATAAAAGTGTTCACAGTTAAGTTATATTGGTCTACCAAAGATTTTCCTCTCATCTATTTTTATATTTACAGGGGAAATGTTATGTTCACTAAAACCAATATTATTTTATTAAGCAGACAATTATGTCTATAACATGGAAAATGGAAATAAAAATGGGACAATGTTTTAAGTTGTTTTCTCCATAATTTGTTTGTATATTATATTTTGGTTTATAAATATAATTTAATGTCAAGTGGACAATTGTTTTTTCTTAGTTTTATTTTCTCACAATTGTCACACTGTGAGTGACGAAGAATATAATTGCCACTATTACATTTTTATAAGAATCATCATCATTATCAACGGTTTCCAGCCTGTGGCCGGGTCATATTAGTAAAAATGTTTCCATCTTCCTCGATCTTTCCACCATTCTTCCTCCTTTAATTTCTTCCATTCTTCTCCTCTCACTTGAACACTTTGTTATTTGCTCCTCCAATATATTTCTTGGCCTCCCTTACGTCTTTTTCCTACATACTTAATTTCCAACATTTTCTTTGGTATCCTCTCCTTCTCCATCCTCATTACATATCCATACCATCTTAGTCTTGCTTCCTCCACTATCTCATGAACTCCCTGTACCCCACTCTTTCTGGATAACTTAATTCCTAATCTTGTTTCTCCTTGGGACAACTAACATGCTTTATAGAACTAAATATTTTATTTAATATAAATACGGTTGACTAAGTTTGTTGAAAATGTATTACTAATTGGATATGTGTTGATGTTGCAAAGATCTGGGTTTGAATTCTGGTCGAGTGTACTGTGGGTTGTTTCTCCTCAATGGTTTCCCACTCTCCTTCCACACAACTGTGGGTACTCTTTCTTAAATTCAAAATTCCTCATCCTCAACTCATTAGTGTATTTAGTCTATATGCAGATAAACTGAACAGGTAGTAAGATACGTTGCTAAAGAAATGATGAGTTCAGATACCATTTAACAAACTAATTAATTGTTGAATTTATTTGCTAAACATAGACTTTAATTAGTGATTAGAATTGCAAATTGTCTGAGCTGAAAATGTATTATTTTAAAATTTGATTTATTTTGGGGATGGGTCCTTTAAATCTTCAGATTGCTCAAATACTTATGTATATTATAAATTTGAAAAAAAAAGAAAAAAAATCTAATTCTGAGCATGAGTAGTTTTTTTTTTAGAAATATCATGATGATTACTAGTGGTTTAGCCGTACAACAGTGTTAGAATAACTTAAATAAACCCCAGAGCATTAATGTGACAAGATAATTAAAGAAAAAAAATGAGAAAATTAACCTTTTACACTTATCATGTTTTCTAAGATTTTTGATTTGAGATTTGAATATAAAATGATGGTTTGAACTCTAGAACTTTAACTTATTCCCTTTCATTAATTGGTAAATTAATAACCTTAAGACTGTGTATGTTTGCCCTAGTATAGATGAAAATGTATAATAACCACTGCTAAAGCATTACAACAAATATTTAAGACATAGAACATGTTGAATAAACATTTCTCATTCAGGATAGGCCTACGCTTCCAAAGTTTTTGAAAGCATTTATTTATTTATTTATTTCTAGATGTGACTTGTGCAGCTTTAATTTTCAGCAAGGCGGAAGGAATTAACTATTGCTGCGGTGAGGCTATTTTTATTTTATTACATTATATGTGATATTAGGGAGCACATTTATAAATGAAAGTACACTCAACTATACAATTAAAATTGTATTAATAAAGATAAAAAACTTATTTCCTCTTTTTACTATGAAAGGCATGTTGTTGTGTTTAAACTAACATGTTTTAAGATAGTATTTTAGTAGTGATCGCATACATATATAACAATGACACACCCTGACACGGAGCAATCAGAACATAAAGTCGGACGACTAGGGTTCAAAACTTCCGGGTGTCCTTTTTTCTTCTTGTACTCAGTAAAGTTCACTGCTGTCTACTGTCAATATGGATGTGCTCTAATTAGGAAAAAAAGTTGATGTATTCAGGGTAGGTAACTAAAGTAGGGATGTGCAAATCTTAGAAATTTTTTAAATTCTGATTAAAAAATTATAATAATATGGCCTCGACAAATACGAAGCTCTGTTAAAAATATTTTTACAACGTCTTACCTCAGTGGTTTTGGGGTAAATTTCTTGCCTCAGGACCCAATGATGTGTGTTAAACCCAGCCGAGGTCGACGGATTTTTCTTGAGCGATAAAAATTCTTAGCACAACTTACTCCAGAGAAGAAGTAAGGCCATCAGTCCCATATTGATTGTGGCATGTAAAATAACCTTAGTAGGTAGGCTATGTGAAAATACCTTTCCCAGAAAAATTGGTGAGCCCTTTTGCTCTTACTCATAGAAATTATCGTGTGCACGTTAAATACCTCAAATAAATAAAATTGATTCTTACAACAATAATATCTTTTATTTTAGTCATTTTGTACTGTTATGTACATTAGATTTACATTGAAAGGAAATTAATAGTCTTACATAAGAGTCTGTACTTATAAGCTACACCATAGTGGAACCAAGTAAGTTAAGCCCACTATCATCATCATCATTCAACGTTTCTACTTCTGCGGGTCATCTAGCTCATCCTTTTTCATTCCTGTTGAGCTTTCCAAACTTATCCCTCAGCCATGCGTCTCCAGCCCACTCCTTTAGCTTCCATGTCCTTCTGGGGTTGGTCCATCCACCTTGTCCATGGTTTTCCAATAGGTCTTCTACTCTTCTATTTGTTCTATAAGGCTTTCTTAGAAATTCTGTCCTCCTCCATTCTCATTACATGACCTAACCACAGTAACCCTTTTCTCTAATTATTTCATTCCTTATCCTGTTTCTTCTTGTTACATTCTCAATGCCTCTTAGGAACCTCATCTCCGCTGCCTGCAATCTACTTAAATCTATCTTTGTCCATGTCCAGGTTTTAGAACCGTATCTCAATAATGGATGATAATATATCTTATATAACATTTTGGCCTCTTTTCTTAAGCCCGCTAACATTTAAGGTGCGGCTGAAGGGAGCGCAAGTAATTTTACAGTTTTTATAGAATTGAAATTTGGTGGCCAAAATAAATCAAATATTTCTCCAGTAGCAACGTAGAGTTTATTTTTCTTCACATGCTAATATCAACAGATCTTGCAAATCTGTCAAGGGTGTCCTGGGATTTTGTCAAAACTTTTTCCCTTTATTTAAAAAGTTTTGACAAAATTCCAGGACACCCTTGATAAATATTCACGATCTGTTGATATTAGCATGTGCAGAAAACTAAACTCTATGTTGCTACTGGAGAAATTATTTATTTATTTATTTTGGACAAAAAGTTTCAATTCTATAAAAAATGTAAAAATACTTGCGCGCCCTTCGGCCGCACCTTAAGGTGAATTGATAGTGAAATATATTTAATGTCGACATTTTGAAAAATTAAAAAATATGTTGTAATATTTTAATTCATCAGTTTAGGTTGAAATCTCTTATAAGATATTTACAATAAAACATTTTAAATATTATTTTGATGTATAGAGTTGAAAGCTATAAAATATATTTTTTCAATTCAAGTTAAAAAAAAATCCAACTTTGTTATGGCCCAGAAATATGCAATAGTATATTCACCTTCATTTCAAATTAGAAAAGTGGATTTTATACACCCCTTGTCTGAAGACACTCATTATTTCGCTCTACTTTTCTCATATTTTGAGTTTTTTCACCAGAGCTCACATGCACATACATGATATTAAAAAGATGAGTTAAATTTTATTTAAAAAATATGTAAACCTTTGATAATTTCCATATGGCCTTGTAAATTTACAATGATTGAATGTTATTAAATTTAAATATGAAAAAAATATTATAGTTGCTGAATACTTAGAGCAAGTAATTTGTATGTGTGTGTGACTTAGTATCTTGTATAAAATAAATGTTTTATTGAGACAAAAAAAGTTTTGTTTTGTCTAACCTTTCCTGCGGCACTATTATTATTCTCCCTTTTGTTTATTTTGGTTTCCTCTTTTGGGAAATTGTGGTGCACGTTTCACATTCCTCCTTGAAGAGTTCCAATAAAATTAAACCTAGGTCGGGGGATTGGGCGGTGACGATCGATTTTCTTAAAGAGGCATCCAAAACCTCTTTGTCCAGTGGCAGCAAAGTTAAGTGTGAATTGTGTTCTTCTTTTTGTTGTGGAAGCCATATTTGTTTGTTCCCTTTCATATGTTTTCTATCCACCTTTCCTCTTCTTTCTTCCAAATATATATTATAAAACAATTAAATATATTCATACATAAGTCATGTTATCTGCAGCTGTCACTCTTGATAGATATTATCAATACTTAAAAAATAACACAAATAAAATAGAAAAATCAATGTTGGCCGCCAAGAAATAGGTATGAGTTTTCTAAAGTGTTTTTCAAACCAAAATAAGGGTATAACGAAGCTTTGGATTTCAGTTCTTGCACCAACAGATGCGGGTATTTTGTGGATTTTATGTTGATAAGATATGATTGCTATTAAAAACAATTTATAGCAAGTTACTTAACAAATCTGGTCATTTGATAGATAAATTAGAGAAAAAATTAATCATATATCATAATCACCATAAACTGTTTCCAGGCTGTGGCCGGGTCAGTTTAGTAAAATATGTCTCCATCTGCCATTTCTTTGGTGGTCTTCCTGGCATATTTAAATAATACATTACTAACAATGATATTTTTTTAAATTTATTTAACATTATTTATATATGCCAGTTAACATATTTTTCTTAGACACGCATCTTACTACCTGTTAAGACTATACAAGTATGTCCTAATTATACTAATGAGTTAGGGATGAGGAAGGTAGAATTTAGAGGAAGTGTACTTGCATCTGCATGTACAGAGTGGAAAACCATTTAGGAAAAACTAGCCTCAGTACACTCAATTGGGATTCGAACTCTGTTCTTCCTGTTATTGGCAGTATAGTCTATTGCGAGATTGACGCTCTTAGACCATGCAGCCTTCAAAGCAGTTCAACATAATCTATTTATTCTTAATTAATAATAAATGTACTAGATGTACAAATATACTAAAAAAATCATGAATTAAATGTAATTTAATTTCTTATCAAAATAATGATCAGATGTTTTATTATTATTATTATTATTATTATTAGCACCGCGTCTTACTACCTGTTCGGGTTATACGCACTTACGCTAATGTGTAATGGTAGGGTGATTGTGAGATGAAATGAAGGACCTACAGTTTAACGTGGAATCCGAACCACGGTGGTGGCCTGGCATTCCCCACATTCACAAGATGTCTTGTCAAAGGTGAAGGAAGGGTTTGGAAATCAGATAAATCTGTGCCGGGACCGAGGATTGAACCCCGGCCGCCAGCATAGAAGTCTGACACCTTACCCCTAGACCACCAGGTCACCCCTGATCAGATGTTAAATCGATTTATTTATTATAATATGTAATTCAATTATTACAGATGTTTTATTTATAAACATTGTTTGTAATTACTTTGTTTACCCTGAAAGGTAACAGTAATTCCTTGACAAATAACACTATGACCCTATCTTGTAAGCAACACTGTAGTGGAAATGTGTAAGGTAAGAAGGTAAGCTTGCTACCTTTAGGGGTAAAAGAAGCGTATATAACAGCAAAGAGAGAGAAAAAAAAAGTTTCACACACAACTATTGGACACTTTAAAAGACTACTAGGGTTCTGTGAGTACTCAGATTTAGAGCTTGAAGCCGAGATTGTCATTAATGCTCAGGATCGAGATCGAAAGCTTTGTAGACTTGTCATTTTCGAGCTTTCTTTTGATGTACGGGTGACCTGGTGGTCTAGGGGTAAGGTGTCAGACTTCTATGCTGGCGGCCGGGGTTCAATCCTCGGTCACGGCACCGATTTATCTGATTTCCAAACCCTTCCTTCACATCTGACAAGACATCTTGTGAATGTGAGGAATGCCAGGCCTCTTCGGATTCAACGTTAAGCTGTAGGTCCTTCATTTGATCTCACAATCACCCTACCATTACACATTAGCGTAAGTGCGTATAACCCGAACGGGTAGTAAGACGCGGTGCTAATAATAATAATAATAATAATTTAGATGATATCGGCAATTTCACTTATAATTTATTCTGTAACTTAAAAAACATTGTTAAAATTAGTATCAAATTTCATCAAAATATTATTATTATTATTAGCACCGCGTCTTACTACCCGTTCGGGTTATCCTCACTTACGCTAATGTGTAATGGTAGGGTGATTGTGAGATGAAATGAAGGACCTACAGTTTAACGTGGAATCCGAACCACAGTGGAGACCTGGCATTCCTCACATTCACAAGATGTCTTGTCAGAGGTGAAGGAAGGGTTTGGTAATCAGATAAATCTTTGCCGGGACCGAGGATTGAACCCCAGCCGCCAGCATAGAAGTTTGACACCTTACTGCTAGACCACCAGGTCACCTTCATCAAAATAAGTAATAGATTCTAAAACTACTTTCGACCAGTAAACTTATTCAATATTTTTGTCCATTTTTAATGAACCCCTATTGAAGTTGTATTGCCAAGACAAGGCAATGATAGTTAAATAGCTAAATAGATCATTACATACTTAAATAATCATTATTTTTACTATTTTTACATGGTCCTTCTCTAAGATTAAAATTTCAACTAAAAATAAATTTAACATGGAAAATAGATATTGATTGTTTGAGAACCTGAGTTATTTAAAACTTGTATTAATATGTTCAACGACAAAACTAGCATTAGTTACTATTTAGTTATAGAATGATGTTGATTAACTTGTCTAAAATCAGTTATGATCAACATTGAAATAATTAATGAATAAAATAGCCAAAGCTATTATTTATGCTTTTTTTTAGTGAGGATTACTCCATCTATAAATCATATTCTGAAAATTGAAAAATGACACCTGGACACAGGAATCGAACCCAGGACCTTTGGCATTAGCGTACTAAGCCAAAGGTCCCAGGTTCGATTCCCGTGTCCAGGTGTCATTTTTCAATTTTCAGAATTTCAATAAATAGTTTACCAACCTTACCATGTTTAAATGCTATTCTGTACTGTCTACTAAAAATAAAATTTTAACCATCTTATTTTTCATTTTAAAATATGAATAACTTTTATAAGCATTGAAAATTGAATTGAAATAAATTTCGTGATCAGATAAATTTCTAGTGAGGGCCCATTTAAAACTTATGCGCAAATATGTATAGAGGAATAGAATTAGAACAGAAGAGTGATCATCATCATCATCACCGTTTGGTAAAATGCCTCCATCTTCCACCATTCTTCCGCCTGCAGTCTCTTCCACTCTCCTCCTCTCACTTGCACACTTGTTGCTATCTGTTTCTCCCAGCTCTTCCTTGGTCTCTATTGTGGTCTGTTCCCTACATACTTCATATTCATTAATCTTCTTGGAAATCTCTCCCTTTCCATCCTCATTACATGCCCATACCATCTCATCCTTGCTTCAACTATATCATGTATGCTAACTCTTGACCGTACATCTTCATTCCTAATCTTATCTCATCTGGCGACAGCTAGCATGCTCCTCAAAACCTTCGATTTCATGGCTTACTCTTTCTTTGTTTCTCCTTTATCCAAAGCCCAAGTTTCCCTTGCATACATAACTATGGGTATAGAGTATGCTCTATACAACACTTCCTTACACTACAGGGAGACTTCTCTTTTCCATAGTATGTCTCCTACACATCTCTCAAAAACATCTTCCTGTTGCACTCTTCTCTCTTTATCGTCTCTGCTGCCCCCTTTTGCCTCAATCACACTACCAAGATACTTTACGATCTTTGCTTCTTTCAAATCTACTCCATCCAGTGCTATTACCTTTCTTGGTCTTGTTCTCTGTCTTGTCATCACCATCAAAGAAGAGAGTAAGAGAAGAAAGAAAAACATGGATAAAAGAGTGGACACGAGTGCTACAGACTGATGTGGAAGAGAAAGTAGGAGAGAGGTCAGAATGATGAATGAAAAAGGAAGAATAAAGGAGGAGGACAAGGATATAAAGAAGCTGTGGAAATCATATTTTGAGAGATTATTGAAACCGGAGGGGGAACAATTGGTAGGAGAGGAGGAATAAAATGAATGGAGAGATGGAGAAGGAAGCAGTATAGTTAACCAGGAAGGAGGTAGAAAAAGCCTTGAAAAGGATGAGAAAGGGAAAGGCAACAGGAGTGGATGAACTCTCAGTGAAAATGATAATGGGAGCAGGAGAAATGGGTCCACAGTGGTGGTACAGAGTAGTAAGGACAGTGTAGAGGAAGAAGAAAGTGCCAGAGTATTGGACGAAAGGTATTATACTAACAATATTCAAGAAAGGGGATAGGAAAAGGTGGGAAAATTATAGAGACATAGTATTGATTTGTCAATGTGCAAAAATGTATTAAAATAATCTGGAAAGGAGAATGAGGACAAGTGTAGAGGAAAGAAAGAGGAAGGAGGCTGATGGCAGATTTAATATTTGGACTTAAACAGCTGATGAAAGAGAGATACGAGTTTGGAAAGGATTTGTCAATGGCATTCATGAATGTAGAATATTTTAGTGTGAATAGGAAGAAAGTCTGGAAAACAATGGAGGAGGGTGTAGTAGAATGAGGAGTGGCTAGAAGAGTAAAGCATATATATGATAATAATGTGAGTTGGTGTAAAGACCAAGAAAGGGTGGACGGAGTGGTTTCGATTAAAAAATTGAGTCAAGCAAGGTAAAAAATTGAGTCAAGCAGGGGAGTGCCACTATTGGTGATGGAAATGATCATGCATATAGTAGCAAGGAGGAAACTGGGTGGGGAGAAAATGAAAGCAATGATGTTTGCCAAGGAAGTGGAAGAGTGTAGTGAAATTTAGTATGGTGAAACGCGCTACTCCCGTGTTCAGACTAGACTGCTGAAAACGGGAAGATGGGGTTCGATCCCAGTTGAGTGCAGTGAGGGTAGTTTTTCCTAAATGGCTTTCCATTCAAATGCGGATGCACATCCTCTCATTAAAACCCTCCCAATCTCTAAACCATTAGTGTAATTAGTACATAAGCATAGTAACTGAATGGGTAGTAAGACGTGATGTTAAAATAATAGTTCAAAAGATTATTACCTTAAGGAGTTTTAAATTAAATATAAAACATTTCAAATTTCTAACTGCTTGTGATTTCAATGTTTTCTTATAGGGTAGTTAAAGTTGTGGAAGGTTATTTTGGGTAAATATTAGCTCATTAAAATATCAATTATATGAACGTTTTTTGTAAATTGTTAATGTAATTATAATGTCTATAAACACATGAATTTTGAAACTATTTTGATTATTTTTTATATTATATTTTTATTTGAATGTTGTAGGTATTTTTAAATTATAATTTATTTTTAAGTATTAACTAGTTATAAAAACGAGTGTTATTGCTATTTTAATAACATGTGTTCATATTTTTTAAATCCCACATTTTAAGGATGTATTATCTGAATTTTATGTTTGTTTAAAGGGGTGAGATTTTAAGTATAATATTCTACTTTAAAAACAAACAAATATATTATACTCAGCATTTTAAAATTATGACTATAATCAAACTCTGGAGCTTTTTAAAACACTCAACTTGAAAGAAAAATACCCAAGCTCCTACACACATAAAGACTATCAATGTGAAAAATAAAAACTACATACATTATTAGCAGCCTTTTATTGATACATTCAACTCTTCTAGATAAATTAAGTAGCAAAAAGAAAAAATATGATTAAATTAAATAACAAAAATATTTAATTACTCTATTTACATGTGACATCCACACAATTGGGATATAATTGATCAATATGTTAGTTCTTAATGTAATCACAAGAGCTGTACAGAGTGATAATATAATACAATACATATTTACATTTTATATGTTCATTTTAAGTAGATTAGCAATTAGTATTCAACTAACCTGGTCTACAAATTACTCGTTGCAAATTTAGGAATCCTGTTTTTATCGAGAACAATTAAATAGTATGAATGATATGTTTGTGCACTAAATGGCCATACTTAAAATAAACAGGTCAGTAAAAGACACTCAAAATATTCCTTATTTCTTTACAAAATAAAAGTTATCAGAAAATGGGACTACAGTTATATTATATTGATCATTGAATAGTTCATATCTCGAGTGCCTTGGCAAGACTAAGAAACATGAAGCTAATCAGGATTACAACCAAGTTTCTCAAAAGAAATGGGTAGTGTTTGAAGACACAATAGAGTATGTTCACCATAGCTATTAACTTGAATAACTGTTGAAAAATCATGTGTTTAGGTTTTGGGTTGTCAACACTTATAAAAGATCATTGTTTGGTTATAAATGAAAAGTTTTTTAATTAAATGTTATATTTTACATTTAAAATAAAGTAACTTATGTTTTCTCACACTATTTCAAAACATTAATGAATTTAAAAAGTTAGTACTTATTTTTTATTTTGGAATTCTATCTATAATGTGTAATATAATCATACATTAAAATGCCTTTTTAATATAGGTATCATATTTACTTGTAAAAGAGAAAATACTTTTATATATAATACATTATTTTATAATAATTTTATTGTATTTAAAAATATTTAACTGAATAAAATATTTTATTCACTCTGGGGTGCACTATTGTAAAGAACTTGTTTGCATCATGATTAATCACATGGTTTACATTCTTTGGTCACCATTTTGAAGCTATATTCATTAGATCTTTTGTGAAAATGCTGTGGAAATATTTTTTTTAAGTGGCATAAAACAATAAATAAGATTTGTGTCTGACCTTAAATAAATATAAATAATATCGGATTGGCCTATTTTATTGTGGTTAACTGTAACATATGTTTTCATTACAGCTATCCAATGTGTCAGATGTTGGTGTAGTGACACATTAGGGACTATTTCTAGTAAGTTATGGAGCTGTCATCTATGTAAACTCGGGTGGTGAATGTACTTTACTTTAAATCAAGTGTTTCTCGTTTTTTTTTATCACCCTTTGAACTGCTCATTAGGGACGTGCAAGACTTGAAAATTCAAGGGAAAAAAATTATCTCGATCTTGTCTCTAAAGTTAAAAAATAAATATCGAAAATTTGAGAAATTAAAAACAAATAATGGTCCTGAGAAATTAAAAAAACCAAACCAGGAATTTATTATTATTTACAATAATACCAATATAACACAAAAATTGACCACAATTTTCCCCAAAAACAGCCTTTATTAAGAAATGTTTTTGTTATAAATATTATTTTCAATACCAAACTTTGACAATATAAGTTGTTACACTTCAAAATTAAATTATAAATACCTATCACTATTTTATTAATTGCATTTAAAATGTGTATGAGTTATGTATTAAGTTTTTGAATTAACTATAAGACAATCTAAAGCAACCACCAGCTCAAATGTCAAAAAGGAACTCTATAAACTATATATTTACTTTAATAAACATAGTTTACATTTTTTTGTGCTTTCAAAGGATGTTTTATCGTCTCATTCTCATGCCTCGATACTTGTTTATATTCTCGCCTCGAATTGAAATAATGGTTCTCGCACATCCCTAATATTTATTATTTTGCAGCAAACTAGCCAAGAAAATGTCCTTATTCTTAGTTGTAACATATTGAAAATAATATACTCTTTAGTGACTAAAAATTGACTGAAAAAAACAATAAACTAATATTAAATTAAATAAAATAGTTTTTAGTGCAATATTTGTAACCAATTTCCTCATATTTTCGTGGTACTTATGGGACCATTGTTGTGTAGTATCATAATCCTGCACACCCTTTGGGAATCACTTCTATAAACAATCTTGCCCACAGCATAAAATAGTTACTATGTACTGTTTTGGGCAGTAAGCAAATAGTATGATTTTGGTATGAAAAAACATTAAGTAGTAAAAATATATTAATGTGTTGTTAACATGAGAACATTTTACTGTATTTAAAAAAAAAGAAGTTACTTTGAGTCACAACCCGTTCAGGTTATGCACATATTTACTAATTGAGTTAATGTTTTAGGGATAAGGAAGGTTGAATTTAGAGGAAGTGTCCCTGCAATTGTGTGGAGGGAGAATGGGGAAACATTTAGGAAAAATAACCCTCAATACACCGACAGATTCAAACCCTGATCTCTTCATGATTGGCAATCCAGTCTATTACGAGAGTGATGCCTTAGACCAAGTGGTCACTGAAGCGGGTACCATACATGTAATTACAGACTGTCTCACACAATAAGTGGAGAATATCCCTGTTTACAAGAAAGATTAAAGATAGCTCAGCAAAATATCATCAAGAGTACAAGAAAAAGAGCTAGGTTTAGGCAAATTTAAAATATTAAAACATATTTGGAAGTTAAAAGGTATATCCAAAGAATAAACTAAGTTTATTTATGATAGTATTCAATGATTGTAAATATTACTTTGCGAGTATTGTGGGTGCATTGGCTTTTAAAGGTTATAAAAAGTATTCATCAAGTAGCCAAAAGATACTTTCTTGCTATTCCAACTTAAAATCTTACTGTAGGCCTTGATGCATAGCACATTCAATAAAAACAAATACAAACTAGGAATTGATACTAAATAATAATCATTTTGAGGTTTTAAAGTTATTTAATTTAGCAATAATTATCAAATAACTAATCATCCTACTTACTTTTAACCAGTATTTAGCCCAATGAATTAAAAAAAAACACTAGTACAATGCTTTGCGTTATTTAACAAGTAAATCATATTTAATCTCAAAATTAAATCATAATTCTACTTATCCATCATTAACAGAAACATAATATATTACTCAAATGCTTGATGTATTTTAGACCCCAAAGAATTTCCCTTTTTCAGCTGTTAAACTTAACCTTTTTCACACATTGACAACAAATTTATAGGCACAAAAAAGTATGTCATGAAACTGCCTAAATTTACATAATTATAATACTCTACAACAGGTGAAAACAAATACTAACATGATATTTTTAAGTCTTGATAAACAAATGTTGGCTCAAACTAGTTCGTTAACACCAAGCTATTCTAGGTCCCTGTCCCCTTACACTCTTTCTTCCCAACACACAAGTTTTCCTTGTGAGGACACCCCTAGTAACAGTTCATTTGTCTCTACAGTTCGTTGCTAGGGAGCGACAAGAGGCAGAGAGATACAAATATAATAGCAATAATTAATCGAATTTTGAAGTCTAAAGGCTGTAAAATTTGTTCAACTTTCAACAGATTCAAAACTACCTAATCACTTTAAAATCATGGAGAGAATTGTATTTCTTTGAGATGAATCTACACACACAAAAAGTAGGTGTACAATTGCATTTAAATTAAAAATCAGCAATATTCAAATAAGTGAATAATGATAACATGGACAGAGGAATCAAACCCAGGACCTTTGGCTTTGTGCGCAATACTCTACCACAGAGCCATGCTCCTTTATCTCATATTTAGGCTCACTCATTAATAAAAAGTGGCCCAAGTTGCGATATGAACTAGATTGGCTCAGTTGGTGGGTAAATCCAAAGATCCAAGGTTCAATTCCGGGTTATCATTTTTCCCGTAGTTGAATTTGATTCTGTTATCAGGTCAATCCTCTAGACAACAATCACATATCACTTTGTGTGTGATAAACATCAGTAACAGTTAAGCCATTTTCCTGAGTAATTTTTTTAAATATCAACGTTAAAGAGTTACTTGGGTCAAATTGAAACATGTGAGGAATTGCTTGATACAATGACTATGTAGACATCTAATGTCTAGGGGGAGGGGGGAACTATCACTGCTGAGCTGTTTGAGCCAGCTGTCTCAATTGCTTCAAGACAGTCTCCAGGAGTTTCTTCTTGTCTCGCTCACTCTTTTTCAACACAGAGAACACAGTCTTCTTGTCAGCTTCTCTCAATCTGGAGAAAACATTTACCCCCGTTAATTTACTAATCACCATGTTGTTCTTTTGTGATCCATGTTTTATTATCTGTCTGGTCTATTCACATATTTACACCAATGGAAAAATATGAAAAAAGTAGGATTTAAAAATTTTCGTGGAGGAAGGGCTAGAAACCATTTAGGAAAAACCAGTTTGGTACACCTGGCCAGGATTCTAACCTTGATTCTCCCTTTAATAGCAAACCAGTCCTTCAAAATTGTTTGTGAACCTGTACTGAGATACATTTTTTTAGTGTTTATTCAAATTTTGAATTGGTTTAAAAGCTCTTAATGGTTATTGGTGGAATAATCTAATATAATTGACCAACATAGCAACCAGACCCTAGACCATTACTTAAAAATATCCACAATATAATATATTTATTTTATTTTCTAAACATAGTAGACTACTATTTTTAATAAATATTAGAAGTGTGTGAAACTTCTAAAACTGTGACTCAGCTTAAAATATTTATCATCTTTGACTTTGAATCTAAAATAAAATTTTGAATTTGAAAATATTAAACTTAACCAATACAATTATTTTAGGTTAAAATGCACATTTACGTTCAACTTTTGTCATTTTGTGATTTTACGTATATCACAAATTAATGTTCAAACTAATGTAACTTAACGGTAATTCAATAGTTTAGGACAAAATATGTGAATCGTTTAACATTTTGTTAGTTATATTTAATAGGGCACCTAAAGTTATTTAAACAACTTTTTTTTTTAAATATTAGAACTTTGATTTGGCTCTGAGAATATTTTATATATTCAATGTGATTTAACTATGAATTGAAAAAGTGGGCTTTGCACACCTCTAATTAATTTACTATCTAACTAGTTAATTGAATGTTTATATAATTAATTATACAGGAAAAAATGTTAACATTTGGTTACAATCTCTTTTTTCTATAGAAAGAATTAATGGAGTAAAGTAAATATATTTTATTCACATGTTTTATAAGATTATGCTTCATGAAATAGTGGATTTGAACCATATTTAGTTTTGGTATTGCTTATAGCTAATGAGAATTATGAAAACAAGATTAATAAATGAAAATAATGTAAATATGCATAAACTATCAAACTTATAAATTCAACAATCAGCCTTGTAGTATAGTGGCCAAAGGCCCTGGCTGCTAGCCTATAGAGCCTGGGTTTGATTCACGGCTAGTACCAAACAATATTTCTTGAAAGGGGAATAATTCCCACGGTCCCCAAGGTTTGGCTAGTTGGGTTTAAGTTAGGTTTGAGATATTAATTGGCTTTAACCAGTCATATTCACCATCATTATCAAGACATGGAAAGAACCTCCGCGAAACGGATGTTAAATAGTACATTCGGGCGTCCCTGGGTAACGATACATTAGTAATGGCTAATCTCTCTAAAAACTGAGCTACAAATCAATCTAGTCCAACACGCCATAATTATAATGAATGAAGCTATTTAATCAAATTTCAAACAAATCCTAAAGTTTAAAACATACCTATATGAAAGAAGATTAATAATATTAATAATAAGTAATAATAACTATATAATAATTATATATATTTATATATATTATTATTATCATCATGATTATCATCATCATCATCATCATCATCATCATCATCATCATCATCATGTCTTACTATATGTTCAGGTTATACACACTTGCACTAATGTTAATGGTAGGTGATTGTGAGATGAAATAGGGAACCTACAGTTTAACGTGAAATCCGAACCACGGTAGAGGTCTGGCATTCCCCACATTCACAGGTTGCGATTAATACAAGTCTTGTCAGAGGTGAAGGAAGGGTTTGGGAATCAGATAAATCTGTGCTGGGACCGAGGATTGAACCCCGGGCCCCCAGTACAGAAGTCCAACACCTTACCCCTAGACAACCAGGTCACAGAAAGGTAAATAAAATGAAATATATACTTTCTGGAGTGATTCATCTTGTTTTGTGTAAGATCTAAGAATATCTGTGGGCATAGCATATTTTCTATCACATTCACATTGCTATCCTTATATTAATTTTATATAATAAAAAGAAAAGATAGTGAGTGAGTGAAGCTTATCATACTTTTCCAGCAGTATGATGGCGGTGTTGGGGTAGACTTGCTGGTACTTGCTGTTATCCTGGCCGTAGTCATGGAAGTATGTGGGCCAATCCCATGTCATGAACAGGTCCAGAAGCTGCCTAAGATCAGCAAAGTATTGTAGCAACACCCCTTCCTGCAAGCCAGGGACTGGTTCCGATGCTGCAAACTCTGTGCACACAAAGCGTGTAAATAGGGTTATATATCTAGTTAATATGGTAGTTCAGTCTGTAGCGTGTCTGTATACTGAGCTAAGGGTCATGGGTTCGATTCCTGGCATGGTCAAAAATTTATCATTTATGAAAATATGGATCTACCCTTTCAACATTGATAAATTGACGGCTGGGGACTGTATATTGTACCTGCACTAGTCTTAAGATAAATTATAAAGCATATGAAGCTACGTCAGGCCTGGCCAGCCAATAGTGGAAAATGGCTTGAATAAAAAACTGAACCAGGCCATAGGCTGGAAACAGTAATGGATGTAAAAATCTAGTTAATATGCACCCTTTATTAACAACGAAAGGTAGCCGGAATACTCTTTCATGGTTCCACTATGACACAAGTTTTGGGCTTGTTAGGAAAAAAACCTTAATTAGCTATAAACAGGGCCCGGAATTTGATGCCCTTAAAAACGCCGAAAATGCACTTAAAATGATGCATTAATGCTCTCAAAAATAAGAAAAATGCCCTCAAAAACAGATGCAATTAAAAATACAAAAAATGATCTTAAAAATTAATAATATATTTTAAATCCAATTATTATTATTATACTTGTCTGATTATGGTAATGTGAGAAACCTGCAAAAGGAGAAATAAATTAATAAATATTGTATAACCAATCTGCCCACTAAAAATAATAAAATAGGCAGAACATTTTTGTGCATGTGAGAATGATATAGAGATGAAAGAACATCTTCAGATTCTCAGGTGTGAATTGCCGGCGATTATTGCCAATAGGTTTTTGTACCTGAAGAATCCGCGCTCTACATCCACGGATGTTATTGGAGCATACTTTAAGTATGAAATGTCACCCGGCAATATGTCCTCTTCAATGTCTTCTAAAGAGTCACTTTTACCAGCAATTATGTCAGCAATTTTATAAACAGTTTTGAATCCCGAATTTTTTATCAACACATTCTGACGTTTTGCAAACATTGCTTCTCCAATTTTCGTGAAGCTTTCTTGAGGTTATCCTGTAGTTTTGTGATAATTGTAGTAGCGCCAGACAATGACATACCTTTATTTTCTAAGTTTGTTATGGTTACAGTCAAAATACTGAAATTAGCCTTGATCTACGCCAAGTTTCCCTCAATTTTGTGATCTGAAAGTATATCTTGTGCAAACTTGATAGATACAGCCTCTTCACTGTCAAATCTGTCCACAACTGTTTTTAAAACATGAATATGGTCACAATAATAGAAACACGCATGAAGCCATGTGCACCATCGTGTAACCATTGGATGAGGTGGTAGGGGTACATCAGGTGCCACCGTCTTGAAATCAAGTACTCTAGATGGTACTTTAAAGAATACTTTTTAACATTCGACACTAGTAGGTCATCATTTCCAAAGTTCTTTCTCACCTCTTCAGAAACTCGGTGAATTGTATAAGCGAAACATATTACGCAAATCATTTTAGAATATAATGCTTTAATTACAGTTACTGCTTTGACCATATATAGCACAGCATCACTTACAAAAAGAATAACATTATCGTGCTTAATACTTGCAGGCCAAAGCAAAAACATGGACTTATCAAACAACTTGCTGATTGTGGAGTGGTTGGCTTTATTCAAGGTTTCTGTATTTAAGAGAAATGTTTGACCAATAGTATTCAGTTCAAAAGTTCAATAACTATGTTACTACATAGCGGCCTTCAACATCTATTGTCTCATCAATTGATACCCAGATTTTTTTCCCACACACACTGCTTCAAATTTTATCTAGAGTTTTCTCATAGCACAAGATCACATAGCTTTTACGCAGAGTAAATTCATCTGGTATAGAGTTATTCTGTGTCTTTCTAAAAACTCGCAAAATTTAGGATGATTTACTTTTCTGAGTGAATATTAGCTTAAAACAATACTTCGCACAACTCTTGATTAAAAGTAGATGATTTGGTTTTAGAGGTTGAAGGACTTTGGAACAGCAATATTTGGGTTAATTTTCTTGTTGCTGTACATTCTAAAGCACTCTTGTGTTTCTCACGATCGATACGCTGAGTAATAGAAAAAAAAAATCTGCTGAAACTGTCGACTCGCACAATTTACAAAATAATACTCTCCCGTCTGTGGGAAAAACACTTTCACCAAACTTGTTAACTAATTGAGATGGTTTGGTTTTCAGCATCCTGCTCACTTGGAAATACATAAATATATGAAAGTACAACAGGCTTAACATGAAACTCTTGGGGTTGTGCAGTGCAAAAAAACATGTACACCACATGCACAGACCAGTTCAAGGACAAGTGAAGTTGTCACTGCTAGGGGAATATCCCTTCCTCTCCTCGCTTTCCACCCCCGCCCGTGTGACCGAGTTTCATGTTAAAACTCACCAGCAGTAGTAAGTCAACTAGCTTGAGAGATACAATTTAAACTGACACTAATCTACTCAACTAACAGCCACATTCTAAACAATTGTGACTGTACCACTGAGGTAAACAAAACCTTATATTCCTTAATTCTAAGCTAGCCAGTTGTCCAGCACTGGGGTTTTCCATTGAAACCTAAACAAAATAAGAATCTAAAAATATGTGTAATTGTCCTTCTAATTTATTTTGTATTTAGAACTGCTTTGTCAGAAAACATTAGGCTACGCTCCTTGTTTCTTAGCCGTCGTACTGATAATTACAAGAGAAAATTAATGCTTTAAGTAAATTCAAATAATGGATTTGTGAATATGTGCATTACCCTTTGTGAGTTACTATTTTTATGTAATATGATTAAAATATGATATAAAATGCACATTAAGAGTAAAAACAGTAAAAAAAAAATGCTGCAAAAACACCATAATCTGTAAAAACCTCTAAAAATGCAAAAATATGCACAATAAAAGTAATGTTTTTGATATCAGTGTGTCATAAAATGTGTTTATATACAAGTTAGCATTGCAATTGTCTTCACAGAAAAAAGATGCAATGTCATCAACTTTCAGGCCCTGGTTATAAAGGTCTTAATCTCAAGACGTGTTTTTTAGTCACTTCACTTTATGGTAGTCTACTTCTCTAAGCACTAACCCACAGTGATGGTCGTCTAGACTTTGGCTATATTTATAAGGGTTCAGAATGGGAGGGCAACCAATTTCTTCATGTTAGGAATGGGAACCTTGAATCCTCGAATCCTAAAGGATGTTCAGATTTGAGGATTTGAGAAAATATAAAATTTAAGATTTAAAAAGATTGAGAAATATTTTTTAACTTTGGAATTTCTTCTTAAACTTTTACATTTCCCACTTCCACAGTTACACAATGTTTTGAATTTTTGGAAATATTCCTTTTACATATGAAGAAACAGACACATAAGTTCAGACAATGCTGACCTCACTCAGTATTGCAATAAACTTTCCTCGGTTTTTCAAGAAAGAGTGTACCCTTCAAAATCTCATTGATACTCAAATCATTAGAGCCATCTCAAATGATTCGAAAAATCACAGACAAATTTTTGATGACATCCCTTTCACCACCAAATAGCATCCAGGACTGCAATGAATTAATACTATCCTCAAGAATGGCTACAATTTTATAATTTTTTCCACTCGAACACAAAACCTTCTCAGCTCTACCCCAATAATCTTTTTCAAACAACGCCGTAACAACCTTTTAGCACACCCAAAATTGCCCAACCCCAACAAAATTTTCACCTCAAACAAAACAGCAAATTTTCACACATGTATGAAACAACACTGCAATACCTGCATGAACCACTAACACAGCAAGAACTTCAATAGTAAGAACATGAAGAAGCATCATTCCATCCAAGGCCACTTTGACTGCAACACATCCAACTTAATCTACCAACTTCAATGTAATTTTTGTGAGGCTGAATATATTGAATTCACAACAGGACTTCTTAAAATATGTGTGAAAAATCACTGTTTCGATACCAACCATAAGAATCTAGATAAACTATTACCTTCCCATGCTAACACCCACCATAAGGACTGTGACTCCTGCTACACCACCAGAGTACTCAGAAAATTCTCGACAGTCATTTGCATCAATGTTCAACCTAGACAATGGGAACATGAACATCAATGGCAAGCTATCTATCTATTCAAGCCTCCATTATGGGTGCATCAATTTGGCAGCACTGCAGGTTTTCAGTCATATTTATAACTATTCAAGAAGCATGTAGTTCCATATCATATCACTCTATGTGTTTTGTTTAATGTGTCTCTTCATGTGAAAAAGGAATATTTAAAAAAATTCAAAACAATTAGTAACTGTGGAATTGTGATAAAGTGGGAAGTGTAAAAGTTTAAGAAGAAATAAAGAAATAAGTGTGTTTGTTTCTATCTATACCTAACCTAATTATCCTTATTATACATTTCCAAGCCATTAGACAAAAGTTCATTTTATTAACTTTTGATTTGGAATGTGTATTACTGCTTATTGTATTGTAAGGAGAAACAAGGTAAATGGTGATTATGGGAATGAAGTTTGTGAGGAGCATGTTGGCTGTCACTAGTAGAAACAAGATTAGGAATGAAATTATCCAGGAAAGGGTTGGGGTACAGAGAGTACACATGGGATGATAGAGGAAACAAGACAGATGTTATGGCCATGTGATGAGGATGGAAAAGGAGATAATACCAAAGAGAATGATAGAGATGAGGTATGTAGAAAAAAGACCGCAAGAAAGAGATGAGAGGAGCAGCTAACAGAAAGTGGGCAAGTGAGAAGAAATAATGGAAGCGATTAGAGGAGAGAAAGAATGGTGCAAGGGTATAGGAAGATGGAGCCATTCTATTAAACTCGCCTGGCCACAGAGTGGAAACAGATGATGATGATGATATTAATTTTCTTCTATAAAAGAAAGTTCTGCTTTTAGTGTAGTGGCAATAATATAAAGTGCTTACTGTGTTCCCTTTTTTTGCTGTACAAGTAATTATTTCAAAGTCTTTCTGTTTCTTTCTATTGTTCTTTCGTATACCTTCACATATCGAAACAAAAAATATTACTTACACACATGTATCGATTTAATGCTAGAGAGATTTTATTATAACAGTGTGTGTACAAATGATTGTGTGGTAAGCAGAATAAATCTGGTCTATTGTAATTTAACTTGTGCTTTGGGGTTGACATACGTTCACACTGGATGGTATCCAAGTTGATCTGTTGCAGGGCACCCATTGATATCTGCTTGACGTCATCACTGAGCATAAAGTTGAGGACAGACTTGGCAATATGCTCGCAGGCCGACTTGCATGCTTCTTGGGCAACTTCAGGCTACATAGAACACAATATAATGACCAATTATAGCTACATACAATCATTATTTAAAAATAAAAATGAAGGAACTTTTTTTTTACTATTTTTTAAAGTTACTAAATCCATTTTTATATTTTTATGCATAAAGTAGCTTTATTTTTGATATATTTTATAAATATTTATGAAATAATCTTGGCCAGGTTACCTAATAATGTTGTTATTGTAATGTTGTTGTGTTATTGTTATTGTTATTGTTGTTATTATTATTATTATTAGCACCGCGTCTTACTACCGTTTGGGTTATACGCACTTAGCTAATGTGTAATGGTAGGGTGATTGTGAGATGAAATGGAGGACCTACAGTTTAACGTGGAATCCGAACCACGGTGGAGGCCTGGCATTCCCCACATTCACAAGATGTCTTGTCAGAGGTGAAGGAAGGGTTGCAACTAATAATGGTTTTCCACTTGCCATCATTGCAAAAGTGGGTATAATTCCTCTAAATTAAACATTCCTTGTCTCTGGCACACTATCATAATTAGTATATATAGGTATAGCCTGAATGGGTAGTCAAACACGGCGCTAAAAATATTAATAATATTGTTAAATATTATCAATGTCAACCGCAAAAAAAAAAAAAATAGAAAGTTTCTACCTACAAGATTCCTACATTGGTTACTAAGAAAATGTACTTTTTTGAACATTAGAGTAGAAGATAATAACGCCTGTCTTTGTGACTACAAGTGCAGATGGTTAAATATTTAAAAAAGGGTCAATGGTAATAAGTCATAGTAATATTAAAAGCAACAGAATCAGATGGTTTATTACCGGCAGATTAGTAAAGGAAAGGAATATGCTCTGTAAGAAGGCAATGAGGTCAGTGATGAAGCTAGAGGCATGGCCCCTCGGCTCCACCAGAAGCCAGTCATAGTTTTCCAGCTCCAGAAACTCGTCCAACTTCCTCTTGAGCTTGTCGCATATCTGCCGCTCAGCATCGTCTCGCGCAACCCGGAACATACATGATTGGCCCTGGCTACGACCACTCATGTGCCCCTCCTTTGGAGCGCTGCCAACAACACACATTGACACCATTAGATGTATTCATTTAACACAAGGTCATCAACGACTTAATAAAGATGAGGAGGTGAGTTAAGAGGAAATGTACTAGCATTGGATAAAAACTACCCTGTTTATAAATTCCTCCCAAGTTCGCCTATTCAAGATTCAAACCTACCCACCTAGACTCAAAAGTCAATGATACTACCCATGCAGCTAATCCTACCCAAATGTACACTTGGACAAGACAACATCTATAGCAACTTGACAGTTAAACAATGCAGTTGGTGTATTCCTAATCCCTATATCCCTATAATCAGTATGAATTCTCTGAACGCAAGCTTTATAAAGTGGTCAGGGTTTTAGGCCCTTAGCTCTCGACCATTTCATTTATATAATTCTATTAGTTTGACATTGTTTATTTTGTTAATTTAATACCATTCTTAAAATAATTTATTTTGTTAATTTAATACCATTCTTAAAATCACTAAATTCACTATGGAGGAAAGAGGCTCGCAAGTGCCCAGTATTTATAATATTCAAAGACATTTAATAACATTTTATATATTGTTTTATAAAAATCGCCCCTTAAGTTGATTAAAAATCATGTTAACACTATCAGATACTGAGAGTAGGCTACTAGACTTAGGTAATGTTTTCCAATCGTTTAGGCCTATTTTAATCTCTAAATTACTAAATTAATTATAAAAAAGTTTGGGGTTTTATGTTAATTATAGGCTGTCCAAATCATAATCAAAGTTTTAAGCCATATATGTTTTAAATTTCAATTCATTAACTTCATTTTTAGGCCTTTAACTTTTAAATCTAATAGTTTTTCATTCTTGTAAAGTTTTTGTTGAAATTATAGCGTCATCTAAATTTATTACTTTTATCTTTCACTTATAAGCACCGTGCTGTTTTATTTTATCTGTACCCGAAGCTGTAAGATGCACCTGTGGTTTGCACGTGTGGCTTCACAATGGAAATGGGAGGTTTGGTGCGAACAGTTATCCAATCAGCACATCAAATTTTATCGTTTGTTTTTGAGACCATGTAGAAGGGAAGCGTTAGCATCGAGACACTTGCCGGTTAGCTCGCGAGCTATCAGGACGTACACTAAGAGGAACAAATAGTTGTTCTTCACGTGTTGTCTTTAGGGTGTAAAGAGATGGGTGGAAGATAAGGGAGATCACCATGTGGATAAATTAGCACAACTTTAACCATATTATGACTGTCTTCAAGTACTAATTAACTTTTCTTTTCTTTTCATATGTCCCTTAGTGTTTAAAATGTCTGTTAAAATAAAATTTCTTAATCAATCGCATGGATTTCAATTTCTTTATTGTGAATATGTTCTCCACCCCCACCACTATCAATTAACTCCGAGAAGCTCTACTAAACCCACTGGCTGCTGCGGACAAGATCTAAAGGAGAAGATGGAGAGAAGGAGACTGGAGAAGTTTGACCGGTTAGAGCTTCTCCTCCTCTACGCTTACTAATGACAAAGAAACAAGATTTTAAGCTAATTTATTTCCCAAGGCAATAATACTTTGACAAAATTTAACTCACAGGAGCAAAATATTCATTAATAATGCAATACCAAAAATCATACTATTTGGTTAATGATATGTATGAAATAAAGTGCATTGGTTAATGAGAAAGACTTAAAGATGATTAACAAATCATTTTAGGCATTTACCCAGGACAAACCAGCGTTTAGTCTCTTACAAGCACACACATAATGTAAACACCACAGTTGATATTATATACGAGTAGAATATCACCAAGCCAAATGTTTATTCTATTACAAAAACTTTTACATTTCATACATCACATTATTTATTACATGTAAACATAAACACATTGGGACGGCAAGACCTACTCCCGCCCAAACAAGTATAATGGTAAAAAGGCTGTAAATAAATTTTATATACATGCTAGTTTATTGTTTTCAAAGGAGTGTAGGTTTTATTGAGACAGAGTGTAAAAATCATATTATGTAAGTCAAGGTATTTTTAAAACAGTTATAACTTAGGAGTTGTTCAACAGTTTCATTAACTGGTGGAAGGGGAGAGGGTAAGAGAGGAATTGCCTATTTAATTACGGTAAATTTATGACAACTCTTGAAATAATGTTACTATCATATCAAACATGAACGTAAAAATGTGCCCTATATATATATATATATATATATATATATATATATATATATAATATAAATATTATAATATATATAATATATATATATATTATATATATATATATATATATATATAATATATATATATATATTATATATATTATTATATATATATATATATAATATATATATATATATAATATATATATATATATATAATATATATATATATATATATATACATACACACACACACACACACATACTATATATATATATATTTAATCCTTCTAGTTACGTACCCAGTAATATTGGACACAAACTCCTCCAAATAAACTGTGGCCTCTTCTAAATATCCAGTATCGATGATTATTTGAATGACTTGCAGCAGTGCCAGGCTCGGTTTACGAAACAGATAGGATAAGCAGCCACTGAAGGAACGAGAAAGAAGGAGGTTCGTTGACTTTCGGATCATATCATCAACTTCTCCTTGACTGTAAATTTAATTCACAAAGCATAACTATGATATAGTAACGATATTTGACATTTAAAAAAGTGTTCAGATTCAAGATTATTTGATGAAATTAGGAGAGATAGCCAGCACACTTGCCTTAGTGATATTGGAAAAGAAATTATTTAAATACAACACTAAAAAAAACCACATTTTTAAGGACAAACATTAATGAAGTTTACTCTCTTGACCTCATGTAGCTGTCTGTGACAGTGGAAGCTTAAAAATGTGTTGTTTTTTTATTCTATCTAAACAATCTCTAAAACACTAATACTAATGTGGGCTGACTATCCCCTCCAATTTTAACCATGATTTGGATCTATTCCAAATAAGATTCTAGAATAAAAAATTATATATTTAGTTGATTTTTTAAAAGTTTTATTTGAATTATTGTTTCAGAGCTATTATGTTGCTTTAAAGTGGTTTAAGCCATTGCATAATTAAAGGAAAAATCCAACCACCAGACCCTAGAACATTAATTAACACTTAATGGCAACAAAGTTGTATGCGAATAAGGAAAAAATATACCAATGTGACCAAGTTAAACTATTAAGCTTATCATGTTTTTTAATATTTAGGATTTGTGGGTAAAATGAAGATCCAGATTCGGGAAAAATTGTATTCTTCACATATCTACTATAACACCAAGATCTAGAGTACTCTAGTTCTGATGACTTTATGATTGATGAAGTAGGGTCCTTACAAAAACTTATCAAATAGTTTGATCCATAACAAAGCAAAGCAGCAGTAAAGAAAATCTCACCTAAGATTGAGATCTTCTGAGAACTTGAGACAAGCATATATAAACTCTTTAACTTGTTGATAAATTTTCGGAACCAGAGGCGAGAACGGGAACCGTTTGGGGAAGGATAATTGCTCCAAGGCTTGGTCGTGGAATGGGAAAGTTTCCAACACGTTGTCATATTCTGCCTGCGAGGAAACCTAAGGCAAGATGGAAAAAAATAAAATTAGTGTGACAAATAGTTAAGGAGATTGGAAACCCAGTCTCTTCCATACACAATTTAAATAAACACTGAAGGAGAATATAAAGATAAGGCCGGCACACTTACCAAAATGAATGAAGAGCCAAATAATAGCTTGTTTATTTATTATATTTAACAGCAAAAATTATTAACAATTTAAATTAATGTATAAGGAAGAGGCAGGTGGCTATACAGTTTGTTGCAAGCTTCACACCTTAGTCCATGTGATCACCAATGTGTGTGTAGAGTTTGAATATAGGCATGCATAGCCTTAATATTAAATATATTAGTAATAAAAAACAGCTTACAATTTTAAATGCATGCAATTGAAAATTACTAATACAAGTAAGGTGTTTAATAATGAAATGACCCAGTGGTTAAATAATTTTATAATAAAGGAAAAGGAAAAATGTGGAAAGAACCCAGTGCATAAAGGTGACATCATCTTTCTATCTTCTCTAGTAGAAATGGTCAAAACACATTTGAACACAAATTTGGTAATATTTCACATTGTTGCCCTTATCAAACAAAAAAAGAGAAGAGAGAATACATTTTACAAAAACATCAGATTACTCCATTTTGAATTAAAAAAGGAACAGAAAAAAAATGTGCCAATTTTTTTTCCAGCAATTTCTTTTGTCTTAAAAAATGGAGTAATCTAGTGTTCCTGTAAAGTTTAGTCTCTTTTTTTTCTTTTTGTTTGTGTTTAAATGTGTTTGACTATTTTCTACTATATAAGATAGAAGAAAGGAAGAAGATGTCACCTTTGTGCATTGGATCCCTCCCACATTTTTCCTCTTTCCCTAGGTGGGCATTCTTCATTAAATTTATTATTGTCAGTTTATTTTCCCCTTTTATTTATTTTTATCAATTTACATTATAAAATAATACAAGGGTGAACCTACTATTAAAAAACAACTAAAAATGTAAGGATGCTGGACTTAGCAAGCCTTCAGAAAAGTTGTCAAATTCGATATCCCCAATTCTTACTGCTATCGACAGAATCGAGAATCGGTCTTTATTTCAAAATTTTAGATGACTTGATTCTTAGCTCAGTCTCTATAAGGAAAACCTCTTTTCCCTTTATGGCTCTATGAGGTACAGGAAGGAAGGATAGAAACATATAAAAGGGAACACAATATGACTTTTACAATCTAAAGAAGAACACAGTTCACAATTTACGTTGCTGCTATTGAACAAAGCGATAATGATTTCTTCTTGAAAATCATCAATCAAATCACATCACATCAAATGTCCCTTTCATATATTTGTCCTTTATGTTATTCCTTTTACATGTGTCTATCTAAGTGTCCTATCATTCTTAACCAACAAGCTCCATACTATAGTGGTCAGTGCCCCTGGCTACAAACATAGGGGTCGCGGGTTCAATTCCTGGCTGGTACTATGGAATGTCCATTTCCTGTATTTGTCCTTCATCTTTTTCCTTTTAAATGTTTTTGTCTAAGTGTCCTGTCATTCTTAACCAACCAGCACTGTGATACCTGGCTACAAACCTAGGGGCCCAGGGCTCGATTCCCAGACGGTACCATGGGTATTTTTCCCAAAAGGGTAACTATCCCGTCGGTCATTAGGATTTGGTTAATTAGGCTCAGGTTAAACTTAAGATCATTACTGGCTCCTCACATTCATAGTCTTTATCATAATATCACTTTATTACAGGTAGGACGTGTAGACTACCTCCTGAGGTGTACCCTAAGCAATGTTCAGTGCCACCAGAGTGGCTGAAAATCTACACACATGGGTGACCAAACTAGATATCATCTCTCTCCTGGTCAAAAGCTGCCATTGCACGTTTCACAATCACTCCTGATTAGTTCTGATAGAATAAATCCTAGGTTGGGGGAATGGGCAGTAACGATCCATTTTCTTCAAAAGGCAGCCATTATATCTCTCTCCAATCGCAGAAATGTAGAGTGTGAACTGTGTTCTTGTTTTTATTGTGAAAGCCATATTGTGTTTGTTCCTTTTATAGTTTCTATCCAACTTCCCTGTCCTTCTTTCAAATATAACAAAATCCCAGATAAATGAAAGCTCTTTGGTATCCTCTTATTGTATATCTGTTATAGAAGAACTATGTGTTCTGGTGATATTGCACAAATCAAACAAATACCTTTTTTTTTTGTCATACACTTTTTTGGCCTTTAAAATAATACACAACATACATTATAAATTTAAAAAAAAGTAATGTGAGGAAGGATGCAATGAAAAAAATTGAAATTGTAATTGAGAATTAAAAAATCTGAGTTACTATTTATGAATATGAATCGATAAAACAGGTCTTGTGGCAACTATAGTTTTTAGCTTGAGTTGTTAGCATTTTGATGAAAGAATCTAGAATAAGTGATGACATCTCTGCATGGTTAAGTGGATCCTTTGGTTCAATATATTTCTTAACACTTGAAATATTTACTTCCCTGACCACTTGGCTATATGTATCATTGCGATGTGATGAGGGATGAAAAGTTACCTGTATGGGCAAGTAACTCTCTTCATCCAATATTTCCCTGAATACCTGCACCCACCGCTGCATAAGCACCTCATTGTAGTGCTCTCTTATCTCATGAAGTAGGTCAAACAGCTGATTCACTGAGTATCCATAATTCTGGACAGAGAAGATAACATACATTTTCAATAATTTTCTTCAGGCATTTAAATGCATAATGTTGGGCAAGTTGTAATTGGCATATATTGTGTACGGTATTAGGAATCTGTAACACTAAAATCTAGTGTATCTTTTTTTTTGTCAAGGTTATTTAAAGTTGGGGATTCATGTAAAATTTTACACTAAAACTCAACAATTTTAAAATTGTCAAAGAAACATAATAGGAGTTACCCTGAGTGTTGTGTTGAACAGCATTATGAGGTTTTTTATCTTCAGCATCAGAGTAGCATCTGTACAGTAGGCCTGAAACATAAGGACAAGTTGGATCAATATTTGTTGCACTTCGATGACAATAAGGTGGGCAGTACAAAGTGGGGAGAGGGTGGGGTTGTAGAGCTTAATTCTACCTGGAACACCAGACAACTGTAATAGTGAGCTCTTTGGGTTTGGGATGGGAGGTAGAAGATGTGGGTGGAGGTATAAGGGGACGGTAGGGGGGTATAGGAAGAAGTAGAAGGAGAAATTGTAGCTTCTTTAGCAGTTCTTCAGTCAATCCTCTCATTTGTTGGTCATTACATTTTTGTGTTGGTTTAACTATAGACAACATAATTATGGGTTATAGACCGTAGACACATTCTCCTTCAAGTATTCCTTATGAAATTATAATGATATGGGGGTTTATTGCACCCCGATTGGGCGCCAATTTGTAACGAGTTTCTAGTTAATGTTATATCGAATGGGTCTACACTCACCGACTCTCGTGATCAGCTACAACACAAACACCAACATCAAAGCCCGAGCTCTGACTTCTACCCCCAACTGGCACAACAGACTGAGCGGAGCCTTTAACCGAGTGTCTGCTCGGGACTCGATCCGTGGCCGGCCGGAAACGACTAAACTTCCACGCGGCCAGACGGAGTTATCACTTCCGTCGCTAGGAGGACCTGGAACTTTCTGGGTGCCACTAGACGCATTCTTTGCTGTTACGTTTGTTCTGTTTGTTCTATCATTCCCCCCCCCCCCCCTCCTTCCCTTTCCAGGCCTCTATGTGGATGCAATAATTGTATATATCGAGATCGCGATTTTGGAATTGTCACTTATTATATCATCGACTGGGCTTGGTGAGGACGGCGACTTGGGACCGTAATTTATTTTTATTCAAAATTGCATTTTCGACTTAAATTGGGAACGACTTTTAAAATTACTGTTTTGGGCTTATTTATAAGTAAAACTTAGGAATTATGAAATGTTGCGGGCAGGTCAATATGAATACCCTCACGGAGTACGAGGGTTAAAGTCATATTGATTGTTACAATTTGTTTATGATTTTGTTATACATTCATATGTATATTTGTTTATTTATAATATTTTTGATCGCGCCTAGGCGTACTCGGCGTGTCAGGCTTACAGCCCGTTCTTTGTAGTTCGCATGTTTGGAGAATATGAGTTTATTTAACTGTCTATTTAACTGGGAGTATACAGGGCACTTAGGTGTTAGAGTAGAGGCTTGGCCTAACGTTTTGTTTTAAATCAACGTTTTATTGATTTCATTAGAGTTAAATACTCTATGTTTATCGTTTTTGGTCTAAGTTTAAATGTATGATAAATATTGTTTGATTGCACGCACTTAACGCCATTATTGAGGGAACCGTAGAAGGAACCATAGAATTCCACGATGTCAATTAGTTCTACTGTTATAACTTACAACAAACATATAACTGTATGTTTCCCCTTTTATTTTCAGATATTGTTAAAGTAAGGTTATATCTATAACTCCGAGAGTTATTTAGATCTTAGTGAAGAAGCGCTTTACGCTATACTGTCTTGTTTGCATTAGTTGTGTATTTACTTTCTGATTGTCCTTAAATAAAACAAACTATGTTTATGATTGGTAAACTTCTTGTCTGGTTTTCCCGTCACACTTCCTACAATGTTAGAAATATGTTCAAGGGGTTTACAAATTATACTGATATGGGATTTTATTGTGATATTTGCCCCGTGATTGGGCACCAATTATAGTGATATCCACCTGACGATTGGGTATCTATTATAGTGATACCGGATTTTAAATGATTATGTGGATGTAGACCCATGCATGCCTTACTGCTCACATGGTTATGTACTGATTATAAATGATTCTTATTCTTATGAAATGAGTATGACTTTTAACGTTGCACACAATTTATTTAGATTACACTTTCGGTAGTAAAAATTTGATGTTAAACGATACAGTTTTTGTTAATTTACGGATTGTTTTTCTGCGATATTACAATGTTCTGTATTCTGAGTACTGTGTACTGTTATATTACTGTGTATTGATATATTTGTGTGTACTGTGTTACTGTGTACTGTGACTGTGTGTTGACTCATACGTACAAGCTTCTTATATATTACCTACCCCTTGCTTCTTGGACCTCTTGTCATCAGTGTTAAAACTAACTAATATAATAACTCCTGGCAGCATAGACTTGCCTGGTACAGGGGCCGGGGGGGACACGCCCCCTCCCCCCAATATTTAAGGAAAATTATCCTTAAATTCAATAGAGTAAATATTGATTCATTTGAATAGTATTGTATTAGTAAATTATTTTATTTGCAAGCTCTTAACTTTTTTAAATAATTGCAGCAATCTTGTGAATGCTAAGAATAAATAGTGGTTTGTGCGGTGTTGTTTAATGTTTTGTGAATAAATTAGTTTATGTAATACATATGTCATATTTGATAATGGGTTTGTTTGTAAAAGTGAACTTTATATAGATCAACGTGATTTGAAAACTATTTTGAGTATGGATAGTTTCTTAATCTAAACCAAACATGATTCACCAAATGAACTATAATCTCCTAAAAAACACTGCTTTGGGAGTCTGATGAAAAGTCCATTCAAGTCAACTTAAATGTTAATAAAACGGGAAATTTGTTGAATTAATCACAAGTTTATAATTGTAAAAGCAATAAATATCTAGCACCAAACCAGCCAGTTACACTACCAACCAAATTTCCTACTCTGAATTTAAAAGTAAAAATACTTCGGTTTCACCCAGCATGGTACAAGGATTTCATTTGGTTGCATATAGATGCCTCTAAAACAATGCAGATGGGGTTCTTTGTTTTAATTGTAATAGATATCATAAATTAGGTCCTGATAACAATCTTGGTTGGAAAATCGATCCAGCGTTTTATAGAAATGGATTTAAAAACTGAAAAAAGACATTCGACAAGTTTCGCTCACATAAAGAGTCAGATAGTAATATACAAGCAGTTTTAATTTATAGACAGCTGAAAGCCCCGATTAGTGCCCAGTTAAATTTTCCTTTATTTTCTGAATGTAGGGTTTCTAGGGAATGTTTTCAAAATTTTCACTTCAATCAAATATTTTGCCATGCAAAGCTTAGCTTTAAGATGAAATCAACTAGATATTATTATTATTAGCTCCGCATCTTACTACCCGTTCGGGTTATACGCACTTACGCTAATGTGTAATAGTAGGGTGATTGTGAGATGAAATGAAGGACCTACAGTTTAACGTGGAATCCGAACCACGGTGGAGGCCTGGCATTCCCCACATTCACAAGATGTCTTGTCAGAGGTGAAGGAAGGGTTTGGTAATCAGATAAATTTGTGCCGGGACCGAGGATTGAACCCCAGCCGCCAGCACAGAAGTCTGACACCTTACCCCTAGACCACCAGGTCACCAAATTAACTAGAAAGCGGAAACTTATTTCATCTTCTTAAACGACGTTCAGAGTATGATTCATATCTTGCAAATTGGTTGAATAAGGAACGAGAGGTCTACACAGATGGGAAAATTCAAAATGATATTTTGGAAATAATGGGCAATTAAATTGTGAGAAATATTTGTGCTCAAATTTAATCTTCTAAATTTAATTTGTTTTTCTTTGATTTGTGATGGTACACGTGAAATTACTGGAACTGAACAGCTTAGTATTTGTGTGCGAAGGGTTGATGAAAACTTAGAGCCTCATGAAAGTTTGTTGGGACTATACAGTGCTACTAAAACAACTGTAGAGTTGATTGCAGTCATTCTTTTTGATATGATGACCAGAGTTCAACTACCTCTTTCGAACTTGCGCGGACAAACCTACGATGGTGCTCCAAATAGAAGTGGTATCAACAAAGGAGTACAGTCTATAATAAAGGATAGACAGCCTTTAGCCGTGGTGTTCACTGTGGGGCGCAATGCACTAACTTGGTCACAAGGGATGCATGTGATACATCAATTACTGTGAGGAATTCAATGCAATGTGCACATTATCCTGGAGTTTTGCTTTCACAATCATTGACAGCTAAAACTAAGTTTATTAATATCCAAGAAGCTGCTTTTAATGGTTCTTTGCCATCTAATGCCAGCATTAAGCCCTTTTGTCCAAACAGGTGGATATAGAGAGGTGCTCTGGTTGAAGATATTCTGGAAAACTATTTCATGATTTTAGAAACACTTGAGGCACTGTCTGTTAAAGAAAATCACTTAGTCAGAAAGTGGGCTATTAAAAGTGTTTGAGTCAATATAAACTATTTTAGGCTTCCCTATGGCAAGGAAAATAATAAATAATTTTGAATAAATCTTTTCAGGGAAAAAGAATGAGTACTTCTGAACATATATAGGCCATAGAAATAATGTCAAGTTTACAGAGACTCAAGAGAAAATGATGAGATTTTATTAATTTGGGGAAAAGCTAACAAAAGCATTGTCACCAACAACCTGCAACCTCTTTCTTTGCTAAGACAGAAGACACCACCCATGCATTACACAGGTCCCTCTACAGCGTTTACTTCTACTTCAGTCGAGGACTACTTTCGCCATGAGTATTTTGCCATTATAGACACAACTGTTGGAGGTCTGAAGTCAAGATTGGATCAAGAAGGACTTGATAGCACGAGAAAGTTGGAAATGAGTCTTTTAAAAGCAGAAATAAACCCAGTGCTGAAAATGGATCCTGAAATTAATGAGAAAGATTTTGAAATTGAACAAAAAAGGGTTTTTCGTTTAAGTACACCTACTTGTGTTGAAGATGCCCTAACCACATTTTGAGGGCTATCTCCTGAAGTGAGAACAATGCTCAGTAATGTTGAGGTTCTGTGGCGTATACTGCTGGTTTTTACAAGCTTGTTGTGTGAGGTGGAAAGATCATTTAGTTCGTTTCGTTGCTTTAAAACGTACTTGAGGAACAATATGACACAGAGGCCAATTAATCATGTGGCTGTGTGTCACACGCATAAAGATATAATGGCTAAGATAGGCATTCATAATCTTATGAACAAGCTTATTGTAGTTAATGAACGAAGAAAGAGTGTTTGGTGAAGCCTAAACTAATTTAAAATAAGTGCTTCTTCAACTTCATATAAATGTATTTTGTATGGCATATAAGTATTTTATTTATAAGTTGTGTTGTCAGTGTGATACACTAAATATAGTTCCTATTATTTATTTGATATAAAATTACTGATTCTTGTGCAGGTAGGGCTATAATTATTTAAAATGTTGAACATCTAAGAAAAAATTGTTATTTTAATCTGAGGAAAAGATTTTTTTTTAAATTGATATTAATGTTCATCTGAAACATTTATATTGAATATGAAACTGAGTTTAAGAGTATTACTAGTGTTTGCTTCGTTTAGACTAAGTATATAAACAATTATTATTAGTGAGTGTCAAATCATTTATAATATTTTGTGTCCTCGTCCCCCCCAAAGTCTGAAAGCCAGGCACGTCCATGCTTGGCAGCCTGATGTTGTGAAATCTAGCTTCCTAGCTAGCATGTCAAATAAGTTTTTAAATACAAAGGAGTAGGTCTTTAAAAGAAAGAAAGTTTTAAGACACAATACATTGAAATTACTTCTGAAAACGCGTGATTCTCCATGGATGTAGTATTAAAAGGAAATTTTACATAAAATACTTTAAAGAAAAATACACTTCATCCATGACTTTTTGAATATATGAGAGGGGTCCAAAACAGTATCATTACAAAATACAGAATCCCATTATTAATATTTTATTAAAATCATTATGGGTGTGCAAAGGCAATTTTTCTTGTGACAAATATTAATTTTTTTGCCTTTAACTTTAGTACTGGCAAGTTGTTATATTACTTAACAGGACCCTTGTGGTCTAGTGATATTGTGAAAAGAAAATATTTTGGTTTTGTTGAGTTTTTTTTACTAGCCACATCTTTAGGATTTTTTTAACCATATTACAGTAAAATACATAAATGTTGTGGAATCATAATCAAGAGTTGAAATATAGAATTTAAAATTTAAGTACCAGAATAGAGAAAAATAGGAATTATGGCATCTCTATCTGATACAAACAGTTTTGAGCACTTACAGAATGAGTTCTCAAGGCATTGACAATCTTAGAGAGTGCCATGTTCCAAACTTCGTCCAAGTATGTTCGGTTGACCAGTCCGTTACCCGTGTTGAGCACATGGTCCTCCACCACAAAGAAGCCAACAATGCCGTGGATATAGGCTCGGTAGCCAGCGATCGTCTCATGCTAGGGAACAAAAAAAAAACATAAAGCTTGAATACACAAATACTTGGGGAAATTTGAGGATTCAAAAATATATTAGATTTAGGATAAGATTTTTTTTCCTTAAATTCTGAATTGGAATTTCTGTTAGAGCTATCATTGGTATTTAAGTCTATAAATTAAAAGTATGTATGTTCTAATAAAAGCATTGTAACAAAACATTTAGTTACTATTTCTATTTTATATAATGACTTAGCAATTAGAAAGTATATTATGTTTGCCATGTTTTCTAAGTTTTGAATTCAAATTCGGGATTTTAGGTAAAATTAAGATTAGATTCGATTAGATTAGATTAGATTTGTGGGCAGTGCCTCGGTCTAATGTACTGTACCGCCACCCCCACCCCTGTAACTGTGCATTCTCTCACAAACCACATCCCCAACAAGTAAAGAGAGAGTAAACAATGAGTCATTCATCACCATACAGACAATACAAGGAAAAAACCAAACCTTTATAAAGAAATTTGAAATTGTGAGCCCATAAAACTGCTGATCCAGAGCTCGAGTAACAAATTAAAGCTAGCTTGAAAATCCAAATCGCAGATCCCTATTGATCATTTTAAATGTCAAAGGATTTAACAATCCTTTCTGAAAATAGGATTGTATCAGTGCATGGCTTGCAAACTAATTTTATCTTATGACAGCATAATCAAAACATACAATCTAAATGACAAGAATTTGAATATTTAAGCAACATGAGACAATTTGATTCATAAACACTCAAGATGATGTCTAATCCACTATTTTAGAAATCCCTACCCTCATTTTACCTACAAATATCGAATCCAAGTTTTATAAAGTATTGTAAATTTAGAGTTTATTTTATTTTTATTAATTCTTAAGTTAATATATTAAATAAAAATAGTACCTAAATGTTATTTTTTTTTTGTAATGCAGTCATGCATTAAGTTAAGTGATCTTTAAATAGTTTGAGGTCTGGTTGTTAGATTTGTCCTGTAATTAGGTTGGTTTAAACCAGCAATAAGCAATATAACAGTTCTGAATCTAATTCCAGATCAAAGTATTAAAAAAAAAACACACATCCATAAAAAATGTCTGATCTAAAGTGAATATAAAACTAATTTAGACATTGTTCGGAATTCAACCCACCATGTTGGTGGGAGGTTGTAAAACAAGCCGAGCCTGTTTTTTCCTCTGTTTTCTATAGTAAGTCTCGAATGTCTCCCTGGAGCCTAGCACAGAGTAGATGTGAAGACAGCGATAAACCGGTGAGAAGTCAATCAGATCTTGGGCGCTGAGATCTTCTTCAGCATCATAGGTGCTTTCAGCCGGCGGCTCATAGTCAATCTCCCCTGTAAGAAAATGCAAATAATAAATTTGAAAATGTAAACTTTAAGACAACTTTTAAGTAGGGATGGTACACTCAAATCCTTTAGGATAGATGAAATTTTATTATTCGAGAAAATTTTGAATTTGAGACCCAAATCTTGAAAAAATTATTTTATTTTTAAAACTCTTGAAGTGAAATTTGTTTTGGAACTCCAATACTGCTTATTGGTGGCTCAGAACCAGTTATAATTACAGGATGAACTTAAAAACTCAGCTCCAAGCCATTAATTTAACTACTTAACTAGGTGCTTAAGTGAATGGATTATAAGAAATAATGTTAAGATTTAGTTACTATTTGTATTTTATATTACTCTATTATGTTTATATTTCCTTTTATGTTAATAATTTTATCCAGGATTTGGATAAGAATTCAAGATTCAAAGGTAATTAAAGATTTGGATGTGTAAAATAGTGGATTCAACCCAATTCTACTTTTAAGTCTTATCCTCAGAATTCTGATATTGGATTTCTGACTGGAACTGCTATAAGTTTTGGTGGAAAGTATAATAATAGTCAAGAACATGTGTTTTTAATAGATTCGGGTTCTGTTTGAAAAGGAATACCTCAAACCTATTCAGAAATACTGACCTATAAAACTTTTGACTATAGCGCATCTATATAATACATTTTATTGGTGGATACATAACCTTAATATTATCTGCTATTTAAGAGCATATAAAATGACAAAGTCTTGTATATTTCCCCCCCTTTTATTTATCCTTATGACTTTTGTAGATATCACACTTTCTGACTGATTTTATGTATAGTTCTCTTTGAAACATAAAATATTGCAAATTATTTGTTAAGAAGTTTGATTGATTGAAGAAGAGCCATTAATATACGCCATTTCAGTTTGGAAAAATGTATTTTTAAATGATTTTTTTAAAATTAAATAGGGACAAAAAAAAAGGGCAAATTAATGTATAACAGTGTTTTAAGGTTATGTAGATTCTACCAACAATGTAAACAGGATTCTACAAGACAATGACAACATATCGCTCGTACCTGTGAAAGGGTTGGGTGGGGCTGGGGCTTGACGCTTCTTCTTTCCACCACTCCGAGGTCACTTCGCAAATGTTCTGCTGTCTGAGAAAAAAACAAAAAAATACCAAAAAGATGTAACTATTATCATAAAACAACCCAGTCAAAAATGTGTTCACACTTGATTATTTAAGGCCTCTCCAAATATACTCACATGTCTCATAGCAACTTCACCAATTTTAGGAGAGAATTTCCTGATATTCTCCAAGAAATCTTTTAGATCAGACATGGAAGCTTCTTTGATATTTTCTCTTAACCTAAAAAAAAGGCATTAAATTATTACAACAAACATAGATCAAGATTTTTTTTATTACAAAAATTAGAAATTTTACTTTGGTTTTATTGCAAGGGTTTTAAGAATGGAACAAGGAGGATGGAAGAGGGATTCTAGTGAGTCGATAAAGTGAAAAAGTTGTTACTTAAACTAGGAGGCAAGAAACGGCTTGTCCAATGATTTGAAGGTTTAACCGAAAGTGTAATACATTAAAATGTATCTAATGAGAGACCTTTAATAAAGAAAAATGGAGCTAAGCTTGTGCGTCCAACATCTTTAATCATACTTTTTTTTTCTCATACAAAAAATAGATTAGACAAGCAAACTCTCTCATGGGGCCATATTTAAAAAATCTTTAACATTAAAAAGATATTTTAAATTACTTTGAATCTTTATATGTACTTTAGTGTGAACTTAAGTGGCTTTCAGAAAATTATCTCTACCTTGATATGCTTCATAACTTGATCCACATTCATCCTCTCAACATGCCAAAACCAACGTAATATGCTTCTTTCATATTGGTCTATTGGTTTCCCTACCAAATCGCACTCCTTCAGCACCCATTCATTACTGACTCGGTCAATACAAGTTTTTCCACATAAATTTCTTAGATATCTCATTCCAACCCCATTCATCCTGCTCTTGTTTTTCTCCTGACAAACCCAATATTCACATCCATAAAACAATGTTGGCGTTAACATACTTTTATATACTGACATTTTTACCTCTTTTGAAACTTCATTCTTTGTAATAGTCAACATACATCTAATTAATCTTTGAGATGCAATCACCCCTCTGTGGATTTCACCATCCATCCTCCATTTTTACAGAACATTCTACCCAGATACACAAAACCATTCACTTGTTCTAACAGGTTTCCATTTATACTAAATTGACACTACTTTTCTGATCCGGCCATTATCATAAGCTATCACCTTAGTTTTGGGGACATTTATATGAAGATACATTCTGCCTGTCGCCACATTCAAATGATTTAATGCATTCTGTAAGTCACTTTCATTCTCAGCCATTAATGCGCAAGCATTTGCATATAACAGTATTCTCACATTCACGTTCTCCATTTGTATACCAACCACAACCTCACAAGCATCCCCCATACAAATATCTATGACAACATTAAATAACAATGGAGACATAACACAACCTTGTCTAACCCCTTGTTCAATGTCAAACCACTCAGTCAAAGCTCCATTCACCCTAACACACACTTTACTTCCATCATATACCACCATAATTGAATTTACTAACCATGCATCTACACCATATTCCCTCAGAACATTCCAGAACATACTTCAAATCACACGATCATATGCTTTCTTCCAGATCAACAAATGCAAACGACACTTTATTCCTTGCTACCATACATTACGCAATCACTTGTTGCAATGAAAATATCTTGTCCATGCAATCTCTACCTGACATGAAACCACATTGTACACTCCAAGTCTTGTCCCAATTTTTCACAATTCTCTCAAAAACTTTGCCTGAAATACTCAAAAAACTAATTGCCCTATAATTTTTACATTCACTCTTACTGCCTATGCACAGTGACAGCAGTTTTACAGTCATTAGGAACATTCAAAGTCCCAATACACACAATGAAACACCCACACAAATCTGGCAAATAGTTGATGCCCCCACACTTAAACATTTCTCTTGTGATCCCACCTATGCCCACAGCTTTGCCATTTTTTTAACACTTTCATAGCTTTTAATATTATCTAATATTATTAATATTATTTAAATCCAAACCTGAATCTAAATCTATATTTTACCTGATAATCCCTAATCTTGAATTTAAATCTTGATAAGGATGAAAGCATAAGAGGTTAACTTTCCCATAATGATTTTAAGTTTTACTCTCAATTATATTAATTTTAATTCTTTGGTTGCTGTAAAAATATATATAAAGCCTAATAACCAGATATTAACAAGTTTTATTATAAGGAGAACCCACATAAAGTTAATTGGCAAATTAAGTTTGGGATGTGGTTGTTGGATTTGTGCTATAATTATGTTAAATTAAGCCATTAATATGCAAATAAAGCAAATAAAGTCAATTCAATAAATTTAAAAAAAATAATTTTCAAATTTATTAGTATCTACCTTACAAATTAATACAGAATTTTATATTTTAAAGAATGATACTGAATAAAAGTAAAGAAAGTAGGATGAAGGTTAATTTTCTATGGAATTGAACCAACAATCATATAGAATGGTGATTCCTTGACTATAGGGTGAAAATCTGGTGTGATTATCATTAAACAACTCTGTCAGTAACATGTATTTCACTACTAAACTATAGGTTAGCGATTACTTAAACATTTGGTGAGAATTATTGACCCCAAAAGGAAATTACCACATACTTTGGAATGTTTTCTTCATTTGATGGGAGAAACGTAATTGGCGACCCGAGGCAGATACAGGTGTTCCAACTGCTCTAAGGTCTTCAAGGCTGGGTAATATCTGTGAACATATGGCGCACGTAACAATCAATAAACAGCGCGGTCACTCTTTTGGAGGCTTTAAAAAAGTTCCCAGCTTTGAAAAATTTTACAGACTTATACTCAATTTTTCCTGAAGCAATATTTTATATCATTTTCACTTTCTCATATAGATAGAGTAATGTACAGGAGAAAGTTTTCTACTTCAAATTTATGATTAAACTTGATGTTTTAAGTGCCCCAAACCCAAACAAGTGGGTATCATAATTATGTTAGTCTATCTGACCCTAGAGCTACAGCTTTAACTGTTGGATTTTGATTTTAGCTCTCAAATTAAGTTTAGTTTACAGATTACATGTTTTTGATTTATTTTAAATGACTAGTGCCATTTTGTTATAAATTTATATCTGAAAAACAATACATATGTTTATCAAAATAATGTTTATTTTCATGAGGAAAATTCATCAAGGCGTAGACTACCAAAAATTAATATGCTAATTTTTGAACATTTTGTCACAAACTATACTATTTTATATGAGAAAGTATATAGGCCTACAATTAAAGTATCATATTTATTTATTTTTATACTTTTAGGGGTTTATTATCTTTGCAATAAAATTATGTTTTGAAATAAAGAAAATATATATAAATAAGTTTATTTTGCCTTGAAATGGTTTTAAAATTGTTTAAAATGTATATAAGTCAACAAAAAAATAAAACAACTACAATATATATTTATAGAATTTGTGACATGAAAGTCTTAATAATTTTGACTATGAGCTCACTATTATGAGGATATTTTATTGATTAAAAAATTTTCCTCAAATCACTAATATTTTATATTTATTGTATATCCTCCTATTATTTTCAAGGCACTCTCAATTATATTTATAAGAGGGTACACCATAAGTTATTCATCAAGGTTTCAAACAAACCAACAAACAAAACAAACTCTATGATCAATGTGCGTGTGTTGGCAACCCACTCCATCAGGAGGGAGGGTGAGTGACCCACCTCTTCTCCTTCATCTGTTTCTGTAGTTTGGCGTATGTCGTGAGTACAGGCAGACAGAGGGAGAGGTTCTCAATGGCCGCTGCTATGTTGCTCTCCACTCTGCGGGCCTGTACCAATTCCTCTCCCTTCACGACGACACTGGCAGCCGACGCTTGCAGTTCTTCATCCAGCTGAACAACCTCGCTCTGCACACAAAGCAAATTGCAGTGTTTATATTCACATTTTTTTTTTTTAAGATTTTAAAATTTAAATTAATTTTGTAAATATAATTTCCTGATTTGTTCATATATAAATACAAATGCTATGAATTGATCAATTTTTCTTTCATCATAAAAACAACGATTTTATTTAAATTAATTTAATTTAAAATCAGATGTTTTATTTGCTTGACACAAGATTGCGGTGATTAGGACCTGGTATTGTTAGAGGAGTGAACTCATGATTCACTATTAACAGAAATGATTTCATATTGAACTTAAACAATGATAAGTAGACAGACCGTTAACCCCACCCCAAAAAGGATTTGGGATTTGCACAAAATCTCCAAAAGCCAGATGGACATCAAGCACAACGCTTCAAAAATCATACTAACGTCCAAGGCTGGTAAATGTATTTATATGAATCTATTATAGTAGAACCCCAATAATTTAAGTTGAATGAGACTGGATCAATCTTGAACTATCACAAATATTCAAATCCCATGTAATATCCTAAAAAAAAACCACCACATGATTTTAAGTGTAAAAATTAATATGAATTACTTATGTATATTTTTAAAAACACTCTGAAGTGTGTTTAGTTTGTATTCTTACTTATAATAATTGGTTTGCTGGTAATCACACATTGATTATTCTGATATGTAAATGGTCGCACACTGGGTGCATCCCTACCTCAAACTATATGGAACTTCGAACTATTGAATCTAATGTAACATTTATATTCAATTTATATTTTTTGTTCTTGCCCGCTAAAGCAAGTCTGGACAACCGACTCACATTCAGACTCTTGGCCTGGGATCTGACTTGCAACAGTTCCCGGATGGAGTCGATGAAACCTTGGTAGTGGTAGTTGCACATCCTCTCGATGTCCTTGTCATGACTCTTGATGCGAGAGTCCAGGCGCTCCATGAACTTCTGATGTTCGTCCCCATCGTAGATGGCTCTACAACCACATGTTCACTATTAGTCATAACTAGGGGTATGGGTGTGTGGAAGAGACAGAAAGGAGGATATGGCACAACTTTTGGGGACTAAAAGTAAAAATTGATGTACTATATTTAAATGTGTTTGTTAGAATATTTTATTTCTCACATCAAACGAGCTTTTATTTAATAGAAAACTATATATATATATATTATATATTTAGCACCGCATCTTTCTACCCGTTCAGTCAGGTTATACGCTAGGTAGATATATAATTTTACAAACAAAACACCCTCCCCCAACCCTATTCTTTACTGCAATTAAAAGTATATGTACCATATATTAAAACAAGAGATGAATCCTATACATAATTTCACAAATCTGAATCATATACTAATTAATCAGTTGTTTTTTTGCAGCACATCTTACTAATCATTCGGTTTACATGCCTATGTACTAATTACTCTACTGTGTTAGGGATTATGAAGGTTGAATTCAGAGGAAGTGTGTCCACATTTGTGTGGAGGGAGAGTGGAAAGTCATTTGAGGAAAATCACCAGCAGTCTAGCCTATTGTGAGAGTGTCACCTTAGACGATGTGGCTAACAAAGGGGGTCAGTATTAAATTTTTATAGAAAATAGAAATGAATGTTTTATGCTATAATGCATTCATTATGACATTCATATGTCCTGTTTGAGGATTTGACTCTTAATTTAAATATTAATACATGCATGATCTATCAATAGCTTATCCTTAATTCTAAAACACATGCAACAACCAGTTATCACACTATTAATTCATGAGTTTTTATCATATTTTTGTCCCGATCTCCTTATAATAATTTAAATCATAAAATTTCATCAATGTTGACTGCAAATTAATTTGTCAGTATTTTCTAAAAGTTCCTTCCTACCAGAATCCTACTATAACTTAACTACAACACACTATATAAAGTCCCTCTATTGTAGGAGTGGTTGGAACTAAGAGCGAGCCAAACTTTGGCAAAAAGTTACTAACATTAACTTATTACATTAATTGCCATGTGTAAGAGCATAATTATTTTAAGGCTTATTTTGGTAGGAGTTTAACCCACGCTTATACATTTCCTTGGAAGTCAAGAGTATTGGGTTGCCATCCTGCTGATAATAGTATATAGCTCATATAGCTTGCACCTATTGACGAGTGAGCACGGTGCGACCGATGGACCTTCCTAGCTGATGAAAATCGAGATCAGCAAGTTTTGTGTGTGAGAATAACACATGGTTGTTGAATGTTGGATGCCATGCTGAGTACATGTGTGGCAGTATCTAGCACGTCTGATGACATGCCGATATAAAATGTGATCTGGTGGTTCACCCTGCTGGAGGGTCGATTAGGGGTCTACAGAAAGGTTGTGAGACCATTATGTGCCTGCTCCCTTACCACGGGAGGTCTATCCAGACTCATGCAGTAGTTTAGTATTTGACTAGAGTAATAAATATATCTTATTGGACTAATTCACCAGTCTCATTCCCACAAACCATCCATTCCAACCCCTACCGCTCGGGGTCCATCCTAACCATGTAAGTCCCTACGGTGACCCGGTAGTGCTGTAGTAGGGTTGGCTACCGGGTACCCAGATAAAACCTGTGACCTTACACAGTTTTGTCAGAAGTAGAATAGGGATGTTACAAATGTATAATTGTTATGTCTTGTTATAAATATTTTGTCATGTCTTTATCTTGTAAAAATTTCATTTTGAAAAATTAATTGTACTTATATAACTAATTAAATTTAATGTGTACTGTAAGCATCTGCAACACTGTATCAAAAAATTCCCAGAAGATGGCTTAGGCTGTCAGGGAAATAAAAAATAAAAAAAAAAAAAAAATGTGGAAATAACAATGTTTTCTTGGTAGTACTATATTATCAATCAAAACTGTTAGTAATCGATTCAGTAGAACATAGGGCCTACTCAATCTGTGCCAAGTATTCAGCCACACACAACAGAAGGCACCACCTAGGACTCAATCAGCGCCCATCCATTTGTACTTGTATATGATTTAATTAACCACTTGATTAAAGACACAATCTTTCCCCAGTTAAATACTAATGAATTCTTGCCTCTTTAAGGAAAATAAAGTGTTTTTTTTTCACTTTTTAAGGTACATACCTAATCACATAGTTCCCTTATGGGGTAGGCAGCAAACTGTGCATATAGTTAAAAAGACAATTCCATACTTAATGCATCCTCACTAACTTTCTCCAACTTCCATATCCTTGCATACTCCCTTCGCTTAAACAACATCCATACATCCAAGTCATACATGCTCTTTTATTGTTAAAAGTCTCAATATTCCTCTTTTTCACATATTCATCTACAACATTTAGCCACATCTTGCATGGCCTACCCCTTCCTTTAAACCCACACACTCTACCTTCATATATCTGAATGTGTGGATCAAAAGAGGGATAGGAATTTAATAAAAGGAACAAACACAATATGGATTTTACAATCAAACAAAGAATACAGTTCACCTTTTACACTGATGTCAATGAACAAAGTGGTAATGGCTTCTTCTTAGAGAACATAGATTGTTCCCACTAAATACCTCTACCTAGCTTTAATTATATCGAAACTCCTCAGGAGGGAGTGTGAAATGTGCAATGCAACTTCCTGAATGAGGAAACCAACAAACCAAAGTAAGATAGAGAACATTGCTAAACAATGATAGGACATATAAATAGGAACATGTCAAATAAATTATTAACATAAAGGACAACACAGGAGATGAACAAATTGGATGTGAATATATAACATATAGGTAGTTCTAAGCGAATACTTACAAAACTCCTAAACCAAAGGGAAACTTGCTATAATTCTTTTCAAAATCGTCATTTAGATCACAATAAATCTCCATAGTTGATGAATGGATCAATTTTAGTAGTGTAGCAACATAAAATATTGACAGTAGAAATGCCCAAATATACATAATGGTCAACAGGATAAGTGCTTCATAAGTGTTATCAGTTACAAAGTAACTCGGTTACTGTTCAGCCATGGATAACAGAGTGTGGGTAGGAGGGATGGCAACAAATAGTTGATAATGACAGGCAGCCAACCAACTGTTGCGTAACCACAGATTAACATGCAGTGTGGAGCTTCCTAGGGGAGAGAGGGGCTTCGTCAACCCACAACATGTGGACAACTAACTGCTAATCACCAACATTTTTGGGTGAGTGATTAACCCTCCAGGCTTTAAATATGAAAGGTACAGTTTGATTCTGGTTGATGGGTTCTCATCAATGTTTGCACTTTTTCTCTTCTCTACACCCCATTCTTATAGATCCTCATTCCAGTCCTTTCTTCTCCCATCTCTTTCGGACACTCATTTCTCTCTCAAAATGAACGCTAGAACAGTTTATTAAAATCCACACTACTCATTCTGTTCCCTACATTTAGAATTGATGTTTTTTTTAGCACCCCGTCTTACTAACCATTCAGCCTTTTGTACTAACTACACTAACAGGTTAGGGATGAGGATGGTTGAATTTAAATAAAGTGTACCCACATTTGTGTGGAGAGAGAGTGGGAAACCGTTTAGGAAACACCATTCTCAGTACACCCGACTGGGATCAAAGCACAATCTCCTCGTCATCGGCAGTATAGTCTGTTGTGATAATAGCACCTTAGACCATGTGGCCACCAAAGCGGGTCTTAAATTTAGAAAGTTTTCAAAAGTTACTGATAAGACGTATTTGTGTCATTGTTTGAGAGAATTAAGAAAACAGTCCCACAGCAAAAAAAAACCACATTATTTAATGGCAATGAACAGGAACACTGACCAAACTGTCTTTTAGCCACAGCTCATTATCAACTGTTGGTGAAACACTTTCACAATAGTGACCTCAAATATAAAGGTAGGGCAAAAAAAAACTTTGAATATTCTTATGTAGGCCTATATTAAAATTAGGCCATGCATATTTGTAAGTGCAGCAATGAACTTTCGAATTCCTAATGCCAAAGAGTATTAAATAAGGTTGTATTAGTGTCATATTGTTGGTGGACTTGTAAACAAAATGTTTTTCATAGCAATTCTTAAAAAATTTATAAAATATCGGCTTTAATTAAACATACTAATTATTATTTATCTGTGCGCTGCTTCTTACTATCCATCCTGGCTACCAACATATTTACACTAATGGGGTAGGGACAAGAAAGTTCAAATTTTGAGGAACTCTATCCACATTTGTGTGGAAGAATGATGGGAAACAAATTAGGAAAAAAATACTTTCAGTGCACCAGGACTACAATTATAAAGCATATAAAAAATATATATAGTAGTCAACATTGATGTATTTATCTCACTACAAACTTTAGTTTGGTTCTTTGTTCCCAAGATCCTAAAATTCATTGACAGTAATAACCATGTTACAGTTAATAGAGTATGTTTTCTGAACGGTCCTTACAATTCCTCACCAACTGTTGTGTTATCTCCCCCTTACCACAGAGAGCCTCCCTGCCCCTCTACTTCCTTCTATTCTAATCACACACCAGCAACTGTTGCCTAGCGCCGTGACCCCAACACTCATGAACATAAGTGAGCAGTAGGATTCTAGAAAGAAATATCTTTTAAATAATACTTTTTTTTGCAGTCAAAATTAGTAGCATTTTACTTTATTATTAGTGGGTATTAATGTCATAAGTATTGAAAAACTCTATCAAATGTGGCAGATGAAGATCACATAACCTGACATACAAATATATTAAATAATATTTTTACTTTTTTTAAACTGTTGGATATGGTCTTTCCTGCCAAAATCCTACTATAGCTTTAAAACCAGTCAATACAATAATTAACGGTAGGAAATGTAGAGACTGCAAGAAAAGCCATTATTTTATTACAGTTTTTAGAGCAAAAAAAAAATTTTTTTTAGGAAAAATAAATAAAATGTTGCTTTACTATAAACATAAAGTTTATTTTCTTCAAATGGTGATGTCAACAGTTGTTTTTATTATTTAGCACCACGGCTTGCTACCCATTTGTGTTATAAGCCTATGTACTAATTACACTAATGGCTTAAGAATTGGGAAGGTTGGATTTAGAGGGAGGAACCCGCATTTGCGTGGAGGGAGAATGGAAAACCATTTAGGAAGAACCCCTCACAGTTCACCCGACCGAATTCAAACCTCTATCTCTCCGTCCTATGTATTCTAGCTCAACATGAAACTAGCACGTTAGCCAACTATGCCACCAAGGCGGGTGTCAACCGATTGTTGAATAACTGTCATGACATAGAGGCATTAAATGTCAAACATTTTAAATGAATAGAAAGAGTGTTCATTAAATTCCAGGACATCCTTGACAGGTATTTAAGAACTGGTGAGGTCATCATGTGAATAAAATTAAACTCTTATGTTTCTACTAAAGCTATATTTGATTTATTTTGGCCAAAAAATTTTTGTTATAAAAACTCCAAAAACACTTACCTTTTCTTGCATCCCACAGTGAAAGCCAAAATGTATGGACATTTATCTATAAGGATCAAGACCAAGAGAAGATTTATCTTAAGATAAAGAGAACTAATTAATAATGTGTTCTAATTTATTGACAAAAATCAAATTAAAACATTAGCTTAACTTTTTAACAATAAATTTATAGCCACATATTAATAAAACATTATATTTTAAAGAGTATAGCTTTTTTCTATTTTGTTTTATGTGTACAAATTATTTATAGCCCTGGGTTTGATTCCCATGTCCAGGTGTTATTTTTCAACTTATTCGAATATGACTCAGTTATGACTGATCTCCATAATTATTATCGTTCATCACCCAAGTTTAGCCTTTCATGTGTACTTAACGCATAGTGTTGCTTTCTTTCATACTACGTATTGCTAAAATTGTAACAAAAAAAATTACTTTTAGTCACTTGATTTTTTTTAAAAGTTACTTTCAGTTGATAAAGTAGGTAGCTTGTTGTGATCCCTAGGAAATACATTTTATTTCTGACTAGAACAATGTAATGTAGGAAAAACCATTATTAATGGATCCGGATGAGATTTAAACCCTGGCCTCCTGATTCTGAGCCAATCACTTTATGTATACCAGGGGTCAGTGACCTTTTTAGGCCCTGATCAACTTGTAAACTTACAAAAGGTCCTACGATCATTCATAGTTTCACCTTGGCCTCGTGATACCAGGGGTCGGCGACCTTTATGGACCCCAATCAACTAACCAAAGGTACTATGATCACTAATAGTTTCACTGCTCTATTTTTATTCTTTTTTTGTGTGTATTCCCCTAAAATTTGTTCCTTCAAATCAACCTTCTTCAAATAGGCTACCTATGTTCCCACCCTTATATTAAAAGTTCTGATTAAATAAAATGTACATTTTTATACTAAACTATTTAATTTCTCTCGGTTACAACATATAAAGGTTTTTTGAACCACTAAAATATTATTTGAATGTAGGCATACTTGATATATCTGCAAGTTTTAGGAGACTCAAAAGATCATCTTTTAATGAAAATGGAGTTTTCTTAAACGATAGACTGAAAATTGGCATGAGATTTACCTGGTGCCAGCCACTGATGTACATACTATGGTATATTTTAATAAAATAACATACCAACACACATGAGCACAGAGACTCAATGTCGAGTTCTTTAGCCCGTTTTGTTATGACTGAAGTAAAGTTCCAAACCTTGGCAAAGAATATTTTAAGAGAGGGGTTTTTCTTAAATTATTGTTTTCCACTTGCATACATGCAAATGTATATACATTTACTCTAAATTCTATCTTTCTCATTCCTATCCCATTAGTGTTGTTAGCCTAACTGAAAAGTAGTGCAAAACTCTCTTGAGTCCATTCTTTGCGAACATACAATTATTTTAGCACCACACAATGATACAAAATGAAGGACTTTTTCAGGGAATGCAACAGCATTCTTCTGACAAGAGAATGGGAGACTAACAGGATAAAATGTTAACCCCGACTTTAAAGATCAGACTTAAGAGCTCAATATGGTGAACTAACTCTGGCAGCCATCACAGATCTCCAAAGAACCAAATGACCTACCACAACTTGGGGTGGGTCAATGTTTGAAATAACCCGCCTCGTGGCGTAGTTGGCTAATGCGCTTGTCGTGTTGAGCTCAACCGCCGAGGACGGGGAGATTGAGGTTCGAATCTCGGTCGGGTGAACTGGGGTGGTTTTTCCTAAACGGTTTTCCACTCTCCCTCCACGCAAATGCGGGTTCACTTCCTCTAATTCAACCTTCCCAATTCCCAATCCATTAGCGTAATTAGTACTAAAAGCGTATAACCCGAACAGGTAGTAAGACGCGGTGCTAAATAATAATAAAAAATTTAAAAAAATGTTTGAAATAAAGGAGATTTGGAAATAGTAGGCTTACACAAGAGGGTGGCTTCTTTAATTATTTTATATGTTAAATGATGAGAAATAAAATATTGTCTTTCACCTTTATGCTACACACAAAAATAAAAGCAAATGTTCAATGATAATTAAATTAATATTTTAAAATATTTCTACAAAATTTTAAAAATTTAAAAATCTCGGGTAAGTTTATAACCAGAGAAGGTTAGTATATAGAGGATAATATTCAACATGACATCCAAATTATTTTAATATGCAATAGTTGTTATACCTAACCTAACAAAACCTAACCTTCCAGGTGTCAGCAAAATATGTTTCATGAAATCCTGAGATTCTTAAATATTTTGCACTAAGATAATCGTCTTTAATTTTTTAAACTATCTACTATTTTACTATTTAAATTTTGTCATCATTAGAAAATTGCTTTTGTTGTATGTATAGATGTAGGTGTCGTAACATGACATAGAAACAAAAGTAAATAGTCCCGTTTCTTTGCCGTAGTATTCCCCTGGATTTAATCAGAAATACAATATTAACTACTAGCGTGAATTCAAGTGAAAAAAATTGAAATAATTGAAAGATAATCCTATTTTAGGTTAACATGCTACTTCTAAACAGTAAATCATGCCTCCCATACCTGATAACCAACCCTACACTACTTGTGTCAGTAGTTTCCAATTCATAGAGTAAGTGTTCATGTTTGGGTTGGATGCTTATACTACTTTCTGATGACCTAGGAATGGGATAGGCCATGTACAAAATCTTCAGAGACTGACTTTTCAATACTTTTAAAATTACAAGGAAATTTGTTAGAATTATAAAATGAAAGTACTAACGGCTCATTACATTAGCCTATGCGCAGATGTAGAAAGTGGATCGAATATTTAAGTACCTGCGTACACACCGACCTTACAAGCGGGTATTTTGATTCAACCTAGGGCCATGGTTGTAAAGGTAAAAAAGCATAATAGGTACCTAACAGTAAAACCTTACTGAAACTAAATATTCATACCTAAATGTAGGACCCCAATATTCATCTATCCCTTCAATTTCTTGTAAAAACAGTTCATGGTGCTGAGATCGACTGTCAGTTTGATTATCCATTTTGTTAAAAACAAACAGTTTTCAAATGATCAAAAATTGACAGATGAGAAATGTCAAAAGTACTCCATTATCTTCTGCGCATGAGCAACTTCAATTGTCAACAGCTAATAGTTTAAATTACCGTGTAACCAAACTAAATGAAATATCCCTTAAAGGGAAGAGAAGTACAATTACTATTGAGTGAATAAATAACTATCAATTCTATTAATATTAATATATTAAGTGTTCAAATATGTATGCATTTATAAAATGTTACCTCAAGTAAATCAAAACCCAAATGAATGCCAAAAGTTTGCCTTAAAGTAAACTAAAATTCCCGCAGTTTAAAGCACGTGACCACTGAACAGTGACCTTACCATAAGAAGACGGGTGTTTATCAACATCGTCTTTTTGGGGTAAGTGAAAGTAATTTTTCGCTACTGATGTATTCAAATTTGAAGTAAACTTGACTGTGAGTTTTGATTTGAAATTTACTTCTTATCTGGCAATCTAATTGATACAATTTATTCTTATTGAAACAATCAAGTCTGCATATTGATTATAATATAAATTAAGCTTTGATATATCATAATATTTAGATGTGTCTTTGTTGGGAAGTTGATGTATATAAAATAGTTGTAATTTACTGGAAAGTGTATTTCTTCTTTTTTTTCAGATGTCACCCATATTTCCAATTATTAATTTAAATTTCATATCGCTTTAAATTTTTTACAATGCGATCTGTTTGGATTCAACTTGCACTTCTGATAATTTATTTATTCCTAGTATTTTTAATATCGCGTATATTTGAATGGTTTCCGTGGTACCAAAATAGTGTATCCTCCATAGAAACAGTGGACCCATTTATCCTCAGTGTACGTCAGTTGAAACTACTTCTAGAGACTCGAGGTGTTAGTTACACTGGATATATCGAAAAGAAGAATTGGTACAACTGGTGGAAGATTCTGGTGAGTGGTTGAACTTTGTCTGAATTGTTCAAAATATACTATGGTAACTCTTAGTAAAAAAGATCCTATATTCTTTGCAACACAATACCTTCTCCCCCATATCTTTGTTTTTCTTTAGTTCCACAAACCTCTGACCTTATCTAGTCTACATTGTGTTCCCTTAAAGCCCATTTTACAGACTCCGTATCCGTAGGTTCGTAAAGGGTGACCTGGTGATCTAGAGGTAAGGTATCAGACTTCTGTGTTGGCGGCCGGGGTTCAATCCTCGGTCCTGGCACAGATTTATCTGATTACCAAACCTTCCTTCACCTCTGACAAGATATCTTGTGAATGTGGGGAATGCCAGGCCTCCACCGTGGTTCGGATTCCACGTTAAACTGTAGGTCCTCCATTTCATCTCACAATATCACCCTACCATTAGACATTAGCGTATAACCCGAACGGGTAGTAAGATGCGGTGCATAATAATAATAATAATAATAATGTAGGTTCGTAGTCTGTGGTCTGTAGAAATTATATTCCCATCCACACAGTCCATATCTTTAATCACTAATAAGATAGTCGGAGACTACATCCATCACAATCAACTTAACTTTAATTTAATGTAGTGTTCACTTAAGGTTCACGTTAACTTAAGAAAACAGATGTGTGATCACGATTCACATAACTTAAAAAGCCAAACATCTACATTCTAGAGTATGTATTTTGCTCTATGATTTGTACTATTTGTAAATTGATGATCTGTGAATGTTCACTATTTTTAATCGATATAATAAATATTTATCGTTAAACCTTTTTGGATAAATTTAGCTTTCCTATTTTATATTCTGAAAATTGAAAAATGACACCTGGACACGGGAATCGAACCCGTGTCCAGGTGTCATTTTTCAATTATAAGAATATGATATCTAGATGGAGTAATCCTCACTAAAAGCATAAATAATAACTTTGGCTATTTGATTCTTTCCTATTTTAGTTTAATTATTGTGTTTCCATGTTTGATCATTAGAACTGAAGCTAAAGAATATACATTGGTCATAAAACCAACAAATTAATTAAGCCTGCTAAATAGCCCTGTAAACGTCACTCCCATAATGATTGGCTGGCTTGATCACATGATACTCTTCATGTAACATTCACTTAACGTGAAATACCTCTTAAGTGAACGTTAAGTTAACTGCATCATGATCACTTCCACTTAAAAACACGAGGAGAACCTTTACGTTAAGTTACATTAAGTTAACCTGAAGCTAATATTAAGTTGATCCTGATCCCGGCATAAGATTTCCAGTATCGGCAGTAATCATCTTCAATCCTATTCCTTTGGCTTGGTTGATCAAAGGGTATAAGGGTACAGCTAACAATATATGGTACTGGATTGCTACTGATAAGGTCAATGTTCAAATTTTGTTCAGGTACACTGGGAGGTGTTTTTTCCACATATGATTTATTACAATAGTTTCTCATCCCCTACATGATAATGAAGATGCACTTATTCTTAGGTAACATTCTACACCTTTTTATATTAATCAGTTAGAATAATCAGGAATTGTGTTAATTGTATTATTTAAAAATAATTCACTGACAGTCAGTAGGCCTACGTTTTTTATAATACTTACATTCAACACAAGGGCTAGGTAGTGGCCAGGGATGAGTAGGCCTATTAACAAATTTACTGCAGTAAAATACTTCAATACAGATGATCATGGGAAGCTTTTTTAAGATTGTGAATGTATTTTTTTATCTGTCAAATAAAATTACAAACATTATCATCATTATGAATTAATTACAACCATTGGTGCTAAAAATACACATTAGATAGGGGAGAGGATAGTAAAACTACAACCAGACTGAGATTCAAACTCTGTTAATGGTGACCATGTGCTATGCAAGTCTATCACAATAGACTATGTGACCATCGATTTGGGTTGAATCCAGTAGGTCTACTGATAATAAACCTTACCAATAAAAAGATTAATCTACAAAATAATTAAGGGCTTAATTAATATTTGTGCAGCATCGGTGGTTCAAGGCGAAGTAGAGAGCTTGATACAGAGCCAGGGTGGAGATGTGTCCAACAGGGCTCGTATCGCCAACGCACCTTCATCGTCCCAGTTCACGGGTGGGCCACACTTCTATGAGGAGGTGGAGGATACAAAAGACAGTGTGTGGCTGGTTCAAGTGGTACCGGCAGGTGCCCAAAGTGAACCGCTACTAGATGACTACAGTTGGCGCATTGTTTGCAACCAGGTTGCACCATTTGCTATTCGAACCGGCATCTTTGACTGCAGACTTGACAGGAGGTTAGTGGGTCTTTTCTAAACTACACCACTATTAGATGAGTAAGAAAATATGTAATGTTGGGAATTTTACATTTCTACACTTGGTTACAATAGAACATGGACACCTTGAAAACAGGTGTACCAACTGAAAATAGTATGAGGAACATACATTATCACTAATATTGTTTCCAGGTGACCTGGTGGTTTAGGGGTAAGGTGTCAGACTTCTGTACTGGTGTTCCGGGGTTCAATTCTCGGTCCCAGCACAGATTTACCTGATTTCCAAACCCTTCTTTAACCTCTGACAAGACGTGTATTAATCACAGCTTGTGAATGTGGGGAATGCCAAGCCTCCACCATGTATCGGATTCCACGTTAAACTGTAGGTCCTCCATTTCATTTCACAATCACTCTACCATTCATTACACATTAGCATAAGTGTGTACAATCTGAACAGGTAGTAAGACACGGTGTGATGATGATGATGATGATGATGATGATGATGATGATGATGCAATGATGGTAATAATAATGATAATGATGATGATGATGATGATAAATATTGTTTATCGTAATCTGGTTTTCTTGTGATGGTTTTTCATCAAAAATGCTGTTCTGTGCTGGTGCAGTAATCTGTATTCTAATTAATTTCAAAAGTCCGGTGAAACCGTTTTATAATAGGTATTTAAAAAAATACTTTTTCTAATGGAAAAAAAAAACTATTAAACTAATTTTCCATTTTTGCTTTTGTAAAGTGGAAAATTTAGAAAACTACTCTCTGATGTTTTCTGATGTAAACTTAATCAAGTAGGCCTATCTAATTTCCCTGCTAAACAGTCTTGAGATGGGCTCAGCTAAGCTTTAGGCACTCTTTAAGTGACTTTATCAAACCCTGCTGGATGTAAATGTAGTCTTTCTATGGTGTGAAATCAAAGGCAGTACAAGTGATTACTGATTCCGAGTTCACAAAAAGTAGGCCAATGATCCTAGGTACTAAAAGCTTTAATCACCTAATTAAATAAAGTAATGCCAACTGATTTTGTTTCACAGATTGTGTATGAGCAAGGGTTGGCATGAGCCTCAACTACTTTTAGCGCTACCTAAAGGCACTAGAGCTAAGGATCGTGTTGTCATGAAAACATTTTCGTCAACAAGACCACAAGTAAGATTTTTATGCTTCTTAGCTTTTGAATATTCATGAGGAGAGCATTTATATCTTCAGTAAATTTTGGAATGTTTACACTTTATTTAATTTCAGCCAATTTTCAATGGAACACTATTGATTTATTTTTATATCTTAATACAGAGTGCTGTCTATTAATTACATATCCACTCTAATCCAAGGAAACAGTCTAATGCAAAGCTAAGCAAATATAAAATATCAATACATATTTCTTTGATTTTAAGTGAATATAAATCCAAGCCTCAGTGATTCTACTGTCATATGTTAGGTATTTTCTCACTTTAATGTCTATGTTAGTAGCTTGGAAATATGTATTTAGCTTTGAGTGGCAGCAAAGAAGACAAAATTCACTAAAAGTCAAAACTCTATTTTTCATTATTTTATCTTGCATTATTTTGTTTGTCCCAAATAATTTGTGTGTATACTCCGTTTAACATGAACCACTATGGCGTAGGCGATAGTGTACTTTGTCAATGTAAAAAATCAACCTTTCAGGATAAACAAAATGTACATTGGTACTAAAGCATACTAAATGAAATTATGACTTTTTAGTGGCATCATGCAACACACTTAAAAGGGTAACACTTAAACTTAGAGTGGCAGGCTAGGGTTTTAATCACTGAGCAGGTTTTTTTTTTTCCATTGTGGTTTTCTTTCTTTTCTCCATACAAATACTGGTGCATATTTTAAAAATCACCCTTCTTGGCCTGTTTATTTTTGTTAAATATCTTAAGGCATTATGCTGGGATCACAATCAATTTAACTTAACGTTCACCTAATGTCCACTCAACATAAGAAAACAGATGTGTCATCACAATTCACATAATTTAATGTAATAACTCGAGCCAAACATCTGCATTCTAAGATATGTATTTTGATCTGTGATTTGTACTATTTGTAAAGTATTTATGATCTGTGAATGTTTATTGTTTTCTATCAATATAATAACTATCTATCATTAAACTTTTTTGATAAATTTAGCTTTCCTATTTTAGTGTATGTTTAAATCTACTTTGGCTTAATAATACCATGCGTTGTGAAATATATTATATATTATATTTGGTCATAAAACCAACAAATAAATTACTACTAAATAGCCCTGTAGACATCACTCGCATAATGATTGGCTGACTAAACTACGTGATACCCTTTATTTAACATTCACTTGACTTGAAAGACCTCCCAGGACATCTCTTAAGTTAAGTGAACTGCATCATGATCGCTTCCATCTAAAAACACTAGGAGAACCTTTATGTTAAGTTACGAAGTTAGCCTTAGGTGAACGTTAAGTTGATCATAATCCTGGCACTAGATTCACATTATATTTGGTTGCTGTTGACAGAGAAGTCAAGATTTGAATCCCATTTGGTTTTGTTAAAAGGTTGTTTTTGATATGTTTTGTCATTCTTTCTTCATGCTAACGTGAGTGTATTTCCTCAATACTACCATCCTCAACCCATTAAATTAGCTATTAATAGATCCCTGTTAATAAAAAATACTAGAGATATATGCCTACATAACTTGAAGTAATTTTTTTTTCAGTCTGTTATAGAATGGGTTCGGGACCAATTATCTATTCGAGTAAAGTCCATTCAGAACCTGGAAGAAGTGAAGTGTGATTGGCTGGGTCAATGTGATGGCCAGGAAAATAGCACCAAGTCCACCGTTTCATCAAGCAAGGACATCAAAGTCCTCCTGCTGACCCATCTCTTGCACCCCCCTCTCTTCTTGGCCGCCCTCAGCATCAAGTTCACTGGCAGAATCAAGTTCGGGATGCTCTCAGTGAAGAGGGACGAGTCGGAGATGGTAAGGAAGAAACTGAAACTGTCGGACCATCGTGTGCCTTCTTACATGATCATAACTCCAGAGAAGAAAGTGGTGTACGGACGCCGTAGGTTCGAGCACTTCAACTTTGACTCAATGAATTTGTTCCTGAAAGCTGTACAGCCAGAGATGAATGACGTTTTCCTGTGCAGCCTGGTCCTCGTCAACATGCTTGTCGGCATGCATTTTCTTTCAGGTTGGTATAATATTGGGATTGGATTGTGTGCCGTTCACAAACATAATTATTAGAATAGCACCTTCAAATATTAGAACCCAAATCTTTAATAGTAAGGTTGTTTGGAATAGAGCACTAGGCTAAATCATGGTTTAAATTAGGAGGGATATTCAGCACACTCATCTAGGTGATTCTGGAGTGAAAATTGTTTGGATAAAAACATAAATACATTTTAAGGATCAGTACCATGGACAGCTTCTTCAAAGACTGCTTCATAACAGAGATGACTGATACTCTAGGTTGGACTGCAAGGTTGACTTGTCACAGCTAATTGTTTTTTAGTTATTATGGCATTACTTGAATTAAATAGATGGATAGAAAACTAAACAGTTTGCAACACCCTCCACTGTCCCTGTAGGAAAGGCCCTTAAAACTACGGGAAAGGGGGGATGTGCGTACATGTTATAAACAACAACAGATTAAAGAGCAAAGTTTTTAAATCAGGAATATTTTAATTATCTCCAAGAAACAAATAGACAAAAGGATAATGGCCTTAATTCAAAAGCTTCCTAGTAACTACTATCAAAAAAGAAAACATTGCATCTTAAAAATGTAACTTCTTAAACATATTTCCTTTACTATTCTCAAAAAACTTGACTTAAGGTCTTTCGTATTATGTTACAAAATAAGAGTATAAATAAAAATATACTAAAGTTTTCCAAAGAATAAAAGTAATAATTTTAACTAACAATTATATTGAGTGAAATCTCGTGACCTTCAAATTACTCTAACTCAAAGTTTAAATCTGTAAAATAAAATGGACACAGATTTAAACGCTAAAAATAGCGTATACCAACTAACAGTTATCTTAACATCAGGGAACGTAACTATTAACTGTTACTGCACAAACAATTGCATACTTGAAAAATTATTTATTTATATCGAACAGAATATTTTTATATAAAAAAAGGCCTATCTCCCTAGACGCAAACATAAGATTTTTCCTATACATTTAGTCAATTCAAATCAAATGGTAATACCAACACGGTGTTGACAACTAACTTTAACAATTTACAACGTATGTCAATCATACTTGACACCTAAACAATATGAGAAGCGTAAACAAAAGCTAATGCCAGACGCAATTGCCCCATTGCGTCGACTAGAAAACACGACAATTTATATCATGGGTTTCATTCCCAAACACGCATAATACCCTACAAAACAGTTTATAATATTGAACGCAAAGTTACAGCCAGGTCCAACCTCCATGACCCCAGTACATCTAATGCAATAAAAATGAGTATAGTTATATCAAACATATGAAATTCCCAGGTCCATCCTCCATGACCCCGATACCTTTAATGGTATTTCTATAAATTAATTTAATTATATCAAACGGTCGGAACTCCCAGGTTCCTCCTCCATGACCTCAATACACGTAATGCTGTCATGCAATGCTGTCCAAATATACAATTTACATACTCTTATATATATTCCTTCTGAACCTAGCACACAAAACAAGGGGAGGAAAGTTTATATTCAAGCCAGTCACGTAATCACAGGCATTACGTCATTATACATCAGTTTCTTCTTTCTTCGTGGTTTCTGATTGGACGTCAGCCGACGCATTGCAGTAAACTACGAATATTTGAAGTTCATCTCTCTTGAAAGTCGTTGGAAGCGTCTGTTGCTAGGTGAGAGTTGCCATAATCTTCCTCCAGGCGGCAACACAGCGCAGATATGAATTGTCGCCTTGACCCTCAGGAACGTCGTTTAGTTATAATATTTTTCTCGGGCCGGTTACAACTTTGGACATTACTTGTAGTCGTCCACGACCCAACCCGGCCGTTTTGACTTGGTAGTACTCTAGTGATGTCAGCTTGGAGATCCAAGGTACGTGAAGAACAACTCGTTTTGTAGACAGACAATATTGGATAAATAAAGAACGTTTATTTGATGTGTGATGGTTGGGCTGCATTGGGCTATAATAGTGAATAGTACTATTATAGGTTATGTCGGAGTTATTAAGGAGCGGGTAGTATGCTATACGCGATTAAGCGTGTAGAATCAGGTTGGGTGGGGTAGCAATTGTACAATACGAAGATTGTATTGTTACAAGTTGTGTTATATAATAGTGAATATTTATATTATTATTGTGAAACTTAAATGGTTAAAAATGATTAGTAAGTGTATGGATAGGGAGAATAGGAGGTCATCTAAGGTGGAGGAAAGGGGTCTGTCTGGATTTGATTATCCTATATTGATGGACCATTTTCCATATTCTTAGTTATGGTGGGTTGCAGCATTCTTTATTTAGGGATGTAAATAGTTTGGTGGTGTAACAAACCTAACAACCATACCCTAGATTAATAAATATATATATATATATATATATATATATATATATATATATTTAATATGCACTTTCTAAACCAACTGATTAAATATAAGTACACAACTTATAAAATAACTTAAATCTAGAACAGACACAACATACAGACGTTGGTCGTTAATTCATCACTGTGAAAGCGGACACCCACACTTCACCAATGATACATTTTTTGGCCATGCCAGGAATCGAACCCGGGACTCTTAGCTCAGTAGACAAACAAGCTACCAACTGAGCTAAGGTGTTGTACAATAATTTATCTGAATGTTAAATCACATTATAAGGGGAAAAAAAGTTACAAGTTATCTACAATTTATGTTTTATAAACTTGACTAAAGCATTAATGTTAACCTAAATCAGAATTAAAGAAAAAAATCCATTTAAGCTTATAATTTGTTCTATGATTTAGAGTTGAGATATGGGATTTGTTTGTTAGAATGATGTTTTGTAATGGAGAAAAAAAGGGGGTTTACCCATCTTTAGACATAGCCTAACTCTTGAAAAATGCCCTCTTAACACAGAAATTGGACATGGGAACTTTGGCTATTTATAGCCATTTCTCTTTACTTATATATTAGCGTTCCAATCCTGTATTGTGTCTAGTATACTTTATTTAAGATCTACACGTATTTGGATCTAAAATTTTGAATTTAGTTCATATTGTTCATTCATTAAGATTTGAATTAGGGATGAACACGAATGACTTTTTTATTTCGGTATGAGAACGGGACGGGAAATTAGTCAAAATATCTGGATTTGTGACGGGAAATTTTAATATTATCCCTCTGAATAATCTTAGATTTAAAATATATTGATTTCTAACCTAATATGGTAAGACTTGTTAAAGCTATAATATTATTAAAACACATTTCGGTGACTGCATGGTCTAAGGCACCACTCTCACAATAGACTAGACTACCGGTGACATGGATATTTTGTTTGGATTTGGCTGGGTGTATTATGGGTGTTTTTTCCTAAATGGTTTCCCACTCTATTCATGCAAATGCGGGTACACCTCTAAATTCAATCTTCCTCATTCCTAACACACTAGAGTAATTAGTACATAGGCATATAACCAGAGCGAGTAATAATACCTGGTGCTAAACAAAAATCTAAAGGTAATAAAACAATAAAAAATAACATAATAAAATAAATAGAAGTGTGCGCAAATAGCATTTTTTTTATCAACTCAAATAACTAAACTTTGAATTAATATCAAATAATACAATTAGTAAAATAGTTAATTTTATTACATTTTTGATGGCAAATATTTTTATTAGTTAATTTCTTTTGAAAATGGTGTTTTATATTTAATTATTTGCATAGAGAAAAAAAACTGCAAAACATAATGTTTGGCACCTATTCAATTTGAAGTAAGACACTGCAAAATATTATCTTGGTTTAAAAGTTACTTTTCTTAAAATGTTCTCTCTAGATTTGATACATCTTATACTCTATTCCCTGTCTGGCTCATCAACACTGGCTGAACTCTCATAAATGGTTGACCTTGGCAAGCTACTTCCTTTCCCCCCTTCCTCCCACTTCCTCACCTCAAAAGATAGAAGAATATATCTGTCTTGCTCTAAATATTTCAAGCTCTTTCACTTGCTGAACCCAACAAATCACTATTGATAGATGGAGCACAATATGTCATGCGCCTCCCAACTTGTCTCTCTAAATGCCATGGTAAAATAACCCCATCCCAGCCACCAAGTTTGCTAAATAACAAAGAAGAAGGCTGTCTACAAAAGAAATTAAAAGTGATGAGTCTGCTAGAACATGAGCGCCACCCTTTGTTTTGTTTCTTGGAGCATTATGTTTTGTTTCCCCGCCTGAAACTCTTCAATCCAACCTGACCTACTGGAATAGATAAATTCCCAACATTTTCTTGAGGGTTGACATTTTCCCGAGGGTTCAAGATCTGTCTACCCCTAATTTGAATTCAAAATTTTGAATCTTCCCACTGTCATACTAAATGTTAACATTTTCCTGTTAAAGTTCATTCAGCTGTAAATTAATGATGTGGTAGGGTGGAGTGAAAAAGCTTGCCAAAAAAAAATTTAGCTCAATTTATTAGCCTATGTGTGGAAAAGTTGCAACCTAGAAATGTAATCATCAGTGTAAAATTTGAACTTCCTACAACATAATCTTTGGCTGCCAATTTGCTGCAGAAATCTTGATAACATTTTAAGATTTATGAATTTTTCATGCAGTTCTTTGCTTGTTTTCTGTGTGAAAACAACACAGAACTCACCACAGGGAGGTGGCTGGCTGCATATTGAGTTCCACCACCCTCCCACTCTATGTCTTTAAACATTTAGGTTAATTGCCTTATAGAACTTTGAGATATTGGACTTTTGGTCTCAAATTTGGGTAATTCAATTCTAGATGCTATTCTTGATCTTATGAATCCATCTTGTGCGTTGTTGCCACACACAGCAGCTGATGCTCTACTGCTTGTAAATGGCATGGAAATCTTAAAATATCAATCTCAGCTGGAACGTCCAAAATCGTCTTAATTTCACTATCAGAAATAGATACTGTAAGTGGTGGTTCAGTAAGTGTAACTGAATGCCAATCAATTAAATTTATATAATTGTCTGCTTTGAAATTTAACATAGAAATCTTAAATTCACGAACATTTTGTTCTACTTTAGCTATTTGTCTACATTTAAAATTCTTCGAAGTCCCAACTCTCCCAGGTGTTTTCGGCTGTCAGCCAACATTTTCAACAGAATATTTTTTGGATGACAAAAATATAATTTTCTTTGCATTGTTCAATCTCTTAGGCTCTTTAACTCTTCAGGCAGAAATTGAGATTTTTTTTATTATGCTGTAAAAGTGTTGACTCCAATGCCAACAAGATGACTGAGTTTTAATATCAAACCATGCGCATGTGTATACTCTAATAACATACTCTGTTAAAAGTTCCCCGATCGGTATTTTATTGGCATAAATAATCTCAAAATTCTATTAGCTGTCCTTAACCACCTGGAATGACTCATTTTTCCTAGATCCTTTTGTGACAAGCTTAATGAAAGATTACCATTTGAAATTCCAGTACACATTTCATAGAGATATCGTTGATCTGTACTAAGTTCATCAAGGGCAACATCAGGCAAAGTTATTTCTATCTTCTCAAAGCTTATTACAGGCATCTTTTCGCAAGATTCTAACTTTATTTTCCTATTTCTCGACAGTACCCTTTTGGTCCAGTAGTTTTTCCATCCAAATGTTGCAATAGATGACATAATGGTGATTCATTTGTATGTAACAAACAAATAAACCATTGCAAAGGATGTCTTATAGAAAGCTCAAGTTGCTTTATGATACAACTTTTAGAACCTGTACCATCACAACCAACAGCTTGCAACTTAGAAAGATTAACATTTTTCTCTAAAAAAGTGAATATGCTTGTTTTAATATTATGAGAACTGCCAGATATAGGAGTGACATTACCAAGATATATAGATCCTGGTTCTGAAAGTAGAACAACATGCTCTTCTGTTATGGTCTTTCTAGCTACCCTTTCTCCTTCCTTAACCCGAATTAAAGTCTTGTTTTTTCGGCCATCTAAGTTTATCCCATATTCTGATGAAAAGTGTTTTCCCTCATTTTTTCTTTTCAAGTCACTGTGGGTTTTTATTCTTTCCCTTCTGATTTTTCTACGATTGACTACTTTAGAAGAATCGTCTCTGGTAATTAATCCCATAAAGCTGTATTTATAATAATTGTTGCCAATCTATCAGAAACACCAGTTCTGTCGCAAGCCTGTACTACATTTGGAAGCTTAGTTCTCATTTGGGAAGTTGAACGAGAATCTTGACTTATAATTGTATTTTTCGTTTCACATTGTTTATTTTCAGTATCTTCAGATTCAGCAGAAGAACTTGGAAGAATTCAAAATGTGACCCATAACAGAAGGAGAAAGTCTCTTAGCGGTTTTTACTTCACTGTATTGCAATTTAACATTTTGTCTTCTTTCTACTATCTTTTCTTTGCGTTGCAATATTTTTCAAGCATTTTGCTTGCTTTAATGGCAATATTTCCAATTACCATTCTTCGAAATATCCTTTGATCCGTTCAAAAAAAACTCTTTCAGCTACAGGTACTTTAATTTTGCAAATACTGATTAAAAAGTCCTTGCATTTACATAATGAAATATCGAACAGATTTTTCTCTGCTGATTCTCTAAATGATACAACTTTTTTCAAAGAATTTAGTTTACATTCTCTTTTTAAAAGCGTCTTAATATTACAATATTTTTCAAGGTATCCACTTATCTTATGTAATACTTGTTGGTCTATTACAATAGGAATTGAACTTTTTTCCCCATAAGCGTTTGAGATCTTTTATTAATGGCGAACACACATCAGCCAAACTAGGTTCCTGTTTGTTTTCTCTTAAAAGTTCTTGTCGTATGTATAAATAATATTTTGTAACGTCCGCATATGTCGGTAGAATATTATATGTAAAGGTTTCCGGCGCACCAAACACTGGGCACAAGTCATCTGATCGCATCCGAGGCATTTCTGTGTGCCCTACTTAACATGAAATGATAACTAAATGAAATATAATGATAACAAAAATAACACAAAATAAAATATGTGAACCACATAGCGCAAAATAAATTAAATACACACGCACTAATAACAGAAAGACAACCAACTCAAACTGAGAACGCAGTGGTACTGACGCCGGCAAGAGATAAAGTAGCCAGTGTCAAAAAGAGAGGGAGGCTTTATGCAGGAGCATGTGCATGCACAGTGCGCACTTGAAGGGTGAGTCCCTCGATTCCCAGGGTCACATTAGAAGTCAAACCTTTGATTTCTCTGATAGTTTGATTTCAATCACTCATGATTTCAAATCAGAGCTATTATATTTTATGAATAGGTTTTTGTTAGTTTTGTGACAAATTAGGCAAAATAGCTGAAAATTAAAGTTATTTTGGCAACCAAATATTTTATTTGATTTAGTTCAGATTTCGTATTATAAATAAGCTTTTTAATAGGCGTTTTAAATTCATGATTTTAATTTTTTTCACCCCAACCTCTGGGGTCTTGTTAAGTTTTTCCTATGATTAAGTTTGGTCAAACCAACCATAAGTAGCTAATTCAAGGGCTCCCAGAATGAATTCAACTAAAAAAAAATTGAATCTTGAATTTGTTATTTTCTTGACTCCTTGAATCTCCTTAAGAATTATAAGGTTCCATTCCTACTTAAAAAAATATTTAGATTTATTTACTACTTATTTTTAGCTTTGACAATAATAACAATAGATTTGGATTCATTTCAATTTACCTTGACATTTGAATTAAAAAATCAAACTTTTGAATAATTTAATTGTTTAAAGAAGCTAGCAAAGACCTCTTATTTGACTTAACTTTTGTAAAATTTATGTGATATTAATTATAATTTATTCATTCTATGGACACTATTTGGCAGGGGCGGATCCAAATCATTTTCATAGGGGGGTCATAATTATAAATAACATAGTTACTTACAATGTTAGATTTCTGTTTGAAGCCATTTAATAATTTCTCATTCATATTTGATCTTATGCATGTTTTAAACCATGATCATCTTCTCCAAATTTTTAAAATCAGATAGTTTTTATAAACTATTGGAGTGGCCCTCCTAAACACTTTTTTGAAAAATGGTTCACTTTAGAAGCTATGAGTTGTCTTTGTCTTGATTTTTTTTAAATTAGATTAGTTTATAAACCATAAACCACCATTTAAAGTGTTCCTCACCTGGAAATATTTGAAATTTGGATGCCCTTCTAAGCTATTTATAGTGATCCTCACCTTAATTTTAGAGAATAGTAAGACTTCTGTGACTGTGACTGTGACTGTGACTTCTGTGTGAGGGCACAAAATTGAAAATAGATAATAATTAATAAAAATATAAACTCACCTCTTATTTACTATATTTTGTAATGGAAGTCCATTCTCCTTTCCTTGATATTTGAGAATACCTTAATAACTTTGTTGTCAAAATCAGAAATTGAATTAATAAATTTCTTTTCGACCGATAGAACTGCTAAAACATTTAGTCTGTTTTCTGTCATTGTACTCCTCAAGAAAGTCTTAATCCGTTTTAAGGTATACAAACACCTTTCACATTCACTAGTTGGCTTTTGTGTAGTGCAAATAATGTCTAAGGGTTTGAAACTTTCAGATAAAATCTCACTCAAGTTATTTTGTGAAACAAACACTAATAAAGATAGCACACCCTCAACTTCGTACATATCGTCACGATTGTAAGTTACATTCAATTCACTTTTTAATTTTATGGCGTTTAACATGCCATACAATGCAACAGTTTCGTTAAACACATTTTGAGGAAAATATTTTTGATAGTTTAGAAAAAAAATGAATTGAATAATTTTACTGCACTTAGGTGACTTTTAAAATCTAATCTATCCTTAATTTGGGTTAGAATAGTGTCACAAACTTCTTTTGCAGCAGTATTTCTACTATCTCCATTGGTGGATGAAGTTTTCTTTCTTTTTTCCTCGGGTTCTTCAACCTCGTCAATACATTTCTAATTTTTTTAAATTTGTATCTCAAATTGTTCTATAGCTTTCTCTAAATATAAGTTATCAATATCACGCACTTGAGTTTGATTAAAGAAAATGTCCACGTGTGGCATAATTAAATGAAATTGTTTCAGCCAATAAATTAATTCTGAACTCATCAAGTGTTTCAGTAGGCCACTGGCTCCATTTAGTGTTTTCTAATCTACTTCATTAGAGTCTATGATTTTTTCTAAGCATTCCTTAAATTAGTTTTTGTGTCAAATAAAGTATTGACTTTTCTTCTTTTAAAATTCCAGCGAGTTGACCTCGCTTGTGGTAACCTGTTCTTAACAATTTCGTCAAGGAACACTATTCTTTTAGGTGAACAAGAAAAAAATGAAGAGAATGCTTGTAAATTAGCTAAGAAGCTCTTCACTTTTTTGTTACATTGAGCTCCTCGTTTCATAATTAGGTTAAATTGATGTTCATAGCAATGTACAAACTAGCCATTTGGATATATTTATTTTATTAATGATTGAACACCATTATTTTTTCCACTCATAACGGCTGCACCATCTAACTCTGTTCAATTAATTTGTGTGATGGAATATTTAATTTAGTTTGAAGTTCTTCTAATATGACCGTGGATAAAAATTTGTGCTGTATATTCAGATGGTTTAATAAAAGACCAAAATCGTTCACAAATTTGCCCATCAAAAATGTATCTAATTATAATTACCATTTGTTGTTGATTGGAAAAATCAGTAGTTTCATCAGCTTCGACTGCAATAAAATTTGCTGAATTTATCTGGGTCTTTACTTGAATTTGATAAACTTGAAACATTGAATCCAAAAGTTCCATTTTGGATGGTTTTGGAGGTATCTTTAAATACATTTGATTCTTTCAAATGCAATGCAAGAGCAGGGTCTAGCTCAGCTGCAAAACCAATTAAACCTAAGTAAATACCACGATTATCAGAAGTAACCATCTCATCATGATCACGTAAAGTTAATTTTAAAGCCCCATAGAATTTAATACACATTATTAAGCAACAGAAAATATACCTGTTGTTGTCAATGTTTTTGTTGTGATTTTGTTTTTGTTGAACATACATACTACTTAATTGCTCCCAAATATATATTTTGCCCAACACATTGTAATCCACTGCTGCATTTAAATGAATTAATGATAACTCATGCTTTTTAGCTCTTTCCGATAAATGTTTTAAATCAGAAAAACCACCTTTATTCCTTTGAAAGCAAATAAAAGAAACAAAATAATTTGTTAATCACTTCTCACTCACACATTCACTTATATTTATCATAAATGTTTTATTAAAATTTCTATGAAATGTACATGGTTTATTCAATGAAGATCAGTCTATATTTAAAATTTGCATTGGCCTGCTTTGATTCTGAATTAAAAGCTTTTCATCAAATCTAATGTTATTATGAATAATGTATTGCATAGAATTAATTTCGGAATTCATTTTTAAACACTCGAACCGTTGAACAAAGAACAATAAGAAATTAGCCTACAGCTTTAAACATTTGCGCGCGATTATCTAGTGACAAAACACGCTGGTTAACTGTTCTTCGGGGATGGCCCGAAAGTGTGAAGCTTGACCTTGAATGAACTGATAAGTATTCAGCTACTTTACAGTGGATGGGTATGCGAGTAGCAACAGAGAAAATATGTCCTTTCTACGGCCAGTATTACACTATCATATTTTTCTTTGATCAAAGAAATAACACATTTCTTTGATCAAATATAGTTTATGATAAAATATTTGATGCCGTCTTTGATAAAAGATGTGTTATCACACCACACATCACATTTCTTTCAAAGTTTCTACAATTACAGTATTATGTTATTTCTAAAATGATCTCAAATGGTTTAATTTTATGTGTAGCTGTTGTGAGTGAGACTGTGATAATCTCGTTGCTGTTAAAATGTAAAGAAAACCTTCAAAATATAAAAAAAAATATAAAAAATAAACAATTACATCCATCACCCACACACCCGCTTAATCAATTTGTACAAAAATATTATCCAATCTTCCCTCTTTTTTCTCTTAATAACCTTTAGCATTTAAACAAATTACAAAGCTATCCACCGACAAAGCGACCCCAAATTTGTCTAGACCATTGAAGGGATTATGTTTTTAGTTTATTAAAAAAAAGGTCTTAATTATTGGATTTAATAATCAGGTGTTATTTTTTTATTTATAAATAATTATTAAAATATTTAATTTGAAATATTACATTTTTAAACTCTAAAAATACATTTTGTTGAAAAGAGCCCCTAGGATATTTGCGCCCTAAATTTATTTCTATCATTAACTGTCTCTCACGTCACGGTTAATCACTCCATTGCCATTTTCTTTGATAAAACCCTAGAGCATGTTCTATAGCGTAAATCTTTGAACATATATTTCTTTAACAAAGAAATGTGACCGTGTAAAACCGCTCTTCCAGTAAGCCTTTCCCCTCCAGTGACGTGAAGCCCCTACTCCAGATAATATACCTCTCTCCAAGTTTCTACTCACAGAGGAACATTCAAATAGTGCCCCATTCAGAGTTGCACAGAGCTGTTCTGAGCATACTGTCCCTTCCCTTTCTTTCCTCTTGTCCACCTTGACTTGGGGAACATTCAATACTTTGCCCCGATTTGGAAGATAGTTGATTCGCTTAAAGCAATTTCAAATGTCATAATTATTTTAAGAAAAACTAGTAAAAGGTTTATTTTAATTTTAATATTTCCCTTGTTTATATAGCTTAGATATTATTATTGCTTATAGTTGTTTGTCTGAATAATTTGGTGTTTATGTGGGAGGTCACGTTCCCTTGTGCCCTCTAGGACGAGCAGCCACTGATAATTAGATACCTCTATAAGATAATCTTTGAAGTGGTCTTCCACCGACAACATTTTGAAAATTGAATTATTTCAGAGACTAGGCTATTTGGGGTGGTCCTCGTCTGAAAATTCTTCAAAATGATATGCATCTAGAAGCTATTTGGAGTTTTCCTCCCCTAGATATTTATGAAATTTGGATGCCCTTCATAACTATTTAGAGTGATTCTCACCTTAATGTTCTGTGATAATTAGATACCTCTTAGAAGATAATCTTTGAAGTTGTCTTACACCGATAAAATTTTAAAAATTGAATTATTTTAGAAACTTGGTTATTTGGGGTGTGCCTCGCCTGAAAATTCATCAAAATGACATGTATCTATCTAGAAGTTATTTGGATTTTTCTTCCCTTGGACATTTTTGAAATTTGGATGAACTTGGAAGCTATTTAGAGTTTTCCTCTCCTGACTTTTTCTGCCAGTTAGATGCCTCTAGTCTTGGTAGTTATTTGAAGCGGTCTTCTCCGGCAAATTTTTGACAATAGAATGCATATAGAAGTCATTTGTAGTTTTATTTAAGGCCATCTTTCAGCTTCATATTCGATAATATCAGAGGATTTGAAATATATATAGGGGGAGCGGGGATTTATTCCAGGGAGGGGTAAATTATTTCCAGGGGGTCAGAGTCCCCCACAGTTTCGCCGCTCCTGCCGTCCACACATAATCTATATTCAGTATTCGTGGATGAACTGCTCTCAGGCGATAATTAGTCTTCTTTAATGTTTGGTAATCTACCATCTCTATGCAGAACAATGTTCGTTATTCGCTATTGTAAAATATTCTTACATGACAACGAATTTTTTTTCACACTTGCATTAGTCATATCGAACATTTATTAAACGTGGACGAATAATGCACATGTTCGAAAATTGAATAAACGTGGACGAATAAAACACATGTGGACCCGGCCTAAGAGGTGTCTGCCCGTAAAAAGACAAAAAATGGTATAATTTATCTGTGGTATACTTTCTTTCTAAAATTTGAACTTTCATTTTGTTTTTGTATTAATTTTCTAGCTTCCACAGACCCTCGACCTCTCTCCCCTCACCTCCCCCACCCCAATCTAAATCTGACCTGATATGTATTAGCCTCACTTCCCTTCAAAGATATATAATTTATCCTAGTATTTGATTCGGATTTGATTTGTTAATATCTAACTATAAATATTTGATTCATAACATTTTGATTATAAAATATTTTGACTCTATTTAAAAAATTCTGTATATTAAATATTTGATTTGAATTCGATCTAAATCATTTCAATTTTAAAATATTCTAATCATATTTGATTTGAAATTAAAAATCTTGGATATGCACAATTTAGAAATTTAGTTAGTATTTTTATGTTTTATAGCCACTTTAAAATTGATGTACAGTGAAGTAAACCTCTCATGTTCCTCATGATTTATAAGATTTTAATTTGAGAGTCACGATTTAAGTAGAATAAAGAATTGGATTTGAGATTCAGATTTTAAAAATGTTGGATTTGATCCATCTACAATCCTTACTAAATCATTTTTGGCATAACATATTGTATGTAACAGCAGCATCTTACCCAAAGTTTTTTCTCTAATACAACCAACATTATGTTACAGGTGACCTTGTGCCTGTGGTGGAAACGTCTAGCTCGATGTGTTTGGAATATTTTCATATACAATTTTTGTTTCCTGATAACCTGGATGGTGATTTTAGCAATGTCTCGATTTACCTTTGTGGGCTATTTTGCTGAAAAGATTTTAACATTATTACGCTATGTCAGCCTCAACGATATTGGTTCTATGATTCGGATGGATTGTCAACTTTTAATGATACATCCATATTTGTTTCTGTCCTCCTTTATTGTGTTTGGCCTTGCTTCAGCCTGGATTTTGAGACGAAAATATCCCATTGAAATGGAACAAGAATCTTCCTTGAGTGGTCCATGGTGGGAAGTTTTGCCTGTGGACTCCCACTGGATCAATTGTTTCTTTCGTCCCATGTCCACACTCTCCAGACCTCTTCCGTCGAACAACTTAGAATTAGAGGAAGGTATCGAGATGCTGATCGAACGGCTTGCTGTGCCAAATTTGTGGCTGCAGCCAGTCATTCATAACGAATACATAAAGGATTTGCCAGTATGGAAGTTCAAAAGCTTGGACCGAAAAGAACCTAATTTGAACTCTGAACCTTCAAGGGTGTTAGATGACTCGCCAGAGATGATCCAGTGGATGATGGATGGAGATGACCCACGCAAGGCTCTGTATCACAACACTGCAATGCATTGCTGCAACTGTAATCTAGAAAGGATTAAATATCGTAATGTGCAATCTAGTCCGCCAAACGCCAAACGAAAGGTGAATAAGACACACGACTGTGGAACATCCGAGGATTGCTCGGAATGTGTGGCTGCTACAGTAGATACGGGTGATGTAAATACTATGTTGTGTTCCATGTGTAAACGTAATAATGTTGACAACTCATCGCAATCAGCCAGCACACCTTGTCCGTGTCTGACCAAGCGAACTGGGACTGACAGGTTATTGCCAGCCATGATGCCTACTCCTGAGTCACTTGCATGGGACACAGACAGTGGTAGAGAGGGCTCGGAGGATAGTAGTGATGAGGGGAACATCACACCGGTGGGAATGCTACCTGTCTCGGAGTGTGCAGTGTGTTTGGAGTCATATGTTCGTGGTGCCACACTCTGTGGTCTGCCATGTGGTCACAACTATCATCAGAACTGCATAATGATGTGGCTGAGTCGCGACAATCACCATTGCCCTGTTTGCCGCTGGCCTGCATATAAAACTAAGCATGTCCTCACCCATCTTCACAAAGAGTAGCTCTTGAATAACAAATTAGTCTTTTTGACTTATTGCATGGAACATTTTATCCAATCATATTAATGATTAAAATCAACATTATATTGAGGTTTATGTTTTTACACAGATCTTAATCCTACTTTTCAAAATTAAGGTGCTTTTTAAAAACTATTTGATACTCCATATTCTATTTTCAAAGTAAAATTTTGGAATTGACTATTTTTAGCTCTTCACTTATACATAACTGTCTTTAATAAAATATGTTTGTTACATTATAGACTAGTAGTTCTGTGAGTAGTAGACCTCGCTTCCTCCATTAAAAAAATGCTGAGTACTTCATGCTAAGAATTATGTCATGTTCTTATCATTACTAATCTTATGCTCTCTCTTTGGATTTCATGTTGAAATACATCCCATACTTTCTACTTGGATTTAAAGTTGATATTTTTCCATATTGATCATTAGACAAAAAACAAATTAATACTATATTCGATAAAATGTATACTCATAAAGAATAAACTTGGGCTCATATGGTTCAAGATATCAGTCTCGCAATATATGTCAAAATTAACAAAAAGTATGCACTAGGTAATTGATTGATTGCCCAAAATTATCGATCAAAACCACTTATGCTGAGCTCTTAAACTAAAAACCATTTAAGTGACCACCGTATTAAAGCAGAATACCAGATTAAATAATATACATACACTGTCCAGCCTAGGTTCAAAAAATGTCCCTGCAAAGTATAGTTTAAATTCATCCACACATTTGACTGTTATTAACATAGATCCATAGAGACATACAGATAGACAAAATGCTGAATGATGAAGTTAAAACTGGACCTTGCTAGGATTGGTCAATAACTATTAACCAAACCACAATTTTTTTATTTATTCATCTCATTATAAACAATTTGTCTACACATTTGTCTCTTAGCTTACACATTTTTTTATATCCATTACTGTTTACAGCTTGCGTCCTGGGTAAGTTCAAACCATATATTTTCCACTACCATCTTAGTAGACCTGTTGTAGCTTTACGTCTTATAATCTAACTTAAGACTAAGACAGGCACAGCAGCCAGTCCCCTGCCGTTAATTTACCAATGTGAAAGGTTAAACACATATTTAATCAATGGTAAATTTTTGGGAACATTCTGGGAATCAAACCCTGTACGCTTAGCTCAGTGGACAGACATGCTACCAACTGAGCTAAGGTGTTGAAATAGTTTATAAATGGTTTATTTCTTTATTTTCAAGGGTTTATTCCATTGGATTTCTATTCACACTACAAATGTTTTTGGCTTTCAAAATATTTTATTATCACGTTAATATGTATTTATTTCTATCCCAACTCAAAATTACTCAACATATAGCATGCTACATCCACTCTCTAAACACATGTCCAGTTTTTGAAGGTCATCTGGCCACCATTTCAAACTTGTATTGTTAATAAAAGAAGAAACTTGCAAAAAATGGTAGTCAATTAAAGAAAGTAAATACTATAATTGGAAATCATCCCTTATTTTGCTCAGAATTACATATTAAGGTTAACAAAAGACAGTTGTGTTTTTGTGTAGATACCTATTTGTAATTTGTCAAATTTGATAAAAAAAAATTCTCCTGATTAATCTGAGATGTTGCATTTAATTTGAATTGATCCTATCTTATTCTTTTATAGTTAGTGAATATAGTGCATAATGTATATACATTTTTTTCTTTAGATTTATTTTTTATCTTTAATACATTCAAAAATAAAATTAGTATTCTATGTTACTATTATTACATTCTATATCTTTAAGGAAAACCCATTTTGAGGAATTTTGTGTTTTTGGAAGAAGGTACAGGAAAGGTGGATTGAAAACAAATAAAAGGAAAAAAACACAATATGGCTTTTACAATGGAAAGAAGAACACATTTCACACTTATATTGCTGCCATTGTTGTCCTTTATGTTTTTTTTACCCCTTTTACATGTTCCTTCCAAGGGTCTTATTATTCTTTACCAATTTCCTTTTCCTCCCTTTTGTGTTTTTTTTGTTTCTTCTTTTAGGAATTTCATTGCATATTTCACACTCCCTCCCAATGAGTTCTTATAGAAAGAAACCTTGGTCGAGGATTTGGCAGGGACAATCAATTTTCTTTAATTATCTCTTTGTCCAATGGAAACAATGTAAAGTGTGAATTGTGTTATTCTTTCCATTATAAAAGACATATTGTGTTTGTTCCCTTTTATTTGTTTTCGATCCACCTTTCCTGTAAGTTCTTCCAAATAAATCTTATTACATTCTGTTATTTGTTGCATTTGGTGCTTTATAATTCCCATCCACGACCTGTTGATGTGTGACTAGACAATTGTATTAATACATATTCTTTATTTTTGGCTAACAGCATATTTAATTTGTAACTCTCCCTGATTTAGTTAGTATTTCAACCAGATTGGGTTCAACAATATTACTGTTTAACAGTTAATAGCTAAAATCTATTTTTACATTGCTATAAATATTCTTAAAACTTTACCTATAATTCGAACTGACATCAACTCTGATTTGCTGAATTGGCAATCAAGGCGACCGGCTTCACTGATTTTTATTTTTTCTATGTATTGTATTTGTTTTACATATGCTCTTCAGGCAACCTGCTAAGTTTATTCCAAGCTATCCACATGGGATAGGGATGAAGAAGGTTGAATTTAGAGGAAATGTACCAGTATTTCTGTCAAGTTTAAGTGGCATACTATTATTAAAAAAATACTTTGTATGCCCAGCTTGAATTTGAGCTTTGGCCTTTCTGTCACGAAAAAACCTATTAGGTTGTTGATGCCTCAACCTGCGTGGCTGCCATTATGAGTTCCATCCCTAGAAGATCAGTGCTATATTTTCTCAAACTAAGGTAAAACCAGGGTTGGGTTAGTTCCCTTCTATCAATTATAAATAATAAAAATATATTCAAAAACTAAGCTCAGGGCACAGGATGAAGAATATGAATTTTAATAAAATAACTGAAGATGACTGCATGAATTCTCAAACCAAGTAATATGTTTATAATGCTCAGTTAAAAAAAAAATGCAGTGTAGGATTCACCATTTGGGGCCATAAGAAGTGTTTTTCCACCCAAAATATGGCATTTAGGCATCTAGGTGAATGCTGGTACATTTATTCAAAACTTAACACCACTTTGCTCATCCTGACACTTTAGCTATAGAAAATTTACTGGTAATCATTTGTTATTTTTTAATATGATACGTGTGTTTTACATAAGTATGCACATAGGAAGAAATTTGTATGAACCCTTTCCATCTGTAATAATTAATGTTTTTACAATAAACATTCCAAATAAATGTTTCCTTTGATCTTTTTTGTTTTGTTTTTTATCAGCTCTGCTGTTTGAATTGTAAAACTATTCTATGTATCTTGGAATAAAATTTGAATGCACTAATATTGTTTCCATCTGTTTCAAAACAAGCCAGATTGTTCTTATATTTTAGTTTCCAATGTTTGTAAGGGTTTAAAAAAATTATTTTGTATCACATTTGGTCTACGACAAGATGACTTCAAGTTTTCAAAATATTTTTTGGGAGCTTCAAATAATATAGTGTCTTACTTCCCACATGTAATACAGATGTTTGACATACTTACACCCAAAAACCACCCCCACAGCAAAACCCTTTGAATCCCAAATGTTTGACTGAACATTCGCCATTCATGTACTTCCTTCACTTCTCAGACAGTCATTTGAAACCCGAATATTCACCCACATTCACAAAGTGTGGGGTGACCTGGTGGTCTAGGGGTAAGGTGTCAGACTTCTGTGCTGGCGGCCGGGGTTCAATCCTCGGTCCTGGCACAGATTTATCTGACTACCAAACCCTTCCTTCACCTCTGACAAGACATCTTGTGAATGTGGGGAATGCCAGGCCGCCACGTTTAAACTGTAGGTCCTTCATTTCATCTCACAATCACCCTACCATTACACATTAGCGTAAGTGCGTATAACCCGAACGGGTAGTAAGACGCGGTGCTAATAACACAAAGTGTGAGACCAGCTGTATCAAAAGCCTTAATTCCTTTAGTTCATGACATGTGTGAAGACTTGAGAAACACAAATCTTGTAACTCGACTGGAATTTGATTATATTCAGCATTGTTTCATTGCATATATATACTGACTTTAACACGTTTTAAATTCATATCTCTCAGAAAATCATGTACTAGTTTTTAATTCTAAAATTATCTATTTTTATATTGTGTTAAATCACTCAGTTCTATAAGTATATGACAATAACAACTAATCTTGCTACTGTAGAGAACTTGTAGAACACACATTATATCACACACATACACACATTAATAACACAAGCATTTACTAAATACATTTGACTTCTTTGAGTGTTGAAAACAGACTACAGCTGATTGTTCGTCAAATTGTTGTGTTATAAAAGCTATATGTACCGTATGTGTTCTGATAATTTAGAAATCAGGTTTATTATTCTTTTAACACTAACTTAACCTAAATCTCTCTTTCATGCCCTCTTTATTAACTTTATTTATTGACTACCTCCTTTGAAGAATAGTACCACAAACATTGGCAGAATATAACACAGTCAATTGAACAGTTAAACAGTAATGAAAGGAGTATTATGATAGCTTGTCTCTTTTTTGTATCCTGCAAGAGTTTAAATTTTTTGCAAACTTAAGTACACACTGTTTGTATTTGATTCAGAACTAACAATTTGCTTTTAACAAACAATTAAAGTGCAGGCAGAATAGCGTGGGTGAAGTGGAAGGAAATAGCTATCACTTCAAAGAACCAATATTAAGTAACTTAATATTGGTTCTTTGAATTGATAGCTATTTCCTGTAATGTCCAACAAAACTATTTCTTACATTCCACAGATATCATCTTCACCATCATTTAAATAGTGTTTACATTGTAAAATATATCATTGCTAAACCCATCAAGACACTTAAATAAATATTGTCTATCCTTAATTTATATGACCAGATATTTGCAAGTAATCTTAGTTTTGACAAAATATAGTTAACAACAAAGGCTAATTTTTAAAAATATGATAAATAGAATACATATTCTTATAAATTGGTGTAAACCCCAATAATGTTTTACTCTTTTAAAAACACTGTAAAACAACAAGCAATAGTGAAACTAATCGAACTTTCTAGTCTTGGCTCATAACCTATTGACCTGATATTTAAAGGGAATCTAATTAAATTCATCTTAAAAAATTCCTTTACTGCTAAATATAAATTGTATTGGGTGTTCTGTGGAATTGAACCACTAAACTGTCAAATACAATAAAACATTATTTCCAAGGTATACTTATAATAATAATGGCATCTCAAAATCTCATGACATTTTAAGTCATAAATGTTGAAAGCGGGATGTGATAATTTTATTTTAGATTGTTTTCAACTCTGTGGCAGTGGTTTGCTTGATAATTGTTGCTACTAGGTCAAAAGTTAATCTTAGTTCAACATTCCGATACTATTTATCTCAATAACATCACTCATATATGAGTGTATTATTTTGTTATTAAATATGTTACTGGACTAATTAATGTACAGTTGCAAATTATTAAAAATAAAATTTAACTTGGAAGAGTATAACAAATTTATAATTTTTTTCAAATAACTGTATCCTCTACATTTTTATGGTTCATTGCAGTGTTCTTATTTGCCAATATGGTTTGATCTTCAATCACTTTAATTTTGACAAAAATAAAGGGATGTATACCATGAGATTTTGACTCCTTAACTGTCAGCTATCATCGATGGGTGAATTTAGAACTTGCCCTCCTATGGACACATTATAATTTGTAGTACTAGAGTTGGGATTTAAGTGTTGCAGCCCTAAGTCAAGTTAGTTTGTAAGTTGTGTGCTGATACACCCCTGCGCTTAGAAAATATGAGGACTGGACAGAACAAAAGCCTGTTGGATCTAATTAAATTTGTAATTTATGTGACTTTAAAAAAAACTCAAACTGTGAGAATGTTTCACACTTATCTTGATTGCAAAAACTTCTAATGAAAGTTGTTATCATAGTTGAATTTCAAATAACCATCATTTGATGCTATAGCCTGGGGAAGAGCATTGCATATTAATATTTAGGGTATGATTAAATAAACCTGTTGAACTCACATCAGACACTAGATATTAAAATATATTAAAAAACATGTCACACCAAGTGATACCCAATATTTTTAGAATGAGCTATATATTATCAATTTTATTTTATACAGTGACCTTGGCACTGTTTAATTGTGTGGACTTCTGTTCTGTATGATTAAGTTATATTTCTGATTAAAAGAAGAGTGTGAATTCATTGAGGGAAAAAGTAGATCTACAGATAACTGAATGAAAGCAAAGAACCAATAAAAAATGTTACAATTAGGTTGTGCATACAATTGTTTATTAACCCATAAACTATTTCCAACCGGTGCATGTGATCCTGTGTTTGTTGGGCGGACAGCTGTACTTTGCTTACTTACCGGCAGGCTGAGTTATTCAAGGTCAAGTTATTGTCATGTTTGGCAGCAACTGTCATACAAGAACCAACAAAGAAGATTTTATCAATGTAAAACAGGAGTATATGGCTACAAACCTGGGGTTAGCAAGATAACAGAAGGTACTGGTATATAGATTTAATTAGGTTATATTTTACAGTCTAGCCATTCTTTAAGTTGTTTTCGTCCATTTTAAATTGATCATATTTGATTTTCTTTGTGATTGGTTATTAATTAATTAATTCATATATTTTATAACCTAAAAATAAATGTATAGATTAGCACAGTAACTATGGCAAATGGATGCAAAGTTTTATTATTCATAAATTGCTGTCAAACTGCTATTCGCTAATACAGGACATGTAATTGAAATACTATTACTGATGTTGAAGCAAAGCTAAGCTAGGCCTGCCTAATCAACCATTTATTGCATCAATTTTTCTCTAAATTATGTTTATGTGTGTTTTTAATGAAAATCTAAAGGGAAAGAAGCATAAAGGTTGCTTAGAAAAAATGCACCCCATTAATTTGGAAATAAGATGAGAAAACCACCCTCAGTGCAATTTAACAAAATAGATTCAAACTCTAAGTTACCCATCAATTGTAGTCAAATTCAATGTCAGTCTAACACCTTGGATTAGTCAGCCATTGGCTTAGGTATATTTTTAAAACAAGAGGGCTAATGTTTTGAATTGAAAATTCACTCCTAAATATATACAAATGTTGTTTTTACAGTCAAAAAAGAAACGTTGGAATCTAGAATTCAAGAAAGTAATTTCTTTCGGCTGGTGGCAGCATACAGAAAACATGGTCACAAAAAAGCACAAATAAATCCCATCAACTTAAGTAATGAAAGGTTTGTTAGTAGTACCTAGTAAGAGATGCATGGTGGAATGAACAGGTGAAAGAAGGTGTGAGAGAAAAGAAAGAAGCATACAATGGAATAATTGCTGTGAAGAGTGAGACAGAACGTACCAGTAATAGGTTGTGGGACATACAACAAAAATTACTGCAAAGAAAGTGGTAAAGGCGAGTAAGGAGAAATGAGGTTAAAAGAAGGAAAAATAATGCAAAATGATTTTGAAAGAAATAAGCTGTTCTGGATGTGAGTAAAGATAATGAAATAAGGAGTGGCATTCAGAATGAACGTGGTAAGATCTGGGATTAAAACAACATAAACGAGTGATGGAGCTAGGGTTTTGAGCATTTGATTGGCGAAAACAGATAAAGTAGCAGAAAATAGGAAAAATGTTATGACTAGTGAAATAATTAATGAGGCTGAGGTGTTAAAAACTATGAAAGTGTTAAAGAATTTCAATGCTCCAGGCATAGATGGTCTCACAAGTGAAATGTTTAAGTGTGGGGGTATGATACAGCTTGCCAGATTGTGTGAGTTGTTCAATGTGTGCTGGGATTTTAATGTTCCTAATGACTGGAAGAATGTTGTCATTGTTCCTTTGTACAAAGGTAACAGAAGTAAGAGTGAATGTAAGAATTGTCGAGCAATCATTTGATTTAGTTATCCAGGCAAAGTTTTTGGGAGAGTCTCAATTGAGAGGGTGCGTGAAATAACTGTGGACAAGATATGGGGTGTGCAATGTGGTTTCATATCAGGTAGAGGTTGCATTCACAAGATATTTGCATTGCAACAAGTGATTGAGAACTGTATGGTAGTAAGGAAGAAAGTGTATCGTGCATTTGTTGATCTGAAGAAAGCATATGATTAGCAGTATGTTATGGAATGATCTGAGAGAGTATGGTGTGGATGCATGGTTAGTAAATGCAGTTAAGGCGGTGTATGATGGAAGTAAAGAATGCATTAGAGTGTATGGAGCTTTTAGTGAATGGTTTGTCACTAAACAGAGTGTTGGTTAAGGTTGTATTATGTCTCCATGGTTGTTAAATGTACCTTAGTCATGGATGGATTTGTGTGTGAGGGATGCTTGTGAGGACGCAGTTGGTGTACAAATGGACAATGTGAATGCGAGAGTGCTGTTATATGCAGATGATGCTGTATTAATTGTAGAGAGTGAAAGTTACTTACAGAATGCATTAAATCGTTTGAATGTAGTGACAGGCAGAAATGGTCTTCATATAGATATCTCCAAAACTTTTGATAAAGATGGATCAGGAAATGATTGTCAGCTTAGTATAAATGGAAAACTCTTAAGAAAAACTTAGTTATTTTGTGTATCTGGGCAGAAAGTTCTGTAAAAATAGAAGGATGGATGATGAAATTGACAGACTAGTGGATGCATCTCGAAGAGTAGTTGGATGTATATGGGCTTGTGCAAAAAATGAAATGTTATTGACAGAGGCAAAGATGGCAGTATTTAAAAGTGTGTTAATGCCAATCCTTATACGGATGTGGATCGTGTGTCTGTCAGGAGATATCTAAGAAATGTATGTGGAAAAACTCGTTGGACAGAATCAGTAATGACTGGGTGCTGAATGAGTGCGGTTTTAAAGGGAATCCAACATGTCAATGTGACAGAAGCATCTTACATTAGTTTGAGATTTTTTATTTTTTAGCACTGGATCCTACTACCTGTTTGGGTTATACGCTTATGTACTAATTATGCTAATGGGTTAAGGTTTAGGAAGGTTATATTTAGAGGAAGTGAACTTGGATTTGAGTGGAGGAAGAGTGGAAAACAATTTTGGTAAAAACAACCCTCAGAACACCTGACTGTGATTCGAATCCCAATATCTCTGCAATCGGCAGTCCATCTATCATGAGACCATTCAATCACTGAAGCAGGTCCTATTAGCATAAACATTATAGTATCCTGGATGAAAAGTAAGATAAACAAGGGAAATAATTTGTGCTTTTACTCGCTATACTAGATTGTTAACATACATTTTAGATAATATTTTATTTCATTTTAGAGTCACATTACCTGTTCTGGACCCAAAGCGTTATGGATTGGACAAACAAGAGATATTCAAATTCTCAGGGATTCTCTCTACTGCATTGGGGGAAGGGACTTTGCAGGAAGCTGTACAATTTCTTGAGAAGACTTACTGCGATAAAATATCTGCAGAATTTGAATACCTCGAGGTAATCATTGACTTCGAAGTGTATTTGCATAAGTGTTGGAGATAAGGTGGGAAATTGATAAAATACATGTGGAAACCATGTTCTAGTGTATCTGGATGGTATTTGAACCCTGACCTTATCAACAGTGACCTTGTTAAATGTTAGGCTAACCCTTATGATTGGTCAGCCACCAATGTATGTATATGTTGAAGAAATATCCACCATAATAATTGAATCAGTTAAATTATTAATCTTGGATCTATACACATTTCATGTTTTATAATTTAGAAAGTGATTTTAATATTCATGTTTGAGTAAATTTTATATATATTTAAAATGACAGGATTTTGTTTTGTGTGTGTGTGTTTTACAGGAGGAAGAAGAAATAGAGTGGTTCACGAAGCGATTAGAGCAGATTGGATCGGAGAATTTGGACAAAGTTATGCAGGTAGCATTAGCCACAGAGTTGCTCAAGTCACAGACATTGGACAAGTTTCTAGCGACCAAGTTTGTCACTTTGAAGAGGTATGGTGGTGAGGGGGCGGAGAGCATGATGGCGTTCATTATGGAACTTATGCGTCTTTCGGCAAAAGGTAGGGGCATACTGCCACATACAAGAGTTATCTAGTTAGATAGAGAACATTTTGATTTTTGCCAAACAAATTTATTAATATACCAAATAATAAATTTTTTATGTCATAAATTTAGCTTAGAAGAAACTATATTAGTTTATTATTATACATACATACTAATCACGCCGTTCAATGACGGGTAGGCAGAAAACTGGTATAGTTCAAACCATCCTCATTAGCTTTCTCTACACTTCCCTATCCTTGCATAATCCCCTCGCTTGAACAACATCCACACACTGAGTCTTACATAATCTTTTATTTATATAGTGTTTCTTGTAAACACTGAAACATGTGTTATTAGCTCGTGGGGCTTACAGATTATGGTTGATTTGTCTGACACTTTAGCTTAGTTAGTAGTGTGTTTGTCTATTAAATTAGGGCCTTTTAGATAAATTTCTAATATGGAAAAAAATCTCCATGTTAAATTAAATACCCTTAGCAAAAGAATAAATCAAAGCGTGGACTTTATTTCACTCATGTCATACATACTGCTTAATAAAGTAGTTCATCTATTGCAGTGGTTTTAAAACTTATTTACTCTAAGCACAGCTTTATTTATCATGAGTTATTATCGGACATGAACATTTAAGTAGGCAACACAATAGGAGGGTCAATAGAATTGTGCATGCAGGGGTTTACCCTTCAATAAGAACAGCTGTTTTGTTGCGTTCCTTGCAAGTTGACTGCCTGTCAAGGTTTGAGGTTAGGGTGCGGTAATAGAAAATATTATTTATTTGGCTTTTTTTTTTATAACTAACAAAATTATTAATGACTTTCTTTTTTCTACAATAACATTACATTCAAAATTCCATGATAAACCTTGGAAAAACTTGCAGCACTCACTTTTGAGAACTATTTTTCTTCTGGAAATAGAACATGAACTTTTTGGACAGAAGGATTACTACGTCTGTGAGTAGAATTTTTGCCCCATTTGCCAACTTTTTTGGTCATGTCACAACCAATTTGTGACTAAACAAAATTGAAACTTTTCTTATTGTCTTTTGAAACTAGAAGCCATTTGTGGTCTTAAGAGTATGTTCTGTTTCATGCATGTGATGTTTCAGACGGTATAGAACAGATAGTGATTGGTATGCCCCATCGTGGCCGCTTCAACCTTCTGACTGGTCTACTGCGGTTGTCCCCTGTGCAACTATTTCGTAAATTTAAAGGTCTGTCAGAGTTTCCAACAAATGTGAAGGCAACAGGAGATGTAGCAAGTCATTTAAGTAAGTATACTGCCAAGTCTCCTTTCTAGTATTTCCTTAACTATGATATATATACTCCCAGGGGTAGGCAAAGAATTTCTAGGACTACGTGACGTACCACTGAGCTTTATTAATTAGGGATGTGTGAGAACCACTTTTTCAAGACAATATTAGACGAGACTATGAAAAAATATAGAGACGCTAGAACAAGACAAGAAAACTTCCTTTAAAAGTACAAACATTTAAATTATGTTTACTAAAGTATAAATACACCATTTATAGAGTGTTAAAATTCCTTTTGACAATTTGGATGGCACTTGTTTTGAATTATTTTATAGCTAATTTTAACACTTAAGTTACAACTTACACACACATTTTAAATGCAATTAATAAAATAATGATACCATTTATAGTATCATTTTATATTGTAGTTTATAATGTTAAGGTTTTATTTTGAAAATAATATTTGTAACCAAAACATATATTAAAAATGGTGGTTTCAGTGGAAAAAGTGCAGCCCATTTTCGGGCCTCTATGCTATAATTAGAAATAATAAATTCTCTGTTTTGTTTGTAAATTTCTTAGAGGAGCTATTTGTTTTTTTCATTTTTATTTATTTCTTGAATTCTCAAAATTTATTTTTAACTTTCAAGACAAGATCAAGATAATGTTTCATCTTCTCATTCAAGATATTTTCGAGTCTCACACATCCATATTAATAATCATGAAATATTTGTTGCTGATAATAACTTTGATAAATAGATTAAATTTTGTTGTGATGTCATGGACTTTATAAGACTTTCTTCCTCTCTGTCATAGTTTTTTTTAGCTTGACACTTGGGTTTTATTAAAATTTGGAACTATTGTTTATATTTTACAAAATAGCAGGTATTTGTTTAATTTATTTATGAAAATCTGGATGGAACACACTGATTATTTCATGACTCCCAAAGGGTTACACGACTGGCAATAGTTTGGAAAACACTGCTCCATGCCATGGTCAATCACTTTTATAGTTTAGTGATGTAAAAAATATGAAAATTAAAATTTTTGCCGCCAGTTACCATTTTTTTACAAGCTAAGGGTAGGGGCTCACAAATATTTCTGGCTTACCATCAATCTACAAATAAAACTTCCATGGCATGAGCCTGCGATCAAGCTATAATGATTGAGTGGCTGTCGTTGTTAGCAATAATAGTGCTAACATTTGCAGATAGACACTGTTATGTGATCATCACAATGGACCCTCTGGTCATTAATCTCACTTTTCTAGATCGGAGCCACTCCTTATTTATTCAAGTAGCCCCTAATTTTTTCTCGCGAGGCAAAAAGATCCAAAGACAAAACTTATCCTCAAAGTACATTTTTAATACTCAAAAATCTGTTACAGATTGAAACTCTTTTGCCTGGCATTCTGTGTTTCAGAATGTTTTAAATCTGCCACCATTAGTTTAAGGGGGAGGGGGGCTACCATAACTGTATTATTAGCAGCACAAAGGCGCCAAAGTTGTTTACATCTGCATCCGAGGGTGTTGGTTATACATTATTGTTTTGACTTGTATTCTGGCTGTATTTTAATTATTTATTGTAAGAGACCTAGTTTTATTTTTTAGTAGCGTGTCTTACTACTAATTTGGGTTGAACACTCCTCAAGAGTTGTTAAGGTGGTGTATTATTTTCTGTTTTAAGCTTTATTCTACCTTATAAAGAGTTTCAACCTGTATTAAGATCTTTCTAATTAATTTTATACCTAATGACCTAGCAAAATTATTCCTTTTGTTACAGTTTCTTCAGTTGATCTCAACGTTGGAGATAAATCTCTTCATGTGACCGTTCTAAACAACCCATCACATCTAGAGGTGTTAAATTCTTAGATACAACATAATATACTTATGTGGTCTTAGGAGATAATAGCCCAACTTATGTTAATCACCTTTATAAACCATATTAGCAATAAATTTAAACAGTATTTAACTCGCTTTTTACAAAGCATTTGTTCTTTTTCTTAGGCTCCTTGCACACAGGACAGGTTTTTTTCCGTAGTCGTACACGGCACGGCACCGTGTAGGCTACAGCAGGTTGCTGTGGTACACACGGTGTGATAACGGCACGGCAAGATTTCAACTCACCAAATAACAACAGTTAACTCCAAACAGTTAGTACAATGGATTGTAGAAGGCAGTTACTTTGTTTATATTTATTATATTTATGAAGAAAAAAAAACCAATTTAGAATGTGTTGGGTTCATCATTTGAATGTTGGGCGGGATAGAGTGGGAGTATTTGTGACATTGTTCACAGAATTATGAGGGGACAATGCAAAATTCTTCAATTAATTTTGGATGTCCAAATCGTCATTTGATGTACTATTACAACGTAGTGGAAGCTTGGTTTGGCATAACTCAAAAATGAGGGATACGATTTCACCGGACTTGCAGTTTGGCGCTTGACACAGGACTTAAAAGTGATGATGATGATGATGATGATGATGATGATGATGATGATGATGATGATGATGATGATGATGATGATGATGATGATGATGATGCTGGTGCCGGAGGAATGTACAGAGAAATCCTGCGCCGTATGAAGATCTCATTATACTTGCATGCCCTACTTTGACCAAACACGCTACAGCACCGGCCTAGTCCATTGGGGCGCCGTGAGTGCAATGGTAGCCATGAATGGGAAGTAACTGCGACTGTGACATGTGTACAGCTCCATTACACATAATGGTCGACTGGACTCACAGGACCATGCTGTGCACGGCCACAGGAAAAGAACCATGCTGTGTGTAATCAGCCGTAGTGGATCAATTCTCTCTTTTCACCAACTATTTGAATTGGTGGCTATGTGGTCTAAGACATTAGACTCACATTTCATATGAGCTTCGTTGATGGGTGTGATCAGAATTCCAATCCTAGCTAAGTCCTCTTTGTACAAATATGGGTGCACTTTTTCTACCCTTTCTCATCTTTAAACTTAAGATTACACCATTAATAATCCTTATATTACACATACTAGGGGTGTGCGAAGCTTCAAAAGTTCGACTTGGCTTCAGAACAAATATTAGCTTCGACTTGGCTTTGAAAAAAAATCCTGCTTTGACATTTACGAAGCTCTGCCAATATTAACAACTAAAATACTTAATTTATCATCATCATAATTAATATTATCCTAGAACCGCGTTCAAGGTATTGAATGGCAAACCCAATGGGAAAAGACCACTGGGAAGATCCAGACACAGATGGGAGGATAACATTTGGATAAATCTGAGAGATAGGGTTTAATGAAATAGACTGGATAGAATTAGCTCAAGATAGGGATAGGTTGCATACTTTTGTTAGAATGGTAATGAACTTTCGAGTTCCTAATGCCATAGAGTAAGTAATATTATTATTATTATTTCTCTCTTAAAACATATCCATTCTTTTTGTCAGTGAACTTAGACCGCCAATGTGCCCTGTCCTCTGCCTCCTTCAGCTCCCAGAATTTTATTCTTTCCCTCAAGTTATCAAATATTTGAATCCTTCCTAAGCTCCTCTTTCCATCAACCCTTTCTTCTATGATCTCATGCAGAAGACAGTTCCTCCTAAGGATGTGTCCGATTGAGTTTGATTTGTACCTAAGAATTACATCCAAAATGGTTCTCTTCTCACCCCCTCTTCTTAGGACTTTTTCATTTGTCTTCCTCTCTATCCATCTGATCTTCTCAAGTCTTCTCCAGCACCACAGTTCAAAGCTCTCCAAGTATTTCTTTTCCATATTCCTAATAGTCCAAGTTTCTGTTTCATACAGCGTGATGCTCCAAATTTAGCATTTCAACAGTTTCTTCCTCAGTTCCAAACTTAACTTCCTGGTCATCAATAAACTCTTCTTGTTTAAAGCTTGCTTGGCCATGGCGATCAATATATGGTCAATTATTGTCATTTTGAGCTGTTGGTCGGATTAATTAACTTAAATATGTATATGATTATTTTAATTGAAGTGTGCCTACTGAGCTAAGGGTCCCAGGTTTGATTCTCGTAGTGGCCGAAAAATATATCATTGTTGAAATGTGGGTTTTCCCTTCATAGTGATGAATTAATGGCTGGGGACTGGATATTGTGCCTATCCTAGTCTTAAGTTAGATTATAAGGCATATGAAGCTACGACAATCCAAGCAAGCCAATAGTGGAAAATATATGACTTCAATAAAAAACTGACCCAGGCCATAGGCTGGAAACAGTAATGGATGTAAAGTAAAAACTGGATTTACCAGAATGAAATTAAATAATAAAAAAAAAAGTGCAATGAAACATTTTCAAAGTAATTTTATGTCATACAGATATATAAATAACAACAAAATAATACTTTTTAAATCAGAAAACCACTAAAAAAATATTTGAACTATGATTCAGCTTTGAACATATTTCATATAATTGATTCAAGTTTGCTTCTAGTTAAAAAGAGGACTTCACACACCCCTACTCACATGTAAATAAAAAAAATAACATACTGCCAAGCCACTCAACTGAAAGTATAGAAAATTCAACTACATACTTTTATATAAATGATAAAACTTATCTTTAAAATGATAAATATTATAGGTTTAGTCATATTTTATTTAAATAAAAATATTATAAAGCTATAACTTATAAGCGCTTTAAAAGCCAATATTAATAATAGCATAAGTAATTTAAATCAAGTCTAAAAGTACTTTTGATCTTTGTTTAGTTTTCTCTCTCTTTTTAAGGTAGATATTTATTTAGTACACATTTTATGGATTTGTTTTAAAGCCAGTTTGTTTTTCTCTGCTTGTGTGCATAGGCTGTGAACCCAGTGTCCATGGGTAAGACGAGGGCCCGCCAACAATCATTGGGTGACGGAAACTATTCATCTGTGAATGCCTTCAGGTGGGGCACTAAAGTTATCAACCTACAGGTATTTATAGCATTTCTTTTTGAACATTTGACGATCTTCATTTGTTAACCACATTAGTGCATAATCTACAAATAACCTCCAACAACCTTGTTTCTTCGATACCAACACATGCTATACAAACAAACTTGTATCTCACACACTAGTGAATGATCTACAAACAAACTTTTATCTAGACACCAGTGCTTGATCTACAAACATCCTCCAAACAAACTTGTATTCCAGAGACCAGTGTATGATCTACACACACTCTACAAACAAACATGTTGGCAAATGTCTGAAGTTGATTGCAATGCATGACAGCCAGGGGAAATACTGTGCACATGACGTGTTTATAAAAATAAAATGTTACCCAGAGTGATTGCTGAGGGCTCTTAAGGTATTAGACTCGCGTATTATTCTTAGTTTCCACTGTCATGGTTCACATCCTGACTGAATATAGAGGAGTGTTTTCCGAAAGTGCTTTTCACTATCCTCAAAAAAAAGCTTATGCCAGTTCTAAAACCTGGTGCCTTGGTGTCCTCATCTACAGCTATTCCACTAAAATCAAAATATCCTATGTACTATTAGCTATTTTGAATATAAATAACTGGTTAATATTTTCATTTTGTACACAAACCCCTACATCAAACTTAATAAACTCCCGGAGAAACATAATTACTATAAGGATTTTGGCATTTTGATATGATTAAAACGATTTCTTAGCACTATAAAAATAATACTTAAATATTAGCATATTTTATTCATTGTGAATCTGTATTGATTAAAGTTGCTATATTGCCATTTAATTAGGTTAGAGTTGCTTAGTTAATTTGTGTGTAAATGTATACATGACTGCGACATTTACTAAAAAGTGCCTAGTCTTTGCCATAACCCTCTTGTTTTAAGATTAATGACAATCATTAGTCTGCTTGATTACCTTTAAACACACACACTTATATTGGAATACTGTTATAAAAACTGTTCTTAGCCAATTTTTTCCAAATTAAAATTTTGTCTTTCAGGAGATCATAAAAATTAAACACTGTATTCTTCAATAATTTAAAGGAGACTTTTTTTTTTATCACACCTTATTTTAGGCTGAAAATGTCTAATGAAACTTAGGTGAAATACCGAATAGCTTAAGTAATTGGCAAGATTATCACAAAATCATATTAATTCATATAGGTAACTCACATATATGCACAAAATTGTACTTTCATATAGTAATGTACCTTCTTTAGCTTAACTAACAGCTCTCACACAGATTCATGGAGATGCTGCATTTACGGGGCAGGGAATCAACCAGGAGACCATCCACCTTTCAGCCCTGCCTCATTTTGAGGTGGGGGGCTCTATCCACCTCATCGTTAACAACCAATTAGGCTTCACCACTCCGACCGAGAGGGGGAAATCTTCTCGACATGTAACAGACCTGGCCAAGACAATCTCCGCTCCGGTGGTGCATGTCAACGGAGATTTCCCAGAAGTAACTTTATTACCCTATTTTACTACACATATTTTATTATGGCAATGAGGTAAGGGGAGGAAGGGATGGTTTTAGAGAAAATGTGTTCACATTTGCATGAAAGAAGAATGGGAAACCACCCTCGGTACAGCGCTGTCTGGAATTTGAACCTCAACCTCCCCATTACTTTAAAATCAAACTATACCCTGATTTTGTTTATGAGAACAGCTTAGAAAATTCAAAAATATTTATTTGCTGCCAAAATTGATAACATTTTTCAATATTATTTGTGTTATCCTATAGGTACTGCAGTTGCAGCTAGCATAACTTGATGTATGAATGTATTAAAATACTTTTACTAACTTTAATATCTACCAGATACTGTTCTTCCTACCAAAATCAGGCTATATTGGCCTGATATTTAGTCCACAGATTTACTGATGAAGATTAGTAACATTGCTTTTGTGGGAATTCATTAAGGATATTTTGTGTTATGATTTTTAGGCACTGAATATGCCTGTTATATTAGATTACTCTGCTATCTATATCTAATTTGATACATCTCAAACACTAATAAGTAATATGACTAATATCCCTTACTAGTATTTGAATGCAAACTCTGAGTAGAGTTTCAAAGGTTATTGTTTTATTCATCCCTTTTAACTAATTAATATTTGAATATATAAAATAATTTTCTATCCTTTACAATTTCACTAGACTGTAGAGCTAATTTCTGGTTATTGCTGAATATCGCACTGTCCTAATATTATTCTAGACTCATGGGCACCTTTAATGAGACTCTGAATTGGTAAAAGCAATTAAATTAACAGTGGGTTCTTTTAGATTATAAAAGAGGGGCAACGAATGACAAAGAATCTTTACCACAGTTGATCCAAAGTGATGCTACCTTTCACCACTCCTCTTTTTGACGACATACTGTCAGGATGTGTTGCTATCCCGGTTAGGAACTTTCCTTGAATCTGAGACATAAATAAAGACAGTCAAGGTTTTCTTTAAAATATTTTAATTTATGGTGTATTACTACAGGGTTCGATAGTTGATTAATATTTTAAATTAATACTCCTTTTGTCAATCAAGCATAAGTGTGATATCTGAAAACACAACAAATGTAAAACTAGTTCACAGTTCATTTAATCAAGAAAATTAAACTCTTATTTGCATATAAGACTTTGTTGCAACATAAATTACACAACTGTCTTTCCATGAGCACAACTAAATGAATTTTATTACTGAAACTCGCTACCCATGGCACAACCTTAGACCCAGACCGTAATATTACAATTAGACATGGTAACGAGAAGGTATAATCAGATCATCATTACATCCATTACTGTTTCCAGCCTGTGGCCTGGGTTAGTATTTAAACAAGCCACACATTTTCCACTACCGGCTTGCTAGGCCTGTTGTAGCTTTATATGCCTTATAATCTACCTTAAGACTAGTATAGGCACAACATCCAATCCCCGGCCATTAATTCATCTCTTTGAAAGGGGGAAACCCACATTTCATCAGTAATACATTTTTTGGCCTTGCCAGGAATTGAACCTGAGACCCTTTTAGTAGGCAGACACGCTACCACCTGAGCTAACATGTTGGATGGATCATCATTAGAACTTGTTAAAATTTAATAAAACTGCAACATGTCACCCACAATGGTGACATGATCAGAACATTGCCGATACCTGGGCTTGCCTTCTCACCAAATAGTAATATTATACAATAATTGTCGGCCTCGGTGGTCTTGGAGTAAAGTGCTCGCCTCAGGACCCTATGTTTATGGGTTCAAACTCAATCAGGGCTGACCTGTTTTTCTTGGGTGATAAAAATCTGCAGCACAACTCCCTTTGGAGGGAAAATAAAGCCATTGATCTCATGTCGATTGTGCGATGTAAAATAACCCTGGAAGATATTTGAAAATAACTTTCCGGCAAAATTGGTAGGCCCTTGCTCTCATAGAAATTCTCATGAGATATTATAATCAATCAGTTCAGAAACTGCACGTTAAATACCTAAAATAAATAAAGATAAAAATATACAATAATTAAGCATAATTTATAATCCACACTTCTTAACTTTGTAGATGGTGATGAAAGCAGCTTGTTTAGCAGTGGAATACCAGAGAATATTTCGGAAGGAAGTGTTTGTTAATATGAATTGCTACAGGCAGTGGGGCCACAATGAACTGGATGATCCTACATTTACTAACCCTGCTTTGTATAGGATCATTCATTCGCGAAGGTTTGTGTATTTTTACATATTTTTTTTAATGTGTCTTGGTAGAACAGTTCTTCATTGTATGTTAATTTTTTCTGCAAGCAAATGTTTTACAGGTGTTAATAGATAATTGGTGTTGCTAGAACCTTAAACCACTTGTTTAGAGAACTTTTAAATAACTTTTACACCCCTCTTAAAACATCTGAAAATTAAATTCTGACCTTGCAAAGTTTTGAAATCAAATCTCTGAGAGATTATTGAATTCTCTTGAAGATATAATTAAACTTCTAAAAGGTAATAAGAGCTCAAATATTTGATAGACTGTAGCATGATTGGTCAAAGTTGGTGTATGTTCCAAAATACTTGTGCTTTTAGCCTTAAGTTTGTTATTGTGGCTCAAATGTTTTACTGATAGATATTTTTATACAAGGTGTCTCTGAAATGGAAAACGGGAGGAAGTCAGGGAATATGCTTGGTCAGGGAAAAGTCATGGTATTTGTCTGATTAAATTTTTGGAATATTCACATATTCCTTAAACTAATACGAAACTTTCATTTACAATAGTTAATATATTTTTTTTTTTTCTTCCAGTTAACACTTATCACAAATCTCTTTTACCGCAGATGTACCATTTGAGTATATGAATTTATGGTCAGTATGTTATTTTCATGTCATCTCTCCAACCCCTATACGCTGCACTTTTAGCCAAATTGAGTCATAATTATGTGCCTGTATGAGAATTCGATTAAATTATATAAAGAAGAAACTAAAAACGAATTTGTCTCACAATTATTTTGAACTCTACTGGTGTAAGGTAATCTTTAAAATGTTCAATATCATTTCACTGAAATCTAATGTATATCTTACTACCCGATAGCTCATTGCTTTAGGCTGGAATCCTTTAACCCCTTCAGAATGTGCATGTGTCTAAACATATTATTACATTAAATTGGCTCTTAATACAATAATGTTTGTAATATATGGTGACTGGAAAAGTTGGAAATTGGCTCTGTAAAACCTGTAAAAGTCAAGGGATTTTAAAATATAATTTTTCTGGACAGTGGACAACCTGAAATAGAGATTAAAAAAATACTGTTCAATGTCCTTGATTCCAGAACAGTTCCAGATATGTATGCGGCTGAGCTAGTGAAATTGGGAGTACTTACAAATGATGATGTAGCTAACATAGTTGAGACACACAATGGCTGGCTCAGCGAAGAATTGAAAAAGTGGACACCTCCAAGCCTGAGGTATGTACATACATACTAATGATACAACCCTCAAACCCTTACGGATATTTGAGGATTTGATAAAATATCAGAATTCAAGATTTGAAATGAATAAAAATATACCTTTTTTTTTTTAAATTGTGAATAGGAATTTTTTTTAGTGCTTGAATACTGCATATATTATGCAATATAGGGTATGACAAATTGTTAAGGAGGAGCTAATGCAGGACAGGATAGAGAAGTCACGACTAAGCTGGATGACCGTGTGAGGAGAATGGAAGAAGAGAGGATACCAAAGAAGGTGTTGGATATTGAAGTGGAGGACAGGCAGCCAATAGGAATACCAAGGGAGAGATGGTTAATTGAGAGTGTGGAGGATAAAGGAGAGGACTGGCTCATGGTGGAGGAGGAGAGTTTGTGGATAGAAAGGAGACGTTGAAGAGGTTTTTGTTTCAAACAGACCTGGCCAGTGGCTGGAGACTTCATGATGATAATGATGAATACTGCTTATTGGTGTTTCCAGCCCCAACATAATTATAGGACAAACCAAACGACCCCTGGTTATTAATTTAACACTTAACTGAATGTAGGTGACCTGGTGGTCTAGGGGTAAGGTGTCATACTTCTATGCTGGCGGCCGGGGTTCAATCCTCGGTCCCGGCAAAGATTTATCTGATTACTAAACCCTTCCTTCACCTCTGACAAGACATCTTGTGAATGTGAGGAATGCCAGGCCTCCACCGTGGTTCGGATTCCACGTTAAACTGTAGGTCCTCCATTTCATCTCACAATCACCCTACCATTACACATTAGCGTAAGTGCATATAACCCGAATGGGTAGTAAGACGCGGTGCTAATAATAATAATAATAACTGAATGTATGAATGAAATACTGAGTGCATTATAACAAAAAATGCTAATATTATTTAGCTACAGTTTATATTTTATATTAATCTATTATATCTACACTTAGATTTATCATTATTTACAAGATTAAGTATTCGTAGATAAAATTAAGATTCAAAATCATGGTTTGGATTTGTAAAATAATGGATCCAATCCAACTCTAAAAAAAAAAAAAATTATTTACATAGAAAACAAAGTATCTGACTAAATTAAAGTAGAAGGGAGGCAGGGAGGAAGACAAGGTCTGCAGACTTGAGAAAAACTACATGTCTATACATTCATAGGATTAAACATGAAGCTTGGCAAGTTACATAATGACAAAACAACGTGTGAATTAGCAGACAAATTGTATAAGGAAAGAAGTGCAAGATGGGTAGTAAATGTGTTTTTAATATAATAGGGGTGAAGTATTTTTATACCATAAATAGAGAAAGACACGCTCTTCTTTTCTCTACCTCTAGTACAATACCACCAATAAATAACTAAATTCATACATCCTTGTAAATATCTCATATTATTTGTTTCAACTTTGTTTAAAATTGAAAAAGTGAACTTCCTACACTTTTGATTAAAACCAGGGGGAAGTCTGGATTTGGTTACCCACTGATGAGCAAGTTCCCACTGTCTGAGCTGTGATACATACTGTAATAGTACTATTTACTTATTTAAATTGGTAGATAACAAATAAAACACTTTGTTTCTTGCTGTTGAAGTTTGTGAGGAGCATGTTAGCTGTGACAAGAAGAAACAAGGTTAAAAATGAAGTTATCCCGAGAAATCTTGGGGATACAGGGAGTACATGAAATAATAGAGGAAGCACGACTGAGATGGTAATGACATGTAATAAGGTTGGTGAAGGAAAGGGATGCTAAGAAAAAGATGGGAGGAGCAGATAACAGAAAGTGTGTTAGAGGAGAAGAATTTAAGCATATAAAGGAGGAGTAGTGGTTGAAGAATAGAGGAAGATGGAGGCATTTTACTAAACTGGCCCAACCACAGGTTGGAAACAGTTGATTATGATGATGATCATGATGTTTCTTGCCATATTGCTGACTAATTTGTTTGTGTAGGGTTCGTATTTCACCAGGCAGTGGTCTGGTCTTAAGCAGGCTCCTGCAGCTGTTACAACATGGGACACTGGGGTAGAACAGCAACTGCTGCGATATGTTGCGTCCAGATCTGTCTCCTATCCACCAAACTTTGTGAGCACTTTCTCTGACTAACTACATTTAAAAAAAAAAGTAATAGAATAGACCTAACCTTTTAGAGCATAAATTAACTTTAATTCTAAATATTGTCTCCTTCATATAACTCAGATGAATCATTACTTTTATGTTATCCAATAGTACTTGTTTCTAAAACTGTTGATCAATTTCATTTTCAACTAGTTGAAGTACCCGGTGTTTCCTGGGAGAAATCTTTTTAGTTTAATGACTGTATGTGGAAGGTAATCTTAAATTTAGTGTCTTTAAGCCCTGCACTGTCCGGGGCCCGACCCTGTTTATGATCAATTTTAAAAAATCAAATCAAAATTTTAAAATTCTGTCTTTGGGGTGCACATGTTTGCACACAGGCTCTACTAATTTTTTTAAATTTCAGACCTCTACATGCGGTAGATATTGTGCAGTACTCATGACAAACTCACCCTTCATTTTATTATATTATAGATAAATTTAGGAAAATTTATTCTAAGTGGCTAATTGGAATTACACATTTCAAAACAACTACACCTCTGGTAATGCATTTTATTTGATAAAATATAATATATTTATTTTATTTTAATAATGCAATGATGGTCGTATGGTGAAACACAATGATATTTATTCTTATTTGTTCACACCTCCCTCCCCCCTGTTTTATTCATCTTCAACTTTGTACCTCTAAAGTTATTTGGTGCATATTGCAAGCCATACATATTCTCTAACATACATCTAGGAGCAAGAGCAAGAGTAAAATTGGTACCCCCAGATCGAATGTCCTTATATCCTCTTGTGACTAACCTTGAATCTGGTCCTGTTATTCAGCGTTTATCATTTTTTATATATATATATATATATATATATATATATATAAAAATACACAAACACATTTTACGTACATCTTAATATGTATTTGTGGACCCTTGGGGTATGTGTAGAATATCACTGGCTAACGAATCACTTTTGCCTAAGACTGGATTGCCAGTGACAGTATGATTGAAGTTAAAATCCTGGTCAGGTATATTGAAGCTAGTTTTACCTAAATTGTTTCCAAATCTTCCTCCACACATTTATGGGTACATTTTCTCTGAATTTTACCTTCCTAAACTCTACCATATTAGCATAATTAATATATACAATCATATCTTGCTATTACTACATATTAGGTTTCAGACATTTGTAGCAAAGTCACTATCTTTGTATAGCGAATCATTGCCATTTTTTTATTTGTTGATGTATGTACTGTACTGCATTGCACTGCACTGCAATAGTCATATATGTGCATAACCGACATAAATAGTCCATTTATAACTAAAATAAATAATAATAAATAGTTTATAATTTGTGAATCCAGTATTGTCATGTTGATAAATTATTGAGTCAGCAAGAGAATTGTCACAAGGCAGCGTATGTTTGTATGCATATTAGGGAGATTTTGCGGAAAAATAAATTAAGTAGAGCCCTATTATAAGTTAGCCAACTACTTTATTCACTTTATACCTGACAAAGCTATCCATAGCCTCCGCAAAGGTTCAACTGAACTTCCTTCTGATTCCTAATAATTTCCAATTTTTATAACTGTTGAATCTCTTATAAGCAAATGTTAAAGGTAAAACAAAGTCGTTGCATTTTCATTTTGGACTTGTTTCAGAATATCCACCCTCATCTTCTTAAAACTCACGTGAAAGGAAGACTAAACCGATTAACTGAAGGGTCTAAAATAGACTGGAGCACTGCTGAGGCCATGGCATTTGGTTCGTTGATGTACCAAGGTGATTATAACAATGTAGGATAAGTTGGGTTTTAAGTACCAGAGCAAGAATTGGGACTCATAACATTCAGTTACTTTGTGGCTTGATATTTCCAAGTATGAAAATTGGTATAATTTCTAGAGATTTATTATTATCATCATCATTATCATCATCATAATCATCATCATCATCATCATCATCATTATCATCATCATCATTATCATCATCATCATTATCATTATGAAATTCACAAGTTTCTATGATCCAATAAACTAAACATCATCAAAGTAATCATGATTTATCTCTAGCCATGTTACCATAGTCCATTTGTTTTTTACTCTCTTCTGTTGAAGAAGGAGACTGATGTATCCTGAAAATAATATAATTATGTGTTTACATATTGGCCAGCTATAGAAAAATAACTTCCAAAACACTAGATACAATTTAAAGCTTCTATATTTCACCATTAGATCATGTCACCATCCAGTCATCACATCTATGTTAATAAAAGGAACCAACATGATTATTATCACTGCGTATTACTACCCGTTCGGGCTATACACACTTACGCTAATGTGTAATGGTAGGGTAATTGTGAGATGAAATGGAGGACCACAGTTTAAAGTGGGATCCGAACCACGGTGGAAGTCTGGTATCCAAAGTTACTCCAGCATATTAATAACATTACATCAATAGCATCGTTATCTGGATATGTCAGATAAAATGGAATTTCAGATAATTGGGACTCTAATGTATATATAAAAAACGTATATAATACTCTCAATCATTATAAATTGACTCACATAAATCAATAATAATATAATACACATATAGTAGATTTATGGTTATAAATTTATGGCCATCATCATCTCAAAAGTGAAGGTTTCTTCTTTAAATTGTTGTTATAATAATAGTCAAGAGTGTCAAGATAAAGGATCGATTCACACACAAATACTAATACTTATCAAGGCTGGATAAACCAGTGTCTTTTAAAACTGCACTCAATCTTTCTAACCATTCAACCACAAGGACAGGCTACCTCACTTATTAGAATAACCATGAGGCCCTCTCCTGGGTTTATGTTTAGGTTTCAATGTTCGCATCAGTGGTCAGGACGTCGGGCGAGGAACTTTCTCTCAGCGCCACGCGATGCTAGTTGACCAAGTGACTGACGACATGTACATACCTCTCAACGATCTATTGGATAACCAGGCTGGACATTTGGAGGTAGACTCATTCTCTTTTCTTTTTTGTGTGTGTGTTGCAATAGGCAGTTTGTGAGTGTTGTCAGCATGCAAAAAGAAATTGCTCCATACACACGTGTGGATATGAGTTGTTTTCTGGTTAGTAAGTTAATTAATTGACAAAAGCCAAGATTAAAGTGGAGCAAAAAATCAAATTACAAAATTAATTTTATGTTCTCGTTAAAAGTATTTTATTCTTTGTGGTTTTAGCTACATCTTGTGCCTTCATATTCTCCACCTTGTAAATTCCTAATGTTAAACAAGAACTAAAATTTTGCAAATTTTACTATAGCTCTCTCACAATCATAGTCTAGATACAATCTTCATATTGATTTTATAATCTACCATTATTAGCATAATTTCTACCATATTTATATTTTATTAAGTTGGTAATCAATAGTTTTAAATATCTTATCTAAAATACAATTTTTAATCAAAACGGATTATCTTTAGAGTTAAAAAAAAACATAGTTACATGTTTGCTTGGCAATCAAATCAAATAACACTTTTACTAACTTTACTTTAGCTTAAATAATTGGGTACTTGATCTTGATTGATAAATAGCACCAAAGTACACATTTTCATGCACATTACTCCAAACATAAGATAGTAAAAACTGGAAGAAAAAAAAAAAAAAAACCTAACAATGGTAGTTTTTTTTACATGTTTTAGAAATTTTAATTTGTTTTAGTTGTGAATATTTCAAGATAATTACCATATATCAACAAAATAATATTTTTCAATCTCTCTAGTGATTTACACAGATAAAAAATATAACAAAGCATTTAATTTGTATAGTTTTAGCATAAAGTTTAATTTAATTTGATTACAGGTAGTCAATTCAAATCTATCTGAAGAAGCTGTTTTAGGATTTGAGTACGGCATGAGCATTGAAAATCCCAATAATCTGATAATTTGGGAAGCTCAGTTTGGCGATTTCTTCACTGGAGCCCAAATCATTGTTGACACATTTATCACAAGCGGAGAAAGTATGGCCATACTATTTCTATTATTTTTATACTTAGTGATGGACTAAAATAAAATTTTACTTTAAATTTGTTTTTATGAGTTTGTAGCAATTAATACTACATTTTGATTGATTCAAGTTAGTTTTTTTAGTACTGCCTCTTACTAGGTACCCGTTCGAGTTATACACATATGTACTAATTACCCTAAATTGTTAGGGATGAGGAATGTTGAATTTAGAGGAAGTGTACTCACATTTGCATTGAGGGAGAGTGTAAATCCATTAAGGAAAAAAACTCGGTATACCTACTGATCTCTCCACCATCGGCAGTCTAGTATATTGCGAGAGTGATGCATTAGAGCATGTGACCACTAATGGGTCATCCATAAACCACATAACGCTTTGAGGGGGGTAAGAGGGGTAAGCTCTAATGCCTACATGCTGTTACATGGGGGGAGGGTGGGGTACATCAAAGTGTTATGTAACAAAGATTTATACTAAAATTCTAATGTTCAAAAATAATATTATTGTTCATTGTTTTCACCTATGATAAACATACCTATAGATAACTTCCGAATATCTGTGGCATTTAAAATGCAAGTTTAGCACTTACTTTTTATCTATTCATATTTTTAATGCACTTAGGTGTTACTGTCTGCCCGAGACTACGAACACCAAGCACATTTGAAAACCCATATTTCCATGCGCATGACAATGACATGTCTATACTCAACACACTTGTTTAAATTTGTCCAATTTACTGACCCACTCGCATGCTATTAGTTGGATAGCAGCTGTCAGTAGAAGCGGCCTTAATTTATAATTATATTTGAGTTTAAGTATAATTCTTTTACATAGGCCGTGAATAATTGCTTGTGTTTGTACAAAAACAATAATAATTTCTTTAAAAAGAGGAGACTTGTTCATTGTTTGCGTATAAAATGCGATCTCCAGAAAAAAACCGTGTAAGGGTCTCATAAAGATATAGTGAATTGGAAAGAAGCAAAAGTAGATAATTTATCTCAAGGCAAGTTTTAGGAGTCCATCAATAATGTTATTTCTTCTTACCAGAAGCATGTTATGAAAAGTAAAGCTCAAATATCATTAATTATTTTCAAAATGTAGGTATATTTAAGCCTATACCTTTTCCCTTCTGATAAATTATTGTGTATGTGTATAAATGCAACTATTATACACTCGCTACAGTGAACGCATTTCTAAATTGTCATTCTCTCAGTAGACTAGACGGCCAATGTTGGGGAGATGGGATTCAATTACCAGTCAGATCTACTAAGGGTTGCTTTTCCTAAATGGCTTCTCGCTCTATCTCCATGTGAAAGCTGGTAGATTTTCTTTAAAATTCCACCTTTTTAGTATACATTTTTTAGGGTGGTATAGTCAAATTGTAGTTATTCTACTTATTTTTTATTATATTTACCTAATGGAGTAGAAATGAGGAAGGTAGGTATCTTAAGAAAATCTACCCTCATTAACGAGGAGAGAGAATATCTAGGTATTGATAAGTTAACTAAAGTAAAATTGTAAATTAATCCAAAATATAATTTAGAAAAGCTGTATGCCTAGAATTGTTTAAATATATCTTTATATGATGATAATATGACTATAAAAAAAAGTGCACAATGTTAAGAAAGATGTCTTCCCTCAGCGTCAAGCATCATATGTGAGCACTTTAACATCATCATGTAGCGCCACTACAGAAAAGAGCTATCCTATTCAGCACATAATAGTGCCATCTGGCTCTTACTTAGATCGCAAACCTGGCATCCATAACATAAAAATAGCAGATGTTTTTCCTCATGAACCAGAGGAATTAAAGACGGACGTCTTTATGTTTATATTCATTCTTGGTGAGAAAAGTTACGCAACACAGGTTGGGATGGAAAAGGCGGGGGGGGGGGGGGGGGGGGGGGGGGCTAAAAAAGGTAATAAAAAAGAATTACGTGGTTTATGAACGACCCCTAAAGAAAATGTTCAAGTTAGTTAATGTGGACTAGAATTGAAGCATCTTTTGTTTAGCAAAGTGTACGATAAGATCAGTGCATATAGCCTCACTGGTTCTATGCTAAATTACTGTGACAAGTTGAAGTTAGTTCCAATGGTTTCCTGTTGTTCAACAGCCAAGTGGATGATGTGCACTGGTATAGTGATGCTCTTACCCCACGGCTATGATGGAGCTGGTCCCGAGCACAGCTCTTGTCGTCTAGAGAGGCTACTGCAACTCAGTGATTCCAGTGAGGTGTCGCCAGACGGAGAAGATGTTAATATCCATGTTGCCAACCCGACCACTCCAGCTCAGTACTTTCACTTATTGCGAGGACAGGCAAGTTAGTTAATTTCTTGGTATAAAGGTATATATATAGTCAGGGGTGTATCCAGATCATTTTCATAGGGGGGTCATGGTTATTAAAATTAACATAGTTACTTACATTGTTAGATATTTTCTGTTTAAAGCCATTTAATAGTTTCAGATTCATATTTGATCTTATGTATGTTTTAAACCATGGTCATCTTCCCCAATTTTTTTAAAATCAGGTAGTTTTTATAAACCAAAGATTATTAGTAAGAGAAATGTTTGAACTGGCTACTTTTTTTTCCTCCAAAGACAAATATTTAAATAAGAAGAAGACACCAAAGTTAAGCTAGATTGATATCATTTTATCCTCATGTCTCTGGTCTTCCATATTCCTTTACTATCAAGTTGCGTTATTTTTGAATGTGATGATTAAAACTTGTTGTTGCATGGAAAATTATTTAATAGATTTAACAGGTGAATGAAAATTAAAAATACCTAAATTTTACATATTTTTGAAATAAAACTAGAATATTCCAAAGATGGCGTTTAATTTTTTATATTGATATTATTTAAATACTTGTGTTTATAGCAGGCCAAGAATAGTCAAAAACATCAAACCTTAAAGCTGTATTATTTCTATTCATCACAATATATACTAGAGCTGTTTTCAGCCCTACCCCCACTCTGCCCCAAGTCTTTTATTTACTTTTTATATCAAAATCCATGTTTATTCAATTAAATACAATAGCTTTATTTACCATAAATCAGGACCTAACCTTTTATTTAGCAATTTTCTTTTTTACCAAAACACAACTTTTTATTTGATGAAATTCAATCGTTTTATTTATCAAAGATCGATATTTTTATTTACCACAAATTAAGATCCAGCCCTTTATTTAACAACTTTTTATACAATAATACAACTTTTTATTTCACGAAATCCAATTGTTTTATTTGCCACAAATCAGGGTCTCTACCTATACAGCACTTCCTTACACTTCAAGGGCTCTTCCATTCTTCATAGCAGGTTTCTTACACACCCATAGAACAACCCCCTTCTGCCCTCTTCTTATTAGATTCTTTCTACTCCCATGCTTCACCTCACTCACACTTCCAAGATATTTTACATTCTGTACCTTTCTCAGCTCTTCTCCATCCAACTTTATAGCTTTACTAGATCTTATTCTCTTCCTTGTCATTACCATCACCTCACTCTTCACCATGCTAAATTTCACTCCACACTCTTTCACATCCTAATTCCATTCCTGTAGCTGATCCTGTACTTCCTCCCTCATACCATCAAGTCATCAGCAAACATCATGGCTTCCTGCTCGAATTTTCATGTCACTTTATTCATTAACATTTCAAATAATAACTGGAACTCCCATGCTTCACTCCATTTTTTATTTTGAACCACTCTGTTCACCCTTTCTCTGTCTTAATACAACTCATGTTATCCTCATATATACTCTTCACTCTCATTAAACCTCCTCTTTCCACTGCAGCCTCCTCCATCACTTTACAAACTTTATTTCAATCCACTCAATCATATTTTTCCTTGTTTTATCCCCTTTAATATGTCATCTAAATGTTTAAAGTATCAACTTATAAATAAATTAGTAAAATGAAGAGAAATCCTGAATCCATGAAGTACTTTTGAAACCTCTAGCCGTTCTTTAGTTTTAGCTTCCCTTGAATCTTCCCCAGTCTTAGCTTCCCTTAAATCTTATCTAGTTTTAGTTTCCTTGAATTTTCTGCAGTTTTAGCTCTCCCTGAATCTTCTCCAGTTTTATCTTACCTTAAATCTTATCCAGTTTTAGTTTCCCTTGAATTTTCTGTAATTTTAGCTTCCCTTGAATTTTCTCCAGTTTTAACTTCCCTTAGATCTTATTTAGTTTTAGTTTCCTTGAATGTTCCGCAGTTTTAGCTCCCCTTGAATCTTCTCCAGTTTTAGTTTCCCCTTGAATTTTCTGCAGTTTTAGCTCCCCTTGAATCTACTCCAGTTTTAAATTCCCTTAGATCTTATCCACTTTAGCTCTCCTTGAATATTCTCCAGTTTTATCTTTCTTTGAATCTTATCCAGTTTTAGTTTCCTTGAATCTTCTGCGGTTTTAGCTTCCTTTGAATCTTCTCCAATTTTAACTTCCCTTGAATATTTCTCCTGTGGTTCAGACATCTGTTTGCTGGTTTATCTTTCATATATAACCAGCCTCCCCTCGGCCATACTTCTTTCGCGCTCAAACAAGATATCTCACATGCTGGCCTTTCTATTCATAACACAAATCCCTTCACCCAACTTGTCCCACCCCCGTGTTATTAATGAAAGAAATAATTGTTTACTCAGTCACTAGCAGCCACCCCCTCCTACTAACAGGACCAAGGACAAGGCTGTTTACCGAGAGATTAACAATGTAGAGTCACCAGTGCTTGCTAAAAGAGCTCACAGAGCTTACAAAAGATTGGTTAAGGAATTTATTTACTTTGAGGTTGTGCCATAACTGGCCGATGATCAGATTTGAGATCGGCACTGGCTCAGCTCTTAGCTCTTATATTTTATTTTAATACATGTTTTAATAGAGAAATGAATTTTCTCTATGCAAGTTTCCATATTTGAGATTTAACAATAAATTGTATGCATCATTTCGTACACATTTATAACTAGACATTAGATAACTATTTGTTTTGAAGGCTTTCATGGCTGGTGATCGAATTATAGTCATTGTGTTTGGGTTTGAGCCATGCTAAATAAATAACGTTCAATGTTTCATCTGCAGTTGCAACAGGCATCTTCTGTGAAGCATGATGATACAAGTTGTTTAGACAATAATTTGAGGTCATTTATATAATTGACTGGTTGCTATTTACTCATTGGCTGGGCCTATCAATAATTAACAAATTAATTAATACTGATGGTGAGGTATGGTTGATTGTTGAAAATTGACAAGGCCATTATAATTAAAAACCTTTGTCATCTTTTAAAACAATATTGTAGATGCTGAAGAACTATCGAAAACCTCTGATCATTGTCGCTCCCAAAACTCTACTGCGCTTGTCCGAGGCTGTATCTTCCATGTCAGAGATGGAACCTGGGACCTCATTCCAACCAGTCATTGGCAAGTAACAATTTCGAATAACTCTTGCAAGTTTTAAATAATACAAATCTGCATATCAAAATGTCTGCAAGCACTACATGAGTATATTCCATCATATGGACTTGTTTTTTATTTTTTTGCAAAAACACAGCACTTAAGTTTCTTGAGGGTGGAAAATAAAATCACAAAATGATCTAATATAAACTAATAATTGCTGGATATGATAAGTACAAAACTGTTTAAAAGAAGAGTTTATCTGTCTGTCTGTCATGAGCACGCAGAGGGCTAAAATTTTAAAATTAGTAACCCCTGTGTACGAACATGCATGGAATTTAAAAAATTTTATTAGACTTTTTTAAATTTATTAAAAACTTGGTTGGAAGAAACAAAATAAAGAGTTTTTTTTTTCCTGTCAGAAACAAAGAAAAGTGTTGCCCGGGGTAACCACACAATGCATTGCATGGCTACCCTGGGCACAACACTAGGTAGTTCTGCTAGTAACCTAATAAGTCTAGCAACCAAACAGAAAAAATCAATATTCAGTGTACCACACATCAAATAAAGAGGTATTGAAATATAAAAGCAAGTATGTGAGGGAGAGGAGAAGAAAAGATAATGGTAAAGGAGGAAGGAGGAATTGAATTTAACTGACCCAGTCGCAGGCTGGAAAAAGTTTATAATGATGAGAAACAAATAAAAGGGATCAAATATAATATGGGTTTTACAATGAAAGGGAGAACACAGTCCACACTTTACATTGCTATGATTGGACCTAAACGTAATGATTGTCTCTCAAATTAAATTTATTGCTACTACCCAATACTTCAACCTCGTTTTCATTCTATTGGAACTCATCAGGAGGACATATAAAACGCGCAACACAACTTCCTAAAAACGTAAACAAAGAAAAATAAAATTGGGAAAGAATGATAGGACAGATATTATATGAGGCCAAGTAAAAAGAATGTTATTTTTAGATGCTCCTATCTGTGCATCCAATCGTTCTTTACCATTTCCTCTTCCTCCCTTGAGTATATATTAGTTTCCTCTTTTAGGAAGTTATGTTGCATGTTTCATACTTACTCCCGAGGAATTCCAATAGAATTAAACCTAGGTTGAGATATTGGGCGGTAATGATACATTTTTTAAAGTGTCAGCAATTATTTCTTTGTCCAGTTACAGCAATGTAAAATATGAATTGTGTTTCCATTTTCGTTGTAAAATCCCTATTGTTTTTTTATTGTTTTAAATCCCTTTTTCCTGTGCCTTCTTCCAAATATAACAAAATACACCTCAAAATGTGAAATGAGTTTTTACTTAAAGTACAAACACAAATGAATTTATTTCTTAAATTTTTTTTTTATTTTCTGTTAACTAATTTTAAATTTATTATACATGCATTTTAGAGATTCAAAAGAAAGATAATTATATTGAACCCATCTATTGCACTGATTAAACCAACTTTAATCAACAGGTGATGTCGAAGTGGTAGCAGATAAAGTCCGCCGGGTTATATTGGTGAGTGGGAAGCATTACTATGCTCTTCACAAACATCGCCGTAACTTGGATCATCTGACATTGCAATAGTCAGGCTGGAAGGGCTTTCTCCATTCCCGACATTGCAACTACAACAGGAGCTTGCCAAATACAGGCGTGCCACATGTAAGCTAATCAGTAATGACTTATTTTATTTAGTCACTGTAAAATAAACCCTGTCCTGTACCTTATTCTCAACTGCTTCATGAATATGATTGAAAGACATTGTGACTAGATGACACTGACATAAATAATCTTATGTTCATAGCTATTATATATGGAAGAATATTCAGGGAAGAGGGATAAGAACTTATATAAAACAACATATGTGTTGTAATGATACTGTTTTGGACCCCTCTCATATATTAGAAAATGCATGGATGAAGGTATTTTTCTTTAATAAACTTTATGTAAAATAACCTTTAAGACTTCATCCATGGAGAATCACGCACTTTTCAGAATTAATGTCAATAGATTACACCATAAAGCTTATTTGTTCTTTCAAAAACCAACTCCATAGTGTTTACCAATAAAGCAAGTGACGCTAGCTTCCTCTACCCAATAGGAAGCTAGCCTTCATAACACCTGTCGCCAGGACTCTTTCAATTAGTTGGTTTTAACACTGGTGACAAGGGGTCCAAGAGGCAAGGGGTAGGCAATATATAAGCTGCTTGTGCGTATGAATCCATTACAGTGGACAATAATACACAAGAACTTTGTAATAAAACAGAACTCGGTAATATATCAGAAATACAAAATATTTAGCATAAATCTACAGAAGGTTGTAATAAATGAGAACCATGATTAAATAAATCGTATACAAATTTAAAGGTCTTAAGAAATCTCACTATAATTGGCGCTTGATCACGGAGCTATAAATACCAATTATTTCATCAAATACCAAGAACATCATTTTAATTGGCACTCAATGAGGGGGCTATAAATACCAATATTAAATTGTACTGTTTTAATCAGCGCCCAATCGCGGGGTAATAATTTGACGAACATTTTAATTTGGCACCCAACGTGCAACCATAGCATCATAGTGATTAAAAGATTAAAAAACGATTACATTTAACACTTTAAATTTATGACAGAAAACTGCCTCTTTAAGAATATCCATCATAACTATTCACTTCCTTGTTAATCATTCCTGTTACATGTTCATATTTATTACTTACTCTATGGCATTAGGAACTCAAAAGTTCATTACCACAATTACAAAAGTATGCCACTTATTCCAATCTTGGTCTCTTCCCATTGGGTTTGCCAGTCAATACCCTGAGCGAGGTTTTAGATTCTTCCTGTCATGCTGCATGTCTTGCCCATACATGTCCATTCAGAATACCTCAAATAAATAAATAAAATAAGTTTAATTATGGATACCTAAAAAAACTTGTCATGCTAATTAAGGTAGACTGATACGCATGGCAAGGTACAGATTGAATTTCAATTATCAGATACTCTCGAAATACATAATAAGTTGAAACAAGTAAATGCATTTTCTCCATAACTTTTTGAGCTAGCCGTAGAGTATGTCATTAGGGTGTGCAAGAATAGGAAAGGGTTGATACTAAACAAACGGTACATTACATTTATTAGGATATGCAGATGATTTTGCTTAGTTGGGAAGTTTGTATGGAAGTTGTTGCAAGAAATGCAGAAATTTTATCAGAGGCTAGTCAAGAAATAGGTTTAAAAGTGAATGCTTAAAAGACTTAGTATATGATCACACAGAGAACACAGATTGGGGTCAATAATATAGAGATTACTGAGAAAAACATATCATTTGAGAGGGTTAATGAGGATACATATTTAGGAACAATTTAAACCAGCAATAATGATAGATGTTAGATTGTAAATTAGTAAGAAATTACAATTGGAAAATGCATGTTATTACTCAGTCAGTAAGTTGTTTACATCTCGCCTGTTTTCAAGGAATGTAAAACTTAGAATACACAAAACAATAATTTTACCAGTTGTTTTATTTGGGTGTGAAATATGGTCTCTTACCTTACATTTACTTTACATCCATTACTGTTTCCAGCCTATGGTCCTGGTCAGTTTTTTTATTCAAGTAATATATTTTCCACTACCAGCTGGCTAGGTCCGTCATAGCTTACTTAATATGTCTTATAATCTAACTTAAGCCTAAAGCAGGCACAACATCCTGTCATTCTAATTATATCATATGATATAATTATTGTCAATCTTATTAAAATTATATTAGATACAATTTTATTGCATGTTGGTACCTTTATAGTCATTATAGTCATTCTCATATCTTCCTTCCATTCTTGTGGTAATACCTCACGGTTCAATGGAACATAGTAATAGAAATTTATAAATTGCTAACTTTTTACTACCTCCCTTTATTAAATTCGCTGGAATTCAATCTATTCCTGGAGATTTATGGTTCCTTAACTGCCTATAATTCTTTAACCATTTACTTTTTTTTTATACCTTCTTTTTAAAGTCATGTTGCATATTTGATACCCTTTCCTGATGAATTCTGATGGGTTAAACCTAGGTCAAGGGATTGAGCAGTAACAACAGATTTTTTCGCAAGAGGTAGTATTTTCTCTCGATAACAAATTGCCAGTTGTTTTATCTTCAAGAATATGGCCTAATTTTACCATATATAAGATAGTGCTCTTTTAATATCATTCTATCAGTATGCCTTGACCACAAAGTTGACCTTTTAATTTTTCAGACCATAATTATTTAGGTCTTAGATTTGATGTTCATATTATAAATCACACGGTAGATAAAGATGCTTTTATATCTTATCACAACATTTCTTATAAACTTGCTCATACTCGTGATAATGTTCGTGTAGCTGATTTTAATGCAATAACTGAATTTACTTTAGATTTGATAGAAAATGCTAAATGGTATGGTGTGTCAGGATTATAAACAAAATATTTAGTCAAATCATTTACTATTGTTTTATATGGTATGTTTACTCCAAAATATTGGGCTGCTGGACATAATAAAGAGAACAAACCCAATATGACTGTTACAGTGAAAAGAACATAGTTCACACATTACATTGCTGCTACTGGAAAAATAGATATTGGCTTTGTTCTTCTTTTCATTGTAACAGACATTGTGTCCTTCCGTTGTATATCCACCTTTCCATCTTCTAAATATACCTTATATTACATATTACCTCAAAAAGTGAAAAGTTTTCCTTAAAAAGATATATTTCATACATATTGTTTTAATTGTATTTGATTATATTTTTTAAGCATTTATTTGGAGTCAAGAAGAACACCGAAACATGGGGGCTTGGTCATTCATCAAACCTAGATTTGAAAATTTAGTGGGGCGAAAGGTATGTACTACCAAATTCAACAGAGTTAATGTAGAAAACACCCATTAGTAGGGGTGTGTTAAGTCCATTTTTTCAATTCGAAGTAAACTCGAATCGAATATATGAAATATTTTCAAAGCCAAACTGAAGTTCGAATATTTCCCCTACCCACTAGCATACAATTCATCATTATGATAAAGACTATTTAGGGGATTTTAAGTTTACACTCCAATCAATAAATTAGGGATGGGACTCTCAAATTCTTAGGAAGAATTGAGGATTCAATAAATAAATTTAATTCAAGACTAGAATTCTTTAAAAAAAAGTTTTAAATTTTCAATTGAAGTTTGTGTTTGAACTTTAATCCCACATATTTTTATTATAGTCTTAGTGGCCTCATGGTCATGGTTATTGACTTAAAACATTTTTTAAACATGTTAGGCAATACACTATTTTAGTTTAATTTCCTTCTCAAGTCTAGACGTTAAATTCGCATTATACATTGACTTGATAGTTAATACATAGTGTGGTGACACTAAACTATCCTTTAAGTACATCTTGTATTTGCACATATATTTATTTTCAATCAAATGTCATATTTTTTGCTAAGTATTTTTAATGTTGGTGTTCCATTACACATTACTTTAGCACCGCGTATTACTACCCGTTCGGGTTATACGCTTACACATTACTTAAATTATTGTTCATTAAAAAATAAAAATTGCATTTTCAGGTTAAATATGTAGGTCGCTGCGCATTAGCGACACCTGCTGTGGGTATTGGACAATTACATCAAAAGAAGTTGAACATGTAATTACAGAGCCATTCACTATGCAATATTAAAAATTGAATGGTTCCTTTTTTTTTAACCCCACCTTATGATTGCCTTAAAAGAATGAAACTAGATGTATACATGGTAATGTTCTAGCTATAAACATCCTGTACTATATTCCATAAATAACAAAGTATACATTAGAAAATGGAAAAAACACAACAAAAAACTCTCAACTGAAAACAAAACTGTGATGGTTTTTAATAAGTGATGTAAAAGTTTTAACAAATAAAACAAAAAACTGCATTGTGGTTTAATATCTTACTCTAGATGTATTACCTGTTTTTCTTTCAGCACATCCACATTTAATTATGCTATTGGGGTAGAATTAAGAGGAAATGTCCCTTATTTGTAAGAAGGAAGAGTAGGAATCCATTTATATCCAATCAGGAATCTAACAGTCTCAATGAGGTTACTGTTATAGCCTGCATTAGTGGCGCAGCAGTTCCTTCCCACTCCCCCTTTCGACCTAAGTAATTTAAAAAAAAAGAATTAAAAATACATCAAGTTGAACTCTAAAATCGAGTATTGAAGATGTGTTAAATTATTTTAAGGCATCTGGTTTTCAAAAATGTACCAACTTTAAATAGTTTCGAGACACATCTAATTTTTTTAAAAATTGCCAAGCAAAGCCCACTCCAAATGGCTTCAAAATATCTTTTAGGTACATATACATTGTTTTATTTTATACTGGAGAGGATCCTTGGAATTCCCTTTTAGCTGGAAGGAAAAACCTTTATTTTGCTAACCACCCACTCCAACCTTATCTACAACCTTAAGTGTAACCCCCCTCCCCCAATTACATTCATAGGTGCACGATTGACCTCCATACCCATTTGCCAATTTAAGTGAAGGTGAAGAAGAAAGAGTTGAAAGAAGACATTTGTTAAAGGATTTAACCCGCTATTAAATAAAAGTCACACACATGAATGTTTCATTAAATTGTGTATATTTATATTATGTATACAGCTCTTGTGCATAGACTACAACCACTGACAATGAACAATTTCATGAAGACTTTTATTTCACCACCATTATGAAAACAAAAATGTTTTTAACTTTTTATTCATCTAAAAGTCTCTTTAAAATAGAATATATGGTGGGAATATAGTACAAGTGATGGAAGAATGTAGGATGTATTTTATTAAACTCGTCGTTAACTTGTAATTATATAGAGTAATAAACAGGAGGGGGAACAACTGAAAAATAAAGTCAAGTAAGGTTTAAAAAACCAAACAATTATGGCACAATTATAATATAGTTAAAATCTGCTTTGACAGATCAATTGAAAACTTTGTCACAGCTGGTTTGTACAATGCACTTGTGTGCAGCTAGAAAACTTATAAAAGATTTCAGTAAAACATTGTTTTCATTTTTTTTAAATCAAGATTATTGTTGAAATTAAAATAAAAACTTAAATTAATGGCTTGTATTAATTTTAAAATGGAATAAAATTAAATTATATTGACTATACATTTTATTATTTGCGACTGTCCAAAATATTAACAGAAAAGTTTTAAATACACACCAACATTTATATAGTAGTACCTTTTATTTTTGAAAACGCACAGGAAAAAATTCTTACAAAGACAATAGCAATAAATATGCACATAGAATATTATTCAGCTCAAAATTCTATTTTAACATTAATTATTTACATATTGTCAAGAAAAAATTCAAATAAAACAACTGTCCTTGAAACCGGATCTTTTTCTCTCTCAAGTTTCGAACCCTTTATTCATTGGCATCCGCCATGATACCTACTAATATACTCACTCCACACTGTACACAATACGCATGTTTAACAAATTAATTTATGATAATAGTTTATGGATAATATACATAGTACATGAAATACATCCATGAAACAGTAATTTTAAGATGAATAGGGCTTTAAAAAAGTACACAGTATTCTCAACACACATGGCAAGAGATGACAGTTGCAGGGAATTTTTGATTTTACATATCAAGGGATATTATATACCCTTCAATATCCTCGACAAAATCAACTCACATATAAAATTAAATTATTATTTTACAAATCACCGGCATAAAAAATGGCGTAAGATGCTCTCAATGTATTAATCAAAATAAAATAAAAATTGTCTACAAATTGACGGTAATTTACTAATATTTATACTATGTACAAATCACTCATTCAAAATACTTCACATTTATACAATACATATATAATGCAGAAAAAATTTGCATAAATTAAGTTTCACAGCACTTTTTCAAATGCTACAGATAATGAAATATTTGCAATACGATATACTATCTGAAACACAACCAAATAAGGAAGGAGATTCTCAAAAATGTACTAAACATGGGATTTTTCCTTAAAGAGCTGAAGTGTGTAACAAGCTCGAACATAAAAGTCTTGCATCTAAATCGTGACACAATCAAACCTGTAGTCACACAAACACATCACTGTTGCTCTCTTCAGCTGCCAGTTCAAAAGGAAGGAGGAAGATGGTCCAACTGTTTAATTTACCATGAGTGTGTGCGACTCCATGGGGGCTGCCGAGTCATAGAGCGTGTCGGTGTCTTGCGTAGGTTCCCCTTGAAGCTGGCATTGGTTCGTAAGCGTACCAGCACCACAGTCACAGAAAAACCTTCCGGGAAACATAATGTCAATAAAATAAGTATATATTGGATGAAATTCTGTTCAAACTAATCTGGCAAAATAATTTATATTAATTATTAATTAGTTATGTTTTCTCTGAGGATATTAAACTTGAATTATTGATATAATAGATTTTTACTTGTATCGAAAGAACCAAGAATCTATTTTACTATTACTATTTTCACTAGCTTGATTCTTAGCTCTCAAAACCAGTAAAAGAAAGTTCTATCATTTAAATGAAAAGGAAAAATTCAGAGTTAAGTAATTTTTTTTAGCGTGGGCATCTATGACTGGGAGAAATTTATAATATCTAGTTTAGTTGCCTGTGTGTGTAAGCCTTTAGCCTCTCTGGTGGCACAGAATGTTGCCCAGACAAAGTATCCCTATGAAAGTTGTCTACATGTCATGCTCACAATGAGATGATGTGATGATAGTGACTATGAAGGTGTGGAATCAATAGCGTTCTTAAATCTAAATGAAGACTGATTAACCAAACCCTGGTGACTGGCGGAATAATTTTCCTTTCTGGAAGAGTACCCATGGCGCTAGCCGGGAATTGAATCCAGCACCCCTAGGTTCATAGCCAGGTAAACTGACCACTATACCATGAGGCCAATTAGTAATTTTTAATTGCGGATTTTGTAAGTTTTGTTGCTGATTCACTATGAACCGTTAAATTATAATAATATACTCAAATTGATGTTCTGATGATGTTAAACAATTCAAACATGGGACTTTTAAGTATTTATTTTCACTATCTGCACTTTTTAGTTTTTTCAACAACAGTAAATAAATATATTTAATGTGAGTTTGGATTCATGGGAAAACAGTGAAATTGTAAAAGTTGAGGAATATGATTTAATAATCTTATGAATATATTAGAAATTTCAAATTCGAATCTTACTAAAATTTAGATTTATTGTTTCAAATCTGAACATTGAAAAAATATGGATTCAATGTTTCAAATCTTAATTTTGTGAAAAAATGAACACAATTCACACTTAACATTGCTGCCATTCGACAAAGAGGTAATGACTGCCAAATGAAGAAAATCAATCATTACCACCCAATACCCCAACTTAGTTTCATTCCCATTTCCGATGGGTTTAGATCAAAATTAGAATATGTTAATTCATTGGTTAACAAATTAATATAATTAAACCAGAAACCTGTTTGCGTGATAGGAGTAACTAGATAAATTAATTTGAGTTCCAGGCCGGAAAGGAATCATGTGGAAGACTGTTGTTTATAACAATTAGCTATGCCCACCTTTTTCTAAATAGTAATAAACCTTTGTATCATGATTCAAAAATGGTGTTACCTTTATTTTATGTTTCACCTTTTGAGGTTAGGGCTGTTGATTACATTTTTATAAGTGGACCAAAACACATTTATAAAGTGATGATAAATATTTTATTATTGGATTGGATTAAAAAACTTAACATTGTAGAATATTCAACACAAATACAATTTAAAACACTAATAAAGTAAGTCTAAAATAAATTATTTAAAATTAATTAATTTCTGAAATATAATATTCAATACAACTGACTTTATGCATCAGATATGATTTTTTAAATCAGTATAAGATTCAATTTGGATAAAACTAAAAAAATTTTCATGAGATTCTATTTGCATTCGATATTTCTTCCAAGCACAAGATTTAATTTGAGCCAGTTATTCAAGATTCAAATTTAATATTTTGGATTCACACAATAAAATAAAATAAAATAATTGGAATCGGTGAAAACAGAAAATATGACATCTCTAATTAGAATATAATATTCTGTATTGGTTTGAATAGAGTGCAATGTTTTTCTTCTAAAAATTGTTCCCATATTATCTACGCAGCCTGCTCACACTTGTCTAATAATAACGAATCGAGGAGAGAGAGAGGGAGAGAATTTCCACCCTTCAGTTTAACTGTACTGTTTATTCAATAGGTCAATGTTTATTGGTGGAAGAATCTGTGCCATGTTTCTGATATTAATTTTTTTAAGAGTGTCTGTACATCAAAACAAGCATTCAGAGGGCCAAATAAAACTGTGTCAGATTTCTGTTTATGCTTCATGGTATATTCGAGACATTTTCATATAGAACACCTTAAAAATATTAGGGTTGTATAATGCATGAAATCATACAATAATAAAAATATATAAATTAGACACTCAACAAAGTTCTACTTACCTATCATGCCTGATGAATTCGACATCATGTCCAGCATGACAGGTCTTTATGCAGTTTACACAGATAGCGTTACGTCTGTGGTGTTGCATGTTTGGCAGCGGTAAAAGTCGTGCATCGGGAATGAGGTGTAGCTGGAGATTTTATACAGGCACTGTCCATTGGCAACAGCTTTCTCCACTGCATCCTGGTTGCTGTAGATCTCATTGCCTGTGACAAACAATGTGATAAGGTTTCTAGTTTGCAATTAAAAAGAAAAACAATGACATGTGAATTAATTATATTATTTTGTCAAAAGCTTTAAGTTTATTTGCAACATTTCTTTCCTGCATTGTCTCAAATTTAACTTATTATTATTTAGCACCACGTCTTACTAGCTGTTGGGTTATAAGCTTAAGTACTAATTACGCTAATGGATTAAGAATTGGGAAGATTGAATTTAGAGGAAGTGAACCCACATTTGCATGGAGAGAGAATATAAAACTATTGGGGGGAGGGGTAACAGTTTCCTCGACCGAGATTTGAACCTCGATTTCCCCGTCCTCGGCAGTCTGGCTCCAAACAAAACTAGCGTGTTAGCCAACTATGCCACCAAGGCAGGTTTTTACCTTTTTAACTTAATAAAATGTTGGGTTAAGCTTTCGAATCCAATAATTTTTTAAATATTGCATCTTAAAGAAGAGTCAAAGGATTCAAAGATTTTTAGAAGCCAAATTCTAATAGTAATTCAATGTGAAACTGTCAAGAGTGTATAACAAAATTACCTCTAATAATGGGTTGAACACCACTAGCTAGACAAAGACCCCCAAATCTATTGTTAAATATTTTATTGTGTTCCAATGTGGCAGTGGCATTGTTGGTGATTTCCACCCCAGCAGCTAAACCATCAAATATCCGATTTCGCCTCAGGATTGGGTGACTCTGTGTCGAGATGAGAACACCTGCTTGTGCGTTGCGGAAAATGTCGTTCTCTTCTAAAATACCTAAACAAAGTTGGTCAACAATGACAGATTGAACAGATATCTTCTACAGCAGCAGTTCCTGAACTTTTTGAATGGCGTACCACCCCATCGATTTCCATAATTGGTACTACCACCAAGGTGCCAAATATTTAATATTTCGGTACCTTTTTTTTATAGTGCCCAGGGTATAATACAAACTGTGTGGCTTCACTGGCTGTCTGAGCTTGAATCAGTGTGGGGCCCCTCCAATCACTGTTTAAAGTTGTTTTACTTTAGGCTAGACTTGTCTGAATACATTTATAAGATTTTATGAGGCTATACAATTTTATGGCTTAATGTGCTTATTTTGACTTCTTATGGCATACCAATGGAAATGATTGTCGTGCCACAGTTTGGGAACCGCTGTTCTATAGTATCTATTATACTTTTACATATATTATTGTTTCAAGCCTATGGCCTGGGTCATTTTTTTATTCAAGCTATATATATTTTCCACTGCACGCTTGCTAGACCCGTCAAAGCTACATATACCTTTTAATTTATATTAGGACTAGGACAGGCACAACATCCAGTCCCCGGCCATCAATTTATCAATGTGAAAGGATAAACCCATATTTGGATCAATGATAAATTTTCAGCCATGCCTGGAATTGAACCCCGGAACTCTTAACTCTGTAGGCCAACAAGCTAATGACTGAGCTAAGGTGCCAGACTGTATCTTCTATACCATACATTAAAATATGCTGATATAGTGGAAGCATGATTAAAATAGAGTATTATACATTTTCAAAAGCACTCTTACCTTTACCACCATTGAATATACAAATGCCCCCATCCCTGCCATCATATATTTTATTGCGTTTTAGGGTTGGGTTTGAATCAGTCTTTATCCAGACTCCGGCCATGGCATTGTCGAAAATCTCATTCATCTCAAGCAAACCTAGCCCACCATTGTAAACCAGGACTCCTCCATTCTGACCTCCCCAAATTTTATTGCCGCGAATGATGGGGTTGCTCCCAGTCCTGCAAACACAAACCATTATTGATAAAATCACATGTTTATAAGATTAATAGTAGGTGTCCGCACGCTTGGGTTTTTTCTTTCGAGTCGAACTCAAGCGAGTATTTAAAAAAGCTGCTAAGTTCAAGTCGAGTTTGTTCATAATTTATTTATTTTAAAAGTAAAATAGTATATTTAAAATGTCACCAGCCAAAACAAATATAAAATGTAAATATCACATTTTTAAAATTTGAGATTTTAAAAATATATGAAACCAACTTATGTAATGAATGACACTCATTTTTATCAAAAGTAAATTTATGTCTTAAAAATAAAGTTTAAGAAATGGAAATATTGTATTTTAAGTTCTAACACTTTAAAAAAACATAATTTTAAAATAAGAACACCACTCAAATAAATATACTAAATTAATACTACCATTTATAAAAATACTACCATTTATAAAAACGTTTAAAAAAATGACATTTTAATGCGCTAATATTTCCCCAAAATATGCTTCTTGTAACTTTATTTATCATATAAAAAAAGTAAGAATCACAACACAAACATTTGGAGACTTCAAATGTTTCATATTTCGTTTATTAGTCCTTACTGTAGTAATCGTGCATGACCCCGTCTTCTGTTACAATTTCATTTCTCTATGTGCAGCTGTACATGCAGGTTGTATGGGCTCTCATTAAAAATATCTTATTAAAAAATTTATTTTAATTTTATCTTTAATACCTATAAAAACTGATGTTCATACTTTAAAATTAAAAATATTATGGTGAAAATCATATTTCTAGTAAACAATATGAAATAGTAAATGCTTTTTTTTATTCAAATGTGGTAAGTTTGGTTAAATATCTATTACAACACTGATTTTAGACAGGCTAACCAACATAATTCTATAACTAAATATTAACTAAATTAGTGCTAGTTTTGTAATTAAACATAAAAATTAATACAAATTTTAAATAACTTGAGATCAAAAACATTCAATAGAATATATTCTCGATCTTAAATTTTTAATATAACTGAAACTTTTATTTTATGAAAATAGTTTTAGAGCTCTCTTAGTCTTACATTATTAACGTGAAATTTGATATTAATTTTAACAACTTGTTAAGTTACCAAATGATTTATGAGTGAAACTGCCAATATCATCTAAATTAAATAACCTATGCTTATCATTGTGTTTTAAAAAATGATTTGTATGTACTTCAAATGGAAGCTCGAAAATGACGAACCTACAAAACTTTCAATCTTGATCCCAAATTTAAATGACGAGCCGGCTCGAAGCTCGAAAACCAAGTACTTACAGAGCCCTAATTAATAGGTTGCATTCACCTGCTCCGGTGGTCAAAATGATCTAACATGTCACTCTAGTATTAGACTAGAATGCCAATGACAGGGAGATTGAGGTTTGAATCCCGGTCGGGATTACATATTTATACTTGTCACAGGTTATTGATCCAATGAAAATTGAAATTACATAAAAACAAAAGTAAAAATTAATTTGGAGATGAATCATTCAACAAAATAACTGTATGTAGTTTTTATTTAACTTCTTTGACAAATATATGTACCCTGGAATTTTAATTTAATATAGAATGGAAATTTCTCAGGTTTTTCAGACCCAAAAATACATATTTTCATGGTTTTCTATTTTGTATTCTTAACTTAAGAATAATTAAAGGAGATGATTTAAGGGATGCGAGAAAACCTCAGTGTTTATACATTTTTTTTATCAAACATATTTTAGGTCGAGATAAATAAAATATTGCTTCAGTACAAATAGTTTGTTTAATTTTCTTCCCACAGTGAACTCAACAGTTCTTGAATATCCAGCAAGGTTGTCTTGGAATTTAATGACAACTTTTTCTCTTTATTTAAAACGTTTGTTATTTAATACCATTATTCTTTGGCAGATATTCAACAATTGTTGATATCACAATGTGAAGAAAATTAAACTTTATGTCTGTACTGTACCAATGATATTTTATTATTTTATAGTTTCCTCTTTTAGGAAGTTGTGTTGCACTTTTCACACTATCTCCTGATGAGTTCCAATATAATGAAACCTAGGTTGGGGAATTGGGCAGTAACGATTGATTTTCTTCAAGAGGCAGCAATTATCTCTTTGTCTGATGGCAGCAATGTAAAATGTGTTCTTTTTTGTGTGTGTTCTTATTTTCATTTTAAGAATCATATTAACATTTTACGCCCAACTGATTAAGACTGGCACAACGGAGGGAAGATCAAAGAGGAATATGATGACTAGTTACAGGAGGTAAGACTAATATTTATTTAGCACTGTGTCATACAACCCGTTTGGGTTACACACTTAGGTATTACTATACTAATAGGCTAGGAATTTGGAAGGCTGAATAGAGTAAGTGTACCCGGATTTGAATGGAGGGAGAGTGGAAAACCATTTAGGAAAACCCCCACCCTCGTTTCACCCGGGTGAGATTTGAACCTTGATCTCCCCGTGCTCGGCAGTCTAGCTCAACGAAAAACTAGCTTGTTATCTAACTACACCACTGAGGCAGGTTGGTAAAACTAATAGTTTACAATGAGTTATGGTCTTCTTTATGTTTCAAAAACTATTATAAACATTTCATTCTTGACTTCTTACTTTAAAAACTAAATTCCTAGTCTTTTCTAGATTTTCCAAGTGCATATCTATCCTGAATATATAAGTGTACTACAGATAGCTATCCATGTTTAAGATTATTTTAACATATATTTATAATCTACGTATAATTGGATGAGATCCTGCATTACTCAGATGATACACTTATGATGTGTGAAGCTAGTCCAAGATTCAAGAACATGTCCTTAACATATTTTTCAAATTAAATTTCACTAGATTATCAGAGCACCGTACCTGATCTGAACTCCAGAGTACAGATGGTTGAATATATCATTATCTTCCAGCTTGCCGTGCCCATTATCATAGAAGTAAACTCCAACTTGCTTCCCCGAATGGATCCTGTTACGTCGCAGGACTGGTGTGCTTCCCGTTGTGATCCATACCCCAGCGAGCGTGTTGGCGTAAACTTCGTTTTCTTCTATCAGGCCCTGCCCCTTTTCATGAACATAAATACCACCATGCTGCCCATGGTGGATCTTATTGTGGCGAACGATCGGGTCACTGTTTGTTCGAATTTGTATCCCAGCCAAAGCATTTCCTGGAATAAATTTACATTATATATGAACTACAGACAGTAAAAATATAATACTTAATGGCTAAGCATAGGAATAGTTCCTTCTAATTCCCTGAATCCCAAAGTGTATTCTTAAGATTGTATTAACATTACCATATCATGTTAACCTTTGCGAAGTTTAAAAACTTTTGAATCTTAATTTGTCTTCGATTCATAATTTCAAATCCAAATAAATTCCAGATTCAAAAGTAAAGTAATTTCATTCAAAATTGTAATGAAAAATTAAGATATTGAATAATTTAACTTTTTTAATTGGTTAGCCTAGAGCCATTATTTGATTTAATCAAGAAACTTGCAAGTTTTGTAATAATAATTTATTCAATATTTATACTGTGTGGTGACCTTTTTCCTTTCTCTCTACCTCCCCCACTGTAAGGTTGAAAGACATGTTTGGCTAATAAAAACCCATATTTAAGTAGTGACTAAAATACAGAGGAAGAAACCTATCACTGTGAGTATACTTAACCATCATAAAAAAATTAATATAAAATATTTGACCTGATAGCTATTATAGCTCCCACTGCCCCTAAAAAAAATATACAGGAATGCAGTTACAAGAAGTGTAATCTGGATTCAAGTTCAATATGTTTGACACATTATTGCCAGAAAGATTTTGAAAGCTACCTTAATTAAGAACAACTCATCATAGTTCACACTTTACATTTCTGTCACTGGACTAAGAGCTAATAGCTGCCTCTTGAAGAAAATCAATAGTTACCGCCCAATCCACCGACCTAGCTTTCATTCTATCAGAATTCACCGAGGGAGTGTGAAATGAACAAAGCAGTTTCCTAAAATAAGAATGAGAGAACACTCACCTGCGTTACTCAATTTTTTATTTAGTACCACTCCTTCCACCTCTTCGTTTTAATATTTAAACCCACTATTTGAATATATGCTTCCCTGATGAATGTAATTTTGTTTATCAGACTCTAAAAAAAACATAAGTATAATAAACTCACTTTCCAATGTTGGTATAATTTATTTTTCCAGATATGATTTTGAACGCATTAAGTGGTAAACTAATGGTCTGGGGAAATCTTATTTTGTTTTTTATATAAATATATTGGGCTAAACTGCTATTAAGAATCATAATAGATTAAAGAAAACGCAAATTCAAAATTTAATTATGAGTATACTATTTTTGAATCTAGACTCTAAAGTTATCTTAAGTCCATGAATACCCTTGAGGACTTGAGGGATTTAAATGTACCTTCCCTTATATTAAAATTTAATAAAAACTAGTTTTGTTCAAGATTGACAATGTCCGATACCCACTGAGAGCTTTGTTTGAATTTGTCAAGTCAAAAGTTTTGTGCGCTTAACTGCCATCTCCAAAGAAACAAACCAGATTTAGCATAAAGAAACATAATTGATGATAAAGATGATCTTTTTGTCATGATTATTGTAAAATGATTCACCTAAAGAGGGGATGGAATAATAACTTTTAAATTTAAATTAAAAAATCCTTGTACCTACTGGCAGGGATCAATCCTCAACTTTTAAAATAAGAATATACAAAGCATTCTGCACTGTAAATCCTCTTAAAGACAAAGTCGAGTGAACTTACCATATATGTTGTTGTGCTCGATAAGTCCTCGTCCCTCTCCAAATATATACACGCCTCCTTGATGTCCAGTGTAGATCTCATTGCGCCTGATAGTGGGGTTACTATTGGAGGTGATCCACACGCCAGCAAAGTTATTGGAATGGATTTTGTTATCGATGAATTGCCCCAAGCCATTCTCGTGAACGTATATGCCGCCTGTTTGACCGTGATGTATTTCACAGTGTACAACAGTCGGGTTGGCACCAGCTTTAACCTCGAACCCAGCAATTCGATTGTTGTGGATGTCGTTTGCTTCAAAGTAACCCTGTCAAAAATATATCAAAATGAATTACTTAATTCAGGAAGAAAAGCAATATAACCCAAGGACAGCTTTTTCCTTATAAATATGAAACAATATCCAATTACGCTATTAACCCCCGTAAACCGTTCCAGTTATTAGAAATGTTTATGCAGGTGGGCGTTTGTTTGTATCAGCTTCTGTACCTCCTAAGTATGTGACCTTAAAAAGTTTTTAGTGGTGTGTTTCAGTTCAGTTAATGTAGCAGAATTACCAAGTGACTTTTTAAAAAATGATATGAATAGTTACTATGTTGATGGATGTATTAGGTAAACTATTATTGGAAAAAAATTAATGAAAAGAAAACAACGATAGGAAAGGACACATGCAAAAACGGTATTATGTAGGCAGCAATGTCAAGTGTTAACAATGTTCTCCTTTCCATTTTATATGCCATTTTGTGTTTGTTCCATTTTATGTTTTCTAGCCACCTTTCCTGTAACCTCTTCAAAAAAAAAATATATATATATATTACAAACTACCTCAAAAAAGCTAAAAGAGTTAAGAAAACTTTTACAAATATATTACAGGCTTCCTCAATGCAGTATTTGGCAGCCAATTTTAATCTACTAAAATAATGAGCATTATCTTGGTGGTCTTAAAAATTCCAACCTTATAAACATACCAATTCATAAAAATGAATCTTATTTCAGTTCTTTCATAGTTGCGGAATCACGGGTGTGGAATGCACTATCCCCCCCCCCCCCAAGGGATTTGAATGGTAGGCTTTTTTTCAAAACTTCACTTACACAAAATATTATTTTTGTGTGAATCTAGTGTTTTATGGTTTCGTAAACAAATCAAATAAAAACTGTATGGAGATAATTTAATTAGTACATTTAAAATGTAGTCGATTACAGTTACTTTTATTATTATAAGGTTGTTTAATTTAGGTTTTTGTTAAATTAAGTAAAACTAGCCTTAGCTTTGCTAAAAAAAAATCAAAATAAGGAAAATAAATCAATGAATAAGCAATTATCCCACCTGAACATGTTTTTTTGGTTACTTACGAGTCCATTGTCAAACGTAAAAATGCCAACATCTCTTCCATGGTGAATGTGATTCCGCCGCATGATGGGGTTGGCGTAATTTTTCACCCAAATGCCAGCTAAAGCATTGCGACTTATTTCATTATCTTCGTAGTTGCCCTGCGCATAATCTGTTACGTAGAGCCCTACATTCTCGCAGTCACTGATATCACAATGCTTTATAACTGGGTTCGCGCCCATACCATTCACGCACACTGCTGCACCCACTGAAAAAAAAATCTTGTTTTATGGATAATTCAATAGATAGGTCTTCTAAAGTTTGTGAATATATAATATGTTTTTGCAATATTTGCATGGAATAAATCTAAAATAATTAATTGTGTTTAAAATATAGCATTATGTAAATTACAAGGTGGTATAGAAAATGTTCCTGACTGGTGCCAACATCCGAACAGCACATATATATACATATATGTAGTAGCGCTATGCAACGGTAGATGGTAGTACTAGCATGTCTTGGGAGTTGGTGCACAAAGTTGCACGCAGCTGGGTGGCCGAGCTGATTTTTGTTGTATTCCTTGTTGAAGAATTAAATCCCCCACACTTCTTTTATCTTTTATTGACTATTGTAAAGAAGGCAATGTTTACCACCTGCAATAGTTGCAATATGTTCTTTTCTTGGTAAATAATTAAATAAATGCACCTCTTTAATTGACTGTTGTAAAGGAGCCAGTGTTTACCACTTGCAATAGTTGCAAAATGTAGTTTTTTCTGGCAAATAATTAAATCAATGCATCTCCTTTAAAGGATAATTTATTTACTTTAAAAACAAATTTCACAATAAAAATATAAAAGACACCTGTTTCTAAGGAATCAACTGACAACTGAGGGACAATAGATGATCAGGCTCAAATATACTGATTGTTGATTAAAAAAAACATTAGTGCATAAATGTTAACACAAGGGCTATTTAACAAATTAATCTAGAGCTAGGATGTCCTTCCCCAATGAATCTGAATTAAATTTGAACTTCAGCTTTGCTGTCACCAAAAAATGTCATATTGGCCTACATTTTAGTTTTCTATGATAATATATCCAGATAATAAAAATATTTTTAGTCCATATTAAAGATATAGTTACTAGAGTAACTTCCTTTAAATAATTTGATACTCATTTATAACACTGATATTACACCCATGCTTTGAAAATGACAAATTTTGAATTGCAACAATATTATCTTCCACCGGGGTCATTCAGTCTGGGAGGGGGTGGAGCAGAGTTTATTTTGACTCATTCTATCATAATTGCTCACTTGTAATAACATTTAAAGAAGTCGATTTTTTTTAACATCTTCAACACCCTCAAAGATCCAGTAACTGTCAGAAGAAAGATTTAAACGTTACACATACTTTCTATGAGAGAAAACAAAAAACACTAAGAAACTTTTTATGTATTCTCACACTTTATAAAATCACAATTTTACTGTATTTTATTTTCTCAACTAATTCTTTATAACCTCAATCACCCACCTCTAAATAGCTAATTTAATCATTTTCAAATTTTGCCGCCGATACAAAAATGTTATAAGAAACATGTTCTCTACAAAAAAAAATGAGTGCCTTAAAAAAGTGAGGGCCATGGCCTATAAATTCTTAAAGCTGGCCCCATGGGGACCAACACAAATTAACGATAGGAATACACATATTTTGTTGATAGGTTTTCTAGATCATAATTTAAAACAAGGACTTTTAAAAAATTTAATATATAGGGAGATTAAAACCTCTCCCAATTAATTCAAATGAGATTTGAACTTTGACCTGTCACTGAAAAAAAGTAAAATATATTTTATTTTTCTGTCTCTTCACTAAACAATATATATGTATTTTAGTAACTACCTTCCTAAAAATAATTTGATAATCATTTTCTTTTATGGTCTTCTGAAGGGTATTTGGTTCAATTCCCTGCATGTTCAATAAATTATCATTAATAAAATTTGGACCTTCCTTTCACAGTGATGATTTGACAGCTGGGGGTCTCGTGACTGTTAGTCACCTGGTTTGTAATTCATGCACTTATATAATTAGTCAGTAAATTTGGATACCCTTAGAAGATAGTTGTTTTACTCAGAAACTTTAGAAAATAAGATTCCTCAATAATCTATTTAGAGTGGTCTTCCCCAAGCAAATTTTTGAAATTTGAATGCCCCTAAAACTAATTAGAGTTAATGTTGTTACCTGAAAATTTTTTTAAATTTATTAAATCTCTCTAGAAACTATAATTAGGAAATATCCTTCCCTCAAACTTTTGAAAATTGAGTGCTATTTGAGTAGCTAGAAACATGTTGGTAGCAGTGTTAGTGGTAAGAATGTCAATAGTGTGATTTTTCTAGTGATTTAATATAGAATTGAGTTTAATTCATATAGCTTATTTTGGTCACACATTTGGATAAAGACTCTAAGAAATTTTTAATTTCTGACATACGACAAAATTCAAGCACCTTTCTCAGGTATTTTCTTGATGCTCGTTCAAGCATAATTCTCAGTTTTCCCAATAAGGAGCCACCCTAATAATATTTAGGGAATTGTACCCATATTTGTGAAAAGGGAAAAAATACTATTTAGAAAAAACCTTCACTATATCCAGCAAGGAATCAAACCTGAAAGTGAGTGGCACACCAAACCAGTTGAGGAGTATTCTGCGGGTATTAGAGAAATCAGTCAGGACTGAACTCTACCTAGTTTCCGCAAGACATAAAATGTTTGAAACACAAAACAAAGTGGATCAAAGACGACTCACCTACGGAAGAGCTACGTATAATACAGTGGTCGATAGTGGGGCTGCAGTTCTCCCCCACCTCCAGACAATAGTGTTTATGATGGGGGACCGTGGACGTAACATCTGGAGAAAACTTGAGTGTGAGGTGGCCGGCGTACGCTTGCTTAGCCCCCTCCACAAACATGAGGGTGGATTCCGCCTCTCTCTCCAGGACCACTGACTCGGCCACGTTACCGGGGGCTGCCCCAATGAGTGCGACGTCAGAGTCTACCACCAGGAACTCCCGGCGGTATGTGCCGGCATGCAAGAAAACCAAAGCAGTGAGAGAACCCTCAGCTGCTGGGTCTGAGCCACGCTCCTCCAAGTGATCCAACGCCCCCTGCACTGTGTTGAAGTAAGCAATGTTTCGTGCCTTGGACTTCAGGTCCTGATAGCCAGGCCGGACATGTAAGCCACGATACAACTGGTGGAAGCTCTCCTTCCATGGGTTTGCATGGTCCGTGTCCTCGGGGGCCACAAACTCAAACCGACACGGTGCTGGATTAAAGAGTGGGAGGTCATACTCATACACGTGCTGGTACAGGTTCTTCCTGGAAGAAGAAATGTACATTGATTAGAATAGAGCTACTTACAAGGAATCAACAACAGAGAATAGTCACATACACTGATCTCCGAAAACCTCACACCCACCCTAGTGTTGTGCCATGATAAGTTTGAATTTTGAAACTATCATATAAAGGGCTGATTGAGATTAAAGCTTGATTCACATGTTCGCCGAAAATAGAAAGCAGAATCTGCCTCAGTGGCGCAGCAACTTACACGCTGCATGTTGACTCATGATGCATTGCAACACTAACATAAAACAGCTGATTAACAACATAATTTATTTTCTAGTGGATAAAGATATATTTTAGATCATTCTCTGATGAATGTTTTCAAATTAATATGCTGTGTTGCGGCACAATCCAAAACATGGATACACACTCTTTACATTAACGGGTTATTTCAAATCTGCTCACAACGGACAACGAAGCTGTCTGCTTGCTTCTGGCTGTAGAGCACATTGCATTGTCAAATGCACATGCACAATAATTGAAGATTGTCGGGTCTGAGATTTGATTGGTTCTCCTGTGCCGAACATCTCAGGCAAAGCAGGCAAAGTAAAGATGAGTTAAAGTTTAGGGGAACCAGCTTGCGCCGATAGGGTGGAAATCTTATGATTAGCTTAGAGCTCGTCACGTGACTACGTTTTTGTCCTGCAATAGTCTTTTGGCGAAAGTGCAAATCCACAGTAATCCTAACAGCCATAATCACTTAATAAACCCAACTTTGACTAGTTCTTTTTCCTGATTTAGCTATACAATTAAATTACAGCAAAAACCTTTTGTAAGCACTATGTAATATTAAACTATTTTTAACACTAAGTTTATAGGCAGAGCTGTGGAGTTGCAACCTGAAAAAATTTTGGGTAGAGTCGGAGTCAGTAAAAATGTATCAAATCCAATAACAAAATAAAAACTTATAATATTATAAAAATATTAAATAATTAATATATAATTTTAATTTAATGCTCTTTACAGTTTTTAGGGACAACATTTAAAATGAATTAGTGCCTAATAGATTGAAAATCTATAATAAGATAGTGTAGAAACACTGTATAATAATATAAATTAAGTGATATTGAAGGAAGTCAACCTGAAAGGATAGTTATGTTTAGCCTAAATACAAACAAACATACTTCTCTCTTCATTTCTTCTTAAACTTTTAAACTTTGCACTTCTTCACACTTTCATATATATATTTAACGTATAATTCTGTAACTGTGGTAGTGTGAAGAAGTTGGAGTTGTACAAGTTTAAGAATAGAAGAAATGATGAGATGTGTATTTGTTTCTAACTATACCTAACCTATTATTGGGTCATCGTAACCTGATACCGAAAGCAAAAAAACATTCCTGTAGCACTATGCAAAGGACATGAAATATCAGTGGAATACTAAAGCAATAATTTTAACAGACCCGATCATGTATAGTCAGTATCATAGAGAAGTAGGTCAATATGAATCGGCAAATGCCTTAAATAGACGGGAAAGCACTAAACACTCACAACCGTCACTTAACACTACTGCCTTAAATAGACGGGAAAGCACTAAACACTCACAACCGTCACTTAACACTACTGCCTTAAACTGTCTGTCGACTGATCGTTGCTGACTTGACGTATTGGATGTAAAGTAAAATAGGTATTAATATGTGAAAGAAAATATAGTAAATTTACTACCAGATTAAAATTCTACCTTTGAAAATGATGTGGTATTTTAACTTCTAAAGCCAAATAATACTGTGTGGTCACTAAAAGAAAAAAGTCAAGTTTTTTAAAATTTTCAACACATTAACCTACCAAAACACAATTCCTCAGGCAACAAAGAGACCGAGACTGCCTGTTTAAGGTCAATGACGCTAAAATGGCATCCCCATAGTATAGTGAAAATGACGTGAACTCACCAAAGCTCATTGTCATTTGCTATGACCTGGAAACGTTTACAAACTTGACTAACACGACACAAGTCTTGCTCCAATAAGTAGCCAAATATAGTGAGGAGCACTTCATCTGGAAGCTCGTACTGCAAGTAGTGGGCAGCTGAGGTAGAACAACACGCTAGTGAACAGAAAACCATGTACTGTGTGTCTAATCAATTAATGGATTAATTAATAAGTATAAAATGTAACCTCAAAGCATTGAAATTATCATTTAGAACCGAATCACTGACATTCACAGCTATTAGTTTAAATTAGAGTTGCTACAATTCCTTTTCTTTAATTTCTTTTCTCAATTTTGATTTTTAAATTTTAACCTCAATTTTTTTTCTCTATTTCGATTCCTCGACTTAAAATTTCAATATGTTCCCATGAATTCTACCTCATATTAAAAATATATTATTTATATCCTGTACTGTAATGAGTTTGAAAAAAACTTAAGTGTATGGGTATTAAAAGACAACCTTAATCCGGCCATTTTTGATTTATGGAAGATTACTATAAAACAAAGATTATATTGAGTTAATTTATAATTAGAAGATACTAAGGTGAAACAGAAAAAGAAATCTTAATAGCCAAAGTGAAAAATAATACAAAGATGAATATTTAAATTTTGTTTAAATGCTTTAATTTTCTTTAATTTGAGAGCCAAGAATTGAGGTATCCAAAATATATATTAGGGCCTATGACCAATTTTTGGGTATTTAAATACAAGCTCAAGGAATTTAATTTTACATATTTAGTATAAATATATAGTTGAAAAATGATCCAGGAATCAAACCTGGGTCAACCCAAAAGTTCCAGGTTTGATTGCCGAGTCTAGGTGTTACTTTTAATTTGTATTTAAATTTTTTAAATGTGACATGCCATAAATATTTACATAATCTATAAGTAACACACACGCCATATGGTAAATAAATAAATAAACCCTACACAATGGCAAAATATTGGCTGCACTAATTACATGAATCTTGACTCACTTTCATTAGTAACAGAGCAAGTTCGGCGAGGTCTCTTGCGGGCAGGCAGCATGGGGGAGCTCGAGGAACCGGCCGAAGAAGTTGAGGCTGCACTGGTGCCCGCTGCAGATGAGTCATGGTGAGAAGGAGACTTCCGCCGAAGATCGTACGGCGAATGGTGACTGGAGCCGCTAGAGCTCCCGGCCGCACAAGCGCTACCGCTCAGCGGGGTGCTGCTGCCACTGGGGACAGAGGTGACTGAAGGGGTAGAACTAGAGGAGGAGCTACTTGATGCTCCTCCTGCTCCCGGAATACTCTGGTTCGGTACCAGGCAAGGGAGTTCACATGGCTCAGCTGGCAACAAACAAATGTTTAGTCATTAGTCACTATTTGATTAAACATCAATAAATCAGGTCCCACAATATTTGTGAATGTGGATGAGTGTTTCAGCAGAATATTCACCTACATTTGTGTCATGAAACCTATACAAATATTCAATTTCAGTGATTTTACACATTCTCGCGAATGTCTACCCTGAATAGAGGTGAGCATTTGTTTCCTTTAATTTGTGCCCAAAAACTGCTCCCAGAGTGAAACCTTTCAAATACTGAACATTGGACTGAACATTCGCCATTCACTATTTGTGTACCACCCACATTTCTCAGACAGTCATCCAAAACCCAAACATCCGTCCCCATTCCCGAATAGTGTGTGCCCAGCTTCATTCAAAGAGATAAAAAATATATTTTTTTTCAGAAGATTTCAGATGAGTGGGGTATAATTTAACACTTACAAAAATGATCAAAGATATTAACATGTCTGACACATTGATATGACTAACAACCCCCACCCCCCCACCCCTGAAAGAAAAGTAGGCTACCTATATATTTCAAACTAAAATATAATTCTTGCTTGTTGGGGTTTGAGTATTTTAGATTACGTGTGATATCCTTGTTCAAATTCACCTGTTGTTTTTATAAGATACATGTTAACATTTTCTATACAAAATATATACCGTAAGCGTTAACATTAAAAAAAATATTTTAATGTCTAAACTAAGGGAAAATTAGATATTAGGATATATTAGCTATGTTTGCCATGGCGGAAGGCTTTAAACCACCCCTTTTGTGCGTGTGTCAAAAAACATCCTTGGATTTCGTTAAGTTTAGCCTCATATAACACAATATTTAAAACGTAAAATAAAATTTTCTATAAAACCAAATAGTTATTTAATGGAATCAGATAAGTTGTGCAATAGGTGTAAGCTTTAAAGAGACAACCCTGCATTTAGTGAGCAGATAGCCCATATAGGCTGCAAAATTGCTAGTACTAACGGCAATGATAACACAAATAAAAGTGCAGCCAAAATAAATAAAAACACAATATATAAAAGTACATATAAGTCATTCACGAACTAAGTTTACCTGTATGACAGCTCTAAATGTTACTAGAAGTAATCCCTAATATATCACTACACCAAGAGCTGACATCTATCACTTTGGATGACTGTAATGAAATCAGATGGTAATATATTAATCTGATAGTTAACCACAATAATTTAGGCCAATATTATTTATATATTTATTTGAGGTCGGACACAAAGTTTATTTATAGTTTTATTCCCCTTAAAAAAAATTATTAACATCACTTTCACAAAAACTTCTAGCAAACATAGCTTCAAAATGGCCACTGGCGAATCTAAACCATATGATTGAACATAACGGTAAACAAGTTTTTTACAATGATGCAGACACGCAGTTGATGAAAATATTTTATTCAGTTAAATATTTCAAAATACGACAAAATAATCATAAAATCATTTATTGTATGTAAAAAAATGACAACAATTTTCTCTTTTCCAAGTAAATACGATGCCTGTATTAAAAGATATTGATGTGTGCACTATATTATACAAAATCAGTAACGTTCCAAAATGAAAATAAGTACTTTTAATTATGTTTAAAATATTGTTTCGAGTTGGATGAAAAGAAATTATTTAAAAAAATGAAATAGTATGAGAAAACTTAAGCTTACGTTATTTTAAATGTAATATATAACAGGTAATTAAAGATCTTTACATATATAACAAAACTGTGATCTTTTACAAGTGTTGGCAACCCAAAACCTAAACATATGATTTTCGAACTGTCATCCAGGTAAAAACCTATCGCTAACAGAATATAGGCCTAATAAAGGCTTTAGCCTAACAGAGACCCTAGTTTTAAAACACTTTTCCTCAAAGGCTAGGCCAAATTTTAACATAATTAATTAATTAATTTAAATTCTCTTATTCTTTCAGCACATAAAAACTAAGAAACACTGACAGAAGATGCAAACGCTTAGATATTCTGATTAAAAAAGCATCAATATTTAATGCCATTTAATACTAAATTAACTGATAAGCCAGACAATATTGCTCATTTAAGATAGCAAGTTGGCTTGTTATATTATTATATCCAGCCTATATATTTCTTTGTTAATATTACTCACCCAGGAAGACAAGATATTGAGTAGTAACAAGTTATTATTGTTATTATTAGCACCGCGTCATACTACCCGTTCGGGTTGTACGCATAGTAACAAGATTTACCAAGTTTGATCATTTTGAATAATTATACAATTAAAACAAAACTTGCTTAATTCAACAGTGAAAAATAGATATGTAAATATTGACTATATCTTTTGTTTACTTATTCCTATGTTATTTGCATTATAATGTTAACATGTAATATTTTGCAGCGTATGACATCATTTTGTATAGTAATTATTTAGTTTATTTGAACAATTATATTTTAATTTGTAAGCACATGAATGGTTAGGTTAAGCTAGGTTAGGTAAGAACTATAATTATTTATTTATATATGGTATGTATGAATTAAAATTATTATTAGCACCGCGTCTTACTACCCGTTCGGGTTATACGCACTTACGCTAATGTGTAATGGTAGGGTGATAGTGAGATGAAATTAAGGACCTACAGTTTAACGTGGAATCCGAACCACGGTGGAAGCCTGGCATTCCTCACATTCACAAGATGTCTTGTCAGAGGTGAAGGAAGGGTTTGGTATTCAGATAAATCTTTGCCGGGACCGAGGATCGAACCCGGCCGCCAGCATAGAAGTCTGACACCTTACCCCTAGACCACCAGGTCACCTACTATGAATTAAAAGAAAGGTTTGAAAGTTAGATTTGTATCATAGTTATTTTAAGATTAATTGTGTTTTTTATATTTGAGATGCATTTAACTTTTAAACTTAGGTGTGGCACAAGTTGTAATCAGTTTAGGTAATATGGAAAGTTGTGTGAGATTACTTGTAAATTCATTTGTCGGTGTTCAAGATTTTTTTAAACACGATAAAAAGGCAATTGTGTTTCATTGTCAAGAGCTAGGTTTGCTACGGATAAAGGTGAAATGTGGTCACTGTAGAAAACGATTACATATTTCTAAAAACCATTACTCCCTAGAATATAGTTTGAGGTGTGCCACGTGTTTGCAAGTGAAACGCATGGTCTATAGATAGATACCCTGTAACTTCGGGCATAAGTATGTTAATTTTTTTCTTCTCCTTTTTTCTATTATATTATATAGGCCTAGTAGAAATGTTAAAATCTGAAGAAAAAAAAGCCTCAAGTTAAATGTACAATATTTTTTGCCGCTCCCAACCAACCTAATTGACTTTATATTAGCAAAAGTATGTGTATATAAACACTAATGATTTGTGAAAGCTAGAAATAGCTAGTGAAAGTGTCCTACAGCTGGGATAGGTCTACCCATTTTAATTTTGACTGTAATGTCTCAAAATCTATTGAACTATTCAGAGGTAAAGTGAATATACGATACAAACAGTATGGAAAGTAAATGTGGTAGTGTAATATACATAAGAATTTAAGTAGGCTTGGTTCATGAGTTCATGAATTTGAGAACATCCACCTATTTGTAATAGCTAAACAAACTACTGATATTCCTTAAATATAAATTGAAAAGCTAGGCCTACTATGACTTGACTTTGGAACAAGTCTGCTAACACAAGTACCTATAGTTTAGTCTTTATATGATATGTCCAGAAAGCAACAAGAATAGTAAATACTGAAGGGCTTATACAATATTGCTAGGATTCTCTAAATGTATAACTACATATAATTTACATTAGGCTCTTTCCCTTCAAATTTAATTGTGGTAAATGGTGCGCCTACTTTATAAGTAAATAACAAATTAGGCTTACTGAGTGTTTATATTAAGAGAACCTTGAAGTAGTCTTGACATGACCTAGCTATTTTAAATACCTGGCTTGCTAAACGTTTATATTACTTTTATTGAACAGGATGACAAATCAATACTGTACGGATAGTGAGGTGACTGTGATAAACATGGAAAAATATGATTTTTGTTTTTCTTGTTTTGGTAAAGTATGCCCATAATGTAATGACATAATTTATTGAAGTCTCTCCTCAATCAATAGATGACCTCTATCAGTTTGCCAGTTACTTTCCTAACGAACGAAATCAGGGTCTTCACGTAGTAAATCTCTAAGAGGTTAGTTAATCACATTTTAAGTGCAAAATTCTGTAATAAATTAAGCTGTCAATACAAAGACATGGGTTTAGGACGAGTCCATGCATTTGCACAGCTTGAGATGTGATCCAAGATCTTCAAACTTACCTGAAGTTGTTCTTGATGGAAGTGGGATCCTGTTTGCACCTTTTCTACGTGATCTCCTGACATAAGAACGTGATGATGTAAAAGAAGCACTCGGCATTTTAGTAGTTTATATATTTTAAAGCTAGAAAGTCCTAAACAAAGGATACCCCAATAACACCAAGTCAGCCATTTTCTATTTTCTTATTCAGACTTCAGAGACAGAAATACAGCAACCAATAACAGGACGTTTCGAAGTCACGTGATTATAGTAATGACAGTATGGACTATGGAGTATAAGTTAACAGACTATCCCTGTTTATCATCAATTTCAGCATGTTTAATGCTATCGATAATTTATGTTTCTAGTTTGTATGTTTGGAATTCACCACATCACAGGTACATGATAATTAAATTGACCTATTCCCAAACTAATAATGTGTGAACCGGTATTTTTTTACTCATTCTCCATTCTGTAAATAGCTTTAATTTGGTTGGACAGAGCTGCCAAACTTCTCCTTAAACCGATCCTTAATTATTTAAATAAAAATAGCTTGATTTATGTTGTGGATTATGATAGCAGAGAATATACATCTTAATATGCTTGATTGTGTATATTTTCATATTGAGAAACTAATAAGTGTTCATTTCTTCTTACAGGGATCACCCTTCTACGATAAAGAAAAGATTCTTTAGTGTATTTGTAATGATGTTCATTGCGCCCATGTTTTTATACTATTTTTCACATGAACATATTCTACGAAAAGTAAGTACTAAATTTTGTTATTAATCATAAAAATAAAGTCATAGATAAACCTCAATCGCAGATAAAGAACGTAAAGAATTGCCACACTGGACAGATGTGACTATACGAGATTGAGCGCAAAGTTGGTGGCGCTGGCGCAGAAATGAATATGACTAGTGCAATAGTGAACCAAGGAAAATAAGTTTTCGTTGTTATTATATATTTAAAAAAATTGTAAACATTTGTTTGGTCTTTTGGTTCAATTTTTTATATCAAATACTAATTCCTTTTTTTCCCATATCATATGTCAGAGAGTAGTTTTAAGCCAATATATTGTTGAAATATTTGTTATTGATACAAATCATGATTTTTTAAAAATTTTTGCAGGCCTCTATATGGCAACTACTTGGTTTAAGGGTGCGAGGGTTGGTTCCTGCTGTCCTCACCTCATTGATTCTGACGATGATGCTCTTCCTTGGCCCACTCTGTATGCAAGGTTTTAGCGGACTTTGGAGACTTCACGCAGGTACATTATCTTATCGACCTACTCAATTGAAATATTTGGTTTTCCTGCAGTAAAAAGGCTTCCAACTTTCTCTTTGATTAATTTGTTTTCCACTTGTACTTGGTATTCTAACAACTGGTGTTATTCCTGTCTTGTATGCCAGGCTAGGGTTTGAATCTTGGCCGAGTGCACTGATGTTTTTGTTTTTTCAAATGGTTTTCCACCTTCCTTCCTTGTAGGCCTAAATATTATTACACTTTTATTATACCCGCCTCATCCCTTTCCCATTAGTTCAAATGTGGGATGGCTTGGATGGGTAACTTAACACATGGTGCACCAAAAAACTTTTTTTTTTAAGTATAATTGCTGTGTTAATATTTGCGAATGCTGCACAAGCACATCTTGTTCTTCTGACAAAAAATATATTAAGATTACCATTATTCACAATTGAGGCAGACCCATTTTCTCGATTAGGTCTAGTCTGAGGGCCAGTTTCACAGTCAGACTGAATATGCCTTAAGTGTGGTTCTATATTAGATACAAGCTGACACTTACCTAAACTCAAATGGAACAGGCCATTTTCTTATGTGAAACTGGTCCATTTCATTCTGATTCAGTCTAGCTGTCATCCTGTATTTAGTATAGAGCCACACTTGAGGCATACTAAGTCTACCTAACACATCCCCTGGTATGTGCTAAGCAAGCAATTTACCCAGGTCCAGCAGCCATTTTTCTACTAGTATACTCTTATCTGACACATATTTTCACACGCACTTATTTTTTCATTTATTGCTTTATTTGTAGCCATAGTATAGCAATGAACTTGTAGCCCCATCTATTAGCTTCAGTATGAATTATTCAGACTGGTCAAAAGTACAGTTGGTTCATTGATAGATGGCATTACAATAACTTATATTCATGCCCACGCCAGGCTATAGGTTAATGATGAGGTTTTGAATATATTAGGTATATTAATTACTACTTAACCCTTTTAGTGCTATGCCTATTTCAGAATTCACACGCCAAGAGTGCCAAAGGCCTGTTAAGTTTGTGTGCGAAGAATGTTACAGCTATTTACTCACTTTTGTAAGTGTTTGCAAGAAAATTCGACAAACCTTTATTTATGAAGCTATTATTTTGATTTTTCTATCTTTTTAATCTGTATGTAGGCCCTACTGTTCTTTAGTCATAATAAAGTAATACAATTTAATTAAAACTATTTATTTTCTAAATTTTAAATTTAATTTTAAGTTTATTCAATTCATAATTTTTTTTCCAGAACTTATGCTAATTAACATATTAAAAAATATTTGAGATACGTTTCAATATTATTTTACTGTAGTGCATTTAGTTTTATACAAGAAAATAAAGTTTCAAATACAGGCATGTATGATTTTAAATAGAAATTACAGAAATTTATATCTGATATCCTACATTCGATTTTTTGGGGTGTTATTGCTTACTTAGAGCAAGATTTAATATATTGCTTACATTTAGGCCTACACTTTATGAATGTGTTTTTTAAAAAACCTTTAAAAATGAATCATTTCTATACTTTTTTTAAATATTATATAAATTTATAGTCATTACGCCTATTTACTTAAATTGGTAAAGAAATCTTTACATTCACATTACATAACATGACAATCTAAATAAACTAAGAACATTTATTTAACCCATACATTTGAAAACGGTTTACAAAACTATTTACATCAGTATGAATGTGAGCTACACTTATGTTTTTCCATGCAACTCGTATGTAAACCGGCGTCGCACTCATCACATTGAGTACATGACCGTCCACCATTGTAAATGTACTAAATTCCCAGTTCCAATAACAACTATTCACGGTTGATTTTTGTTGCCAACCTTATATAAAATAATATTGGGAAATGTTCTCTTTTAAGTGATTTATGACACCACTACACTATCTATCAGATAAACCAAGAAGTATCTCAAATCTGGAGAGCCAATCAAATCGGCTTGTGGCACTAAAAGGGTCAACACAAAACCATTTTAAAACATGGTTTAATGTCAAGGGATTAAATTTTAAATTAAAAAGTCAACACATGAGTTCAGTTGAGTGCACATGTTTTTAAATTAAGGGATCCGAAGTTCAATTCCTGTCATAGACGAAAATATATCAAATTGTCGGACACTTTATATTTTCATTGGTGAAGGGGCATATTTGGATTCTTATCTAAGAATCCTGGGTTCATTTATGGTCAAGGCTGAATATGTATTTTTTCTTCTATTTTACTAAATGGTAATTTAATGACTTTGGATCAATATTTCGGAGAATTAATCAAGCTAAACCAGCCCATTGGCACTTATTTGTAAAAAATAAACTATTAGTTCGATAAGGTGCCACCATAAAGGTAGATGTGTGTTTCTATTCCAGAGCCAATGTATTGGGTTTCAAATTTCCAGAACCTGATATGGGTACGTAATCACATAGTTGCACCATTATCTGAAGAGTTTACATTTCGAGCATGCATGCTGCCACTATTGCTCCAGTGCTTCCAGCCGATTACGGCAATCTTTGTCTGCCCACTTTTCTTCGGAATTGGTGAGTTTATTAATATTGTAGCCAATCATTGTGTGCAATAATTTTTTAGAATAGTGTTTTATAATTGTCACATTAAACTTCATAATTATTAATGACCTAACTTGAGGAATAGGAATTGGATGTTCAAATTTGTTGGGAAATCACCTGCATTAGCGAGATAAAGAGTGGAAAAACTACAGTGATAAAGGAATCCACCATCATTTCACCCAATTGAGAAGTGAAACCTGACCTCTTTTCTGGTGTACAAGCCACTCTCTCCTTCTTGAAATTATTAGTATTAGGCCTTTTATTTACATGCCATTGCCATTATCAACATTAAAAACCACTTTTAATATCTCGATAATTAATAATAACTAGGGATGGATCCCTTGAATCCTTAAAGATCTTCAAGAGTCGAGGACTTGAGAAAATTTCAGATTCAAGACAAAAATCCATAATAAAAAAAAATTTCAATCTTTCAAGTGAAATTTGTTTTAGAAATTTAAACTTACTGTTTATTGGTGGCTCAGAACCAATTTAATTATAGGATGAACTTAACAACCATACTCTATACCAGTAATTTAACACTAAACTGATTATATGAATGTTATAATTAATGGATTTTAAGAAATAATGTTTACATTTAGTTATTATTTGTATTTTCTACTAGACCTTTCATTTATATGAATATTTACACTTATGTTCATAATTATTTCCAAGATAATATGTGTTCAAATTCTAAATTCACGATTCGAAACTAAATTGAAGATTCAGATTTGTAAAATATTGGATTCGACCCAACTCTAATATAAACATTTGACTAAATTAATGAAAGCTTAAAATAACTATCGAAATTTGCTTAAGTAACACTAAAAATAAAAAGAGAAGATTCTTCTCTAGGATGTCTTTATGTAAAAGTAGTTTTATTTAAGTTTTGTCACTGATTATTTAAACATAGTATAATAAACAAGGTAAGGAGTGGGTGTCATCTCTTAAGTAAAAATACATGATAAAACTAGATAAGGGCTGCTCAAATGTTTATTTATAAGGAGTTTGACTTGAAATTTCTTGGACTCTCTGATGCCAACGAAACTCCTTCACTCTTAACAATCCATGAGCCTGTTAGTTTACTCTTTAATATTGAATCTGTTGCTAAGCAAACCCCAGTCTTGCGACACACTGATTGAAACACACATGTTGAACTTGGAATAATGATTTATTTTCTTTGAACAACGATATTGATGAAGTACATTCAAGTCATCCTCTTTCCTTGACCTGGTCGATTCCTTGCGCATTGCAAGCAAGCGAGTGTGCCAGTGACAGACGAGTTCCCCAACGCTGCACCATACAACTGCGCAGAAGATATAAAGGGGTGGGGAGGGATCGTCACGTCACCGCTAAAACTTAATATATTAGTTTTTAGCAATAATTGTTAAAAGGAATTATTTAGACTTATACAGTTTGAAGAGTAACAAAATCACAAAAAGGACAAAATTTTATGAATTTAATTAATCATTTCAAAAAGTGTTCTCTTTGTTGTTTTTGACGTAATATACATGACAAACAAAATAAAATTTGTCAATGGTACAAAGTATTAAATAACTTTTTTAAATTTAATTTTAAATATTTTCCCTTTAATTAAAATAATATATTTATAAAGATTTAAGGATTCAAATTTGTATTCAATAAATATAGGATTCAGCCCATCTTTAGATAAAATTATATAAACCCAAATTGAATGGTGCCGTGCTCACTGTGAAAATTCTGATATCACACTAAACAAAAGATTGATGTTATTTTTAAATGAGGCAACCAATCAACAAGCCTTGTGAAACTTCCAAATTGTCATAAATTAATTTTGAGGTGAATGGAAACTTCACTTTTACAATTTTATGGGCAAAATAGCTAACTAGCTCTTTGGCCTTAAAATAATTTTGAAAGTTTACAGTTGCCAGAATGTAAGCTTAATTCAACCCTATCCTGATACACCTCCATCCAAAACCTAACCTGACACTACTAGGGGTGTGAGAAGCTTTGAAACATTGACTTGGCTTTGAAACAACTATCAGCTTCAATGTTGCTTCAGAAAAAATCCCGACTTCGACAATTACAAAGCCTCAGCAATAAAAATATTGACAGCTACTTCATGTATGATCAGTTGTTGCTATTCCAACCTGTTTTGTATACATCACAAACTAATACAATTGAATTTGTAAGTTCTGAAATAGTAACTTGATTTATCAAAATAAAACAAAATATTACAAACAATTGTGCAATCAAATATTTATTAAGTAATTTAAGTGCATAATGTTACATAAATAACAATAATATAATATTTTTTCAAGCCTAAAACAACTAACAAAAATAATTCAAACTTTGATTTGGCTTTGAGAATATTTTATATATTTGATTCAAGTTTGCTTTCGAATTTAAAAAGTGGACTTGACACCAAAACTCCTTCAAATCTATTTAACACTTCCTCCATTACCATCTTGGTCCACAGAGTTTGTATCTTTCGTTTCCCGACTAAAATTTGTGTAACGTACATGCCTGTCACCACTCATACACACATTGAAACTCACTCAGCTACACGCTTAAATGTCTTGATTTGGCTTGAGAATATTTTTATATTCGATTCAAGTTTGCTTCGAATTAAAGTGACTTGACACAAAACTCCTTCAAATCTATTTTAACACTTTCTCCCATTACCATCTTGGTCCACCAGAGTTTTGTATCTTCGGTTTCCCGACTAAAATTTGTGTAACGTACATGCCTGTCACCACTCATACACACCATCTGAATACCTCACCTCAGCCTACACGCCTTAAAATGTTTGAGATGCATAGAGGTTCTTCTTTGTATCACTTTCTTCATTCTACAGTTTTTTCAGCCCTGTTAAACCCAATTTTTTTTACATCCATTATTGTTTCCAGCCTGTGGCCTTGATCATATTTTATTCATGCCATATATTTTCCACTGCCAGCTTGCTAGACCTGTTGTAGTTCCATATGCATTATAATCTAACTTAAAACTAGGAGATATACACTATTCAGTCCCCATCTGTTAATTTATCATTGTGAAAGGGTAAACTCATATTTCATAAATTATAAATGTTTAGCCAAGCAGGGAATTGAACCAGAGACCCTTAGTTCAGTAGGCAGACATACTACCAACTGAACTAAGGTGTCAGACGACCTTAAACCTAAATATCTTTCTCATTATTGTTATCAAAAACTCACTTTATTCTCTTAGCTCAAAGTGAGAGACCACGCTTAACATCCGCAAAGAAAAATGTTTAGTTTTATATTAAAGTAACAAAAATACATCTAAATACTTTTGTTTTAGTTCAATCCCAGGCAAGGTTTGTTTAAGAGAGGTTAAATCACTTTGAGAAATAAATATATTTTGTTATCATCTGCATTGGTGGACACACAGACTAAATGTAGGGTTCATCTAGTCTGATTTGCAGGTGATGTTCAAATCCTGGCTGGTGAACTCTTTAATTTTTTTCCTGTGGTTTCCCACTCTATCTACACAAAAATGTGGGTAGGCTTACAGTATTTATAAATTCTACTTTCGTTAATATTATAAATTAGCATGATTAAATATTGTGTGTAGGCCCAGCCAGGTAGTAAGACACGATGGAGACAAAACGTTTAAGAATTCAGAGCTATTTGTTTTTTAGTAAATAGGGCTACAATTTTTTTTTTCTCCTGTGAACTTTTCCTTAAGTGAACTTTACTGCTATATAAATTAACTTTTAATAACACTGTGATCATTATCAAACGTATTGAGCTCATAGACCCTTATTTCCATATAGTTTTACTTTAATTACCTCCTAAACAGTCAGCTCAATGCCATCATGTTTAACGGTTATACTCGGTTCATACAAAGGAAATCAAGATATGGTTTGATTCCTAGTCGGGCTTCATGGGAGTAGTTACACAGCTTGAGTTCCCAAACTATTTGTCTCTATACACCTCGCAAATACTGGTTTGTTTTTTATACCACTTTCTATTAACGTTTTGGATAACCCTATTTTCAGCCCATTTCCATCATATGGCTGAACGAATGAGAAATGGTATGGACTTCACGCGAGCATTGATGCTATCTTGTGAGTATAGCCTCGCTACCCACAGCAACTTTGTTTTTATTTGTTACTTAATTATATATTACCGCATTTACAAGTGTCAGCAGTGTAAAATGTCAACTAGGCGAGATCTTCTTTTAATTATGAAAGCCATATTGTGTCTATTCATTTTATTTGGTCTTTTTCTCTTTCCTTTACCTGCTTCCATAGATAAATATTTTAACATTTCTCATGATCGACTTCGGTGGTATTGGGGTAAAGTACCTGCCTCAAGACCTGATATTCTTAGGTTCGAACCTAGCTGAGGTCAACAGATTTTTCTTGAGCGTTGAAAATCCCTAGCATAACTTCCTTTGGAGGGGAATTAAAGCCTTTGGTCCCATGTCAATTTTAACATGTAAAATAAATCTGGAAGGTATGCTATTTAAAAATACCTTCCTCAGCAAAATTGATAGGCCCTTTTGGTCTCGCTCATAGAAATTCTCGTGTGCTGATATAATCAGTTGGTTCAGAAAGTACGTGTTAAATATCTAAACTAAATAAAATGAAAACATTATTCATTGTACATTTATTTATTTAAATCATATGTTCTCTTAATTATTTGTGTTTGAACTTTCTTCAGGTTTCCAGCTGTCATACACAACAATATTTGGTGCCTATTCTGCATTCCTGTTCTTTAAAACAGGTATGTACAAGTTTGATCAGTATTTAATTTTCTAGGACTATTTTATTTCAATCTTTGCTTAATTGGAATAATTATAATGTGATCGAGGTTTCACTTAAACTCTAAAATACTATAAACACATTCTTATTTCATGTATTAATATTTTAAATTCTTTTTCTATAGTAAAAAATATATTGTAATGAAATTTTCTATTGATAAGGTCATTTTGTTGCACCACTTACTGCACATGCGTTCTGCAACCACATGGGCTTCCCAGATTTTGCTGAAATACTGACGTACAAAGATCCTCGGAGATGTTTTCTCATTTTCTTATATGTGATCGGGTTGGTAGCATGGTGTGCTCTCCTTGATCCACTAACAAACCCTGCTTGGTACAGCAATGAAATCTATAAGAGAAACTATTATCGTGCACATGAATAGGCCTAAACATATTTTGACGACTGGATGACAATGTGTTGTTTTTATAAATATTTGCCATAGTAAAATGGGGAAAAAGTAGGTAAATAACTTGTAAACTTGACTTGTACTGTTTGTTTGAATACTGGATAGTTATACAGCCAAGCACGCTTTTAGCAAATTTTCTTTCAGTAAATTTTTGATATTAATAAACAAAATTGAAATACACTTGAAAAGGCTTTCCCCATAAATATATTTTTTAAATTTCACCTTGTGACAGATTTCTCTCTGTTGACTTTGAATTTTTAGTCAAATTTAGAAATGTAGCTTAAAAGTAAAACATTATTTAACAACTTTTGTTGGGATAACTACACATTTTAGTTTAAATTCAGAGGTAACCAAACATTTAAAATTACCCCCATACGTGTACTACCATTTCCTAACAATATTTTGTATAAAAATGTGTGCTTATACTGAAAAAACTTTTCTCCTAACTGGTTTAATTTAGCGAAGCTATTTTTTTTTAAACTAGTATGTTAGATAATAAATAAAATCAGCATAACTTGTCTATTTTGTTTTAAGTGCACTTAGCTGTATAATTAATGTAATTAATGGTTAAGTCTATATTATTTGCATCTTGTGAAAATTGTTATACTTGAGTTTCAAACTCATAGTAACGTGGGCCATTTTACTCTACAAACATTGCAAACATTGATTGAAAGTAACTAATGTAAACCGATTCGGAAACAATTATTCATTTCTTAGTAATTCTATAATATTAATTACTTCCAGCCAATATTTTCAATAAAGAACCTTTTGCCAGCTCTCACCACCTCTCCTATCATAGAGAGGCTCTTACCTATTGTACATAGCTACTTATATAGTATATTAACAGTATTTTTAACCTTTTTTAATGAAAAATTTCAATTCTGTTTCTTTATCAATTAATCAAACAGAATCATAAGAGTGCAGTTAGCTACTTTCAGATATGTCAAAAGAGGTTGAATTTATTCTGAATTAACTATGTATAATACTGTATTTATGATTTTTTTGGGTATATTCTAGTCTTTTTTTTATTACTTTTACTTAAACTTTTTTTTATTAGTACAGAATTTCAGCTGCCAAGATGCTGAAAGTGTGTTGCTTAGCCTATCTTTAGGAACAAGGATCAGATAGATTCTAAAGTTGGATAACTACCCAGCCTCCTCAATGATAGCGAACTTTAAAATACACATAGCTTAGTTACATTTTTAGATAATCTAGATATCTTGTGTTTTTAAAATAAGTGGTTTGTTATTTAAAAATAGGGTTTATTCCAAAATGGAGATGAAAGGTATCAACATTTGACAATACATTTCAAAACCTTAAATATGAACTTTTATAGGGGTGTGTTAAGCTTTAATTTGGCTTTGAAATAATACCATATCAGCTTTGACAATTACAAATTTTCACCAATAATAGTCAATTATTGCCATTTTTAGCTCTCATGAATAATATAAAACAATATTCATACAAAAAAATCTGAATAATTTAATTGTAAGTTTTGATAACTTGATTTATCAAAATAAAACTAAATATTACAAACAATTGTGCATAAAATAATTTTCTAACTAATTTTTGCCCATAAAGTTATATAAATAACCAAAATATAATATTCTTTTAAATATAAAACAACTAACAACAAATATTCAAACTTTGATTCGGCTTAGAGAATATTTCATATATCCAATTCAAATTCGGCTCGAGTTGAAAAAGTGGACTTTGCACACCCCTAAATAATTTGTAATTTGTCTTATGTAAAGGGAAAATTAGCTCATTTTTAATTATGTTAAACACAAAATATCAGTTTTTAGATTAAAATAAATATCTAAGAAATACCTGAATGTGGATATTTCTCTTCAATTAGTTGGCACCCTTAAGTATATTTTACAAGTTCTCTCTCAACCAACTTGTGTAGAGTAAATTGGCTTGTCTTTGAGCTTTACATCTAATACTCTGATAAAAAGTTTTTCTCGCAGTGTCATGCGTTATATAAATTCTTATTCATACAAAGTCTAAAAAAAACTATACAAAACCTTTCACTTTAATAACAAACCAAAATATGTAATTATATGAAGACTCAAATAAGTATTACATCAGTTTAGACTCTACACAAGTTTTTTACTCGAAAAATATACATTGGATTTAATATAGTTAAATTATTTAGTACATATAATAGAAAATAGATTTGTGAATATACAGTAACTGGAAACTGTACCTTAGTTTTCTTTTACTATTATCCTTGTTCATTCATTGTGGCACACACAAATTATCATCTCTGTTGTATTATGGTAGGATATCTAATCATCCAACTATTTTTTGACATATTTAATATTTTTAAAAGTGAGCAACTCTATTTTTATTTATGCATACGCTTTCTATGGCTGTTACTTTTGACAGCAGTAGGTCAAATATACTAATCTTTAGGTTACCTTATGTTTAGTTTTTATATCTTCTTAAAGTGTCAACATGTTACAATAATGCATACATATATGATATAACCTAAAATTATTTTTTCCATCTTTTTATTCGAATAATGTGTTTTATAAATGACTTTGTTTAATGCCATTACATAATAAAATAAAGACTACTTCTATGATAATAAAGACATTATTAAAAGTACCGAATTTAATAGAAATGATAAAATGTCAAAGTGCTTGATGTTTAACTGTAACGAAAGATTGGTTACAAAAACTTGCCAGGTGTCTGTCATATGTAGTTACTAGATAGCTGTTGCCCGCGGCTTTGCTCGCGTGGAAGTTGATTATATACGAATACGAAAATATACATATGTATTTACAGATTAATTTAAAATATTACGTTACGTTGATGACCATAACTTTACCTCAGATCAAAAATAATGCAAGTCCGATACAAACTTTCACCCCCTTTTTCATCCTTATTAAATAAATTTCCAAAATTCCTGAAACACGTATTTATTTGTTTTACGTCAATAACCGAAATACAAAATTTTGTTTATGTAACTTTCAAAATGACGGACTTTCATGCATATTATCAAACAAATTATCATTCCCTATTTTACCCCTTTGGGGTGAAATTTTCTAAAATCCTTTCTTAGTGGGTGCCTACATAACAAAATGAATATACAGTCCGAATTTCATGCTTGTAGCCTTGATAGTTTGCGCTCGGCGATGATGAATCAGTTAGTCAGGACATGTTATATTTATAAGTATAGATTATGTTGTAACATGCACAATTCGTGCAGCAGATTATGTAACTCCAAGCAACTCATAATCTAACTTTGCACATGTATTTAAATTAATATTTGATTGAGATTAGTTTACAAAAATTATACAAATATATGTTGAAATGAATACACCTGTGTACCAGAATTGAACCCAGACATTTAAAAGTTTTGGTTCAAACGCTGATGAAAGTACAACTCAAATATCCATGTTTGTCTCATGCTTGAGTCATACTACTCATTTTAATCTAGAATATATTATTGATGCACAAGATTTTTAGTTATTTAGATCAATTGGAAAATCATTCAAGGCAATTTATGGTTAATTTTTGTGTTGTCATTTGTACAAGTGATTTTGATATGGTTACATTGACCAAATTTGTAAAAACTCAAATTGGGACAATTTAGTGCATTCATAAATAGAATATATTTTATACTTCAATAACTATTTGTCTTCAGAAGGAAACATTAAGATTATACTATTTGATTTTACATGGAATTTCTTAGACTTTAAACACATGGTTGTGACACTATGTGAATTCATGTATTTGTTTGACATGTTTCATAAACTTGTATTTTGCCCTCAATTTACTGTATTTTTACCAACCGAGTGTAAATGCCTTCTTGGCCAAACCCCTAAACTCTTAGGGTAAATGAAGTGTACAGACACAACTTTATTCTAATAATGTTTACAAAGTACTCAATGCATAGTTATATTCCCATTAAAAAAACTACTATTGATAGCTTTCCTCAGTTCTGAGTCAAAGGGGTGTCAACTGTAGGATAAATATGGCAAGTTAATGTCAATGTTAGTCATTTTATTTTTTATATTGTCTATAAAAGAATCTTCATATGAACCTGAGTACAACATATCTCAGGTTAAGAGACGTTTACCAGCAGTTTTAGAAATCTGGCTACTGCACATAGACACCAATACTTGCAATATCTACATATCAGTGCTGCCAGTGTGAACACGCTGTTTTAATTGGTTTTATGTCGACAAACAGCTGAAATATGTGCAACTCTTTTGAACCAAGACTCATATTTTGGAAAGGAGGGACTTAACTTAATACTAGGTATGTGCAAGAACCATTTTTTCAATTAGAAACAAGAATATAAAGTATCGAGATACGAGACGAGAAAACGTCCTTTGATAAAAAATAAAGTTTATTAAAGTAAATAAATATTTTATTGAGTTACTTTTTGACATTGAGCTGGTACTTGCTTTAGATTGTCATATAGTTAATTCAAACATTTGACATATAACTCATACACATTTTAAATGCAATTAATAAAATAGTGATAGGTATTTATAATGAACACCATTTATAATTTAATTTTGTAGTGTAAATGATTATATTGCCAAAGTTTGATATTGAAAACAATATTTATAACCAAAATATTTCTTAATGAAGGAGGTTTGGGTGGGGGTAATACGACCGATTTTTGGGTTATTATGGTATTATTGGGAATAAAAAACATTCTGGTTTGGTTTTTTAATTTCCTAGGGCCATTATTTGCTTCTTTTTTATTTTGCAAATTTTTGAGATTTATTTTTTAACTTTCAAGACAAGATTGAGAATTTTTTTTTAATTAAATTTTCAAGATAGTTTCGAATCTCGCACATCCTACTTATTACCAGTGATGCCATTTATTTTTATATATTATCTTTTAATAATGGAAGAACAAGTACTTCCTCCAAGTACATATTTTTACTACAGCATTCATAAAAGTGAAAACAAAGGGAGAGCAGCACTGAAACATTGGTGGAAATGGGTCTTGATTATTGTGTGTGAAATATTTGATTTTCAAAAGATTGTTAAAATTTGTTAATTTAAATACAAAACCATTTGCTAGATGCATGAAGGTGAAGTCTAACCGGAACCGATAACCAAAATTAGGAGTTATTTTTAAAGAACCAAAATAGAATTCTAAAAATAATTATTTAAGAACAGGAATTGGAATTATTATTTACATTCATAAAGGATATTCTCTTATACAAATCATCTTTTTTTAATGGCATTTTATGCCCTTCTTACTTAAACTTAATTTTATTGAGAAATGCTCTTTTTTTAGCTGTTTTGTCCAGATAGGATGTATTTATTTTCTAGGGGGAACGAGTCTCAATAAGACCTTGGCATTAAACACTAATGAGGAATGATTGTCACATTGCAAAGTTTTTATCATTTTACTTTCTAGATCAAAAGCTTAGGTAGATGATGTATTTAGTTTTGAGTTACAGGTTTAAGAAGGGGGAATACTAAGAAACGACAACAAACTCACTTGTACAACCAGTCTTAGTTAAATACAAAGAAATAACATAAGACTTTTCCCCATTTATGTGGTGGTTGGCTGATCAATTTACAAGAATGAGTAAAAGGGGGGTGAATTTTCATGAATTGTAAGTTTCTTCACTCTCTAACTTCAAACATTAAGTTAGAAGTAGTCCAGAATTTTGTTAGTTTGAACATTAGTATTATTATTAGCACTGCATCTTACTATTATTATTATTATTATTATTATTATTATTATTAGCACCACGTCTTAATACCCGTTCGGGTTATACGCACTTACGCTAATGTGTAATGGTAGGGTGATTGTGAGATGAAATGAAGGACCTACAGTTTAACGTGGAATCCAAACTTCGGTGGAGGCCTGGCATTCCCCACATTCACAAGTTGTGATTAATACACGTCTTATCAGAGGTGAAGCAAGGGTTTGGCAATCAGATAAATCTGTGCCGGGACAGAGGATTGAACCACAGAAGTCCTGACACCTTACCCCTAGACCGCCAGGTCACCTTTGAATAATGGTAAATTGTTTAAATAATTTGAAAGATGGGGTGATGTTAAAAAGGCAGAATTTCTTTAAATATGACAGACATTGACCTCAACATTCACATCAAGAGGTTACGTTATGTATAAATATACATTGGAACTCTGGCAACTGATTTAAGACTAACATTATATGGTTAAGTTTGTATGTTTGTTGGGTTTTTTCAATTTTTTATTGCAAATACGAATAGATAAAAAAAAGTTTTTAATTATCAATTTGAAAATGAGACTATTTTTAAATATTATAACTATTTTGACTTCTTGTGACATGGAGCAGATAAAAATATATAAAACAATTTCCTTTTCAAATGATAAATAATAAATATGCTGTGCAATTATTTTTTAATATATATTTTTCTAACCAGAACTGTAACATTTTTATTAGAAGAACTAGAACGAAAACCAATAGATATTTCCATTTGACTTCTGTTAATATGCACACACAATTTGTTAACTTTTTCAAATGATTATGCAATAAAATGTTTTGACAATTTTATTTGTTTCACTTTTCACCTACATTTCAGTGTTGAATTTATTTTCACAACTCTTAAATCTTTTAACCCGATGTAAAACTTAATTCTTATACATCCATAATCCTGTGAGCTCAATCTAGTGGGATCACATAATTATCAAATAAAAAAAGCTCCTAAATTTTGAGCATCCCATCTCTAAATTTAACTTATTTTAAAAATAAAATATTCGAACCAATTTTTTTTAAGCATCCAATTTGATTGGAAAATAAATAAATATATAATAGGTTAAGATTTATTATTATTATTATTAGCACCGCGTCTTACTACCCGTTCGGGTTATACGCACTTACGCTAATGTGTAATGGTTTAGGGTGATTGTGAGATGAAATGAAGGACCTACAGTTTAACGTGGAATCCAAACCACGGTGGAGGCCTGGCATTCATCACATTCACAAGATGTATTGTCAGAGGTGAAGGAAGGGTTTGGATCAGACTCAAAATATATATTATAAGAATCCATTCGAATTCAATTCAGATTATATTTGAGTCACTAAGCCAAAATTCAAATTTGTATGAATCTCTTAGGTACAACTATGGAAAGCATGAAAACACATTCTATTATAACCATTCATTTTATTTAGAAAGATTTGGGGGGGAACACATTGGGCTTTTATTATAAATAATACCTAAAACAATTTTTCACTTCAAAAGCAATAATTCTCTTCAAACATATGTAAAATATTTTTTAAACTAAATTACATTAATTTACCTACTCAAGTTTAAAAATCCATTAACCCAATCATTTGTTTGAATGAAGATAAAAATTGTAATTAATATTAATAATCTAGTTGCATATGTAGAAATGAACTCGCATCATACAAGCTTTTTTTTTTTACAGAACAACCTCACATAACATATATTAACTATTAACAATTGCTTTAAAAATAAACAATTTGGTTGGATCTTGAAAGCAAGAACAAAAAATTGTTCTTTATAAAATAAAGTCTTTTTTAATCACACTTTTACTAACTGAATTATTTTTAAGTAACTGTAAACTAAAAGCATCTCAAAACCATCCTATTTACACTATAGATATATCCAAAGAGATAAACAGTTGCAAATGACATGAACTTTACCTCAGTCCACCCCACTCCCCGCCCCTTTTAAAATATCTCATATAATGTGAGCAACCTACAATCCAAAAAATCTATGTACACATCAGACTTAACTTTATAGGTATAAAAATCTACATATTTCAATTTGAGCTTGAAGTAATTAAATATACATCCCCAATTATTTTTAGTCTCTAAGATTCTGGGGCGAAAACTTACTAATACAACCTTATTTATAATTAAAATATACTAAATGCAATTTGTCAACTTACGTCTTGGAAAATTAGCTTGCCTAAAAAGCTTCTATATCAATAATAGAAATAATTAGGGGTGTGCAAAGATTCTAAAACCTAGACTTTGCTTAGAATATTCGTTCACTTCAATTTTTATTCAAGAATAAGATTCCATATTTGATAAATACAAAGCTTTGCAAAAAATAGTAATTTAAAGTTAAGACACAATTTTTGGTGTGGTTTTTTAATTTTCTGCTGCTATTTCAATCACAAATTAGTTTTATTGTATAAAACAAATCTGAAATAATTTTATTACTTTTTGTGATAGTAACTGAATTTATCATTTTAAGACAAAATTATTTTTGAAAATTTACTTAATAAAGTTATGTTATTACGTATTATAAAATATACAAAAGGTTATATTCCATAGTTATGCAAAGGATAATATTTATATCAAACGTTAATATTCTTTAAAACATTCAAACTTCGATTTGCTTTGCACACTCCTAGAAATAATAAATCAAAATATTATTATAATACTTTTAAAAACAATATATATTAGATCCAAGAAGTTTACCCCTAATAGTATAGTAAAATATGTGATGTAAACTCAATTCCTTGATTCTTTCTGATGTATATAGAATAGGGAGTCAATCTCAATCACGATTTTCCTTACCTCGATTATCCTTATTTCTCTAATATTATATATTATATTGGGTAAATTTTACCAAACGTTTATTTTGTTATGTTGTTTCACTTTAAAACTCATAAATTGTAAATATAATAAACATTACCTTTGTGTTCTAATAATCTTGCACAAATCAAACATGACCGTGTTAAGTTTTTTATTACTATTTAAACATTTTAGGCTTTTTAGCAAGCACATTCTAGTATGTAATTAAATACAGTAGGTCTCCCATACCCACAGATAATACCGAACTATTATATAATGTGATATTCATGATACATAAATACAATACAGTTTATTGAAAACTTATTCACAGTAAGACATTAACAAAACCAACATTAAATAAAGTAATAATAATGTGTTCATTTTTGTTGCTGCGACAATCACTGATGATAATGATGATGTCATGTAACGTATGTACATAGTGGTCATTTGTGCTGCTGATAGTAAAGCCAGTTCTTGCTTGGTACATGGTTTTAAATTTATAAACAATTTTTTTCTTTCATTAAAAATTAATATAATTGGGCAGCAATAAACAGTGGATAATGAACCAGTGGATATAGGGACCCTACTGTAATATATGTTTTAAATGTGAGGATGAATGCATGATGAGTAAGTGAAAATTAAATGTTAGAGGAATTAAAACCAATAAAAAAGAAGAATTGTGACATATGTAAATAAAATCTAATAATATACCTGCCAAATCTATTAGCTAACATGACTTTGTGTTGCTACACATAAATAATGATAAAAAAAAATGTGCAACACAAAGATTAAGTAATACTTTTCACTTAACCTATGTATACCAAAAACAATCTTAATTTATAGTTTTAATTTACTTGAGAAACTGAAATACTAATCTAGTTTTACAAACAAATTATTTGAATAGCAACCAAGGCTATCATGATTAAATTTGATTGAATAACAAATAGTATTTTTATGGTAATGTGAGTAATAAAGGATCAGGATTGACGCCTGTAAAATCAAATTTCTGAGAAGTTATTTATGAGTGACATGAATGGAAAGGGCGAGAGAAAGAGGTAAGGAGGAGCCGGTGCGGGGCAGGATATAGAAGGCACATGTGAGGAGAACGGAGCAGAAGATTACGGATATTGAAGTGGGGGCAGGAGATGAAGAGTTAGACCAAGGGACAGATGTGTGGATGAAATAGAAGACTGGGTCATGATGGGGAGAAAGGATACGTTGGAGAGGCTTATTTTCCAAACAGACCTTGCCAATAGCTGGAAACTGTTTATGATGAGGATTTTTATGGTAACCATGATGCAATTGATGCACACTCTTTGATATACTATGATCAGTAAAGATTAAAGGGCGAATTAGAAATATACACATATATGTTTTTGTACAAGTTAAAAAAAAATAGCTACCCTTAAGGTGTGTACCTGCAAACGTAGCAATTGATCAATATAGGAATTAGTCAAATACTGCAAAATTTGAAAATAAAAGTGTCATAATTTAGGATGTCCTTTAAAAGTTTTTTTTTCTTCTATTTTGTATTCATTCCACTTAAAATATTGTACTTATTAACAACTAATATTGCAATATACAATCAAATGTAGAAGTCATAAACATATGAAAACATTGAATATGACTGGGTTGATCCTATTTTTCATGTGAGTTTCTGTTACTACAAGTTGGTGTGTGTGTGTCTTTCTCTCTCTTTCTCTCTCTCTCTCTCACACACACACCATGTGAAGTAAGAGAATTAATGAAGGGCAGCATGACACTAGTAAATGTCAAATAAATGCAGTTGGCCAAATTGTTTGCAAAGTGTCATTCAGAGAGTTTAGAAATATGCAGTACAATTAGTGGAATCATGGCTGTTCAACTCTTCAAAACACAAGATCTAAGGGCCAGTTTCATAGTCAAATTTAGTACGCCTCAAGTGCGGCGCTACACTAAGTACATGACGACACCTACCTAAACCAGAATGGAATGGGCCGTTCTCGCATAGGAAACTGGCCCTAAGTGACCATTATCTGTCTTTAGCCATGCTGCCATAGTCCCAATGGTGTTTTACTCTCTTCTGCTAAAGAATGTATTGGTGTACCCCAAATATTTAATAATTGTTTTTTGTTAACTTTTTAATTGTGAACTTAAGAGAGCTACAGTTTTCTGGTAAGTGTGTAAGGTCTTGCTTGCCCTTCTATCCTCAATGTTTATTATAAAATCGCTGTTTGGCACCATTATTTCTTTGTAAACTTTGAATTGCCTTTGGTATTCATCCACATATTTAAAGTTACATTTTGCATGCCAAAAAGTGACCTTGCAAGCTCCTTTTCTTTGCATAGCTAAACTCAAATAAACATTCATTAGAACTCTGTTTTTGTCACATTTATAGACACTTTTGTATAAACATTTAGTTTTAAAATACACACACACTCAAAAGCACAAAACACAGCAAAGTGTTTTAATTTTACATTGTAACTGTAAAATAACACATATTTTATAGATTGTTTTATTGGGGTGTAAATAGAATATTAAATATTTAAAAAATAGAAAAGGTTTATTTTGGTATTGTGTCTCACTGAGTGTTCGGGTTATATGTGTAAGGAATCTTACTAAGTAAAACTAACAGCACAGAGATTTTCTTGGAGGAAGATTTGAAATTTACCATGTAGATAAAGTTATAGAATAGTGTATATATACTATTTGCATCCTGTAATGTTTTGTGCTGCTGAATGTTCACTGATCAACCCCACAAAAAAAACCTAAAGGTGGAATAGTTGCATATATATATCACAGAAACAAATTGTCAAGTAGTCCAGGTAGGCCCTCAACAAGGGGTGCCCCCGGCCTCTTGAGACTGGTTGAGGAACGCCACATTGGATGCCTTGATACGGGCTGCAGCAACTGCTGCCAGGGAGGGGCACGGTGATATGCATGGAGTGGAGCAGTGACTATTGCTTAAGTCACACTGATCCAGAAGCTTGAGCAGTTCCTCAGCCGTGGGTCCACCAGAAACTTGTGTGGCTGTACAAACACACAAACTCCCATCAATTCCCAAGCAAAAGTGCATGCCCATAAAACAGTTGACAAAAGAATCACACACAGGAGTCAAGTGTCAAGTTCAATTCCTGTGTGCAGGAGTCATTTTTAAATTATATTTTAAAATGAATTCCTGGCAAAACCATTCACACATTACTAATGATAATATCCAACAATTATAGAGTTTTTGGGGATATATTATACATGTTTCAATGTAACCTAGTGATAGCAAAAGCAGTTCATATTTACTATAGTGGTGTGGCTACAGTAATTACTTCAACACGCTCACACTAAACTTAGTAGTATTTTGTTGTTCATTTTACTCCTTTTGTTTTGTTTTTTGACTTAAGAATGACCCATTTCAATAGTTTGGGAGATGGGCAAATAGGTCCAGGTGACACTGAATTAAAATACAAGTGTGCCTACAAGAGTGTAATAATTTAATATTCGATAATGGGAGACATGCAAAAGCTGAGATTATTTTTAGAGGAAAAGTAGTACTTTTCTCAAAAAGTGATATTATATGCTGAAAGCAATATTATTCAAATAAATATGAGTTGAATTAGTGTTCATTAAAAACAACTAGGATAAAACTGTCTATATTTTTAGTTCATATTGTGTATTTAACTATTTATGAACATATTCGAAGAAATCAAATATACAGAAAGACACATAAAACATTTCACGCTTAATAATGTCAAACTCGATATCTCTAGTTTTACAAATATCAATATTGAAATAATCGCTTATCCATTTATGTTTAGACCAAAAAATAATAACACCGAAACATGTTGTCATAGAAGACCAAACTACTATCGAATAATGAGAAGGGAATTAAAAAAAGAAGATATAATTTTGCCAAACATGACGTCTTTAGCAAGGTACATATATATCAATGTCCTTATTTGGACCTAGCATGAAATCTTTTAAAGGCTAAAAATAAAGAATCGATCAGTTGAACTCGAAATTTAAATATTGTAATCATAATAGTAAAAATCGTGATTTTTAATGTTTAAGCTAAAGAATGACACTAATTTACAGTTACAAATGTATACACAAATAATACCTGGTTCTCCTTTGGCTGCAAGATCTAATGCAGTGGTTAAGTCCCACATTTGTATGGCTCCATTACTATGACCTGTGAAGATGAACCGACGGGCCTCGAACCCATACGACTTGAACCCTCACACTCATGGACACAAAATGAGGTGATGGTGGTGCCATCTACAGCCTTGATCACACACACTCTAAATCAAGCGAAACCAATCACTGTTCAGTCGAGATGTTTTTAAGTATTAAAAACAAAAATTCTGGCTTCAACATTTAGAAAGCTTTGCCGTTAAAAATATTGACAGCTAAAATATACTCTATGTTCAATTTTTGGCTGTGTGTGCTGTTTTAAATATAACCATTTGTTTACTTGACAAATATCTCCAGGAACTTAAATGCATATTGTTACAATAAAGTTTTAGATTTATTTAGAATTATAATAAGAGAATAACTTCTTAATAACACATTTTGTTTTGCTTATGATATTGCTGTTTGTGCTGAAAATGAGGAGGATCTTAAATAACTGAAAAGAATGGACGAAACACGTAAAATATGATATAATATGAAGATCAACAAAAAGAAAACAAAAACAGTGATGAGAACTAGAAGAAATAAGGCTACAGCAAGTAATGAGATTCTATTAACCAAAGGAAAATAATCAAAGATAATAGAATCGAGAAAGTTTTTATAAGAATAATTGAGAAGCCAAAGTCATATTTTCATAACAAAAAGACATTACCTACCACGACTAGCATAAATTTGGAAATCAGATAAAAATAGTTTCCTAAAGGCATATGTTAGGAGTGTTTCGCTTTGTGAATGTGAAACATGGACCCTTAATGCAACTGAAAGGAAAAGATTAGAATAATTTGAAGTGTGGCACTACAGGAGAATGTTGAAAATATCATGGATAGAGATGAAATACATAAGTTAAAATAAAAAAAACCACTCCTTTTCCTAAGATTAATACAGAACAAAGAATAAGACTGTCTACAAAAAGGATTAACAGTGATGAATCAGTAGTAACTGCCGTAACAAGGTGCACTTTTCTCTCGCTCAAAATTTTTCTAGTAATAGCCAATCCCTCCCAACTTATGGGAATGGATAGATTTCTGAGCTCTCATGATCTCATCTACCCCTACATATATTCAATTAAACTTTGCTTCAAATAGAGAGATTGAACATCACACATTCTAATGGAAATGGTCATGAACGAAGTGGCAGAAAAACTCCACAAGGAAAGAATGAAAGCATGAGGTTTACTAATGAATCGATAGTATGGAGAGGAAGGAAGAGGAAGTACAGAAACAACTACAAGAATGGAATGAGGAAGTGAAAGAGTGTGGAATGGAATTTAGCATGGCAAAGTGTGAAGTAATGGTAAGGAAGAGGCTAAGGCCTAATAAAACTATATGGTTGAATGAGTAGAGCTGAGAAAAGTACAGAACATAAAATATCTTGGAGGCATGATTGAAGAGAAAGTTGGAAGGAGAGAGGATCTAATGAGAAGAGGACAGAAGGGAGAGTTGTTTTATAGGTGTGTAAGGAAGTCTGGTGCATAGTGTGTATCCATTGTTACATATGCAGCAAAATATGGACTTTGAATATAAGAGAGACTAGGAAAGTGAATGAAGTTTGTGAGGAGCATGTTAGCTGTCATGAGGAGAAACAAGATTAGGAATGAAGTTATCCGGGGAAAAGTAGGAGTACAGGGAGTACATGAGATAGTAGAGGAAGCAAGAGTGAGATGGTATGAGCATGTAATGAGGATGTAAAAGGAGAAGATGCCAAAGAAAATGATGGAATTGAAGTATGTAAGAAAAAGACTGCAAAGGAGGCCAAGAAAGGGAGGAGGAGGAGCAGGTAAGAGAAAGTGTTTAAGTGAGAGGAACATAATGGAAGGAATTAAAGGAGGAAGATGGAGGCATTTTATTAAACTGACCCGGCCATAGGCTGGAAACAGTTGAGGACGATGGTGGTGGTGGTGATGACATCCTAGTTAAATTGATTTTATCAAAAGTCATATAGAGATTTATTAATGTGTCTTGGTCTCTATTACATTTTTCCCAATTCTAACCTTGATATTTTCTTGGACTAAAATTGTTGGTTTTAACACAGAAGTTTGTTGGTAAAGTGAACAGAAATAAATTAAGTATTACAAGCAAACACAGTTTCATCAAGACGAAGTAATTAATATCTCATATAAAAACTGAGATATTAATGAAAGTATGGTTGAAAACAAGTCAAAATAAAGACAGTTGTATGTCTGAGAGAAGGAGCAATTAAGTATAATAACAACAAAGAGCAGTACAAACACAATACAGGTTTTTAAATGAAAAGAGGAACACAAGTACACACTTCTGCCACTATACATATTTATATGGTTCCTTACTCAATTATTAATAATGAGTATTTGCTAGTTATTATTAATAGTTTTACTGAAAAAGAGCAATTTGAGCATCAAAAACACACCTTTTGCCATTTGAAGCAAGTCTGACAAACAGTTGATCTGTTTCTGGAACCACCTTTTGAACAAACACTTGCTCATCATCTTGTTCTCCGAATGGACCTGGCAGCAAAAGTATGTAACACACTTTGACTAAAATACAGGAATAAAAAATGTTTCACCATATCTCACAAAATGTTTGGTTTATTTGCATATATATATATATATATATATTAATTACGCTACTATGATAGGAATGAGAAAGGTAGAATTTAGATTAAATGTTCCTGCATTTGTTTAGAGCAAAAGAGTGTAATAATTAATAAAAAAGCACCCTCAACAAGCCCGATCAGGATTATAACCTCGATCTCCCTGCCATGATTGGAAGTTTAGTCTAATGCAAGAGGACACTTTGGATCATTTAACTACTAATGTGATCAAGTAAATAAAAAAATTAATACAAAAGTTGACCTAAACACTACTATAGGACTACAGAGCACACTAAATACATCAGTTTATTTTAGCATCGTCTCTTAGGAAGTGTACCCGGTATAGAAAGTGGAAAACCATTTTGGAAAAACCACCCTCAGTGCACCGACCAAGATTTGAACCTCGGTCTTCCCGTCATCGGCAGGCTTGTCTACTGTGAGAGTAGTGCCTTAGACCTTGCAGCCATTGAAGCAGGTTACATTTACAGTTCATAATGTGTTATGTTATTCTGTGGACTATCAAATTTACAGGTTTTGATTCCCCCCCCCCCCCACCTTTTTATAGCACTATGTTCTACTACCCATTCAGATAATAGGCATGTATAAATTACGCTAATGAGTTAGGAAGGAGGAAGGTTGAATTCATAGGAATTGTACTTGCTTTTGCGTGAATGGACAGTGAAAATCATTCAGTAAAAACCAGCCTCAATACACCCAACCAGAATTTGAATCCCAATCTCCGCGTCATCCCCAGTATAGTATATTGCAAGAGTGACACAGGATTCAAGTAAGAAAGAATTTGACCCATCTTTACTGTTTACTGACCACATTCATTCCCAGCGGCGTAGCTAATATAAGGCTCCACCTCATCCAGGGAGACAATCTTGAAGGACGCAACAGGAGTGGATCCAGGCTGAGTGGAAATCATTCCCCTGAACCGCGTCACACTCCATGTCCGCACATGGTTGTACTCACTGCACACAGACACTAGGAACTTTTCTGACAATGTGACCTGGAGACAATGATTTTTTTTCTACCACCGCATCTTACTACTCGTTCGGGTTATATGCTTAAGTACTAATTACAATAATGGATTAAGAATTGGAAAGGTTGAATTTAGAGGAAGTGAACTTGTATTTGTGTGGAGATAAGTGGAAAACCCTTTAGGAAAAACCACCCCCAGTTCACCCAACTGAGATATGAACCACAATCTCCCTATCTTTGGCAGTCTAGCTGAACACGATTAGTACATTAGCTAACTACACCATCGAAGCGGGTTGGCATAATGACAATCTAACACTTCAGCTCAATTGACAAAGTGTCTGTCTACTGATCTTAGGGTCCTTGGTTTGATTCCTGACATGGGAGAAAAATTATCATTGGTAAAATGTGGGTTTACCCTTTCACGGTGATGAATTAATGGCCAGAGACTGGATGTTGTGCCTGTCCTAGTCTTTAAGTTGGATTATAAGACATAAGATGAAGCTACAACAGGCCTAGCAAGCTGGTAGTGGAAAATGTATTACTTGAATTAAAAACTGATACCCAGGCCATAGGCTGGAAACAATAATGGATGTAAAGTAAAGACATAATGACTGTCACCTGGATACAGGGCTTTTTCGCTCTCTTGACTCAACCAAGTTACCATTTTTCATTAAATTCTCTGGGTTTTAGATTTTGCATATTTGGCTCTTGGAAGAGTTTGCTAAGTAATGTTGATAAGTTCCACTAATTCAATGATGTATTTTTCACTGCAGATAAAGTGAAACTTAATAATAAATTCAATTTAAACTAATTGTCATATAAAGTGATTTTTTTTAATCAGATGAAAATATTACGATTGAAAACATTAACCCGGTTAAACAATATCAAACTAAATTTGCATGGATGGATCTATTTTCAAAAACACATTAAAAATAGGGTTGATGGCAATTGCCAATCTTATTAACAGTCGATTATGGCACAATAGATTAGTCGTAGGTCTATTCAGGATCCCTAACTTTAGGAAAAATTTGAGAAATTGGATGTTACCAAAATTTTAAGCGGGACAAATTATTTCCTGGAATTTTTCAGGAAAATTAATATTAAAAGCTTACAATTAGGGAGTGTATCAGCCATTTGTATTTAGTGTTCATTAACTATATTAATTTACTAACCTTTTAATTAACCTTATCTTCCTTTAATTATACAGGTAAGCAAAATTTCAGCCACTTGTATTTTACAGCTACCTACTTAGGCAACATATTGAGGCTATCAAATTAATAACAATAACACTAGAGTACTATAAGGTAATGTGTATTCCTCAATAGGTTAAAGGAAGGAAAACTTACGTTTGGAAAAAATAATGATAGAAGTGGCTTATAAATATTAAATCATACACGAAATACACCTTCACCCATTTATTTTGCATCAAGACACATCTATTATGTTAGGGGCGTGTGAAGTCCACTTTTTCAATTCGAAGCGAATTTGAATTGAATATATGGCATATTCTCGAAGCCAAACCAAAGTTTAAATATTTTCTTTTAGTGGTTTTATGGTTGAAAAAAATAATATATTGTGGTTATTTATATCACCTCATGCACTAAAATTACTTGTAAAATGTTTTCTTCTATAATTGTTTTTAATATTTCGTGTAAATCTGACAAATCAAGTTACTATCTTAATATTCAATTCAATTACTTCAGGGTGACCTGGTGGTCTAGGGGTAAGGTGTCAGACTTCTGTGCTGGTGGCCGGGGTTCGATCCTCAGTCCCGGCACAGATTTATCTGATTTCCAAACCCTTCCTACACCTCTGACAAGACATCTTGTGAATGTGTGGAATGCCAGGTTGCCACCGTGGTTCGGATTCCATGTTAAACTGTAGGTCCTCCATTCCATCTCACAATCACCCTACCATTACACATTAGCGTAAGTGCGTATAACCCGAACGGGTAGTAAGACGCGGTGATAATAATAATAATAATTACTTCAGATTTATATCTATATTAATTTGTAATGTACAAAACAGCTCAGAATGGCTAAATTTGAACATAAAGTGAGTATTTTATCTACTAATATTTTTACTGACAAAGCTTTGAAGCCAAGTCGAAGTTTCAAAGCTTTGCACACCCCTACAATATGTTAATGCTATTATTTATTTAGAGTGGTATCCATTTGCTGTTGTACCAAAGGTGATAAGAGTTGGGTAAACTAGTATTTTTGAAGTCCAACATCACTTTTTGTGAGAGGTTTAGTAACTAAAACATAAGAGGTAACTTGAAGAACAGGCTCAGTTGAAAAATGTTTTGGTATTCTTATGGACAAGACTGTGGCTCACTTTATTTATTCAGATTAGCTTGAATATCTTGATGTTTTGTTAAGTGAGTAATTATTAAAATGTATGTCTGGAATTTTTTATTCAAGAACTTTTTAAGTCAATTTTAAAATATATATTTAGAATTTATTTATGTTCATACCAAAAATGCTTGTATAAAAATACACAATTATAATAGTTGCATTAGACCTGGGCTTTTTATTTGGAAAACTTACACTTTAAAAATAAATTAATACACAAATTTTATGTACTTTCTCCCTTGAAAAAATTCTACAAGATATTATGATATGGAATTTGTTGTGATATTTGATCCACGATACAGCACCAATTATGTTGATACGGTTTATATATTGTGATATTGCCCTGTGATTGAGCACTATTTATAATGATATCATGGTTTTATTGAGATGGTGATGTGTGTATGCGTTACTGCTCACTTACACACGATTATATAGATGATTGCACCTTTGGTGCTGAAGATTTTATATTAATGATACAGGTTTCTTAATTTACAGCCTGTTTTTCTACGATATCACATGTACGGTGTGCTGTGTAGAATTGTGTTACTACTATGGATTCATACGCACAAGCTGCTTATATATGACCTACCCCATGCCTTTTGGAACCCTTGTTACCAGTCTCAAAACTAACTAATAGAAAAGCTCCTGGCGACCTGATCTTGTGAAGGTTGGCTTTCTATTGGATAAAGGGAGCTAGCGTGTCACAAGATTTTTCTAATACAACGGAGTTGATCTTCTAAAGACAAAAAAGTTTTATGATGCAATATATTGAAATTACTTCTGAAAAGTGAGTGACTCTCCATGGATGAAGTATTTAAAGGATATTTTACATACGGTACTTTTCAGAAAAATGCACTTCATCAATGATTTTTTTTTAAGATAAGAGAGGGGTCCAAAACAGTATAGTTACAAAGATTAGAGAATTTAAATTTACTGTTCAGATCTCAAAATTGCAATCTAATCAGAGTTTTTATCTCTTTTCACTGGCCTTTTTAAAATCTTTCTCGTCTTGTTTCCCCGGGAAATTGAGATTTCCTGCTCAAAAATTCTCAAAGTCAAAATGTCATTACTGCATGTCTGCATAGGCCTAATTAGTCAAAATTTTGAGGCAGATTATTTTCACCAATATTTTGAACTGGATAAGTCAGGTAATTATGACTCATCACTTTTAATGTGAGTAACTAATAAACTTGTCCTTTATTCTATTTCTATAATTTGGTGACAGGGAAGGCAATATTGAGTGGAAAGGAGATAAGAGGGGCATGAGGGTTTTTTACTAGTTAGGCTGCAGTTAGAGTGAAAGCCTTTTTGTGCAAGGTCAAGTTATCGTGAATACATTCATATTCACTCGAATTGGGCTCTGGTTACAATGGAAGCATATTCATGTGAAAATCATATGGGATAATCCTTTGTTTTAGGGAGGTTAAAAAGTATGTTATGTATTCCCCCTTAGAGTTATATTTGTTAGAAAATAATCATTTATAGTTCCTAATTTTAGAAAGTACAGGGTGGCTACAAAACATATTTTACAAAATTACCTTCTTTTCCAGGCAACATTTTTCAATTTTCCCTGACTATTTTTTTCAGTTTTAATGGTGGATGATGTCTTGTTTTATTATTGATTGCATATTAAAAAAGTTTGTAACTACTAAACAAACAGTTTTATCAGTTATTTAAAAAATTTAAATGTTATTTAATATAGTTATTATTAACTTTTATTTTAGTGTTTGGTTGCAAAATTAATGGGATATTTTAGATATATTTTATAATTCTCTGACTCTTCCTTATTTTTAGTTAAATTCCCTGACATTTTCCTGTTTTCCTTGTCATCCAAAAAATTCCCTGACTTTTCTAGGTTTTCCCTGTCTGTAGCCACCATGAAAGTATCACTAGAGAATATTCAGTGAACCCTTTATTTTCTCAAAGCAATATAAGTGAATAGTAAGGATTATGTGAATAGCTGTGATATAAAAAAAAAGTATTTCCATTTTCCAACTTCATATTTGTACTCTTTCACTATTTCATAGTTGCCAAAATAAATGTTGTTCACATGAAAAGAAAAATTTGTTTAAACTTCTAGCGATTTGCGCGTACTTGCACAACTAATTTGCTTGTAGTGTAACCATCCCCATTGTGCAATACATGTTTGTTTCATATGGACAATGATGGGCATACTTGCAAGAACGAATACGTTTCCACTGTAACCACAGCCCAAGGAGAGAACAAATTATAAAGGGTAGATTTCAAGGTCAACACTTTGTGAGCAACAAACAATAGAAAGATAACGTATAAAAATTAAGGGTAAATTTAAGGGGTGTCGGTACAAAAAAATATCAACACTAGTTCATGACTACTGCACTGCTGAAATATTTTTTAACCTTAAAAATATTAAAAGTATTACTAAAAATATCAACTTATTAGTATTACTAAATTTAATGACATTGAAATATTTATTTTGTCATTTATCTCTAATGTTTGGTTAAAATATTTCATTTAGAAAATAGATCATAATTCTTAGCTACTCTTCATGAAAAATAAGAAAACAAACAAACAGTTTCTTAGCCTTTGAATAATTTTGGAATAGTTATTAAAAGATTAAGTTATTAATAATGTATGCTCACAGATGACCAATTTAAATTTATGTCAAAGAGGTCCAAAACACTTATCTACCTTGTGCTTCCCCTCCCCCTTTTTTCAAATAGCCACAGCATATTTAAGTTTTTATTTTGATTCTTTAGTTATGTTTATTAATATTTTCACTAAAAAATTTAATGAACAAAAAAATTGTGTATATTCAAATATTTATTTGTGTTGTTTTTCATACTACCTTTGTAATAATGTGAGAAAAATAAACCATATGATCAGCAACAAATGATCGGCAACAGCCTGGTCAGCAAAAAGATTGATCGCCTCAGCCCTAATTAAAAGTGTTTGCAATCAGCTTTTAGTACAGCTGATTTTAAGTGTCGAGCCTATTGAAGTGAAACTGCTATAAACTTGCCAATTACTGACCTTGGTGACAGGACTTTGGTGCACAGTGAATGTTTGGAACAACTGGGGCCCATGACCCACAGTCTCTGGATGTTGCACTATCACACGAACTGTACCAGAGCTTGTCCCATAGGCTATCTCAATCCAGTTGCCGCACAAACCTGTATAAGACATAATGTTAAGAGCTCAAATAGCAACCATCACAATGACAACCATTACTAAGAGTTTTGTATGAATTTGGGTCAGAGGATATACATGAGCCATTTTTGAGCCTGAGCTGAGCTTTTAAAATATTCTGGCTTGTGCTTGACAAATTTATGGAACCAGCAATTTCTAGATTCATGTAGAAGGCTATCTTTGCTTGTTTTATGGCGTTTCTGGTGAAGGATTGTGTACTAAAACTAGTTGTATAATTCAATATAATTTTTTTTTAATCAATAGAAAATTATATTCGCATATCCATATCTACATTATGTTTTTATGATGCTATCATAGTATTATATTATTCATATTATGTTTAATAGTGTCAAAGCTTTAGTTTTACCATATTAGGTTAAAAATCAATATATAATTTTAATCTAAAATTATTTTAATGCATCATTTTTTAATTTATTGTTCCCAACCCAATCTTAGTATTTTGACTTCTTTCTTGTCTCGTTGTCATCTCTATGTATCACTGAAAATGCATTACATAGGGCACAGTTAAGTTATCGGCCATGAATATCGATCCATCAGTTTGGTATGAAATGTATACAAGAACATAGTACATACTTTGTAATAGTTCCAATGTTAAGCCAATAGATGGTGTTTGCAGTTGATAAAGTTAGAGAGCCGTACATTTATAAACGTTTTTAGCACTGGCGAATAAAATTCGAAAATGTTTATAAACATTTTTATCACTGGTGAATAAAATTCGAAAATGTTTATAAACATTAATAGTGTGGGCAATGTAAAATATCGTGAACATTTATAAATGACTATAACAGTGAGATGGTTAGATACACTATAGCCAAAAATTATAGGTCTAAGATACTCCACAGTTTAATCAGTCAAGGTAAAGAGAGAGAGCAAAATAGGTTCACTTACTTGTTTTAGGTGTGAGGTAAACTGATATAGCTGTGATCGGATCATTGGATGGATCTCGGTACAATTCTGTAACTAGCAAATCATTATCCTTCATTCGAAGAGGGAACTTCTGCATATCTGGTGAAAAATAAAGAATAAATAATTGTATGTGTGTGTCAAAGTTTGAGCCAATTATTAGAATTAAAAGGAAAACAAATGGAAATGCTACAGGTTGGATGCTCCTTGGAAGAGAAGGGAAAATGTGAGGCAGAATTAGAAAAGTACTTGGGAAAGAAAAGACAAGTGGTAGTGGGAGACCTTAATGGGGAAGGAGCGAGAAAGTTTCGAGGAAGTGCTAGAACATGACGGATGGTAAGAAACACTAACGGTAGAAGGCTACTGGAACTGTGTGCAAAGAATGAAAAGAATGTGGCTAGCAATTGGTTCAAAAAGGAAACTTGGGAAAGCCATAAAATTACTAAATGCAGTTGTTATGGGGAGGGAAGGTCTGTGATTGATTACTTCTTTATGGACAAGGAAATGAAAAAAGGCAGACTGTAAATGTTAAGATGATACCAAGTGTCTCTCTAGCTAGATAATAACCAAATTGTAATGTTACTGACTTGCCCCTAAGGAATATGTGAGAGCATTGACCATAATATCGTCCTAATTTTATAAACGTGTTTAATTTTATTTGAACTTTATAATATATTACGTGGCGCTTAAAGCACTTCTTCTTCTAAGAAAGCAAGAGCCATTGTCAATGACGTCAGCGTGCATGACGTAGGACCTGTTGGGTCAATATGACAATTTAAGGTTTTTAATAAATAATTACTTCCTGTTCTGGAAGGATCGAATACAATTTTTAAAAGGTTGTAATTATATCGATTTTCCTGGCTTTATTAACATTTGAAATCATATTTACTTTTTTCAGTTGACTTGATTTAAACTTATCTTTTCTAAGAAACGGCCATGTTTCTTTTTTTTATTTCATTTAGCTGCACATGTCAAGGGCATGGTCTGAATTCCGGGTAATATTGCGCAGTAAAAGAATAGCAGGTGCGAGTGACGCCAAGCCAGATTTAGTTTCGCGCTCAAAGATAATTTCCCTATTGGTCAATGGAAAGAAATTCGAGAGTATCTTTTTCCACAGGGTTCACAATCAACAAGGCAGTAAGACGCTTGGCTTGCTGAAGTTAGTTGAAATGAACTCCTCTTCTTAGGCAGTCGAGATAGAATCCTCGTCTTAGGTGGTTGAGACTGACTACTCGTCCTAAGTAGTTGATAGATGTGTGCAGAGATGTAATAACATATAGGCATTGCCTAAATAGTGTATCATAATGAATACAATATTCTACAGTTGATAAAATAATGTGCAAATAAAACTTAACATATATAAAGTACGAGGAAGTCTTAATATTCAACAACATCACCCAATTATATAACCTCTGAAAGTATAATATATAATTGTTACAAATGGCGCTCAACGTGGAGGTTTTATAAGAAATGGCACGACAAGAAGATTTAATTGTAAACTTTACAATTGACATACAGCGTGAGGCAAGAAGACAGCTAGATTTATTGTATATGTTACAATTGGCATTCAACGCGGGGCTCGACAATAAAAAGACATTTAAATGTTCACTTTACAAGGTAATAGGCAGCTTCCGGCTCTCGGATATTCTACTGCCATTGAGATGGTTTTTTTTAATTTTTTTAACACCACCTTGTAAAGTGGTCAGGGTTTTAGGCCCTTAGATCTCAACCATTTCTTGTTTAAATTTACATTAGTTTGCCTTTGTTTATATATTAATGTGCTCAAGTTACTCAGAGTACTAAACTAATACATACATTTTTCACTTCCCATTCATCTAGGCCTAATTTAATTCTCTTTATTACTATTAAATGGTTAATTATAAGAAAGTGTGGGGTTTTATGGTAATTATAAGTCATGTAAATCATAATCAAAGTTGTAGGCAATGTATGTTTTAAATTTCAATTCTTTAACTTCATTTTCAGGCCTTTAAACTTTTAATCTTATAGTTTTTCATTATTTAAAGTCATTGTTGGAATATTAGAGTCATCCAAATTTATTACTTTTACTTTTCATTTTAAGCATCGTGCAACGTATTGATAACTGAACCCGGAAGCTGGGAGACGCACCTGTTGCTTACACGTGTGGTCTTTCGAGGGAGGGGGAGGTTTTGGCGCGGACTCCTGGCCAATCAGTGCATTCGCTTGAGCGTCTGGGTTTTGCATTATATGGAAGGGAAGCGTCAGACACGGGACAGACGCGATCGGGAGACAGGACTGTTAACACTAAAATAGAGTAGACCTGTAACAACTACCTACCATTTCAACTTGTAGAGATGGGGGAGAGGAGATTTAGCCCAGGTGGCTAAAAAGATGTCTTTATCAATGTAACTAATTCGTTAATCTAAATTAATTAGCCGTATTACCAGTATGTAAATCTTTTTGTTAAATTAAAACTTCAAATACTACACTATCTCATATGTTTTTAATCGGCTGAGTACCTCTACCCCCACCATTATACTTATAACCCCGAGATGCTCTACCAAAACAACTGACTGCCGTGGACGACCCGTAAGAAGAAGAGGATCGAGAAGTGACTGGGTACAACCTTCTAGAATGTTCTTTCGAAGCGAGTTATATACTCGGCGTGGTGAAATAAATGTGCACTGGCTCACAAGCTCTGACACTAGCACCCTGACTGTGACTGTCTGTCACTCCAGCCTTCGATACGTACGGTCGTGTTATCATTATCAGTCGCGTCTCGAAATAGTTAACGACATGATCAATTTTACAATCAAGACAATAGTGATATTAAAATAAAATCACATCTAACCTAATAATTGTGTATATTTTAAAGGTTATAAATATCTCCCAAACACAGGGCAATTATCAATATAATATCAATAATGTTATAAATGGCATCCATCGCAGAGCGATTAATTTAATAATGTTATAAAAGGTGCACAATGTAGAGACAGTAACAGGAATGTTATAACAGGTACACATGTAGCGAGATAGGAATGTAGGAAAAAAATAGGGAAGCAAAGAAGGATAGGAGTGTGGAGGTGTTAAATGAAGAAGAACGAGAAATGTATTTAAGAAAGGCAAGAAGCTTAGTGTCCAAGAATGAGATGCAAAGTGTAGAGGTGGAATGGAAACTGGAGAGAAAGGATAAGAAGTTAGAATGATGGATGAGGAAGGAAGAACTGTGAAGACAGGAGAAGAAAAAAAACTGTAGAGGAAATATTATTAGAAGATGTTCAACCCATAAATAAAAGGGATGAGAGTGAAGCATAGGAGCATGAAGAATTAGCAGAAGAGGAAGCAATGGGTCCTACATGGAAAGAGGTGATGGATGCACTAAAGAGGATAGAGTGGGAAAAGTATCAGGTGGTGACAAAATGACTGTGGAAATGATAAGAGCTACAGGAGAAGCAGGAATAAAATAGTTAAACAAGGTGCTGGGAGTAATATGGAAGGAGAACAGTGTACCAAGATACTGGAAAAAGGGAATTATAGTATCGATTTTTAAGAAAGGATTCAGGAATAGGTGTACAAATTATAGGGGAATAGCACTGATGTGCCACTACAAAAATGTATGATAATATACTAGAAAAGAAAATAAGAAAGAAAATGAAAGGAAGGTGGAGAGAGGAGAGGAGCAGCATGGATTTAGGAAAAAGAGGTCTACAATATACTTGCTATTTATTATATGACAACTAATGGAAAGAAGGTATGGGCCCTTGAAGTATAAGGAAGTATTGTATACAGCGTGTACTTTGTATCCATAGTCATACATGCAGGAGAAACATGTAGAGTGAACATAAGAGAGACTAGGAAAGTAGAAGCCATAGTAATGAAGTTCATGAGAAGCATGTTAGCTGTCACAAGGAAAAACAAGATTAAGAATGAAATTATCCGGGAAAGAGTGAAAGTACAAGAAGTGTTTAAGATATTTTTTTAAGGTATTTAATGTGCAATTTCTGAACAGACTTAATATGTCCGCACACAAGAATTTCTATGAACAAGAACAAAAGCGCCTACTAATGTTGTTAGGAAAGGTATTTTCACATACTTTCCAGGGTTATTTTACATCCCACAACCAACATGAGACCGACGGATTTACTCTCCCTCCAAAGAAAGTTGTGCTATGGATTTTTATCGCTCAAGGAAAATCTGTAGACCCCAGCTGGGTTTGAACTCAGAAATATCAGGTCCTGAAGGGAGCAATTTACCCAAAACCACAGAGGTTGGCTATATAAGATAGTATCAGAAGCGAGACTGAAATGGTATGGTCATGTAATGAGGTTGGAAAAGGAGAGAGCACCAAAGAGAATGAAGGAAATTATATATGTAGGAAAAAATATTGCAATGGTGGCCAAGAGAGGGGAGGAGCAGACAGTAGACAATGACCAAGGGAAAGGATAAGAATGGAAGTAATCAAAGGAGGAAGAATGGTGGGAGGATAAAAGAAGATGGAAGCATTTTATTAAACTGACTCAGCTACAAGCTGAAAACAGTTGATGATAATATTTAGAATTAAAATCATTTTTCAAATTTTACTGATTTTTTTTTTATCCTATGTACTTTTATACATCAAAGTAATTAGTGACTAAAACATCTCAATTATATTGGGCTTCAAACCACTTGCATCCAGCATGATTAAATTTATATTTGGTGTCTCCTTGGCGCCTTAGTGTTTTCAGCCACAGCAGAATTTTTACAAAGTCTCCAATAGACTACAGTACTCATGAAATTATATTACATAAAATTTCAGAGGTTTAGTGAGAAACTTACTGGTTGTTCGCACTATATGCATATCTATCTATATTAATGGGTTAAGAGATAAGGTATATAGAATTTAGAATAAATACACCCACATCTGGATGGGGGGATTGTGTGAAACTATTTATGAAAAATGCTCCTAGACAAAGATTTGAAGTGCGATATATTATCACTGGCAATTCAGTCTATTGCTATAGTGATGCCATAGACCCCCGAAGTTGGCTCACCAATATAATAGATAGATCCATTCTTGCAGCCAAGTAGAAGAAAAGAGCCTGCAGTGTCAAAAGATGCAATCGGCACAACATCTTGTATCTGCCAATGTTGTGTCATTGCATGCCACACACCTATTTTACCGGTAGGTGAGAGTGCCACCAGCTGGCTTCCAATAAAGAACAAGTACTCCACTCGCACATTCAGGTTAAATGTACCTGGAACAAGTAGCATATAGACAATGTCAGGTTGATGATGAGTATGTCTTACTGGCTGATGATACCAGTGTCTAGTTTTGACAAGCATACTTGTAGCTGTATTTTCACACCCTGTTTACCATATCTCTAGAGGTAAATAATAACACATAATAAAATATAGCCTACTTATTAGGTTTCATTACAGGTTTGTTTCAAGTTGTTTAAAATCATCTTAAAATTATTTTCTTTAATTTATGTATTTAGCGGTAGATATTTAATTTGTAAAATCATTCATACAAAGAAAAATGGTGCCCAACGTTATATTAATTAAACAGTAAACGGAGGATATAGAGGCAAGACCTACACACCAGAAAATTGTAGGCTTCAAATTCACATTATTATTATTATTAGCACCGCGTCTTACTACCATTCGGGTTATACGCACTTACGCTAATGTGTAATGGTAGGGTGATTGTGAGATGAATGGAGGACCTACAGTTTAACGAGGAATCCGAACCACAGTGGTGCCTGGCATTCCCACTTCACAAGATGTCTTGTCAGAGGTGAAGGAAGGGTTTGGTAATCAGATAAATCTGTGCCGGACGAGGATTGAACCCAGCCGCCAGCACAGAAGTCTGACACCTTACCCCTAGACCACAGGTCACCAAAGTTCACAATTAAACACAACAAAACAATTATGTTATTTTCAGGGTAGAGCAGTCTCCTTCTTCAGTAGAAGAGTCCAGTCTGTGTTTTACTCTCTTCTGCTGAAGAAGGAGACTGATGTACCCCAAAAATTACATAATAATATGTTTTGTTGTTAACTTTGAGGCCTACAATTTTCTCATTGGTAAATGTGTATGTAGGTTTTGCCCTTCTATCCTCCTTTCAATGTTTAAGGAAAATCATGAATGACGTGGCGGACCTATCTGTGGGTATGACCTATTTTTTTCCTATTAACACACGTTTGTGTCAACTATAAACAATAATCTGTAAAAACAAGATAAGCTGGGAACTTACCTGGTGGCTATTTATAAATAAATGCCGAGTTTGAGTTAACAACCAGAGTAGCCAGATGACCTCATAAACCAATAATACATTCTCTTAAGCGATGTTAATGGAAAATGAAATAATTCCTAGGATAATGGAAATGAAACATGTATGTAAAAGACAGCAAGGGAGCACAAGAAAGAAATGAAAGAAGCAGATAACAGTGAGTGTGCTAATGAGAGGAGTATAATTGAAGCAATTAAAGTAAGAAGAATGGTTTATGATGAAGGCATTTTAATAAAACTGACCCAGCCACAAGTTGTAAACAGTTGTTGATGTTGAATGAAATGATCACTCACCAACATTTGTCCGGCTCCATCTTCAGACACGCCCCACAGTCTCACCTGACTGCCATAAGAGATGGCCACCATCTTGGAAGATGACTCCCCACCCCCTACCTGCCCCATTTTAGCATTGATAGCAATCCTCTCAATACAGCTTTCAATGTGAGGACTTGTGAATGCATGCTGCCACCCACTAGAGTCTTTTAACCTAAAAAAAATATTAATAAATTAGAGAAACATATTTATTATATTAAATTAAGTATAGTTGGAAAATGGCACCAAGACATGTAAATCAAATCCAGGATATTTGGTTAAGTGTACCAATGCTTTACCATTGGGCTGTCCAAGATCATACTGTTTTCAAGGTCATTCACTCTTTATTTGATAGTTTGTGATGGGTGTGTGAAATCATTGGCTCTTTGGTAGCTACCAGAAAAACAGCCCCAGTTATTCGGCATCCATGCTGCCACTTGTACAAGAATTAACTTACATGGTTGTATTGAAAAGCCCTTCAAACTATCTATTTTCTACCTATTGTATTTGAAAGCTTTTGTTCAGTGTCTGCGAGATTGACTTACGTGTTAGGCTATAGCCCTGGTATTTCTTTATATTTATTTTAATCTTAGTTAAATAAATTACATTATCAATTTCCTTTTAACAATAAATACGATTATTTCAACCTCAGTTATATTACTTTTTACTCATCAATTAAATCTATGATCATTTTCTAGAAATGTGAGAGTAATCGAATTTTTTTTTATCAAGTTGAGTTTTGGTAGTTGTTCAACTCGACCCAAAGATTTTTACAAAACTCACAATTTCTGAGCACTCAGACTTTTTGATTTTATCTTGAAAATTCACAGTTTCATTAATTTGATTTGATTTTAAGATACTATTGCGTAAGTGTGTATAACCCGAATGGGTAGTAAGATGCGGTGCTAATAATAATAATATACTATTTCATAGCAAATTGAGTCCCTCATAATTTCCTTTATCTAATTTAAAAAACTTAACTGTTAAAGCTATATTAGATTTATTTAAACATCTGAATTTGTGTGATCATAAATTTTTAATTGAATTTTTTTTATTGAAAATTTATGTTTGTACTTGGGGTCTTGTACATGGATATATTTAAAAAAAATCTAATTGAAATGTGTCTCAATAAAAGCTTGAAACATTTTCACTGACACTTGATTCGAGCTAGACCCGATTCAAGCTTGACTTGAAGTGAAAAATGCCTACATACACACCACTATTATTTTACATTCATAAGTGTTGTATATTTGCAGTTTTATGCAGTACATAATTTTCTTCATGACAGATAATCCGTTTTATAAAATATTTATGAGCATATATAGTAGTTGTATGGTTGTTATAAAAATAGACACACAAAATAAAAAACCTCCACATTACCTATAGCACGCAACAAAATGTGCGTATGCCACCGCTATCCAATTGTGATGAGCTTTTACAATCTGGACTCGTAAAGGGTCAGACCAACTAGAACCTGAAAAACAATAGGTCGTGTTGCAGGAATACATTTATTAAGCAGAATTACCAGCAGGGTTTGTGAGCTATGATTTGAAATCCTAAAATATGTGAGACTGGTGATAAATCAAATGAATGTGATTAAAAAAAAATTATACTAGAGTGAATTTCCTTACTCTCCGGATGAATGCACACCACACACTTTCCATAAGACTAACAAAGCCAGCCATGGACCGTATTTACCTTGATGAGCCCCAAATACCAGCCCAACGTCATTTCGGAAAAGTTTGTTGAGATCGGCTGAAGAGTTTCGGGTGTGACGGAGGTCCAAGGAGGCTGCCCGCGAGTGCCCCACTCCCGACCTTCCAGCAATGTTACGTATGTCTGTGGAACTACGAGACACCACACCAGTGCAGCCATTGGAGGAGACACGCAGGTCCAAGGAGGAATTGCGAGAGTGACTGTTAGAAGAACGCTGGGGGTGAGCCCCGTGAATGTGAGGCCCAGGCAACAATGCCCCCACAGGAGGTGGGACATTTGTACTATTACTGGAGGATGGGGTGGTAGAGACAGGTGGAGACGGTGGAGCCGAAGCTGTTGTCGGGGCCACGCTTGCCTGTTCTACAGGGATACGCACAATGGAACCTGGCCGTGCAGAGTGAACAGCTGTGGCATTTTCTCCTGTGGAAGGAGATGTGGACGATGTTGTACCAGGATCTTGAAGTGGTATGCCTAAGTAAGACAGAAAATACAGGTCTTATTATATAATAAGTCTACAGATTCAATTTAAAATCAATGCTTTTATAAATAAAAAACTAATATGATTTACACAATAAAAATGGCTATGAATGAAATAAATGATCTTATATGTAGTATGATGGATCTATTAAGTAAAAGATTTTAAGTATGTATATATATATATATATATACACACACGAGGTGTGGCTATTAAATAACTGGACTGATGCTGCTCCCAGCAAACTGCGAGCGTGCCGCGACATGTTTGAACATGACTGTGTCTGATGGTCCTTCCCCCACTCTGAGCTCGCTAGACAAGCCAGCAGGTCACTCAGTTTGACTGTAGCAGTTGATTGAATTAGTCTTCGCACTAGTGGCGTGTAGGAAAAATGCCAAGTGGTCAGACGGAGCAACGAGTTAACCTCAAGTTTCTTGTTAAACTAGGGAAAACTGCCACAGAAGCTTATGCAATGTTGAAAGAAGTCTACGGGAATGAATGTTTATCCTGCACACCAGTTTTTGAGTGGTTTAAAGAAGGGTGTGAAACGACCGAAGACGATCGGCGCCCAGGATGGTCCTCAACGTCAAAAACGGACGAAAACATTAAAGAAATTGGTAAATTAATCCGCACTGATCGTTGTCTGAGCATCTGAGGGCTTGCTGAAATGACAGGAATCGACAAAGAAAGTGTTCGACAGATTTTGCATGAATCATTTAACATTCAGAAGGTTTGCGCAAAAATGGTGCCGAAACTCCTCACTCTCAAGCAAAAGGAATCAAGACAGAACATTTGTACTGACATCCTAAACAACATCGCCACTGATCCAGATTTGTTAGATAAGGTGATTACTTGTGATGACTCGTGTGATATTTTACTTACAATCCCGAAACAAAGAGGCAATCTATGCATTGGAAGAGCCCAAGCTCGCCAAGGCAAAAAAAAGCCAGGATGAACAAATCCAAATTCAAAGCAATGATGATTGTCTTTTTCGACATTCGTGGCATTGTCTACGTTCACTGGGTACCCGAGGGTCAGACGGTCAATCAACATTTCTACATTGAGGTTCTGACGGCCCTAATTGAGCGTGTGAGAAGACGAAGACCCGATTTGTGGAAGACCAAGTCCTGGATCTTCACCAAGACAATGCACCAGTCCATTCTGCATTGTCTGTGAAAGCGTTCCTCGCAAAATACGGCATCACCGTGTTGGAACATCCACCGTACTCGCCCGACCTTACCCCCTGTAACTTTTTCTATTTCCAAGGTTAAGTCGGCGCTGAAGGGGACAAGATTTGAAAGTGTGGAAGAGGTTAAAACAAAAGCGACAGAGGTTCTCAACCAGCTGACAGAAGAGGACTTCCAGCACTGCTTTCAACAATGGAAACATCGTATGGAGCGATGTAGGGATCGCCAAGGGCAGTACATTGAAGGCGATAAAACATCTGCTGTAATTGGTGACGAATAAAAAGTGTTATGACTTCAGTCCGGTTATTTAATAGCCATACCTCGTATATTTTACTTTATATATATAGATCCAGACTATTCTTTAATACCAAAAGGTGATCTGGCAGTCTAGGGGTAGGGTATCAAACTTCTGTACTGGAGGCCTGGGGTTCAATCCCCTGTCCCGGCACAGATTTATCTGCATGCCAAACCCTTTCTTTACCTCTGACAAGACATATATTAATCACAACTTGTGATGTATGGAATGCCAAGCCTCCACCATGATTTGGATTCCACATTAAACTGTAGGTCCTCCATTTCATTTCACAAACAACCTACCATTATACATTTGCCTAAGAACGTATAACCTAAACGGGTAGTAAGACACAATAATAATAATAATAATAAATAATAAAAATCAATAATAATTATCAATATTAATTAATAATTATTAATATTAATCAATTGATCATAATAATTATTATTTCAATTCTCTTTATTATAGTAGTGGCCAACAGTCTTAAGCACCTATATAACAAGCCAGCACTGAAAAGTACACAAATACCATACAAATATATATATATATTTAGAGTAGAAAATAAGATAAACAATAATAGTGAAATAATTTTATGTACTTATGAATAGTTATGAAAAAAATAGTAATTAATAATGATAATAATAAAAAATAGCAATAATAACAAATAACTAAAGAGTGGTTAATAGCAGTAACAATATGCAAAAAATAAATCAGAATATTCTAAATTTAAATATTATAGGGAGAACATTTACATGATAAATTATTGATATGGGAGTTCTTTAAATAGCTCTTCGAGTTTAGCTTTTTTTTATGATAGAAGTCAAATTCAACTACTCTAGAATTAGCTCTAAGGATACAACGACATATAAGGCTCACCTTATAATAGCTATTAAGAAGAAAAAAATTGGATTACAAGAACCCCGAAAAAGGATATGAACGCCTACATGATTGAGGGCAAATTTGCAAGAAATTTTGCTATTGAAAATATTAAAAACAAAAAGGGCATCACAATAAAGTCTAGGCAAGGAGAGAGAGCTTGGAGCCCTAAGAGGTTTCGAATTATGTCAATCATAATAAACCCGGTTAGTAAAGGATTTATCATAGCACGTAGTATCAAATTTTCTTTGAACGTTTTCCAACCTAAGAGTGTCAATTAAGGTAATGGAATTCCATGCAACGGTAGCATATTCTAACTTCGATCTAACCAGGGCGTAGTACAGACATAAAAAACAGTCAGCTTTCTTAAATGATGAAGTTATTGTAATAAATTTAATAAGTCTAAGTAATTTTAATGACATCATTTTGTAAATCTATATAATCTACAATTGATTTGAAAATTTTAAATAATTTTAAATCATCAGCAAAGAGTAAATAACTAGACTAGTTCAAATATTTACCAGTGTCATCAATAAACACATTAAAGAGAAGAGGACCTAAATTAAAACCCTGTGGTAATCCATTAGGCTGACATAATTCAAATGCCTTTCTTTGATCAAAATTAATAGCATTAACATGAACTTGGGCAGAGACTTGAGGGGCGAAATGCCCAAGAAATTCTACTAAAATAGTGACAGATTTATTTTTTATAAAACCATGTTGATTATGTGAAAGTTTATTTTTCAAAGGTGGTGGAAAGTATGCTCATTTATGATTTTCTCGAATACTTTGGAGAGAAAGTGTTTAAGAGAGAAATTGGTCTAGAATTACAAGCATTTGTTGTTGCCCCTTTTTTATAAATAGGTATGACAACAGATTGTTTCCATGCAAGAGGAAAAGTTTCATGCGACAGGCTAATGTTAAAGATATAGGCTAACAATGGGCTGAAAATGCTGGCACAGCCTTTAACAATAAAACTTGGAATTCCATCTGTCCCAGCATGTCTAGAAGAACTCAATCTTTTTTATAGCATTAGCAACATCAAAGGGTGTAATGTAGCATGAATACAAGGGTGCACTAGTTTCAATAACGAGACAGGAAAAGCTGAATTATAAACTGAATGAAAGTAGGTCCCAAACTCATTAGCAATTAATAAAGGATCTGCTAAAATCTTGCCATTAATTTATAGGTTAGACAGGGAAACTTTATTCACACGATTATTTTTAACAAATTTTCAAAATTCCTTGGGTCTGCATTTAATACTACTTTCTATTGAGTTCATCCAATTGGTTCTGTCTATAATCAAAGTAGTTTTAACTAATTTAACGACAGAGAGAAAAATGTGAATAGAATATACTATTATTTGTTAGTTTAAACTTTTTGAAACTGTTTTTTTTTCCTAATATAGTATTTAAGAGAAGAAGAAAACCAATTAGGATATTTTGATGAATTAAGGATATGAATTCGTGTTTTGATTTTCCTTTGGAGTAAGTCGGTAAAATTATCTACAGCCAAATTAACACCTGTAGTAGAATAAACACAAGACCAATCAGCAATGGCTAGGTCATTGTAAATATTAAGGTAATCACCATGTGCATAATCAATATATGTGGTGGGGGTGTCATTAATTTTAGTAGCAATAGGTACATCAAGTGAAATCAATAAGGGTCGATGAGCTAGATCAATATTCATTAGTGATTGAGAGCTAAAAGTTACTAAGGGGTGGTGAAAATGATCAAAAACAAGGTTAAGGAGGTTAGTGTAACTTTTAATTTAATGTAGAAATGTGAAATACTTTGAGCATGATATTTCCAATCAATTTTGGGGCAGTTAAAATTACTTAGTAGTATTATTCGACAGGGGTAGTTAGCTAAAGCACCTTCAAGAAATGTATAGTAATTGTTAAATGCTTCGACTGTTATTTGGGGAGCAAGATATATGTTCCCAATTAACAGTTTTTGGCGATCAAATGTTGGGATTTCAAGCCAGACACATTCCATATTATCCTACAGGTCAGTTCTCCTGGCCACACCAGAAATAGAATCAATAACAGAAATGAGAACACCACTACTCCTTGAGACAGTAGCTTCATCATATATAATCTATCAGCTCTATAAACATTATAGTTAGAGGGAAAGTAATTTTCATTAACAAACTCACTAGAGAGCCAAGTTTCAACCAAACCAATAATAGAGAATTCATTCTAACAAACATTTGTAAATAATTCCCTTACTTAGGGTTTGTAGACCACAAACATTTAGATAGGATAATAGAATATCATTATTATTCACTGGGAGTTGGGATGGGAGGTATCCCCAGACCTCCATCAGTGGTGGTGGTGGTGGTAGTGGTAGTGGTAAAATACCAAAGAGGACATGTTGAATGCATGAGTAATAGGTATAGCTTTAACAAATTTCATGTAAATTTGATCAACTTAGTTGAAAAATGACTCCTGGACACTGGATTAAGCCCAGGAATTTTGACTTAGCACACCAATCATCCACCAGTAACCCTTATCAATTTGTGAACAGTATTAATTTCAAAGTATTATAGTTATTATAAGTAGGTTTCCTTGTGTCAGGAGTAATATGATAACTCTCTAAACACACATTTAATTCAAGAGAATGTCCAGTGGAGAACTTCTATATTATGTGAACATTAGGTGAAGGGTATCCTTGTGTTCCTGCCAAACAATCCTGTCGTGAGAATCTCACAAGCTACAATATTTTGAATTTTTGTTTGTTTATTGTATGCAGATGACTTCTTCAATTTAGTATGTCTCGCGAACCCTAAAACAGTTCTCTTCTCACACTTCATTTTGTAGCTACAGTAAAGCTTCCATTACTATCAGGGTTGTGGAATTAGAGTCGAAAGAAATTTTGGGTGTTGTTAGAGTCGGTAAAAATGTACTAAGACTTCAAAATAAAAACTTATAAAATTATATCATGGGAACTATAACATTTTAATATATTTGTTTTATTCTTTAGGAGCAATATTTGTAATTTGGATTGACAAATTAATCTAAATATAAATTCACATTACTAAAGTAGCTCCCTATGAAATTATCTGTATTGGAACATTTAACTGAGTAAATTTGTTATTACTAATTAATAAACTTTAGTCATTTATTAAGGAGTTGTTTTAGTTGGACAGTATAAAAATAGAGGAATTTAAGTCAAAGGCTTGGCATACCGACTTTACAGCCCTGATTGGAAGGACTTGTTGCACAATCAGTTCAAATGCTTGGGTTTCATTTTAGTGAACAGTTTGTTTTCATATAGTCAAAATTTATTGACTATATTATGCTCATTTTCATACATTAGGTTTGTTACATAAATCCTGATCACACACTCTGTTTCTTTAAGTTGCGTGAACATTAAGTGAATGCTACATTAGGCCTATATGAATGTTAAGTTGATCGTAGTCCCTGCATCAAATTGATAGTTTATCATATAGTATAACGAAAAGGGAATAAGATATAATCCATATTTTTACACAAGTGGGCTTAATATAGTTAGTGTAAACAGGCTACCTCAAATTAATTGTAGTAATTTATCATGAAATGGCTATAACATAATATATTCAACTTTTATAATGAGGGTTTAATAAAGTGAATGTACCTAGGCTTTTTGAAATTAATATTGATGTTCATATATCATGAAAAGAAAATCAAATTACAGCCTATTTTATATTTTTACTACTGTATGTAGGTACACTAACTATATTAAGCCCTCTTGTAAAAAATTAAAATAGGCTTTAAGGTTTAAGATGAAAGATTAAATATCTTTATAAATGTAGCTTCAAATAAACAAGAAAGTGTCAACTATATGCATACATGGTGGAGGAAGGTATCCATAAAATAACACATCCCCGCAAGATGATTGTCCAAGGTCTTCACAGAGCATGAGCCTTTTCACAAGTGGTGTGATTCCATAAAACTCTGCTTCGTGGCGAAAAGCTCGAATGTCTACACTCAAGTCTATGTCTCTTGTCCTCAGATAGTTGAGGATTGTAGCGAACATTTTTGGGTCACGATCAATGAAGATGGCCCCCATCTCATCCCTTAAACTTGACATTCTGCCACTCAAAAGGGCTGTGAAAAATGAGTTGGGGACCCACATCAAAGTCTGCCGAGAAGTAGAAAACCTTTTGAAACAAAAAACAATACAAAATACAGTAAACTGGCCCAGACACTTAATTGGTAATAAACTTTAGGTCTATTAACTTAAAATAAACAGCCTGTCTAATTCCATTAAAACCTGTTAGTGATAGTAAATAGGGGTACATCCCACCTACGATAGGAGTGTAGGTAAGTGATCACTAGCAGAAGGTTCTTTATTTCAAACATCGGTTGGAATTAACTAATGTAAACCTATTTGAAGATAATTATTTGCTACGTAATACTAAAACATCAACAGAAAGTGTTATCTAATGAATCTAATAATAGGGGCTTCCGTAATAATGAATATATTTTAGGCCTATAATTGGCTTTTTCATGACTAAGGTAAAGAACAATAAACACAAATAAAACCACTAACTTCTGTAAGTTATTTGTTTCGCAGTTCTGGCCACAATAGATAATAGTAGAGGCCTACAAGATATAGTAAATTAAAAAGTATTGTCTTAAAACTTGTATCTTCTTATAACACTGGCCACCAAAATAAAAATTGTTTTATAACTTATAGGGGAGAGCACCATACAAAATATTAGTTTAAAAAAATTGTTTTTTTTTTAAATTTTATAAACATGTGTGCATGAACAAAGTCAAAAACATTTTATAACTTCATCAACAACCCTAATTTCATCCGGTACGCCATGTTATCATTTGAAGAAAAGGCCGCCTTTTATAATCTCTCATTTTAGCATTTAAAGTGAGCTAGACACACCACTTTAAAAAAAATCCAAATAGTTATTTCACTAATTTCATAGTGTAAAAATGTTTACAAATAGAAAAAATGATCAAAAATGACTGGTTTGTTATAAAAGATTTGATGCCAAAGGTGACAATAACTCAACACGTGATCTTGAAAATCATATGGTTTGACAAACGGATACAAGCATAGATGGTAACTTTTGCTGTCACTTACCTAGGCCTATACCCCTATGGTAGATGGACTTTAAGCGTGATGAAATTCAAAAAAGTTTAAATTATTAATTCTATTCAATAATAGCATGGACCTATAGTGTTTATGCAATGAATCTTTATTGCTTACATATAACTCTAGTTTACAATTGGTTAATATTTTATTTGGTAGCCTATTAATTAAGAATATCTATCAGGATGCTATTCTCACAGATGTTTATGGATCGTTCTGTAGCTTTCTTTAGATGTAGTTTGCAGTCTATCATCTATTGATATGATTTTTCCTAGTCTATATACAAAATATCACTCACTTTTGTTTATTGTTTCAATTCATAAGTATTTTTATTTATAATGGAATGTTAGGTTATCAAGTTGTCTAAGCTATAAAAAAAATCGCGTTTGAATGTGTTTTAAATACCTTTTACAAAATTTGGTGTAATACTATTTACTGAGAAACAAGCTAATAGATTATTCAAATAAACAAGAATAAATATTAGCAATGTGAGCATATGTTGTTATAAAAATTAAATTTCGACATGGTAAAATGAGAATTAAAAAAAGACTCACAAATAAATACCCTGGGTTTAATTTATTTACTAAAACCAAAACTTTGTAATCAATATTGTATAACAAGGTTTGTTGTATGAATCTCACCTTGTACCTCCAACATTAAGATGAACTATATCACCATTATGATTTTGATGAAAAGCTGCCATCACATAAATCAATTTGAAATTAACACTTTTCAAACGATACTTTATAAGATAACCATTAAGAGGCAGTCTGTAATCTAATTATATATCCATTTTGACACAAGTAAACTAAAACTATTGTAATCACAGCACAAAACAGTGCTGCCAGTCCTTAGAAAAATATTTCGTGAGATTAGAATGAAAAATATCATGAGATTTAATAAAAATTTCAGGAGTGTTTTGATAACTCACACAAAATCAAATAATACACTAAATCTAATAAAAATGTTCTATGCAAAAGTGACAAGAAAAAATTTAAAATAGTTATTGCACTCACTAACTCCTTTAATATTAATGATGGCAGCAGGGTTGCCAAGCTACTTTTCTAGGTCAAATTTTCAAAATCTGTTGTTGTTTTTCAGCTTTGTTGACATCAGAGAATTGATTTGTCTTATTTGGCCCTTTCTTGTCATTTTTTAGAATAATTACAAGAAAAGTATTTTTGCTAAAAAGTATGGCAATTCAAAAACATCTTATAAAAATCGGTATAAGTTATTTGTAGAATAATAAAACTGGACACTAGAAAGCAATACTAAAAATATTATTTAAAGTTAGTCAACTGTCCACAGTAATATTCTTAACTTCATGATAAATATGTTTTAATACTGTAATTGTAATGTTTCACTAAGTAAAGGATTATCCTACATATCAGTCGTTGTTTGGCATCGGTGGTGGACGGACGTGTTTTCTGATGTATTATCAGTTTTGTTGGATACGATGGATTCCGGTGACGAGTGTAATCTTGATTCGGCTATGACAAAACTATATTCAAATATTCGACAAAATTCTCAAACTAGTGTCATAGGTTTAAAATCGGGTCGTTCAAGATCACCATCTAATAATCAAATTATGAAGAAACCGAAATCTAGTGTAGGGTGTGTTGCGGTCAAACTAACGGGACAGGCGTCAGTAAAAATTCCCAAAGTAGCTAATGCTAAGGAGAGTAAAATTGGGACAATTGCGTCAGATGACAGTATAGCAGTCGAAATAGAGGATTTAATTAATTATTCTAATCCAGGGTGATACAAAATTACATTTTCAAATACATCGGAATTAAACATTCAGAATTAAGATCCAATGCAAATAGGAAAGGGATTATATCCTAGGTATAAGAGCGTTGCTAGAATTTTTCAGCAGGGAAAAACCGAATTGTTTTGGAATTGTTATGTATTAAGGAAGCTGATAGTCTTATGGGAGATAGGTAACGGCATGATCTTTTGAAGGTCTCGGTTGACAGGGTGGGTCATAATGAACATCGAATTGGAGTTATTCATAACATTCCACTCGAGTTTTGGAGGAATTTATTAAGGAATAGTTAGATAGAGAACGTGACTCTTCAATATTGTAGGTATGACGTTTCAATAGGCGCAATCCTGATACACCTGAGCGGTTTGATCCCTCTGGTACAATAGCAGTGACTTTCGTGAGTAAAATGCTACCGTCTTATGTTGTCATGTGTTTTTATAGGGTGGAGATCAAACCTTATGTTTATCCAGTGACGCGATGTCACAATTGTTTACTGTAAAGTGGGCAGGGTTTTAGGCCCTTAGCTCTCAACCATTTCATTTATAAAATCATATTAGTTTGCCAAGGTTTACATATTAATACACTCAAGATACTGAGAATACTAAACTGATAAATACATTGTTCATTTCATCTAGGCCTAATTTAATTCACTTTATTACTATCAAATGACTAATTATAATAAAGTGTGGGTTTTTATGATGATTATAAGTTATGTACATCATAACCAAAGTTGTAAGCAATAAATGTTTTAAATTTCAATTCCTTAACTTCATTTTCAGACCTTTAAACTTTAAATCTAATAGTGTTTCATTGTTCAAAGACTTTGTTGAAAATATTAGCCATCCAAATTTATTACTTTTACTTTTCATTTTAAGCATCGTGCAATGGATTAATAACTGAACCCGGAAGCTGGGAGATGCACCTGCGGCTTGCACGTGTGGTCTTTCAGTGGGGTGGGAGGTTTTGGGTAGGACTCCTGGCCAATCAGCACAGTCGGTTAAGCGTCTCTTTTTGACCCTATATGGAGGGAAGCGTCTAGAGACGCAACACTGGCTGGTTAGCACGCAAAGAGTAAAGACCTCTACTCACTCTAAACTTATCATAGCGGGTAGTGATCCTTTCGGGATGGGGGAAAGTAGAAGTAGCCCAGGTGGCTAACTAATTATCTTAGCAATGTCACAACTAATTCGTGTTTCAAAATTAAATATACGTGGTACTAAAGTGTAATATTATTGAGTAAAATAAAACTTCCAATGCTACACTACATAATAGTTCTTTTATCGGCTGTGTACCTCTACCCCCACTATTATATATAAATAACCCCAAGATTGCTCTACCCAAACAACTGACTGCCGTGGAAACTTTTTATGAAGATCAGCTGTTGACAGCCGTTCAAGACACGCTGTTTGAGGCGACTAGGTACATTACGTTTTGCACATCTCGCTGTCAACTATCGTAGTGGGGGGTATAGTTGAGCAAAGTGTAGAGGTGTCATCTAATAGAAGAATGTCTACAAGGAACCCCAAAAGGTGTTCATTGTGAGGGGCTTATTTGGCGACCGACCGAACGTGTCCCGAGTGGATGCGACAGCGTCAAATTAAATGTACATTGGCTCGTTGCAATTTGTCTTACTGGGAGGCTGGTCAGGATGTGGAACGCAATTCTCCCTACAAGTCGTACTATGCAACCAGGTGGGCCCGATTTGACATGGACAATTCTCAATTCCCAAATATGCCAATACGGCCAAGCAATGTAACGTCCTATGGGGCGACGCTTTCGAGTACCCCGGCATAAGTTGTAGGGGATATGGACGTGGATTCGTCAGGAAGCTCTATCGAAGGAACATTAGATGATATAATAAGTAAGGGGGTGGAACCGATGGTTTCTAAAATGGTGTCGCTCCTAGTAACCTGGCTTTCTCAGTTCCAGGGGAGTTATATCTGCCAAGTTTAATGGCAACAATAACAAGGAAAATACAAAAGTTGTTAAGGGGTGTGCGACGCTTTAATAGACATAATCGTAGATCTGCCAGGACAAATAAGGTAGTGGTGTCCAAGATAACCTTGTCTGAGTTAGGTATATTTTTGTTTTGTAGTTAGTTATTTAAATATGATACAATGGAATTCTAAAAGCATCAGGAACAAAAGGTGGGCCTTGAGTAATTAATTTTTTCTCGCGATATCCATATAGTAGCGTTAAGTGAAACTTGGCTCAGGTACCAGGATTATATTATTATAAATAAATTTATACTTTTAGGTCAGATATACCTGCCCGAGCGGGAGGTGTTGCACTGTTAATTAGGTCTGACATTCAATCTGTTGAAATAACATCAGGCAATTTTCAATATCCTTGGGAATTTGTAGGGCTAAAAATATTTTCCGCAGGTAGGATATTTTCAGTTATATCCTTATACAACCCTACGCCGAATAATTTCGATAATAATTTATGGGAACAATTTGTTGGGGTCTACCGTCCCCAGTTATTATCTGTGCTGACATGAATGCGAACCATGTGTTGTGGGGTCCCCTTACATAGATCGTTGTGGGATAAAGATTCATGAAACTTTAGCGATGCTTCCTCTTGTTGTATTAAATACAGGGAAGTTTACGTGACTTAACAGACCTCCATATCGTAACACGTGCCCAGATGTGGTTTTTTTTTTGCATCCCTTAATTTTACACTTTTACACCATACTTAACTTGCGATACGATTGGTGACTCCATAGGTAATGATCATGTAATAATGTTACAAAAATAAGAACAACAAGCTCAATCAAAAGGGAGAACACTCATCCTCTGCCTTGTTGAACATAAACACTGGAGCACATGTGCTGTGACCTTCTATCCTTATAATTCAATCCCACTGACTAAATGGAGGTATGACTGACGGTCCATTCGTGAAGGAAGCCCCACCCAGAAACAAACGAGTGACGGCAACATCACCAGTTTAGTTTCTGTTTCCACCGCCTGGATGGTTCCAGGAGTTCCTACGAGCTCCTAGAGTCACCGCAATCCTTCCTTAGCGTTGCTTGTCTCCCCTCCTCCACTCCATGTTTCCCCTCCCTTTTTCCCTCTCTCTGTGTGCATGTCATGCATTTGTGTCGGCTATATATTGCGATGATTCTTTTACATGGTTACTCATTATATAACTAGCCTACTAGGTGAGAGCGGCAATTGAGCTTGGACTTAATTATATTCTTCAAATTCTCTTTTGATTATATTATGGGGAATGGTTGATTCGCAACCACGTATCCTTTTGTATTTTTCCTGCTAGGGAACCTTCCGTTCTCCTATCGAACGTAACTTATATTTCACCGCTTGGTGGCTTACGTCTATTTGCGCTCTGGCCGACTGTCTGATTAGCAGTTGATGTTTGTTGTGAATATTTTGAGTATTTTTACTTAGACAGTTTAAATTAACATATGGTTATGTGGGGAACGAGCACTTTAACTTTGAGATATGTGCTTTATTTTAACTTTTTTTAACTTATGAGTTTATATTATATGTATTTGAATGTGTTATCTATATATGTGACGTATATATTTTAATATGTTCTTAACTTTTTTGATATAATGATGGAAATTTAGTGAAGTTCTCAAAATTGTCAATTCATTCTAAATTTATATTACTTATTCCGGTGTGTTTTATATCTTTTATACTAGTTGATCTTTGGACTTTATATTAAACTCTAATTTTCAAATTCTTTTTCTCCATTGAATTCTATTATCACATTTAATTACAAATAGTGTTCGTTATTCACCTAGGTGTGGTTGGGCGAACAGAGAGCTGTTGGAAATGCTTAAATTACGTGACAAAACATATAAACTAGGTCAATTTCCGGAACAGCTGAAAATCAAAAAGTATTCCTGTATATGAGGGTGGCACTTTGAAATGTGATCCATCAAACTACAGTCCTATCTCACTTATTACCTCCATATAAATAATATTAGAATAAATAATGAAAGTTAGATTACTTAATCTTTAGATACAATAAATTTGTTCAAACACCCCCAATATGGATTTAGGGGGAAATCTGAAACACTAGTTGCGGCTTTTGAATTGATTGACCAAATACAAAATACATTTGATGACAATATCAAGCTATCTGGAGCTTTATTTATTTATTTAAAAAAGCATTTGACACTCTCAACCATGAAATTCTATTATACAAGCTGTCTAAAATAGGAATAAGAGGAGAAGCTCTTGAGTGGTTTAAGAGCTATAGTACTAACAGAAATCAATACACTTACATAAACAATCACGAAAGCAGTGTACGTGGTGTAACATGTGGGGTCCCTCAAGGTTGTACCTGTACTTTTTATTATTTATGTTAACGACATTTTCCATGTAAATTTTCAACGCCACTTACAACTATATGCAGATAAAACAAGTTTTTTTTACATTGGACAACATTTTAAAACTACAGCAGAGAATATTCAAACAGACCTGAAATTGTTATACCATTGGTTAAGAGTCAATAAACTGTCGTTAAATCTTGAAAAATCTAACTACGTTATTTTTAATAGATCGGGAAGCAAAGTTATAAAGAATATAGATAATTACCAGATAAGCTTTGTGAATAACGTTCTGAAACAAGTAAGTAAAGCAAAATATCTCGGTCTGACCATTGGCAGCTCACTATTCTGGAGCTCACATATAAGCCATGTCACAAAAAAAAAAAAAAATTAGGGGGCCAGTTGCGGTGCTAAAAAAAACTCTCCTACAAATTCACTCCTAATGTGTTAGAACCCATCTACTTTGCTCTGGTTAACTCGCATTTGTCCTACTTAAATGTAATCTGGTGTACTACTTTTAAAAGTCATTTAATAACACTAATAAGACTACAAAACACATTACTAAAAATATTTTTCTGCTGCCCAGCGGTGAGGACAGCGACATTAAGTTTAAAAGGTTGGGTATTTTAAAATTAAGTGAAGCTATTTTTTGGATACGGTTGTAATGGCACATAAACTTGAAAACAACCTATTAGTAACTTCAAAATTGGGGATAAGTGAAATTACTTTACAAGAAATCGGAATAATTATTTCCAGAAAAGAGTAAACACCACTACTTTTGGTTTCTACTCAATAAATATTAAGGGACTAAAATTTTTCAACCTAATACCACAAGAAATAAAGATGAAAAAACTTAATCTTTTTAAAAAGGAAGTTAAATATACATTCTGGAAAATAATTTTGACCAGGTGATATGTGGGTGAAACATTATCTTTAATTTTATAGAAACTGATATTATAATTGGAGCAGAATGTGTATGTATACCGTGTGTATGTATACTGTAATTTTTTTTGTAAAGGTTTTTTGTCGTATACTCCTAGTTTAATTGAAGTTTTGTCTTTCATTGGGCTGTATGCATCTAAAATAATGTGGTTGGGTGAGGACAAATAATTTATACCCTGTAATAGACCTCACTTTCCTTAATGTATGTAACAAGGTAGTGAATGAACCACGCCTACATTAGGATGTTTTTATGCGTACGAGCAGATCTCGGCTCTTTTTGTAAACAACTTCTGAATAAATAACTAACTAATAAAAAAATATAAATTTATTATAATAGCTATTTTTACTAATGTATTTATTTTTTAAGTTCTTTTAATTAATAAAGGGAAAATTTAGCTCAATTCATGAATAATTATGCTAAACCACTATTAGCTCCAGCTACAGGCTTTCATTTTTTACTATGTTGTTTACGAGCAATTTTTACTTTTATATTCAATCAATATAACGATTCTTTCATTTAAAAAAAACACAAACTTATTCTTAGACATCGTTTCTAACCATTAACACACTGAAATTAAGGAATTATTTCCATCATAGTCTATCTACAATTGAAATACAATTTAATAATAACTTAGCTGGATGATCATATTTTTAATATCTTTGGTTTACATTGCGAGGGGTCTTTTATATTATAAGTAGCCCGTTTGAGAGATGTTGGCTACACTTTCTATCCGCCATTTCCGGAAATTTATAGCAAACTTATCTTTCTTCATTTGGAGAAATATTCCTGTTTTTGTTTTTAAGGAAGAAATAAGTAAAAAAAATCATTGAATTATCGACCAGCAATTCATGTAGCTCATTGAAATGGCTATAATGAGTGATTGTTTCAATATTGGAAGTGTCGTCTCTTGTCAAACATGCCACAACAAAATCATCGTAGGCGAGGTTCTTTCGTTTGATCCTCAAACTAAAATGCTTATATTGAAGAGTTCAGCTTCAAATGGTCGACCATCTCTTAACGATGTTCATATTGTTAACCTATCATATGTAAGTGATGTTCAAATTAAGGAAGACGTGAGTAGCCCACTTCAACCATTTCCATCGATAAATTTCCAGAGGTTGAATACAAGATTGCGAAATCAAGTCGAAGACAAACGAAGACTTGTTGCTGCCTTGGCAGCTGGCGTTTCTCCAGGAGGACAACAACTTTTCCTCACAATTTCTAAAACTATTTCAGATGTGCGCTGGCATGGCTCTAATATCGTGGTGTTTAATTCAGTGACCATAGCACCGCCATACAAACTGGAAAATATTAAAGGTGATGTTGGTAGTAAAGCATTCATACATATTAAGAAGATAGTAGAAAAATACTTGAAAGATCAAGTTGTGGATCCAGCAACAGCTAAGAATGGTCTCTCTGCATCATATGTGTAATAAAAATTTTACAAACAAATTTTGTTGATTGCGGACCTTAATTGGCTTGTGTAGGGTTGCTTTGAGAATTAGCATAGTTGATCTATGCTAGACTTACACCTACATTAAGTTATTAGACAATTATGTATCTATTGATTGTCAAGCATATTGAGTTCAATCATAATTAAAGTATGATTCAGTGTTGTATATGGATTTTTTATTTTCTTCACTATTTATTTTGAAAGCTTTTGTTAAAAAAATCTTAATACAAAAGCACATTAAAATTTCTCTTGGGTGTCTTTAATCTCATTTTCACAGTAAACCTCTTGACTCTCCTATCAACAAATATTCAAATCTTTTACTCGATAACTATAAAATACAGTAAATCTGGCACTTTGAAGTTATCATTAAACATGTCAATATGACTTTTTTTTTAACAAAAGCCTTCATTTCACTTTTAAAACTCTAGATGAATTATGCTAGGAATTTGAAACCCTCAACATTGATGACTTTATTTTTGAAAGAAGCAACATTTTTCATGTTTGTAGTTCGATTGTTCAAGATTGACCCTCAGTTTGCAGTTCAGTTTTAGTTCACCTACATTTATGCCAGTGATTTATATAATTATATAGGCCTATTTATATATATTGGTACAATGATAGTTTATTATTGCTTGGAAATGTGTTAAGCTGGTCCCACACTATTCACATATGTATGTGGCCAAATGTTCTGATTTTGTCTGATTGTTCAAAAAGTGAGAGAGATACACAAATGGTAACGCTTCAGTCAAATATTCGTGATTTGAGTAGTTTCACTATGAAATCTATTTCTGGACATGAGGCCAAAGAAGCGAATGTTCACCACTAGAGTTGCAGTGAACATTTAGTATGCACATTAGTTTTTCGGTTGTCTAGGTAGTTAGTCCTTCACTCTTTTTAGTGCATGTGTACACACTGAGCATTGTACTAGTTGTATTATTTGCGCCTATTGTAGAGTAATTGTCAGGTTTTTTTTTACAATGCAACAATTCACTAAATAACATAACTGCAGCATCAATCCTAGCGATTTCATCACTTGCATTATCCATTGGTTGCTGACTATTGCTGAAGGGAGTGGAATGTTTTGGCTGAATATTCAGGGTAGACATTCGCTAGAAGTGTGTGAGGTTCATTGAAGGTGAATATTCATGTAGGTTTCAAGACACAAATTTGGGCAAATATTCAGCCCAAACATTGGTCCACATTAGCAAATAGTGTGCGACTTGCTTTATAGTTTGATTTAGATAGGAAGCACATTTATTAGTTATAGGTCAAACATTGAAGAGAAATAATGTAAGTACGAGTTTAGAAAGTGCAAGTTATAAGTAGGCCTGCAATTACTTATTTCTCAACATACAATTATGTTTTAATATCGCATTGAAACAATTCTTTGTAAATAATTTCTGGCACACTCTGAGACAAGTGTTTTAGCTAACAGTAGGTTTCAATAAGTAGCAGCTCCAGTACAGAAAACTGAGATTAATGGTTGGAGAGTTCACTGTGCTGGCCATATGAATTATCTGCAAATATTGGAACTATCATTTTTAACGGCAGGGGCCGTTTGGTCGGTGTAGCTTGCTTTCACCATGGAGTTTTGTTGGTGTAGGTCTTGTGAGAGAAACAATCTGACTCGATGCGTTTTCCCCAAATCTATGCTAATGGATATTAAGCTGGGTGGTATAAGCTTGGAGAAATAAAGTTGGCAATATTGACAATTCACCATTGTAAGATTTGTTGAATTTGAAGAAATGTAGAACCACAACATGGGACAAGTGAGCGGCAACACAATCCGACACGAAGTCTGCAGCTTCCTCCCAAGGTGAACTTAAGTTTATATATTTTAAACTGACTGATACAGTTTTATTTTTAAATCCATTACTGTTTCCAGCCTATGGTCTGGGTCAGTTTTTTTTATTCAAGCTATAATGATTATATTTTCCATTACCGGCTTGCTAGGGTTGTTTGTCATAGCTTCATATGACTTATAATATATTTTAAGACTAGGACAGGCACAACATCCAGTCCCTGGCTGTTAATTTATCAATGTGAAAGAATAAACTCCACATATCACCAATGATAAATTTTCGGCCATGATGTGAATTGAACCTTGGAGCCTTAGCTCAGTAGGCAGACACGCTACTGAGCTAAGGTGTCGGAAAAGACTGATACAGGGGAATTAAAAATAATGATACTCATCATTTATTTTTATGGAATGTTCAACACAAAGGTTATTAATTTAGGAAAGAACTAGGAATTTGGCGCATTCCCTATAAACTACTGTTCCATGTTATCTTGAAAGAGGGGATGGAAAAAGTAGAGATAAATCACACGTGAAAAACTACCCTGCTGAGATTCAAATCTTAACTTTCCTTCTCACCAACCATTCAGTCTGTTTCATACTTACAGCAGTCTAGATAAACCATACCTATCCTATTAAATTGACATGGCATAGCTGAGAGATGGTTATAGCAAGAGGATAGGTATGGTTTATTTCTACCGCTGTTAACTGCTTCACTGCCCATACTAAGGCCTCGCTATCGTGTTACACTAGACTGCCAAATTACAGGGAAATTAGCGTATAACCCGAACAGGTAGTAAGACGCGGTGCTAAATATTATTATTACAGGGAAATTGAGGTTGAATCTTGGTCAGGTGTATTGAGGTTAAAAATAACACAAGCATTAAAGTAGTGCCAAGTCAATTAAGACCCCATCTCGTGGATGATTAACAAGGACATTATATACTGATTTAAGTTCTAACAAGAAAATGTATCAGTGTGGTACAATATATTCTTAACTTGAAAGCAGCGAAATCAAGACTAATTTAATTATATCAATTTTAAAAAATAATTATTTTTCGATTTTATTTTATTTTCAAAATACGGTAAAACAATTTCATTGGTCTCAATCCCAATGTTTTTATAGAGTGAACATTGAAAACCATATCATTATGCAATGTCTGGTTCAAGCTGTATTATTTAAGTTAGATGGGTGCTTTCTGTGGAAACAGATAGGCTCTTAAAAGATGTGTGCTTTGAGCTGTATACCTACCTTAGCTGGGAGCTATCTGTGGGATGAGGCAGGCTCTTAAAGACATGTACTTTGAGCTGTATTACCTATCCAAAGGCAGTTCTCACATTTCATTTTCAATAAATCACTTACTATGATTCATTTTTAATTAAAATGAAAATGAAAGGAATTTGTTCACATGTACCATTGGTCATGATGAGACTGATCAACTACAATTTCATCTATAGAAATAGTATTGTATAAAATTAACGTGAACTGTAGTTCGTGAAATGTGTGTGCAGTTATTGCATGAGCTATCAAATAAAAATAAGCGTAGATAAGTTTGTCAACAAACAAATTTCATTGGAGGCTGTCTGGCCCGTTAAGAATGATGTCAACACGAGTCAAAGCTAGATTATATATTATTATTATTATTATTATATTAGCACCGCGTCTTACTACCCGTTCGGGTTATACGCACTTACGCTAATGTGTAATGGTAGGGTGATTGTGAGATGAAATAGAGAACCTACAGTTTAGCGTGGAATCCGAACCACGGTGGAGGCCTGGCATTCCCCACATTCACAAGATGTCTTGTCAGAGGTGAAGGAAGGGTTTGGTAATCAGATAAATCTGTGCCGGGACCGGGGATTGAACCCCGGCCGCCAGCACAGAAGTCTGACACCTTACCCCTAGACCGCCAGGTCACCTACATCAAAGCTAAATAACAATTAAAGATTAAATCCAATACAAAGTTACAAGTGCTAGCAGTATAGTAGTGAATTTACATAAATCTATACATTGTCATGATGAATGATACATGTGAACAAATTTAGTTCATTTTCATGAAAAATGAATCATTGAAAATGACACGTGATAACTCTACTTAAGTTAGGTGTTATCCCTAGGATGAGCCTGGTCCAAGCTGTATTACTAGGCCTAAGTTAGGTGTAATTTGATAGGTGGAAGAGGGGTAGACAGGCTCTTAAGTGATTTAAAAATTGGTTTTGGATGTGGAAAGGGGAGCAATTTGAGGTAATCCGCGAGAAACTCCTAGCTTCAAGTAGCCATTAATTGTTTACAGTAGAATTAATACCATCTACTTCTAGCCTAATTTTTTTTAGTAACAGCACATCTGCTTACTAGTTTAAAGGGCCCCTAAGTTTGATTTTAAACGGGGATGGAAATTAATTCTTAAAAGCTTAAATTTTTTGTTATATTTGTTCAGCAACAAATTTAGCAATCTTATAAAATTATTAGATATACTGGTAACTAAAGTTAAATATTATTTAGTTTTGTCATAACTTATAGAGGAAATTTTAAAAAGGCAAAGGGACATGTCCGATCCAAAGTAAGAGGACAACTAATGCCAAAATCATGATCAACTTAAGGTTCACTTAACTTTCATGTATAGTAACGGTTCTCCTTGTGTCGTGTCATCATGATGCAGTTAACATTCACTTAACTTCAGAGTTGTCCAGGGGAGAACTGTCGGTAACCGTTCAGTGAAGGGTTTCGTGTGTTCTAGCCAGCCAATCATTTTGCAAGCCACCAACACAGCTATTTAGTACTTCATTTGTTTGTTTATGGAATGCAGACAGCATCTTAGGTATAGTCTGTCAATATCTCTCAAACTTTAAAACGTATTAGCCACTTGTTACATTTTATTTTGTTTATCCAGTAAGCTTCTCTTGCAAGTACTTGTAGCCTAATCAGCCCTAAATACTTAAGTTTAATTTCAGTGAACAATTTGTTTTCAAACCATTCAAATTCATTGTCTGTGTTTTGCTCGAGTTATGTTAAATGAATCCTGAACACACACTAATTTCTTAAGTCAAGTTGAACATTATGTTAAATGAAGGTTAAAGTGACAGTGATCCTGGCATCTAAGTTGGTTTGGTTCTCTGATAAAATAACCTAAGTAATTTAACTTTATTTGGATTTTATATTAAAAAAAGGTATATTTAATTGTATAATATGAGGATGAATAAATAGTTCACAGTGATAAATAATAACTTTGGTCAGACCCACTTCAGTGACTCCATGGTCTAAGGCGCTTATCTCGCAATAGATTAGACTGCCGAGGACGGGGAGATTGTTGTTCGATCCCGGTCAGGTGTACTGTGGGTGGTTTCCCACTCTATGCAAATATGGGTACTACTGTTTAGAGAAATAAATACCTTCAATTCACAAACATTTGGGTTTGAATTAGCATGAATCCAATATCAAACTAAAATAAATGTGACTTTATTACTGTCATAATTTTGGCCAGTCAACTGGATAAAGTGATTGGTTGTATTAAGCCAAATTAATTAACAAGTACCTATTTAGTTTTATGTTTTTATTTTATTGAGTTATCACAACTTATTAATTAGTTTTTAGAGTTTCAATCAATTAAAAGTATGTATATGATTACAAATTTGCAAAACTATTTGACTATATTTGTTCTATATAGATATATGGTTGAGTTGTTTTTATATATATATATATATATATAAAAAAAATAAAATGAAGATATGAATATTGAAGGGAAAACAATTTTGTTTGGAATAAAAGTGTTATGATATATATATATATATGTGTGGTGTGTTGTAAAAATCATTAAAAAAATTATTCCAAACAAAATTGTTTTCCCTTCAATATTTAAATTTTCATTTTACTGACTAAAAGTGGCCACTCAGACACTAAAAAATGTTTCAGCATAATTCCCAGTTTTCCTGGGGAAAAAAATTTTCTCTCAATATTTAAAAGATCTTTTCCACTGATTGTGAGATTTTGAACAAATGAATCTGAACAAAAATATTAAGTAAAATGTGTGCTGAACAGACTGCCATATTTTAGAAGGAACGTGAATAAGTATTTCTACCCAATGACCTAGGCTATTGAATTCTCAGAATCTTACACACCTCATCATCCTAAAACATCAATTATGTTTTAAAACACATTACATTACTTGAACATGGATCTTTGTAAAAAAAAAAAATCCTGTCTTCCGTGGATAGACTTCACCATGAGCCAACACAGGTAGTCTAATTTTCATAAGAACCCAGTTATTTGAAAAGTGGAAAATTATGTTGCCACAATGGTAGGAAAAAAAAAATCACAGCTGTATTTACATTCTTAGCCTGTTAGTTAGTAATATAAAGATAACAAAGTAATGAAAAAGGGAGTATTATTGGAAACTTTTGATAAACTTTATAATCAATAAATCAAATTAACATTTTTCAGATTGTCAAATTTTTGTGGCTTTCAATCACTCACTAATGATCCTCCAATATAGGCTTCCCATAAAATCAGGGTTTAGAATTCCTGCCTCCCCCTCAAAAAGATTATTCAGGATACAGCCATAAAATTACTCCACATCCTCATCACACTTTAAGGTCTGGATCAGAACTTTATTCCACTTGTGGTGTGAGTTCAGCTTAGAGTATAGAGTAGACAAGTCAAACAGTAGTTTGTATACAAATGTGCTACAACCAATGGCGGTGGAACCTAGTTTGTGTGTGGTGGAAGTAATTAGTATGAAAAAGGTTTTAGAAAAGCTTATTCACCAAGTTAAATATGAGTCCAGGAACACTCCTCCAGAAAATGTCTGAAAATTGTATGGTCCATGTGTGGAATCTTTTTAAAATTAGATTCCTCTACAAGATATATGGATTAGTCCTGTTTCCCAACATTTTTTTGAAATTAAATATCCTTAGAAATTATTCAGAATGTTCCTCTCTAGGAAATATTCTTAAAATTAGATTCTTCACTTAAGCTATTTGAGGTCGGCCTTGTCTCCCCCCCCCCCCCTTCCCAACACATTTTTGAAATATGAATGTCTCTTGAAGTGCAATCCTCTCCTGGGGGCTCAGAGGGGGAAGGAATTAACAACTATATGCCTCTAGAAGCTATTTGGAGTAGTCACTACCCAGTTATTTTTTTTTATTTGTTTGCTTCTATAAGTAATTAAAGTTGGATTCAAGGCCATCTTTCATCTTAATATTTGAGAATATCAAAGGGGAATGAAATATAGGGGCCAAATTTATTCAAGGACAGAGGGAAGGGTGGGGGGATGGAGGGGAATTGTCCCCGGTTCCACCGCCACTGACTACACCTCACAATGATAACACAAAAACTATGGTAGGAAACAGGAAATAAGAAACTCGTATAAAACACAAACATAGTCACCATTTTTATTAATACTATTTTATAGGTATTGCTATGATCCATCAAAAGTGACACCTGCAGATCACATGACTTGATTAAGATTGTTTTAATAAATATTGTAATTGTCAAACAATGATCTTCATATTTGAATTTGACTGTGCATGTGCGTGCTAAATACCTCTTGATTAACTAGACAAGACATGTTGGCAGCCGTGTTAATAATATAGATGTAAAGTGTGTGATTTTTCTGGAAATTTAATACAAAATTGAGTTTAAGAAAATTCATGAAGCCTGGTTTGGTCACACCTTTGATTAAAGGCTCTTGATACTGCCAAATTCCCAGACAGGTGGTAAAATTCAAGTACTTTTCCCAAGTTTTTCTCTGGTGCTTAAAATTCAAGCATTATTTCCAGTTTATTTGATTAATGACGACCCTGTGACTATATCATGTCCCTGAATTAATATTACTACTTTCATCATTTCATATTAAAAATATGAATAGTGAAATATTAACATGTCTCTATCCCATTTGAGTTTGAGTTGAAAGTAAATTATAAGAGGCAGGGGAAGAGTGAATTGTGAATGACTTATTATTACTAGCAGTTTTCAGCACGGTGCCTTCTTGTGATGTGGTTTGCCTCAGCAAAAACATTTGTAATATCTTAGGCAATGTTTTATGTGTGTGTTTGAACATTGATGTTACTGGCAAGAAGTATTTTGTGTGTGTCTTTGACTTAAATGTCACAGTAAAAAATGAGCCATTTTTATAAAAGATGTTTTAGGATTAGTTGAACATTTGGATATGTAAGTTCAACTTGGAGGAGGGGCTGAGGAGTGATTTGTTTACTTTCAATATTAACTTTAATGGGATACTGTAGAGAAACAAACAATCAATCAATTTTTTTAGTTACTAAACAAAAATTATTAAATCAATACTACTACAATTAGTTTTTTGAAAGAAGTGACGGCGAAACATTTTTTTCAAAAATTGTTCTAGGTACAAATTTCTTTAATTTTAAACTGTCTACTTCAATGGAGTCTTTCGATAAATTTTCATCCAGTAGTCGTTCTTCTCGCTTTTCTTCAATACTACTTCTCTCGTATGGTGTGTATTTATCTGAAACTAGACCCTCCACTTTGTAGCCAATTATACCGATGATGGCAGCAACGGGTAATGTGATATATGGTGCGTAGCTACGTAGGACTGCTAGCAGCACTGGTAACATTGTCAGTGTTTCAGCACACCTAGAGATTAAAAGATGATGAGTATGGTCCAATATTATGCCGAAAGATGAAGCACCGCTTACAAATTAGTATTGGATTAAAAGTTCATATTTAATTTGTGTGTACAAAATACCCATACACTTAAATATAAAGTTAGAGAACATATTGTGGCATATAATAGGTTTGATGAACTAATGGAAGTAGAACTCAATAAAACATTTCTGATACAATATCTTGATTGGATTTAACTACTTTTTTTTTGCCAGGAATATGTTTTTTTTTTTCCTATCGAAATTTTTTAACAATTAGAATTCTCCATATTTATGTAATCACTAATTAAAAACGGTTTGATCACTATTTGATTAACAGCTGTAGAGTTTATTGTGTTAACCTCATGATTTATATTCTCAAATGTTAGCAGCTTCTTGGTCGATTTAGCTCGATTGCAGACTCATGCCAATGAGATTTTTTTAAAATCCTTATCTACCCAGAGTGTTTTGTTGTGCCTTGCAGACAAAGCTATAGTGTTGGAAATTGAATGGAAGATTTTATCAAGACTTATTTTTGTATATGTACAGTTTAGGCCACATCTTGGAATCAATTAGTTAAGTATACAGTAGGGTAAATAATTTTAATTTATCAAAAAGGACTACTAGCCCATGGCCAAGATTAAATGTAGGCCTAAGATGGCTTGATAGCGAACACACAAAATATAACTAGTTTTTTTTTTGCTAGAGAAAACTTGAAAGTGACTTGGTTGCATATTCCATGTTGGTTACTATGTGGCCATACCTCTATACACTGCCTTTAATAGACCTGTGGTTAGCCACATTGTTACACTACCTGTGTCACATGAGATATACCTATCAATGAGTATATAATAACTTTTTAAAGCTTAAAAATAAACAGAAAAAGGTTGTTTATTTTTATTTGGGGTATTTAATATTCATTTTGTGAACCAACTGATGCCATCAGAGGTGTTAAGGTGGGGTGCCCAGCAGAAGAAAAGGACAAGTTTGAGGAAGATCTATGGAGGCATATGGCAATAGTAATGGGGGATCTTAAAGCAAAAGTAGGAAAAGAAAGAGGAGGTTTTGAGGAGGTATTAGGGAAAGAAGAATGGGGAGAGAGAAACAAGGATGGTAAAAGGCAGTTTGAGTTATTTGCAAGAAATTAAATAAAAATGGCAACCAGCTGGTATAAGAAGGAAAAAGAAAGCTATATGATCAATAACTTGATACAGTTGGAATGGGGAGCATAGATCAGTGATAAGACTACTTTCTCATTCATGATGAAATGAAAAGACAGACTGTAAACATCGAGGTAATACCAAGTATGTCCTTAGATAGTGACCGTCAGGTTATTGGTGGTAGACATAAAGGGATGGGAATGTAGGAAAAAAGGTAGTAATAAGAGAAAGAAGAATAAGGGTGTGAAGGCTAGAAAATGGAGAGGAAAGAGATATGTACCTAAGAAAGGCAATAAACTTAATACCTAAGAAACGCAATGAACTTAATGCCCAAGGATGAGTTGCAAAGTGTTGAGGTTGGATGGGAAAGGTTTAAGAACAGTTTGGTGGGAGCTACAGAGGAAGTATGTGGGAAGACAAGTGATAAGAAGAAGAGGAAGTGGAAGTGAAAGGAGACACCCTGGTGAAATGACAGGGTGAAGAAACCTGTGGAGGAGAATAATAACACATTCCGGAGGAGTTTTTAAGAATAGGAATGAGGAAACAATGAAATAATGTAGGGAAAAGAAGAAAAGAGCAAAGTGAGTTTTATGGGAAGCCAGGAAGGATTGGATACAAAATGGACAGAAATGCTAGAACAGGATGCAGAAGAAAGTAAGACGGTGTTATGTAGTCAGGTAAGAAACAGGAGGAGAGAGAAAATCCAAGAAAATAGAATTATATATGAAGGAGGAAGAACGTTGAAGACAGGAGCTGAAGAAAAGGATCTATATATTTTGAGAAGATTTTCAATCTGGAACAGGAAAGGGATGAGAGTGAAATAGAGGAGGTAGAAATAGCAGCAAGAGGAGGAAATATGTTCCACATGGAAATAGGTGGAGGACGTATTAAAGAGGATGAAACAAGGTAAAGCATTGAGTGTCGACAAGTGACTGTGGAAATTATAAGAACCGCAGGTGAAGCAGATATACAATGGTTATAAAGGGTGCAGATAGTGATTTGGAAGGAGAACAGGTAGGCCTACCGGGAGACTGGAAAATTGGAGTTATAATACCTATTTTCAAGAAAGGAGACAGGAAGAGGTGTACAAATTATAGAAGGATAGTGCTGATATGTTATTGTTAGATACATGAACGTTTCGTGGTCGTGAAAAATGTGATTACAAAAAATGTGTTTAAAGGGTGGTTTTAAGTTTAGAATAATTCTTTTAAACTTTGGAATCAGTTTTTATAATTTTTTATACTGCAAACGCCGATTAAATTTGATGTTTACTCGTTGAGTTGCAAATTTAAACATACATTTCACATTTAATTTGTGAATTATAAAATTTCAAACTAAAATACCAAAAAATTGATATGTTGATAAAAATATTTGCTAGTTTGTTAAGAAATTTTTCTGTTCAAAGTTCAAACTATTAATGAGAATTTAATTTAGTAGAATTATATTTTTATGTAATAATTATTTACAGGTTAATGGTGAATATTTAAATGTATATTTTATTGTTATAATTTACATATACTGCATACACTATAAATTAGGTAAGACAATTTTTTTTGCAGGTTAAATAATAGGCCTATATTAGAATTTGTGAAATTGAGATGTTACTACAATTTAAACTGGAACACTTTTAGAACATTTGAAGCTTGTAGATATACACTATTGTCATGCCTACTAATCCTTGTCAGTTTTGATCAGTTATAGTAACCTACTAAGCACAAACTACAGTTGGATGGTAAGGATTAATCTGTTGCAACACTGTATTTAGTCTTTTAGTTTTTTAAGGTAATGTAATTTAATATTTACTCTTAGGTCTTTAAGGAAATTTAGGAGGGAAATGTTGTAAGATCTAAACACAAAATGTATTTTCTAAAATTAACTATATAAAAAAAGTATCAGAATTTCTATCACCGCTATTCAACATTTATTTGCACATTTTGGTTCACTTTTATTTATCAAAAAGTTCAGGTCTCTAGCTAGTGTACAAAAATATGAGAAGATACTGAAAAAGACATTAAGAAATAAAATAAAAAAATGGCGGAGAGAGGAACAGCATGGATTTAGTTAAGAGAGGTCTACAATAGACTTGATCTTTGCCATATGACAGATGATGAAAAGAAGGTATGAATTTGGGAAAGCCTGGTAATGGTATCCATGGATGTGGGGAAGTCATATTACAGCATGGATAGAAATGAAGTTTGGAAAGTGATGAAGGAGGCTGAAAAGGAAAGAGGAGTTGTAATGAGAGTGAACAGCATATGTATGAGGATAATAGGAGTTGTGTTCAGAAAGAGATTGTAAGTGTTGTACACGGTGTACTTTGTACCCATTGTCACACATGCAACATAAACATGGACAATGAATGTAAGAGAAACTAGGACAGTGGAGGCAATGGGAATGAAGTTTGTGAGGAGCATGTCAGCTGTCACGAGGCGAAACAAGATTAGGAATGAATTATTCTAGGTAAGAGTGGGGGGGTACAGGGAGTACATGAGATAGTAGAGGAAGCAACACTGAGATGGTTTGGTATGTAATGAGAATAGAGAAGTAGAGGATGCCAAAGAAAATGATAGAAATGAAGTACCGTATGTAGAAAATAGACTGCAAGGGAAGCCAAGAAAGAGATGGAGAGGAGTAGAAAGCAAAAAGTGTGCAAGTGAGAGGTTAGAGGAAGATGGAGGCATTTTACTAGAGTGACCCGGCCAAAGACTGGAAACAGTTGATGGTGATGGTATCAGCATGGGACTTACAAAACAATTTAACATTCTATGTTTCAACATCAAGTATTTTAAGAATCAAATAGCCAAAGCTATTATATTTGTTTTAGTGAGGATTTACTCACAATTAGATATCATATTCTGAAAATTGAAAAATGACAGCTGGGTATGGGATTGATTCCAGTGTCCAGGTGTCATTTTTAAATTTTCAGAATATATCAAGTATTTTGTCATTATTCATTAAATTATGAAAGGGAAAACCCCAATCATACCAATGATAATTTTTTACATTAGAACAGGAATATAATAACTCAAAACCCCTTGTTGAGTAGGCAGATCCGCTATACCAAGTTAATATATGGATTGGTTAAATACCTACATTTGATCCCTTTTAAATGTAATTAATAATATTTATAAAATACAATCTTATCTGATTTCATAAGAAGCCTGTTATTTGAAACTGAAAACCCATGTAGCCACAGTGGCAGAAAACAATTATTACAATGTATTTACATTGCATTCACCTGTTTAATTAATTATGTGAAAAGAACTTGTACAGTATATAAATCAAGAAAAAGTATTAAAGACTCTGTAGGCTACCCATACGGTGATTAGAGACTCCAAACAAATAAAATAGTCTGTAGAATCCATATCCTTAAGTCCTCAGTCCTAACAACTTTGTAGATTACCCAAATTTCTAAGAACTAGTCGATATGGACTGCTGAGGACAACCAATCACAGCAGTGTGTGGCATCTTAGAAAAAGTTTTCTGGGTAATACCAAGTTCTCAGAAAGAGTGGCATTGTTTATGTAGGTTAAACATCACATTAGTATTCTTTATTATGTCTGCTCACACCCTGCTCCAAACAATTTTTCTTTCGAATGAAGAGTTTAACTGGAGGTAGTCTCTGAATTTCTTATTAGTTGGCACTCATATGATTAAGACTGTAAACGCGATTTCCATTTATAAGGACTTAAGGTCTATTAAGATGTGGAGCCTACATACTCTGTAAACAGGGTTTGATTAGAAGATTTGATAACTTTCTAGATTAGCGTAGCTTTATAATTAGTAAATAAAATAAAGCATATTTTTAGAATGCCAAGTTTTAGTGACTTGCAATCAATGTTGGCAATTGAAATAAAAATCAGGGTTTAGCTTTCCTTTGAAACACAACTGTGTTATATCCCCGTGTACAAATTTTGTATTAACTTTGTTTGAGGGTGTGAGATTAGCTTTTAGAATAATTTATTCAAACATTTTAAAAACATCATTAATAAGTTCTTGGGGATTAACCCCTAGGTATATTCAACCAATCTATAGTTATGATGGTTGTGTTACCTGAATTAGATAATAATTGTATGAATATTAAGATTTTATTCCAGAAACTCATTAATAATTATTTTGGGAATAAAACCTAGGTCTATTGAAGAATCAATAGTTATATGAGAGTCAGTGAGTTATCTGATTACCTGAAGGCTGAACCGCTGAACTGAATTACATAAAAAATTGCATGGTCAATTATTTGTATTTTGTAAGTTTATGTCAGAGATCAGAACTAATAATTCACGAAACATTTATTTTTATAAAGACCAAAGATATATAGATTAAGATTGTTTTCACCCATACGACTGAAAGGTTGAGACAGTACCTATTTATAAATTTTGAAGAAATGCTTGATATACAAGTTTTTTTTATCGCATTTGGATTAACAAAATATAATTTATAGACAATATATTGGAAAATCTGGGAGTTTTGCCAGGGAAGCAGAGATAGTTAAAACTGTACCTATGATAATGATATCACTCGCTCGCTTTTCATTGGCTTAATCATTCATAAGCTGTGCATGGGAATGTGTTATCTATTTCCGTTGCAACCGTTTAGTTTTCTACTTCTGGATTATAACAATAACCCACCTACACTTCATCTAATACTCTTATACTGGCAACATTTTACGTCACATCAGTGACAAAGTAAAAAAAATCTTGTATCTAAGTTTCTATTATAAAGCTTAATATATTGCGGTTTATATTTAAATTTGGAAATTAAATTTATGTTGATATTGTATTTTTAATATTCCATAACCTTTAAGCTAGAATAAATTTTAAAACAGCCTTGCAAATTTTTTTTCGGTCTATCTTAAAGATTAAACTCGAGTTTAAAAGTTGAGCAGGCCTCTGCGTCTTGCAATAGTTTAGTCTAAATACACTAGATTGCGCTAGCTATATCGGACATTTCCTTTTCCTGAGTTTATCGCAGCCATTTTTCTAATGAACGACTAATTCTACTTTATCAGTTTATCTCTGATTCTGTTTAAAATGGTGAAATTATTTCATGATATAAGTAATCTGTGATTGTGTGCCTGGTCTGTGGAGTTGTTTTGATTTAATATATTGTGTTTACTGTGTCTGTAATTTTATGGCATTTTAGCATTAGTTGGATACTGTTTGTTTACTAAATAATAGCTTTTACTAAAATTTTCCACGCTTTATATTAAAAATACTCTGTCTTTAATTTAAGTGTGTAAAGAAGGGCCCTTTTCAATAATTTTGCATTCATATTGGTTACTGGGGTGTTTGGTCTAGTAACAATGAAAATGGGTAGCCCTAGGGCCTTAAATGCACGTTCAATATCTAGCATAAGCTAGAACAAAACGTTTTTATGGACTACGTTTCTATAAACGATTGGATTAAATCTCCATGCAATTCTTGCATTTCGTTTGTGGGGAATAGAATGATGACAAAGTTAAAAACACCTTCACACTACAATATACTGCAAGGGAATACATTTTGCCATATCATTTTCTTGAAGAAAAATGTTGTTGGTTGTCCACAATTATGCTCTTTTACACACAACTTTGGTCACGAAAACTTGGTTTAAATAATGTTTTGATTTAGACATAATTAAGAAATTAGAATAGGCTTATATGATCCACATTTATTTGCACACACAAGTTAAATATTATGTACGAATCAAAATATATTTATGTTTGCTCAGGTGAAAAAAGTGTAATAATTGAATGATTATGAAAGGTCAAATGCAAATTTTATATTACGACTGCTTTATTTATGTTGGTTCTGGAAATAAAATTGTTACCAGAAAATTTTGAAATTCTGACTCGCAATGGCCATGTGCTCTGTTTTAACACAATAATGAGGTAAATTAAATATCAACGTTAATTTATATAAAGCTGTAAGTTAAATTGTTTTCACAAGTGGGCCTATGTCTATAATTACAAATAGGCTTATGCCTTAGGTATTCGGAGGCGTTCTAATTCTTGACAGATCATCAATAATTTTCACTTCCTCCCCTGGAATCTTCATAGATCCTGTACAACAATTATAATACAAATAGAAACACTCTAGTCTGGCACCCTTGGGGCATGACAAGTACCGGACCACAGAATTTGACCCCTAAGGGCACTAAGTTTGCCATATCATTCTACATACTGATTAATACGTCAAACAAGGTAGCTTAAAACCAGAACTAATACAACCCTTAACCTCTTACAACTTTCGGAAGACATAATTAACAGCTAAAATACACCAGAATACAAGCCAAAATAAGAATGAATACCCACCCAACACTCAGGTGCAGATGTAAACTACTTTAGCACCGTCCTGTTGGCCACCCCTTAAACTAATTGCAGATTAAAAATGTGTGGCACTGTAGAGTGCCAGGCTAAAGAGTTTCAACCTTCATTTATTTAAAAAATTCATTAAGTTATAACATTTTTTGTTTGTTTTCACTACAAAGTAAAAAATATTGGAACCTTGGCCTTCCAACAATGCTCAAATGGAAAAAAAAAACTGAGATGTTTACATTTATACAGTCATTGTCATACTTTCATGCATACTTAGATGGCAAAAATAATATACCGACACAACACTTTCAAACAACTTAATTTATACTTCAAGATCTGAATAAAAAACATTTAGGTAGGCTAGTTTTGATTTAGTGTTTATTATGTCAATGACTTAAACTAATGGGTAGGATTAAAAAGAGACTCATTATCATCAACTGTTTACAGCTTGTGACTGGGTCAGTTTATGCTGTCATGTTATCAGTGAAATGCCCAATCTTATTCTATCCTTCATTACTCTTCCTCCTTTAATTTCTTGCATTCTTCTACCCACACTTGCACATTTTCTGTTTTCGGCTCCTCCCATCTCTTTCTTAAAAAGAGACAAAACAAAGGAAATGCTTTGCAACAGGGGGTAAACAGAATAAGAACACAGCATTTAGAATCATACAGAACACCACCCTCATTGCACCCAGCTTGGATTAAAACCCTTAGTGCAGGTTTCTGAGATCTTGTTATAACATGATTTGCCTGGAGACAAAATTATCGCAAAGTCTTTAAACCCTTGATATATATATTGTTTTAATCAATTTTTTTCTCTTAACTTTTAATGTTGAAATAAGGGCTGTGAAGTCGGTATGTGAACCTTCGACTCGGACTCCTCTAGATTTTTCTATTGGCCGACTACAACTCCAACGTCTTCATAAATGGCTAAATTATATATTAATTATTAATAACAATTTTACTGCATAAAATGCTCTACTACAGGGCATGGGAAGCTTCTTTGACAATGTGAATGTATATTTAAATTAATTTGTCAATCAAAATTAATATCTTGGTCTAAAGAATATAAAAAAGTAAAAGATTAAAATAATATAGAAACCGTATTTTGATCTGACATCTTATCTCAGTTGGTAGCGTGTCTGTCTACTGAGCCAAATGTCCCGAGTTTGATTCACAGCTTGGCTAAAAAAATTATCATTGGTGAAATATAGGTTTAACCTTTCACAGTGATGAATTAACGGGGCTGGGGATTGGATGTTGGGCCTGTCCTAGTTTTAAGTTATTTATTATAAGACACATGAAGCCACACTACAGCCTATCTGGTAATGGAAAATAATATATAGCTTTAATAAAAACTGACACAGGATGGAAACAGTAGGCCTGATGGATGTAAAAAAACACCATATTTTGAAGTTGGAAGGCCTACATTTTTACCGACTCTGCCTCCGCAGCACTGGGGGCCTAAATGTTAATATTATTTCAAAGTTTTTGTTAAACTTTATTTTTAATTTATTTACAGCATATGCCCTACTGCTTGTTTTGAATGGATTGTGGAACACATATAAAGGATGTGGGTTTTAACTGTAAGGACATTTATCAACTTGGAATACCAGTACATGGACTTTGAGTACTATCACAATATATGTTCCTTCAATGAAATCTCCTTAGCAAGAAAAATAAACTTTTTTTTAATCCGAGGGAAAAAAATGGTGAGTTGTATTTAGGTTTACAATAATTTTCTAAAAGAATTCTTCACTCAGGAAATAATATTTATGACTAATGCTACTCTCCTATATTGTTTTCTAAATATTGAGTTCATTGTGTGTTTTGATGCAATAAGTCTTAAATTTTCACTTTGTCAGACCTAATTACTATCAATTCTTGCCAATTGTAGCCCCTACAAGTTGATGTTAGTATTTAATTTGAAGTTTTTGATGTTGACAAACTTGACTTATGAATTATTATTTTTAAACTTTTTTTTTTTTTAGGAGTTTGATCTAACAAAGCTGGGAGTAGCGGCCAGTCAGCTCTGTAGAGTTTGTGGTCGGTTAAGTCAGCGGCTTACCTCTATCTTTGGTAAGAAAGGCACAACCATGGAGTTGGCTTATAAGATTCATACTCATCTTCCTATTTTGGTAAGTGTTCCAAATTATGTTTGGGTCAATAATATAAATGACAATTATGATCTTTTAGTTTAATATAGGGTGATATTCCCTCTTCCATAGGTCTTATTACTATCTGGACTTTTGGATGCGATGATAGTCTCTTTTGGGTGTTAATAGTTACATTTTCTTTGTCATGCCAATAAAAATACATTCTTATTATTAATACTATACTGTAATATCCCTATTCTACTTCTGACAAAACTGTGTAAGGTCACTGGTTTTATCTGGGTGCCCGGTAGCCAACCCTACTACAGCACTACCGGGTCACCGTAGGGACTTACATGGTTAGGATGGACCCTGAGCGGTAAGGGTTGGAATGGATTGTTCATGGGGAATGAGACCGGTAAGTTAGTCCAATAAGATATATTTATTAATATAGTCAGATGCTAAACTACTACATGAGTCACCGGATAGACCTTCCGTGACGAGAGAGCAGACATGATAATGGTCTCGCAACCTTTCTGTAGACTCGCAATCGACCCTCAGGTAGGGTGAACTCCCAGATCACATTTTATATCGCCATTTTGTCAGACGTGCTAGATACGCCACACATGCACTCAGCATGGCTTCCAACATTCAACAACCATGTGTTATTCTCACACACAAAACTGCTAATCTCGAGTTTCACCAGCCAGGAAGGTCCATCAGTCGCACCGTGCTCGCTCGTCAACAGGATGCAAGCTATATGAGCTATATGCTACTCTCAACAGGATGGCAACCCAATACTCTTGACTACCAAGGTTAACCTCCTGCCGGAATAAGCCTTAAAATAATTATGCTCTTACAATACACACAATAAGAATATCATGGTTAAAATAACTTCAATATTAGATTGCGTTTTGAGTTTTCTTATAGAACTCAACAAAATCTATCCTTCCAAGCAGCACCAAACAAAAACTTGTTTTCATATAGACAATCTTGCACTAAAGATAACATATTTAGGTGTGTAAATTTTTAACTTTCTTATACTACAAAACATACAAACATTTTTAATATTGATATTATTCAATAAGCGACTATTCTTTTTGTATGTATTAATAATAAAATGCATTTTTATTGTTATAACAAAGAAAACATAACTATTAACACTCAAAAGAGTACTATCCCCACATCTGAAAGTCCAAATAAGTAGTCAGACATAGGGAAGGCGGATATCAACCTATATTAAACGTGTCTTTTTCACTCATAATAAGTGTACTATTACCCTTGTCTGCATTTAATTACCCTAATGGTGTAGGAAATTACAAGATAGAATTTATAGGAAATATATATATATATATATATTTGCCTGGAACAAATAAGGGGCGAACCACCCATAAATAATACAGAGCCAGGATTCAAACCTCATCTACCTTTCCACCAGCAAATTAAAATATATTTGGATGATAATTTGTCTTTGTACCCCTTCTACACTGCTAGGTCGACATTTTAAGTAAGACTTAAAAGAAGTAAGGGGGAAAATCTTATATACCAGTAGCTTTGTCATTCAAATGTAAAAGGTTTTTCTTTTATTGGTAAAGGTTTGTTTATGTTTCTTTTCGAGTTCCAAACATTCCTATGAATGATAATTTAAAAAAATATTGTTCACTTCTGGCCCCCAAATGCAGGACTACCATGCGCTTGGAGAACTGGAGAAAAGACAGAATATTTGTGTCTGGAAAATCTGAGAAAACAGAATTTCACAAAAAAAAAAAATACTGGAATTTAGGGGATTTGGGACATTAAACAGCAAGCTTTAAATATTAGGCATTATCATGGAATAAAAAGTGAACTCAATGATGTGATTCAAACACTTGTTTTAATTACCTTCTTTTTTTCTGCCTTTAAACATTGGGTTGTGTATAACAACTGCATGTATTTTGTATATGTCACAGCCAAGACTCGAAGTCAAACCACTTTGCTAAATGAACAGCCACTTCTAACTTTGGCCACTGAAATTAGGCAAAGCATAAAATATATAATAATTTACCAGCAGGTTGGGCTTTGATCAGCAAGTTCTAGATGACTATAGGAACTTGGCCAAAGTAAAGCTATAATATTTTCTTTATTACTTTAACAATATAATAATATATGTTATGTTAGATAAGTTACAAAATTACACTAATATGAATTAACAATCACCACAGTAGCGTAGCTGGGACTACACTGAACAAAACAAGGTGAAACTGTTAACAAACATGACTCAACTTGTCTAATCCATGTGAATTAGAAGGTCACTTCGGGTACTGGCCAGGCCGTTGTGGTCAGGCCAGAACAGAAACTGAAAATCTCCTCCATCAATATTTCTTGATTTGGCTGAATCAGTGGGCCAATGTGCGAAGAGTTTAGCCAGTTCACAAAGCAACCAATTTTCAAGCAGCACAATGAAACTTCTGTAAGTGTGAGGTTCTCTCTCTCTAGCCTTAGCCATAACATATGTATTTCAAGGTCAAGTCATCTTAATCTGAACATCAATGATTAAAGTTTATTTTATGAAAAATTAAATTTCATTCTCTCCAAAGATAGAATGAATTTCATATTAATTAAATATTGACAACCCTGCAAATGTTTTACTGGAGAGGGGTAAAAAATATAATCTAAATATCTTTTCACGAGTACCTATGTACATGCATTAAGTTTCTTTAAAACCTGTTCAGTAGTTAGGAATAATAGTAGACTCACACATTAAAAAATGGCTAATGCTCCCTCAAAGAATGTTTAAGGTGATTGGCCCTTCTCATTTGGCGTGGAAATGCAGAGCAATGAGAACAAACAGTTATCTTCAAGAATTTGTATTGTGTTGCAATTTTCTTTTTGGAAACGGTTTGTTCAAGAATAGAAGCATGTTGATTAATTTATACTTTTTATATGCACATCTGTATTAGTTTAACAGTGGTCAAATATCGATAAAATTGACATTTTTCGATAGAAAACTGATGACTTCATAACAAAAAATAAGAAAATGTAACAATTAATAAACATTGATACATTATCTTAGAAGGGGTGTGAAAAGTATTAACATAAAAATTCCACTCGTTCTTGTGAAAACTGATATTTACAATTGTACGATTTTTCTGCAAGACTTGTTCTGTAGCTAGCGCTCTCTACTGTTTCCGTGATCTATCTGTTCTTGTTGGCGCGGAAAGATACTTTGGTCGGTTATGAAGCCACTCCATGCCTTTCATCCTCCAGCCCACCATCCCACAAAATATGTTTTAGACTTGCACTCGACAGGCCCAAGGGCCTTAAGGAAATGGGCCCATATTCGTCCAGAGAAAAGATAAAAAATAACGTTCAGCCCACTTTGTGTGCATTGAAACATTGTTCTACACTATTATTGTTACAAGCTCAACACTAAGTATAGTCAAGTTGTGTAATTTGTAACTACCAGTACTTCCTTCATTGGTGCATATCCTGTTCTTAAAAAATAATGTGTTATACTTCAGGTGACCAAGGATGACTTGATGCCATTGAGCCTCTGCGAGCCCTGCATACATAAGCTGGATCTGTGCCATGACCTTGTAAATACATGTCTTGATGGTGACACAAAGATTCGCCAGATATTGGGACTGCCGATAGAAAGAGAAGATTTTCTCCAAGAAGAAGAGTTGATTACAATAAAAGAGGAAGATTCTTCTGAAACTCAGCTGAATGTAAGTTCACACATCGAAATTGTTGTTAAACCATTTTATTGTCTATTTTTATAAATGAGGAGGGTTTGTCAAAGAAAAGAAAAAGTAAAACTTATTTTGAGTATAATTATTGTATCACTATCTTATTTTTTCCCAAAATGGTTGTCCCAAACGTTATTCTAGTTAATATGTATTTGTCTTCTCTGCCTCATTTATCTATTTTTTAACACTGTTTTATAACCAGCTCGCCTTAACCACATTTAACCATACTTCTGGACTAAGAATGAGTAAAGTATTCTTTAAAGGAAATTTACTCACATTTTTGTGGTTGAAGATTAGTAAATCGACAAGGAAAAATTAACCTTGGTACCCATTATTAGAATTTAAACATATGCCTTCTTGCCATCGACAAACCAAACTAAACAAGACTTAGGTTTAGTTTGCTTTCTATTTTGATTTTAAAAAATCATGTCAATTTGATAACTCTACACTTAAATAATATGTTTCAGGAAGGGCTTGATCCTAAAGATATTAAATTTGAGGTCCAGAGTCAAGATGCTTTATCAGAAAGATTGATATCAGATTGTGATGTCCATTCAGAGGATTGTGAAATATTGAATTGGCAGGAAGTAGATCAGCTAAACCCAGACAATGCTGGTCCCGCTGCCCAACCAGAATCCAAAATAAATGTTGGCGCTAAAAAATTACAAAGCAACATTAAATTGAACTCCAGTTTGAAGAAGATGGTAAGTGCCACAGCTCTTTATGACTGAGTATTCCTGTTGTTTGGGCTATTTCAATGTGTCTCTCAACATTGGGTTGTCGTACAAAAATTGTATCCATACCCTGCAGTTGATTAGGTTTATTGATTGGTTGGGAATCGAGTGTTTATAATTTTAAGCTAGATGTAGGCCTGTGCTCTTTTTTTTTATGCAAAGTCAGTTTGGGACTTTTACGCTAATTAAGGCAATTGGCCTTTTCATTTGGCGTGGAAATGCAGAGCCATGGGAACAAAGGATATCTTCAAGAATTTTAATGTTTTGAAATTTTCTTTTGAAAATGGTTTGCTTAAGAATAGAAGCATGTTGATTAAGTTATACTTTTTATATACACATCTCCTTATAATTTTAACATTGATCAAATATCGATAAAATTGACATTTTTCAATATAAAACTGCGGCTTCATAACAAAAAATAAGAAAATGTAACAATTAATAAACATTGGTACATTATCTTAGAAGGGTATTGAAAATATTAACATAAGTTCACTCATTCTCGAGAAAATTGATATTTCCAAAAGTATGATTTTTCCGCAAGACTTGATATTGATAGCTAGCACCATCTACGGTTTCTGTGACCCATCTGTTCTTGTTGGTGCGGAAGGATACTTTGGTTGGTTGTGAAGCCACGCCACACCTTTAACCCTCCCGCCCACCATCGACAAAATAAGTTTTAGACTTGCACTCGACAGGGCCAAGGGCCTAAGAGCGGAAAGCTTTGGAAACTTTTGATTTGCTTCGTAAAACTGAAACTTTCCATTAAAAATATTTATGATTATATTACAGATTTATATTTACTTTTATGCTGTGCTTTGCAAATTAATATTTGAATTCTGGTTGGAGACTTAAACTGTAGTTTAAATAGTTTTAGGGACCCTGCTCCTAGAAAATCTACTCACTTATGTATTTTAAGTGAATGTTGCAATGATACTGTTTTGGACCCTTCTCATTGATTCAAAAAATCATTGATGAAGTGTATTTTTTTTTAAGAACCAAATGTAAAGTTTCCTTTTAATACTTCATCCATGGAAAATCATGCATTTTCAGAAATAATCTCAATGTATTGCGTTTTAAAACTTTCTTTTTTTCTGTCTTTAAATAAACTCCCTCCATTCTATTTGAAAATTAGGTGATAAATATGCTGGCTGCATTTACCCAATGTGAAGCTAGCCTTCACAACATCAGGTTGCCAGAAGTTCTCCCGTTAGTTGGTTTTAACACTGGTGACAAGGGGTCCAAGAAGCAAGGGGTAGGTCATATATAAGCAACTTGTGCATATAAATCCACACATAAAAACTAGTTAAAGCACACAGAACATTGTAATATAACAGAAAACCTAATTTTGAACTTCACTAGCACTGGTTTTCCGCATCAGTTCGTAAATGAACAAAAACTGTATCACTTTAATATCAAATCTACATTACCAGAAGTGTAATCATCTAAATAAATCAAGTGCAACATTAAAAGTTTTACTCATTTCATTAGAATAAGTATTATATATAATCAGATCAAATGCGCAGTAAGGCATGCACGCATCGTCGTCATCATAAAATCCTATATTGTTATAATCACTGCTTAACTGTAAGGCATACACGGATCTACATTTGCATCATCATCATTTCAAATCCGGTATCACTATAATTGGTGCCCAATCGCAGGTCGAATATCATTATAAATGGCGTCCTACGTCGAGCAATATCACTATAATGTTTTCACATTGATTGTTGATATCTTTGATGCTTTTTAATTCAGGATATGTTATTTATTTCAGATAAAAAACAAACCGTGTAAAATTGTTGTGATAAAAACAAAGTCCAAAGAACCACTATCTAATGAAGAGATCATGAATGTACTTCGAACAAAAGGAGAAAAACATAAGTTGTTTGTACCTGGAAAGAAATACAGCACCAATATTTTGAAAAGGTAGGATGTAATTTTGTTCTTATGTCATAAATTAATAATTGAATTCATTTAAAAAGAAATGCACTCTTCTCCTAATTCTCCTGTGAGCTAGAAAGTTCAATTTGCTGTTAGCAAGAGTCTGCAGCTAATAACAATTAAATAACCAAATGCTTTCCATAGGTCGGAAAACTTATCTAATTAAGAAACGTGCATTAGTAAGTCATTTTGTGAACCTCTGTATTCTATGAAACAAGTTCAATAACTCGTCAGTACCTTTGTTAGGCCCTAATGACCTCATTGTGTCGATGGGCCTCTAAATACTACTACTACTACTATTACTACTACTACTAATTATAATAATATCTTAGTTCACTAATATTAATTATATTTCATCAACATATGGATTAAATCATGATATTTAAAAACATGGTAGACATAAAAGCTTAACCTTATTTGTTTCATATTGGTTCCTAAGTTCGGTATTTTGCTAACTTATTACACATTTATTATAAAATTTATTTACATTCCATCAAGTGATTAATTAATTGTCTTCAGTTTGGTTGTTATGTTTGAACTATATATTATGTTAGAGTTGGACAAAACCATGCTTAATCATTACAAAAGAGTATTTTATTTATTTTTAAAATCTCAAATCTGACATTTTCTTGAATCTTGAATATCCTTCAGAATTCAAATATTCAAGGAACCCATTCCTAAGCTAATACAGTATTGGCCTGAAAATAGGTCATCCTTAAATATAGACTTTTCCTATGATATTATACTTCTTTGTTATTTTTGCAGCTTTAATGAAACATCAGGGGAGCAATCAAGTGAGCTCCAAGAATCTGAGGTGTTCATGGAATCTCTTGAAACCGATGTGACATTGACTGATGAGCAGGAGATTCATTCTGACTTAGAGGTATCATCAGAACAGATGCCAGTCACTTTGAAAAAACTTGATGAACCTTTTCCCGAAACCTCTCTAGAACAATTGCCGACTACAGAGGTCCATGATGGATGCACTTGGGAAAATATGATTGCCTCTAGCCGCAAGAAAAGCATCACTTACTTCTGTTTCTACTGCGAAGAGACAATGATCGGAACCGAAACTCTCCTCTCCCACCATTCCTTAAATCATCCAGACAAAGTGTTTATATGTACCAAGTGCTCACCTCCCCTCGTCTTCTATGAGTCCAAACATTTGTTTGATAAGCACATGCTCCATCATTCGCAGGATTGGAAGGATAATACGGACATTACATCACCATTTTATGAACCAGCATTAAATGAAGTTGATTCTGTAATCACTCTCCCACTTACTGGCTCTGCTGATAACATGATCCAGGTTGAAGCCTTTGATAATGAAGAAGATTGTTCTTTCATAATTGAGAGTGCTTTACTCGAACCTGAGGTAGATATAAATGACATAAAACCCAGAGTAGATATAGCCGACACCATTATCCAAGTGAACAGGCAATTTCAGAAGAAAAGGGAAGATGACTTGTCATTATCTTATGACATAACCTTGAATGGGAAAGATAATCAAGAAGGGAACACTTCATCGAAGCAGCATAAACTTTCTGTGGTTTCTGTGAAGAAGAAACGGAAGCCACGTTCTAAGTATGGCCCTTACTGCAGGTATTGCGATCTTATGTTTGATTCCATGGAAGAGCTGGCTATGCACAAGAGTCAGGACTCTTGCAAGACCCACGTCTGTCAATATTGTGGGCGACAGTTCCACACCAAAAACAAACTCCTTGAGCATGAGCTTCTCCACTCAAAAGAGCGGCTCTTCATGTGCGAAAAGTGCGGCAAGAGTTTCCGTAGCTCCCACCAACTGCGAAATCATCAGATGATACATACCTCCAACAAGAGGTACTTGTGCACCCACTGCAGTAAGTCTTACAACACCTACGCTAGTTACCGGTACCACATGAACACCCACACAAATGAGGTGTACCTCTGCGACATTTGTGGGAAAGGGTTGAAGAACTTGGGCAGTCTGCGTGTACACAGTCTCAGGCACACTGACCCGGAGAATTTCAAACGCTTTGCTTGTGAATTTTGTGGGCACAAGTTTTACAGCAGGTATGTAACTATTACCTTGTACATAGTTTTATTCATTCAACAAAACAAATTAAATATAGAACTAGGTTATTCAATAATAAAAATATTATGTATAGTCACACACTTAACTCGATAATGCCAAGGTATAAATTATTGGAAGAAAAAAAACACTAGCATGATCAAAAACATACTTTAAACACCTCGCAAAATAGGTGGATTTCTTGAGAGATGTATAATCCCATCTCTTAAGTATGTCACCTGTGTGGATTTTGTGTATGTGTGTTTGACTTTTATCTTGATAATTTCCACCTCGAATAAAATAATTAGTGATTACATTGGTTTGCTTTTAAAAATAAATGGACAAAACATAGCAAGGGCCTCAAGACAATTCTTTTTTATCCAGAGGTGCTTACCTCAAAAAACTGTTCCATTTGCATTAAGTGCCAAATTTTAAGCATACTAAGACAACCTCTTAAAGTTAACTTCAAAACACTTCCTCCTATAAACCCAAACCAACACAACCTCATTATATGTTTCCCCCCCTTATTGCTCTTTATTACCTGCCAAGGTTACACACTCAGGTGAAATATACCTACATTTGGAAAGTAATTTAGGAAGAAAAAAAATATTCATCCCACCCAGCAGGGATTTGTACACTTGAAAAATAAGATTAGATAAGCATGATATTCAACCTGCGGGCTCGCTGATTAGTTCTTTGATAACTACCAAATCTCCTTTCAAACCTGTACTAAAGAAACAAACTTTTCATTCTAACCTGGAATATAAGATAATGGAGGAATAACAAGTTTGTTAGTTGCCAATGGACAACATACTGGAGTTCTTCTATTTGCCTTCCTACATCCCAATAGTGCTGGGCAAGGCCATAGCCAGCCAATAATGTATTGTGGGGGGTGGGGGGGGGGAGGTTGTTTGTTGTTGATGGGCCCATCTCCCAAATGCAGGAGGCTAGAAAAAATTATAAATTTTAATCAGTTATAGATGCTATCTGATGTGTTTCTTTTATGGCAACATAATCTCTCTAACTTCCAGAGGCTAGGAAAAATTTATATATTTAAGTGGAAGGACTACCTTGTAAAACTTGAGAAGCGCTATTAGCGCAACTCTTAAGAAACGTCCATATATTGAACTATTTGGACTGTTTAACAGACACCGAGCTAGAGTTGCGGTGTTGTCATATCAGTCAAGTTTGTTCTGAAAGAGTGAAGGAGGAGCAAACTAATCTTTTGTTTACATGGGTCAAGTTTCTTGGAAGGGAAAGGCCAGAGTGCGGCTTTTATCAAAGACCAAACTGCAGAAATCTGCTGCTATATTTTTAGGTCGAACTCAAATAATCAGTAGTATATTTTTCTTAATATTTCTTAACTAGTGCAAGAAAATATTTTTCATTCGACTTTCTCATATTAGACTTGTTTGCTGGTGACGAGATTGGGTTCAAATCACAGTAGTGTGTACTGAAGATGTTTTTTCTTAAAACGGTTACAAAAACGCTATTATTATTTATTTATAGCACCGCATCTTACTACCCGTTCGGGCTGTACACTTATGCACTAATTACTCTAATGTGTTAGGCATCAGGCGGTTAAATTAAGGAGAGGTGCATCCATATTTTCGTGGGGTGAGAGCGAAAAACTATTTAGGAAAAACCACCTGAATGCACCCGACCGGAATTGAACTGTGATATCCCCGTCTTCAGCATGTCAGTTGAACACGGCGGGTAACATACACTATTAGACTGGATTGCTGGTGGTGGGGAGATTGAATTTCAATTCCCAGTTGTATGCAATAAGGGTATTTTTCCCTAAAATGGTGCCCCACTCTCAATCTATGTAAATGTGGGTACATTAAATCTAAAATGTCACCTTCATTCCTAGTTCATTAGGTTGATTAATGCATGTGTACAACTCAAATGGGTAGTAAGTTGCATTGGAAGAAAATACTATTGTGATGATTACCAAGAGTGTCGACGAAACGTTATTAGTGTCAGGCGAGGTAGTTGAATTTTCATTAGAGGTTCATCCTGTTCAACCTTTCACTGATAGGTCGCAGCATATAGTACAACAACACTTGTTTTAATTAAAATAAAACTCTTGCTACCTTATTTTATTTTAAAACAATACATATGTTGAAAAATGAAAGGATAATTATTCTCATTCATATTTATAGGTTTATACTGTGTCTTCAGATTAAAAAAGAAAATATCATGTACAAATCATTTAAACTAAGCTGCCTAAAAATATTTAACATTTAACTTGCGCTAAATTATACTAAATGATAGAGAAATGTGTTTATTGTAATACAATGAAAACAATTTTAGCTTAAGTCTTCCCACATTTCATTGACAAGCCCAGTTTAGTTTATGCAGTGTTCTTTAAATTATTTTTAAAACTTAAATTTCAATTGGCTGGGTGGATGTGGATAAAACATAAACCATGTAAGTGAATTGATCTTTACAGTAGCACAAATCTGATTAAAACATGTATAATAGGTTTCTTAATAATCAAGTACAGAGAAATCGCCCGTGTTCATCTCTCATGGGGACTCATCCCCTTAAACCCCCCTAGAAGCTCTCTAAAATGTTTTTTATGGTAACATTCCCCTTAACTGCTGGAGGCTAGAGAACATCTATATAATTATAAACTCATGGAAGCTCTCTAAAGTGTTTTTTTTATGGAAACACAACATCCTAACTGCCTGTGACCAGGAAAAATCTATATACAATTTAAACACCTATAGAAGCTCTCTAAAGTGCTCTTTATGGTAACACAGCTCTCTAATTTGTACTTGTACCTTAATTTTCGATATGGTTTGAACCATAAATAAGCTAAATATATTTTGTTCATAAATTTTTGAGAATGGGGCGGGGGTGTCAACCCCCCCCCCCCCCCCCCCTATCACGACTACGGCCTTGGTACTGGGTTAAATCGTTGCCCTGTGGACTTGATTATCTTATCCACAATAAAAAGTTTGAGTTGAGAATTTTTTAATAATACCCCTGCTTGTCAGTTGACCTAAACTGACAAGACTAATTTCTTGAACCATCCTTGACTTGTCTATTTTTTAAATCACTAATTAACTCCAAATATTTTATCAAAAAGGTTTATGAACAAGTTATTACAGGGTTCCTATGCTCTGGAAAGTCAGGGAAAGTCAGGGAAAAAAATAATAGTCAGGGAAAGTCAGGGAAGCTTTAAAAAGGTCAGGGAAAGTCAGGGAAATGACAATTCATGTCACACTTAGAAAAAACAAAGAAAATATTTTTTCTATTTACTGCGTCATAAGCCACTGCCCCAATGAAGAAAGCTGAGGGGCACTTACCATGCTCAAACTTGCCCTAACACAAGTTTTGGTAGCATTTTATTTCAGAATGTGAACGCAGAGGTCTCCTAGCCTGCACATGACAATTCTTTTAACTTTAGTGATCACTTGTTTTTGTTCTTATTCAAGGTTTGTCATCGTTATAGTTTGATACAGTGCACCAGGACTGATTAGACTACACCAGCAATGTCTAACAAAAAAACCGTTTTTAACCAGCTCTGGCTAAGCCCAGACCATTTTCCTGAATTCTCATACTGGATAAGTGGTGTTGAAAGTAATAAGCTGCAGGCATTTTGTAAAGTGTGCAAAAAAATTATAAACTTAAGTAATATGGGAAAGCAAGCATTAGCTTCCCATGCAAAAGGACCAACTCATATCAAAACTCTTGAAACTTTGACAAATCAACGCTCTCTGTTGACTTTTTTTTCAAAAAAGTCAAGTGATTCAGGTTCATCGAGCTCCCCAGTTTCAAGAGAATCTCTGGCACACAAAGACATTCTACCTAGTGATGATTCTGCTGGTTGCTCGAAGAGTTTTTCTGTTTCATCGAAAATCGTAACGTCGCAGAAGGAAGCTGTTGCTAAAAGTGAAATTAGTGTAATGCCTCAAAGAAACCATAACACTTTTGTTATAAAAGATGATATAACTAAGGCGGAAGTCATTTGGGCTATGCAAGTTGTTGACAAAAAAATGTCTTTCAATTCGTGCAATAATTTAAGTACAATTTTTCAATTGATGTTTCCCGAGTGTTCCATTGCCAATGCCTTTACCCTTGGTGGAGACAAGGCTGCATACTTCATTGTGCATGGCTTGGCTCCATTCTTTCATAATAATTTACTGGACCGCCTAAAATCATGTAACAACTTTGTAATTTGTTTTGATGAGGCATTGAATAAAGTTATTCAAAGAGGACAGATGGACATTGTAATTAGATTCTGGGACAAGGAAAATCATAAAGTCATCAGTCGTTACTTAAACAGTGTGTTTTTCGATAGGAGCACTGCTGAAGAATTACTGAAGCATTTTCTGGATGGTATTTCTCCTCTTCCACTCTCTAAGTTGATACAAGTGTCAATGGATGGCCCAAATGTCAATTTAAAGTTTATAACACTTCTTCAGGAACACCTCAAATCTGTAACAGACAATGAAGTATGTAGTTTGCTAAATCTGGGAACATGTGGGCTTCATGTTGTTCATGGTTCCTTGAGAACAGGAGTAGAGTCTGTTGATTGGGATATAAGTAGCTTATTACGTCACATGTACTACCTGTTCACTGACTCTCCAGCTCGTCGAGCATTGTTCACCCAGTTGACAGGGTGTACAACTTTTCCATTGAAGTTCTGTGGTGTGCGTTGGTTAGAGAATGCGAAGTGCTTTCAAAGGGCATTACAAATTTGGGACCATGTTATTAAGTTTCTCAAAGAAGCAAAACTTCCTAAAACAAAACCTGTAGAGACACTGAAAAGAGCAGCCTGTGATCCATTCCTAAAGTGTAAACTAGCGTTCTGCAAGACAATTGCAGATGAATGTCAGCCTTTCCTGCAACGGTTCCAGACATCAAAACCAATGACTCCATATCTTTTTGAAGCTGTAGAGAAACTTCTAAGATACCTTATGAATCGTTGTGTGAAACCTGATCTTATGAAGTGCACGGGTCCAAAGTTACTGTCTATTGACACAAAAAAATCAGAAAATTTGATCCTTAGCAAAAATATTGATATAGGATTTGCAACAAAACGTTTGTTAGGAGAAACTGCGATCACAGTAACAGAAAGACAAAAATTAGAATTTATACATGAGTGCCGCAGTATGTTAACCACCATGATTGCAAAACTACAAGAAAAAAGTCCCTTAAAACAGAAAGCTGTGAGAGGTTTGTCTTCATTGGATCCTTGTGTTATTCAACATTCACCTCAACTGGCCCAGAAGAGATTTTCTTTTCTTTTGGAGGAACTCAACCATGCCAACATCATAAATGATGTTCTGGCTGAAAATGCCAAGAAAGAATACTTGCATTTTTGCAACCTCAAAAAATCTGAGCTTCAAGAAATATTTCGTCCTTGTGATCAGTTTAATGATGAAGTAGGACTTGACACTATTTATGGTAACTTTCTAATAGGAGAAGCAAACTACAAACATCTTTGGGAAGTAATAAAGATTTGCCTTGTCTTGTCGCATGGGAATGCAACTGTTGAAGGTGGTTTTTCAGTCAATAAATCTTTACTGGTTGAAAACATGCATGAAAAGACAGTCATTGCACAGCGTCACATTCATGATGAGATACAAGAAGCAGGAGGGATTAAAAATATACACATTAGCAAAAAGATGTTGGATTACGTGAGAGGTGCTCGGAAACGCTATCATGAATACTTAGAGATGAAGAAGCAAGAAAAAAGTGAAAAAGACAAGAAGAAGGCAGAAAAGAGGAAATTAGATATACAAGTTAAAGATTTAGAAGGAGAAAGAAAAAAATTAATGATGGCAACTGAAGAGAAACGAGAAGCAATAGACGTGGAGTTGCAAGAACTGAAGAAGAAGCAAGCTTCACTTTATTAAATATAACATAGTTTCTTATTGTATGACTATAGTGATAATTTTAATAAAAATAAAATTGACTTGAGACATGAATAATATGAAAGCAGACAGAGTTCCTGTTGTAAGCTATTCAGTTCAGGAAATGTACAGTTTAGGTAAAATAAAACTGTAATGATACCAAACTCTTTAGTATGTTCTTAGTGGCCTGTTATTTAATACGTATTTCTGCACATGATACCAAAGGGAATCAAGTTTGTTACAAATTTTTGATAGGGATTATTTTTCCATCATTTTCCCTCAACTGATTGGCAAGATGTCTGCTTTCTTATTCTTCCATGAGAGGTGAGGCAAGGTCGGCTGTAAGGGGGGAGGAGGCCGAAATAAATTTATTTAAATTAATATTTTCACGTGTATAGTACCGTAAAGTTATAATGGAAATTTTATGAGAAATTGGTCAGGGAACTTGGGAAAATAGTCAGGGAAAGTCAGGGAAAAGTCAGGGAGAATATTTTTACAAATACTGTAGGAACCCTGTATTACTATAATACAGTTTCTATTATTGTGTAAATCTATTTTTCAAATTTCTAATTTGTCTTATTGCCTTGTTTGTACTTTTTTATTATCTCCTAAATAATTGAAGATGTGTGTTTCTAATAAGCATGTCTTGTATTGTTAGGGCTCGGATGCTGGAGCATGTACGATGCCACTCCAAGGAACGGCCATTCAAATGCCCTGTGGAAGGTTGCCTCAAAGCATTCCAGCTAATGTGGCATCTCAAGCGGCATGCTTTGGTTCATTCTGATCTTCGTAAGTACACCTGCAAGGTGTGTGGGAGTAGCTTCAAACAGCGCAAGAACTTGAATGTCCATGTCAAGACACACGAGGGTAATCACAAGTACAAGTGCAGTGTGTGTCAGGGTCCATTCGAATACTTGAAGGACCTCATCTCACATCGCGCCTCACATTCGGAGGAAGAGCTCAGAGCCAACAAGTTCAAGAAGAGCACGTTTGAATGTCCTGAATGCAGTAGAATGCTCTCGAGTAAAGTGTCCTTGCAACATCACATGCTCATCCATACCGGTGAGAAGCCTTTTGGTTGTAACTTCTGCAACAAGTCTTTCAAGAGCAAAGTAGCCAGGGACGTTCATCTGCGCCTACACACGGGTGAAAAACCTTATAACTGCAGCTACTGTGAGGCCTCTTTCACTCTGAAGTCATACCTGGTGGTTCATGAACGCATCCACACAGGTGAGGCACCATTCAAATGTGACAAGTGCGACAAAGCATTCCGCTCAAACGTCAACCTCCATCAACATTCCAAGGTACATTCTGATAACCGTCCATACGGCTGCGCAGTCTGTTCGAGGGCTTTTCGCCGTCGAGAGGCCCTTTACACGCATTTCCGAATACATACAGATGAGCGTCCATTTGTTTGCAGGGTTTGTAGTCGTGGTTTCAAGCAAAAGGGCGATTGTAATAAACATGAGAAAACTCATTACAAATATTCACCTAATGTAACACTTTCTCCAGTGTTTTCATGTCCTTTCTGTAAAAAACACTTCAACTCCCCTACCAGTGTTGAAGAGCATTTCTCTACAGTTCATGGTATAATTTCTAGTCATTCTGAAGAGAACACAATGATTATGGTCAATGCTGATGATCTTTCAAACGTGTCAGAGGTGGAGATTGCTATTGATGGAATACCAGAATTTATAATAGGTAACTAGTATTTTAGTAGTTAAGATATGATTTAAATTGTATTTTATGATTATGTTTTATATGTGACTAACACAAATTTCTATACTCACCCATTTTCTTATTTCTAGTGTGAACGGCTCGATGTACATATAGTATACAAAAGAAATGTCTTGTCCAGTTTGTATCTTATCTCCATTGTTTAGTTTTTTTTTTTTTTTAGAAATTATGCACTTAATATAAATAAGTATTGATATAACAAATATATTTTTACTCGTTTAGATTCATCTATGAAGAAAAGTATTTAATTCGATGAATTAAAAAATGTATATAGCACTTATTAAATATAGTTACATTAGTAAAAATATTGTATTTTATTTGGGAAAGATGGTGACCTGGCGGTCTATGGGTGAGGTGTCAGACTTCTCTGCTTGGGCTGTGGGGTTCAATCCTCGGTCCTGGCACGGATTTATCTGATTGCCAAACCCTTCCTTCACCTCTGACACTATGTGTATTAATCACAACTTGTGAATTTGTGGAATGCCAGGCCTCCACCGTGGTTTGGATCCCACGTTAAACTGTAGGTCTTCCATTTCATCTCACAATCACCCTACCATTGCACATTAGCATAAGTGCGTATAACTCGAACAGGTAGTAAGATGTGGTGCTAATAGTAATAATAATAACAATAAACTTATATAAAACAAATGTACAAGATAGAACTGCATTTAAATTGAATACCACAATTTACATTATCATATGATCAAATATTTATTTTGTTGTTATACTAATTATATTATTAGCAAGTTATTCTTCAGTTCAATTGTAGGTGACCTCACTAACTTATTAAGGCTGGGAGAACTCCGTTTTATTTTTAATTCAAAATAAAATAAATTATTCCCTAATGGATTGTAAATGTATAATACAGTGTAGAAACATTGTACAGTTAATTCATAGTATGCTCATATTATATAAATTGTTCTGTTCCCGAGTTATAGTTTCATACTATATTTAAAAGAGGGTAATTTAATAAATACCAAACTTTTTTTTATTTGAGTAAATTATTAAAATATGTTAATGTTATTATAAAAATATAAATAACAACCAGATCATTTAGGTGAAATTACAGTGTTTTAAAATATATGTATATGATACAGATAAATATTGTTTATATTAATTTAAAAATAAATGCAGGAATAAAATCTGTTCACATACAAAATAAAATAAAGTAAACATATTTAATTATAAATTGAGAGTATGATAAAACACCTTACTGATTATTTCTAATAAATCTTGACCCCTCACTTATGAAAAAGACCTAAAACAAAAAAATGAATGTGTTTAGTTTCTAAAATAGCCCTGAGGTTAAGGATAAGGAGTATAACGAAGGGTAACCATTCATCCCGGATTTCCCAGGACAGTCCCAAATTTTAACACACTGTCCTACATTTGTAAACTTCCCAGAAAATGTTATGGATTTTGAAAATCGTTCAGTTTTGAATACACGAGAATTTATTTTATAAAATTGTTTTGTCAATGCATGTCAGATTATCGCACATTTTGATACACTAGACTAGACCTCAGGAGTCAGGATAAAAAATAAAAAATAAACAAAGAGTCATCTTGTTTAGTTCACCCATTGAAGAAAGGCAGGGGGGAGAACTAGCGAGAAGCCTTCCAGAGACAAATGCAACAGAAATCATTTTTGAAGCGCAGAAAAAACACAATTTATCATCAAAACATTAAAAGCAATGATTATAACAATATGTAGATAAGCGTACTTTTGTGAAGAGTTCAAAAACAAAATAGAAAGCAATGAAGATTTTTTTTTTAAATCCATTCAGAAAATGTTTTTAAATAAACATTTTTTGTTCAAGTAAGAATTGTTTATGCTTATATTTTATACTCTATCTGAATGATTTTAGTACTGATTTCGAAGTTTCTTCCTTGGTTATTTGATTACTTACTTTGAACATTTATTTTGATAACTTTTATGCACAATAAAAAATGTTTTAATGATGTTAAGTCAATTATTATATTTTATAATTTTTGTCCTGGATTGGCCTGAGTAGGAAATGTTCACCTTAGTGTAACAGGATCTTTGACTAAAATGATAAGTTAGGGCTGGGTTTACAGTGCTCCAGTGTGTTGTCCAGAAATTGAGGCAAGAAAACACTTGGTAACTTTTATAGAACATTTCTTCCTCTGTCGACCCTTATAAGTGTGAATAGGCTTGGACCTCTTCAGTTTTAACACAATCATAAAGCCTTAGGCATAAAAATGAACGAGTTTAATCTCTAAAATAGTCGTAAATAGAAGGTGCTACGTTGTCTTGTCCAGAATTTGTGGCATGAGCACATATGTCGTTTTACACTTATATGGTGTTGCTAAGAGAATTTTTGATTAAAATATGCCTTCATTTATGTGGAGGAAAAGTACACAGTCATTTAGTAAAAAACACTCTCCATATGTATGGTTTCGAATGCAGATTGATAACCTCGCCAGTAAAGCAAATTGGATGAACTTAGCGAGATTAAGACTATGGCTGTATTCGAATAGTCCCAAGGCTCCCTAATCAGACCATTGAGTTTTAGACTTGAACAGTCTTGATGATTTTACACTTTTCGCGCTGTTGATAGCAAATACTGCATCAAACTATTTGAACAGCAAAAACCTTATTATAATAATAATAATAATATTTAGCACCGTGTCTTACTACCCGTTCGGGTTATACGCTTTAAGTACTAATTACACTAATAGATTAGGAATCGGGAAGGTTGAATTAGAGGAAGTGAACCCGCATTTGCGTGGAGGGAGAGTGGAAAACCATTTAGGAAAAACCACCCCAGTTCACCCGACCGAGATTCGAACCCCGATCTCCCCGTCCTCAGCAGTCAAGCCCAACACGACAAGCGCGTTAGCCAACTACGCCACCGAGGCGGGTAACAACCTTATTAAAATGTTGGAAAACTTAAGTTATTGCTCTAGCAGACGAAACAATAATACAAAAGCAATTGCCAGTGAAACACCGCAACCGACACTGTGAGAAAAGCACACGGCTGGTAGCCTTCATACACATGGAGACCAAGACCTCAAGAAGACTGCATAGGTATCCTTCGCAACTATTTGGACAGATATACACTTGCTCACGTGATTGCCAATGCAGCTATCAAGGGCACGAGTCAAGGCGACACTGCATAAGTAGACTTCTGATACAGCCTAGGTGACTTTTCATATCTTTCCAGGATCTGTGTCCTTAGTATAACCTATACTTACTCTTATTTGGCGGTAGTATCCAAGTAGTGGAGTTTAGGGTTGGGCGATTATAATTGATTACTCAATTATTTTGATGTATTTGATTAAATTTAATGATTAATAGGTCTGTGATTAATTGAGCTAATCAATTAACTTTCCAACGATTATTAAATAATCAAATCACATAATCGGCTTAAAATTTCATCTGGTCACCTAAGGCATGGCCCATTCTAATGAGCTATGTCTCCTGTTCAATTTCCGGAGTGAATAAATATGTTTCACATATTGATTGGTATTATTAAAGGTATTATAGCAGCTTTACACCCCATGATGTTGAACTGGGTGTTGTGTTTGCATTTTGTTCTATTGTAAAGTTAGTTTGTTATTAAAGGTATTATAGCAGCTTTCCACCCCATGATGTTGAACTGGGTGTTGTGTTTGCATTTTGTTATATTGTAAAGTTAGTTTGTAAGTAATTTTCTGATACATCCACACCAATACTCCTAGAGTATTAAGAGTAAGGTCCTCAAATACTACATTGGCAGTACCTGGAGGTCAAGGTTCAAATTTAGGTTGTGTGTACTGTAGATGGCTTTCCCATCCTTTATTCACACTAATGCCGGGATCACGATCAATTTAACGTTAACTTAACGTATGTGTGATAACGATTCACTTAACTTAACATAACAATACGAGCCAAACATATGCATTCTCGAGTATGATCTGTGGTTTTGTACTATGATCTGTGAATGTTTACAGTTTTCAATCAATATAAATATATATTATTAAACTTTTTTGATAAATTTAGTTCCCTATTTTAGTTTAATTATTTTGTTTCAATGTCTGATCACTAAAACTTACGCTAAAGAGTAAACATTGGTCATAATACCAAAAAATGAATTACTAAATAGCCCTGTTGACGTCACTCGCATAATGTAGTGATGGGTCGTTTGTGAGCGAGTCATTCAAATTGAACGACTCTTGAACGAGAGCTGTGAACGAATGACTCTCGCTTCGCGAGCGAGTCATTCACGCCGCCATTACTCACGACTTTTTCGCTCTCGTTCATCCACTCTGGAAAGAGTCAGGAGTGTTTGTCATTCACGACTCTTCTGTCGTTCTTTGTTTCCTACTAAGAAAAAAATCAACTATAAATGCTTACTTCGCTACTAGATAGCAGTACTGCCTACAATATTAAACTAACTATTTTTCTTAACATTACTTAGACATAATTATATGAATTGGACACTAAATATTATATACTAAGGTTAATTATTATAAGTAATATGAGTAAGTAATAGAATTAAAGAATCAAACACAATAGGATTCGGATAAATTACACATAAAACTTAATTCGTCCATAAGTTGAAAGGAAAGGGACAGATTTGCACGCTCGGAACGGGAATTGTGAGAACTAGCTAGCGCTGGCTCATGAAGTTTAGGATTGGGAGGGAGCCAGCCATGCGGTGAACGATATGACTCTTTTGAGTGAGCGAGCTTGTTGATGTATTTTAACATCTTTTTATATTATTTGATAACTTTTAATTTTTATCTCTCATCCTTTGCTAACGCAGCACCCCAACAATGGTTAAATCAAAATCCCTAAGGCAACTGTAAGTAAACAACCATACGCAATAAATAAATAAAAATGTATCGCTTCCTATCGCTAAACAACGTTTTGAATAAACTCTAATAATTGTGAAACCAAAAGTGCCTTTTTATTGCAAAAACCAACAGGTTATGGGCCCAGGCACGTAACGACATTAGTGCGTGATTGATTTTGTTAAAATAAATTCACTTGGTGCGATATTTTTGGAGAAAATCCGACGAGACATTTTGAGGTTAGGACGACGCCGCCACGCTCACAATGGACTCGACGAAGATTATCAACGTTGGACTTCTGGAAGGAAAAGGAAACTGGAATACATGGCGATACAAACTGAGCATTTGTTTACGAGGTATCCCCGGAGCGACAGACGTAATTGAAGGCAGGTTAGTCAAACCAAGGGCGTTGTCTGATGAAGCGACCGCGGCACAAAGAGCGGAGTACCAGACATCGCTCGACGCTTTTAATAAGGCAGACAGCCATGCGTTGATCGTTTTAACCGCAAATATGACGGAAGAGACACTTCAGAAAATAATGCGTCTCAAGTCAGCCCGGGAGGTGTGGCTCGAACTGCACAAACTCTTCGACGGCGTCTCCGAAGACAAGGTTTACAATTTATGCCTTAAGTTCTTTAGTTATGAAAAAGCCGTTGAAGATGATATCGCTACGCATGTCTCAAAATTAAAGAATTTGTGGAGCGAACTAAAGCAGGAAATGAGTAACGAAGCCGAGCTAACCTCAAATTTGCCAGATTTATTTATGATCTGTAAAATTTAGGTACGTTGCCTGAAGATTACTTTTCATTCAAGTCGAGCTGGATGCTGATGTCAAAAGCTGACAGGACAATCGACAATTTGACGAACCAGCTGTGTGCCTACGAGAATGCACTGAAAGGCAAACAAGAGTCATCTCAACAAGAAGCCCTCTATGTTAATTCGTCAAAGCAGCCAAACAACTCGCACAAGAATCAGCAAAAGGGTGACAAAAAGAAATTTTGCACCTACTGCAAGAAGAAAAATCACCTAGCAAAGGTATGCAGGAAGCGAATCGCGGATGAAGCACTTGGCAACAAAGCCAGCAACTCGGAAAATCCGGAAAAGGGTGCAAATATGATCCTGACTACGGTAGCCTCGACTGTGACGAACTTGGAGTGCAACTCCAAGTTCTGGTATGTAGATAATGGAGCAACAAGTCATGTTTCTAATAACAAAAATATTTTTAGGACGTTCGAGTCTTTTTCTACAAACCACACAGTGATCACAGCGAATGGCGTGAAGGTTGCGGCTATTGGTAAAGGCGACATTGACATCGAAGCAGAAGTCAACGGCAAGATGCACAAGCTCACGTTGGCTGATGTATGGTGTGTTCCCGGGATCCAGAGAAATCTATTCTCAGTCCTTGCAGCGCAGGATAAGAACAAGGAAAGCAGGTTCATCTCGTCTCCAGAGGTTTGCAACTTCATCGTCAACGGCGAAGTGAAACTGACTGGAGTTCGTGAGCGGTTTGGTGGACTCTACAGGCTGAACGTGAAGAACGTGAACGACATTCCATCCAATGAAGTCAACGCAACAGAAGCAAACAATCTTCTCCAACTTTACCATGAACGATTCGGACATCAGAACAAGCGACACGTGAAATCCCTTCTGGACAAGCTGGGAATTCATGTCAACTTGGACAGTGAACTTTGTGAAGGCTGCGTCTATGGCAAAGCTCATCGTCTGCCTTTCGGTACGAGGTCTAAGACAACGGAACCGGGAGAGCGGATCCACACAGATGTTTGCGGTCCATTCAAAGAGTCCATGTCAGGATACTTGTACTTCGTCCTCTTCAAGGATGACTACACAAAGTTCAGGACCATCTACTTTTTGAAAGAGAAGTCCGAAGTTGCAGAGAAGTTGGCTCAATTCGTTGCGGAAGTCAAGACTCTTGGACACAACATCAAAGAGCTGCTAAGCGACGGTGGCAAGGAATTCGACAACAAGCATGTCAGAAAAATCCTACAAAAGGAAGGAATTGTTCAACGCATTACGATGCCCTACACTCCAGAGCAGAATGGCTCCAGTGAAAGAGAGAACCGCACCGTGGTTGAAACTGCTCGAGCAATGATGTATGCTCATGGAAAGCTGCCTCAGATGCTTTGGGCCGAGATGATCAACACAGCAGCCTATGTTCTCAACAGGACAGGACCTTCCCGAGTTGATGGAAAATCTCCCTACGAGTTGTGGCATGGCAGTAAACCAGGTCTGAAACATCTTCGGGTGATCGGATCTACCTGCTATCCACACATTCCAAAACAACAAAGGAAGAAGATGGATCCAAAAGCAATCAAAGGAATTCTCATCGGATACGACAAAGACGACGGCTACAGGATCTTCTGTGAAGAGGAAGGAAGACTCATCAGATCAAGAGATGTCATCTTCGAGGAAAAGGTGCTAGAGCATAAAATCGACAACTATCTTCCGGAAAGTCTCGACTCTGCTGCTGAACCAGTGGATTCAACTTCTGAAGAAAGTCAAGAAGATGATGACAAAACGCAAAGCGAAGAAAATGATGATGAATTCTGGGATATGAGTACTGTTGATGAAGAAGAAGGTCTAGATGAACAAGTTCCAGATAGTGCTCCAAGTCCAGATGAAGAAGCCATCGTCAAGCGCCTTCGTAATCGTTCGTCGCTCAAACCTCCAGAGAAATATCAGGACTTCGTGATGCTTCTCTCTAGCCCTCTTCAGGAACCTGGATCCTACAAAGAAGCCATGCGATCGGATCAGCAAGATCGTTGGAAAGAAGCTATGAGTCGTGAGATGAAAGCTCTTGAAGAGAACAAGACTTGGGAACTGGTTGATCTACCTCCAGGAAAAAGAGCAATCTCGAATAAATGGGTCTACCGGATCAAAACCAACGCCGATGGATCGATTGATAAATACAAAGCCAGACTGGTCATCAAAGGCTTTTCACAGCGGAAAGGAGTGGACTACGATCAAACCTTCAGTCCAGTTGCAAGAACATCAACTATAAGAACTTTACTCAGTGTTGCTGCCAACGAGAAGATGAGACTAGCACAAATTGACGTCTCAACAGCATTCCTCTATGGTGACCTCCAGGAAACCATCTACATGCAGCAACCTGAAGGACATAGTGATGGATCCAACCGGGTTTGCTGCCTGAAGAAAAGCTTATATGGACTGAAGCAAGCTCCTCGATGCTGGAACAAAAAGTTCAGCAACTACATCGTCAGCTTGGGATTCAAGCGAAGTAAAGCGGATCCCTGTCTGTTCGTGAGACGAAAAGGACAGAAGAAGATGTTTTTCGTTCTTTACGTTGACGACGGACTGATTGCAGCTGAAGATGAGCAAGAACTTCAGAAGTTCATCAACGATCTGAAAAAGGAGTTCAAAATCACCTCCATGCCGGCGTCTTATTTTCTAGGATTGGAAATCAGCCGAGAAAAGGACGGATCAATTAGTGTGAGCCAGAAACACTACACGGAGACCATACTCGAGAGATTTGAAATGACCAACTGCAAAACTGTATCTACTCCAATTATCAAGGACAACGATGCAGAAGAAAGTCCTCCAAATCCTGACTTCCCCTACAGACAAGCTGTTGGAGCACTTATGTTCTTGATGTGCGGCACACGACCAGACATCGCATATGCTGTCAGCGTGGTGTCCAGAAACCTCGAAAATCCAACCAACCGTGATGTTCAGAAAGTAAAAAGGATTCTGCGGTATCTGAAAGGAACGACAGACTACGGACTGATCTACAAATCCAACCTGGAAAAAGGTGTATTTGATTGTTTCAGCGATGCAGATCATGGTGGCTGCCTAACTACAGGACGCTCTACCTCAGGAGTGCTCTGCCGGTACTCTGGGGCACCTATTTCGTGGATGAGTCAGCGACAAGCCTCTGTTGCCATATCCACAACCGAAGCTGAAATCGTAGCTGCCAGTGAAGCTGCGAGAGAGATGCTGTGGACCAAGCGGCTTCTGAGCGAACTTGGCCATCTGAAGTCGACACCTACTCTGCAAGTTGACAACGAAGCAGCCATCCGGCTTGCACAAAATCCTGAGTTTCATCGAAGAACAAAACACATTCGGATCAGACACTTCTTTGTTCGCGAATTGGTCACCGATGGGGAAATCAACATTTTAAAAGTTGACACTCAAAATCAGCTCGCGGACATTTTTACAAAACCATTGTTTTCAGTTCATTTTAAATTTTTATGTAACAAAATGGGAGTTTACAAGTTATAAAATAAGGGAGAGTGTTGATGTATTTTAACATCTTTTTATATTATTTGATAACTTTTAATTTTTATCTCTCATCCTTTGCTAACGCAGCACCCCAACAATGGTTAAATCAAAATCCCTAAGGCAACTGTAAGTAAACAACCATACGCAATAAATAAATAAAAATGTATCGCTTCCTATCGCTAAACAACGTTTTGAATAAACTCTAATAATTGTGAAACCAAAAGTGCCTTTTTATTGCAAAAACCAACAGAGCTTATGTGAGCTAGCTCACGTCAATGAGCTGGTTCGACCCATCACTAGCATAATGATTGGTTGTCTAGATAACGTGATAACCTTCAAGTAACGTAAAAGACCTCCCAAGACATCTCTTACTTTAAGTTAACTGCAAGTCAACGTTAAGTTAAGTGCATCGTGATCGCTTCCATTTAAACACACGAGGAGGTCCTTTTAAGTGAACGTTACATTAAGTTGATCGTGATCTCGGCATAATGCGGGTGCATTTATTTCCAAACTAGAGGTTTTTATTTGTAATTCATCCATGTCTGTTTAACCCTAAAATTAAGAGTTTACTTGAGGGCTATAAGCAAATATTTATATTTTATATGTATGACTTTGAATTCGAAAATTAATTGTTATGCTCTTTGGTAGAAAGATGTTCTTCCCTTCTCAATGGTTTATAGGTTTTAAAATTAATGATTTTTCAACACCAATTACCTATCCCTAGACTGAAGTTAGAGATGCACTAATATGTTTGAATTGAAACGTTCCACCCCCATAGTGATGGGTCGCTCGTGAGGGAGTCATTCAAATTGAACGACTATTGAAAGAGAGGTGTGAACGAACGACTCTCACTTCGCTAGCGAGTCATTCACATCGCCATTACTCACGACTTTTTCGCTCCCGTTCAACCGCTATAGAAAGAGTCAGGAGTGTTTGTCATTCACGACTCTTCTGTCGTTCTTTGTTCCCTACTAAGAAAAAATTAACTTTAAATCCTTAATATCGTTACTAGATAGCAGTACTGCCTACACTATTAAACTATTTTTCTTAACATTACTTAGACATAATTATATGAATTGGACACTAAATATTATATACTAAGGTTAATTATTATAAGTAATATGAGTAAGTAATAGAATTAAAGAATCAAACCCAATAGGATTCGGATAAATTACATATAAAACTTAATTCGTTCATAAGTTGAAAGGAAAGGGACAGATTTGCACGCTTGGAACGGGAATTGTGAGAACTAGTTAGCGCTCACGCAACCAAGTTACGGAGGGGAAGGTGTGAAGGGATTGGGAGCGAGCGAGCCATGTGGTGAACGATATGACTCTTATGAACGACTCTTTTGAGTGAGCGAGCTTATGTGAGCTGGCTCACGTCAATGAGCTGGTTCGCCTTTCGGCTGTTGCCCGACATAGAACATCTGACTTGACAGTTACGCCACGCCAGGTTGTCTATGAAAGGGCTGATTTGTTGTTTGAGTACCGAGTCACTGTCGTGACTCTTAACCTCGTGAGTGAAATTAATACCTATGAAATGGAACAGATGAAATGAGGCTGTAAGAGAATTACACGTGTATTAGTAAATTACCCTTTGAGGTGCAATTTGTGATTGTGATGGGTCGTGGGAATTTGGGAGGATTTTCTTTTCTTGGGATGTGGGAAGGTGTGTTTAAGGTATGATGGTGAGAGCTGGTTCGACCCATCACTACACCCATATATAAAGGATGGTTCCACTGTATGCCCATATAATTTCCCCGAGCTTTTATTATTTTCTTTCTTTCAAGACTACATCGTTACAATATTGTATGGTAGATGGCAGCACAAAACAGTAACGTATTAGAAGTGAATAACAACGTTTGGCATTTCTCCTTGTTACTCTGTTACAGGCATGGGGTGGACACACTATAGCAAAACCAAACCCGTAATAAAGTTCAGGAAAGAACCACTACTGTTAGTGTCTTATGACGTAATTTCCCTAGATGCTTTGCTTTTCTATGCTTCTTTGGGCGCCATTCTAGTTTGATCTACATGTGCTTTCACAATTTGTTGATTTTGAACTTTTCATATAATATCTATTTTACACAATGCTTTGGCTTATTATATATGTGAATAAATTAATAGTGTTAAATTAGGTAACCTTATAGATAATTACTTCCTCTTATGTTAAGCTTTTTTTTAAAAATCTGTTCGTACTTTAAAAAAATTATTAATTTGTCAGTCTAGTATTTAAGTTTAATATTGAAAAATGCCGAGAAAAAATTTGTGTTATGTGCCTCAATGTGAGTAGGTTCCTGGAACAGTGTGACATACATTTCCGATCTATGAGGAACGTGAGTTTAACATATGGATTCAAAGAATTGATCTAACTTTGAGAGAATTTGATAGTCTCGAAATCTATAAAAACTCTTTGGTGTGCGATAAACACTTTTATAACGATAGCAAAAGTTTTCTAACAAACAGACTTAATCGATTAGCTCTTCTAACCCTACATTTGCGGTTGATTAGTCTACCATTTTCTCTAATAGATTTTAGCCTTAATTTAAACACATAAATTATTGTTTAATTTTAAATTTATGATCATCAATGAATCTCAATAATCAATTAGAGTGGCTCATGTTTTATTTATCTAGCATAGGTCTATTAATATTCATAAATGGTATTGGGCATAAGCCTGTATCTGAATAGTTCTCTTAATGCAAGTTTTCAGATTTTTTAAAAACTTATGTGTCAATGCTTGTACGCCCTCAAATTTAGAAAGAAGTGATTGTGAAAAACAATTTAAAAAAAACCAACAACAAAGATTACTGGTTATGAGAACATTAGAAAAAAATATAAGGATGGATTTTGTGAAAAATATTTTTGTCCATAAGATATTCTGCGAGAGTGGATTGTAACAGATAGTGATGAAATGATTTTGCAAAAAGGAAGTGTACAATTGCTTTTAATAATTTAAGATAAGTTTTTCTCTTAATTATTTCTACATTGGTTGATCAATGTTTTAACGTTTGGAGTGTAAAAAAAATACCTCGGCTAATTCAGAGAGTGGCACGATGACTCTCAATACTCGAAACCACCGGGGAAACTAAAAACTAAAAAACAATGAAAAATCTAACAAAAAAAATTGGATTGTTGGAACAAAATGTAGTATTTTAGTCTACAATAAAAAAAAGTATAAAATAGACAATTATTGGAACTTTTTGTGGATTTATTATTGTTTCTTTTTTTTTTTTTGCTTTACCACATACCAATCTTACCTATGGAATTCCGGATGGTTATAATTCTTATTTGACTAAATAGAATAGTATTGTTGAGAGAGAAAAAATCAATTAAATTAATATTTAGACATAAAATAAAATGTTAATTAATTCTCTGAATAAGATAGTTTTTCTGAAAGTTCTTACATGAATTCTGATTTTTGATAAAGAAAAAAAAAGAGAAAATAATCATATGACTTTAAAGTTGAAGAGTTGGCTTGACCTCACCCATTAATTAGTCCATGCTGAAACAACATCAACTTGAGAAATTTGTTTCACATTACTAATGTTAACTCGTCCACAATTCTTAAAAAAATAAACAGTCTTGCTCTTGCACATCTACTTAGCTTTCCATTTTGCTACTCACACTTTACTTTATAACCAATAATTCACTTTAAAAATAAATTAAATTAAGAGCTCCAAAGATTTGGCTCCATGTTAGACCAACACCGAGGAAGAAGAGCCAGTCTCCTACGGAAAGTCTTCCAAAATCAAATTTAAAGATGTTCTATTTTTTACTTCCAAGTCCAAAGAGAAAGCTTATATATCAAACCAAAAGATAAAATGTTGGCTATGGACTAGGGATAAAAATAAAATACAATGCAGGTTTAATATAAATATTGAAATACATGCCAATGAATGTGAACAATGTTTTCTTAAAGAATTAAAGTTCCAGTTCCCAAAAGAGCAACTCAGAGTATTAAACAATAATGTATATATATCCTGCTATTCGTTTAATAAATTGTTATGTGTCTTGTACTTTAACTTTTTGTAACCATGCAGCCACCTCATATATTTAGGAGGGTTCACTATTTCAGTACTCAATATCTTTAATACAATTTTTGCGCAAGTAATACAAAGGAAGCTAATTAACTATTATGAGACCAAATATATATTTTATTAGCACCAATACGGTTTAGGATTGCTTCAAACATGGCTAAAGCTCCACTCTCTCTTGTAAGTGAAATACAACAATCTATTTATAAATTAAAATATATCACTTCTATCTTTATTGACCTCAAGGTTATTATATATATTATTATTTGTAATACCACGTTACACTAGTTGATAATGTTAAAAGAAGAACACGGAAATTGCTTGGTTTAAAAAAAAAGTATTTTCATAGCCAACAAGAAAAGCATGAATAATTTTGTGGATGTTAAAAAAATTATAATTATAAACAATTTTAATTATTATCTAAATAATTGATGTACGCCATATTATGTTAATGTCTGCAATATACTCCTATGTTATTATATGATCTCCATTCAGAGCTTTACTCAAGGAAATTAGTTGTAACATTAAACAATCAACAATTTAAAAAAACTATTTTTCATGTTAGTGCTGTTTTATTTTCTTAAGTGGCAATAAACTATAAGGGTACAATCCTTGTTATGTGATCCATGTTATTCTAGTCGTTTTAATGTGGAATATTTTGTTTCAGTGAAAACCTATAATTAATAATATAAATATTAATTTTTCTAATACAAATTTGTGGTTTTTACTGATCAAATTAAAGAAATTATTCAAATTTGTTCAACAATTTAAAATATACAGTACTTGTAGACTAATATTATTTATGTAGCCTAGATCATAAACACTTTTATAGTATAGGATTGGATGGATCAAATTTTCAAAGCTGCAACAATTATTTTTAAACATGGAAACAAAAAATTGTTGGAAAGAAATATCTAAAATAAGAAAAGAAAAGGTATCCAGACATGATAATGAAGGTCTAAATGACAAACACTATTTTCAGTTAATAAACCATCCCGAATATCAACAAACACATTTTCGATCAACAAATGCAAGTGACGGGAATGTGCCACAGAAAATGAGGCCAATGTAATAGAATTACAAAAAGATGAAGATTACTTAAAAAATGGAGAACAAGGTATGTTACAAAAGAAAAAAAAGAAACCAAGTAAAAAGATGGCAGCGGAAAGAAAAATCCTTAGGGAGGAACAATATAGGAAAGAACTGGTTTCTCCCAAAAGTCAATCTGTAAAATTGGTTAAACCTGAATTCTTAAATTTTTTCTCTGACTGTGTGGGGAAATCGTCTGCTCAAGTTCAATATAATCCAACAGATCTGGCCTTTGATGAATCGGTGTTTCCTTCTCTTGATACAATTATGAAACCACCACAACAAAGAAGTAGTCTAGGGCATATGAGTGTAAACACTGGTACACAACTTTCAACTTTAGTAGGAATCTCTAGGGGTAGCCAATCCACAATCACAGAAAATGATAAAAATAACCATAATCTAGCTCTGGAACAAAAAAGGAACTTAGAGTCAAAACTAAAGGCAACAGAAGATCTTTTGGAGCCAAAGGTGTCAAAAAAAAGAACTATGCAAAGAGGACCCATATTGATTGACATTTCCAAAATCATTAAGGTATGATACTGGTAAATTAAATTTATTATTTTAATTTACTTTCATTAAAGTAAGAGTCTTGATGCACCCTGAAAATTGGAGTACATTTCATTTAAATTCTACCTTCATATCCACCATGTATAACTGTAAAGTTATATAAAGCCTTGACAAATAGTAAAAAAAACATACACACAAACAAGCTAAGCTTAGTTGTGTTGTTTGTAAAATGCAGAAACATGGAGTGTCTCATTGGCGAACACCTCGCTTTTAAACTCATTTTGCTCAGACTATTTTAAGAGTAGGCCTACTTTTAACACTTAATTATCCTCTTCACTTATTGTTTTGGTGGTTTTTTTACTGGTTTTATACTTTAACATTGCGGTACAATACTTGGCACAAGTTTTTCTACACATTGTATGACAAGTTGTAATGGTAAAAATATATTAACCCGCTTCAGTGGCCTTGTGGTATAATGCACTACTCTGGTGTTGGACTAGACTGCTGAAGACAGGGATATCAGGGTTCGATCTTGGTCGGGCGCACACTGAAGGTGGTTTCCCCCAAATGGTTTTCCACTCCTTTCATGCAAATGTGGGTGCACTTCCTATGATTAAACCTTCCTAATTCCTAAACTGGCCACCATACAAACTGCTAGACAACTAACTGTTTGACAAGCTATAAAAAATTATTTATTATTTATTATTTTATTATTATTATTTTCAAGTGGCTGACACGACTTGGACCAACTGCTAGACAAGCTCATGTATAGGAGTACAAAGTGATAGACAACCAAGTGGTCGACACAAAAGAACAAATCTTTAAACAGACTAACTGCTAGACACGAAGAAATTACATGGACCAAATGATCGACACGAGTTGGACCATGTGATAGACAAGCTCCCATATAAGAGGACAAAGTGATAAACAGCCAAGCGGCCGACACGAGAGGACCAATTGCTTGACAAACATCGAGATGAATCCAGTTAAGAGTGTCTCAAGTGACAGACAAGTTATTTCAAAACTAACAAAGTCATAAACATGGTAGTAGTGTTTGAAATGACAGTTCTGGACCACTTTCTCCCATAAGGTTAACATTGATCCACCACATTGAATGGGGTGGATCAGTTTCTCCTCTAACCTAAACTAGCCTAGCCTAACCTCAACAGGCTCTTAATTACACGAGAGTACCTTATGTCCTGTATTTATCGTTCTACCCCTTGCAGCCCCCTCCTCCCTCGAGTCTAGATTCCAACCTCCATCTCGTACTCTCCTCCCAGCTTTTATCCCCTTCTCTTACCATGCCCTTCAATCACTCCTATCCCCTCCTCCCAGTCTGATACCCCCAGTGTTGATCTGCACAAATTCCAGTCCCCATCCTGTACTCTTACCTCTTTTAAGCCATAAAACTTCCTGTATCCATCCTGAGCAAGAGGTAGTCTGGCTCGATCATGACTGCTGATCCCATCCAGGTCCAATCCATCCTGTTACCACCCACCCCGCTTACAGCTGGTCTTAAACCTTGAGCTTAGATACTGTACCTTAAACGATGTATCCATCATCTTACCACTCACTCCTTGATACCTGATGGCTTAGATCTTGTACCTTAAACAATATGTCCTTTCTGCTTACCACACATCCCTCAAAATATTTTGAAATGGTACGAAATAATTATGCATTATTCTCCACCCAACACTTCAAACGCCGAGACCATTCATCAGGGTTCGATCCCAGTTGGGTGGACTGAAGGTGGAGTTTCATAAATGGTTTTACACTCTCACTCCATGAAAACTTGGATGCAGTTCCTCTAAATTCAACCTGACTCATCCCTAAACACATTAGCATAGTTAGTATATAGGTATATGACCCGAACGGGTAGTAACTCTCTAGTAGGTATAACACGGTGCTAAAAATTAAAAATTTGTTGCTCTAAGTATACAGGCTGGATATTAAAATTATCTCTTTGAAAAACAATAAAAATCGTTTTTATTGTCGCTCATTGCTGGTTACTAATTTTATGTACTATTTTAAAACTTGTCAAATTTAAAGTTTTAAGAAATGGCCAGCTAAGGAATGTTTACTCAATGGTTTTCAACTCTTTCTTCATGAAAAAGTGGGTATATTTTCTCTAAATTATACCCTCCTAAACTCCAATCTATTAATATAAAAATAAGATAATTTATACGTGTGGACCAACGCTCATTGTTCTTTAATGTTGCAGCCAGCTTTGCAGAATTAATTGCGACTTTCATTTAGTGATATTATTTTATAAGGTCATCCCCATTAGTTCGAGTTATTCTCACCTGCATTTTTACTTTACCAAACCCTACAAAAATATATCAAGAAGTGTGAGGTAAAGATGACAAGTAGGGGAAAATAAAAATAAATGAGTGTAAACGAGGACAATCGTGCATTGAATTAACTTTTCTGTCACTTAGCCCACTCTTAACTGGATGATATCAAAGTTTTTCGAGCAATTGGTCCTCTGTATTGATCGCTTGGTTGTCTATCACTTTGTACTCCTATACATGAGCTTGTCTAGCAGTTGGTCCTAGTCGTGTCAGCCACTTGATTCACCCAACATTCCAAATAATTGTTTTTATTTTGTCTACTGGTTGGTTGACTATCACATGGTCGAGCTTGTGTCGATCGCTTGGTCCACATCGTTTCTTCGTGTCTAGCAGTTGACTGTCTACCTCTTTTGTCCTCTCGTGTCTATTACTTTACCTGATCCCCCTAAACTGTTAGTGTTAATTATCACATAAAAACTAATAACCCCAATGGGTAGTAAGAAGGGTGCTAAAAATATATATAATATTATATAACATCTTTTCACACTTATCCCCTCCACATTTATTTAAGACATTTATTTAAAGTGACACACTTTCAAAATAATCAACGGAAACTTGTAAGCCTAATGTATTGTAAGAAAACAGAAAAAATATTTAACTTAATTTTTTTATTTAGCACCGCGTCTTACTACCCGTTCGGGTTATACGCTTTAAGTACTAATTACGATAATGGATATAGGAATTGGGAAGGTTGAATTAGAGGAAGTTAACCCACATTTGCGTGGAGGGAGAGTGGAAAACCATTTAGGAAAAACCACCCCCAGTTCACCCGACCGAGATTTGAACATCGATCTCCCCGTCCTCAGCAGTCAAGATAAACACGACAAGCGGGTTAGCCAACTACGCCACCGAGGTGGGTCAACTTAAATTTGCATTTTTTTTTAATACTGATGGTTGTTTAATGAATCTGTCAATTAGGACCTTATAGATTAGCTTCGCCAAATGAATAGGTACTTATAGGCCTACCCCAATTTTTTTCATATTGGAGAGTTGGAAGATGTTTAAAAAATTCAACCATATTTTTTTGCGGTCAACATTGATAACATTTTACTATGATTAGTGTTATTTTATAGGTATTTTAATATATCCATTAGTATATAAGCCGAACAGATAGTAAGACCTCGGTATCATGGGGTAAAGGGATCGCTTTAGGACCCAATGTTCATGGGTTCAAACTCAGCTGGGGTCTACATATTTTTCTTTAGTGATAAAAATCCATATCATAACTTCCTTCGGAGGGGAAGTAAAGCCATTGGTCTTATGTCAATAATGATATGTTAAAGAACCCTGCAAGGTATGTGAGAATACCTTACTCGGCAAATTTGATACGGTAAGCCCTTTCACTTTACTTCATAGACCTTCTTATTATTATTATTAGCACCGCATCTTTCTACCCTTTGGGTTATACGCATTATGCTAATGTGTAATGGTAGGGTGATGTGAGATGAAAAGGAGGACCTACAGTTTATCGTGGAATCCGAACCACAGTGGAGGCCTGGCATTCCCCACATTCACAAGTTGTGATTAATACACGTCTTGTCAGAGGTGAAGGAAGTGTTTGGCAATAAGATAAACCTGTGCCGGGACTGAGGATTGAACCCCGGACCCCAGCACAGAAGTCCGACACCTTACCCCTAGACCGCCAGGTCACCCTATATATAGACATTCTTGTGTGTTGATATAATCAGTCAGTTCCGAAAGTGCACATTAACTATCTTAAATAAAATATAGCTATCATAAGTAACAATTGCGAATAATAATATCTGAATTATGAATACGTAAAAGTAACATGGATCTAGTAACTTTTTCTAGCTGTCAGATATATCCTTATAGGATAATTGAGTGAGAAGTTATCTGACAGTTGCAAAAGTTACAAGACATCCACACAACACAGCAACCTAACCAATCAAATAAATTGGGGAAGAATGAAGAGAGAATGGAAAACCATTTAGAAAAAACTCTCACATTACCTACCGAGATTCAAACTTCGACCTCCTTGTTATCGGCAATCCGATTTATTAGTCTATTGTGAGAGTGGTTACTTGGATCATGTGACTACCAGTTATGGTCACAGATCACCAATAGAAAATGCTTTCAAACTTGTGCCTAAAGATATCTCTATATTTAAGTATGTTCGTGTATTTGGTTAATTATCTAAATTTTTTCCACACCAACAAATGACGAGTTATTGTCTCTTGACTTCAGAACTATTATATTACTCTGGGAGGCTATTTATATAATCTAAGTTTTGATATTTTTAAAATACTTTATTCTTATATTTACTAAACAATTTTTTTTACATCCATTATTATTTGCATCCTGTGGCTTGTCATTTTTTTATTCAATCCATATACGAGGGCAGTTCGGGAAGTAACCTCCGTTTGGCTGTAAATAAAAAACTTGCATATAAAAATATTTTATTTTATACATCTTAAAACTACAGCTTTTTACTATTTTTCAACATAGTCAACATTTAAATCTAAGCATTTGTCATAACGTTTCACTAATTTACAAATTCCTTCATAAAATTCAGCTGCCTGGGCACGTAGCCTATCTTCCAAAGCATTTTGAAGTTCGTCGTTGTCATCGAAGTGCTGTGACGCAAGCCACTTCTTTCTGTGAGTGAAGAGATGAAAATCACTTGGCGCCAAGTCGGGGCTGTAAGGAGGATGATCAAAAATGTCTCATTTGAATTGCTTTAAAAGCTCTTTTAAGTTTTTTGAGCACTGTGAGGACGAGTGTTGTCATGCACAAACACAACACGGAATGTCAGCATACTGTGACGTTTGTTTTGAATGGCTTGCTTAAGTTTCTTCAAAGTTGTACAGTAGACATCTGAAGTGATTGTCGTACCCCGTTCCATAAATTCAACCAGCAAAACTCCCTCGGCATCCCAAAAAACTGTAGCCATAACCTTCCTCGATGACAAAGTTTGGCGGGCTTTCTTCGGCTTGCATGGAGAGTTGGTATGGTCCCAAGCCATCGACTGTTGTTTCGTTTCGGTGTTTACGTACACCACCCAAACTTCGTCACCAGTCACAATTCTCTTCAAAAAACCTTCTCCTTCCACGTCATAGTCTAAAAGGAAGTCTAAGGAAGAGCCCATTCATTTGGTTTTGTGGACCTCTGTAAGCAATTTTGGTACCCACTGAGCACAGAACTTTCGGTAATCTAATTTATCGGTGACAACCTCGTACAAAACCATACGAGAAATTTGCGGGAATTGTTCAGAAAGTTCAGAGATGGTGAATCTTTGATTTTCACGAACTTTTTTGTCAATTTTCTTGACAAGATCATTACTCACAAAAGAAGGCCTACCATTCCTCTCTTCATCATAAATGTTTGTTCTACCACTTTTAAAAAATCGAACCCACTGCTGCACAACACCTTCACTCATAACGTTTGGACCGTATACAGTACACAATTGACGATGAATGTCTGCTGCTGAAACGTTTTTCGCTGAAAGAAATCTTATTACAGCATGCACTTCACATTTTGCTTGATTTTTTATTGCAGCGCTCATGTTTTGAGGTTATACCAAGCGAATGCACTAGTTTCATAGTTCCACAGCTGGATGCTTATTGAATCAGAGATCATGCAGATATGACAATGGCGGCACTCTGCGCACAATTACTAGCGCCATGCTAAAACGGCAGTTAATTTCTGAACTGCCCTCGTCTTTTACAGACCTGTCATAGTTTCATATCCCCTATTATTCAACTTAAGACCAGGACAAATACAACTTCCAGTCCCAGCCGTTAATTCATCACTGTGAAACGGAAAACCCACATTTCACCAAGTAAGATACATATTTCCCACACACTGGAAATCAAACCCGGGACCCTTAGCTCAGTAGACAGACACACTACTGACTGAGCTAATGTCAGATTATTATATAATAATAAAAATAGATAAAAACAATCAAAGACATAAACTAAGTTAAAATTGGGTGAAGAAAACCCATATGGGGAAAGTTGAAGAAATCTGCGAAGAATCCAATGCACAATAAGTTTATAACTTCTTACTTTCTTCTGGATAATAGAACAAGTCATGACTCATGACACACACATTGAGACACAAAGTATCTATATTTTTACATTATTGCCTTTTTTTAAATCAGAGCGAAAACTCAAATCAAAATACTAACCTAATCTATTCTGAATTTGAAAAAACTCAAAATTAAAAATAAAGTAGGTGAGTTATTTTCTTCTCTTTTTTAGATAAAGGCAATAATGCAGAAATATAAAATCTTTGTGTTTCAATGTATGCGTGACTTTCTATTATTATTATTATTAACACCACGTCTTACTACCCATTAGGGTTATACGCACTTACGCTAATATGTAATGGTAGGGTGATTGTGAGATGAAATGAAGGACCTACAGTTTAACGTGGAATCCGAACCATGGTGGAGGCCTGGCATTCCCCACATTCACAAGATGTCTTGTCAGAGGTGAAGGAAGGGTTTGGCAATCAGATAAATCTGTGCCTGGACCGGGGATTAAACCCCGGCCTCCAGCACAGAAGTTCGACACCTTACCCCTAGACCACCAGGTCACCTGACTTTCTATTAAAGAGAAGAAAGGAAAATGTTACATTTGTGCATCAGATTATTATTACATTTTTTCCTCTTTTTCTAGTTGAGCTTGATTCACTCACTTTTCACATAGTTTATATAAATTTGTTTTTATCAATTTTAATTATATTGCATAGTGATTTAGTCATTTGTTAAAAAATAACCTATTTAAGTTAGTTGTAAGTACTTTAAAATATCTTTCATGTTGTTATTCTCATAGTTTTAAACATAAATCGATTTTTACAAGAACCATCACTTTCACAAGCAATATTTGAGCAATATTGAATTGCTAATTAAATCAATTTCCCACTATAATACATTTTTGTTGCAGGACACAAAACTGAAGAGCAAGACAAAAAAGCAAGGTTTACATAGTAAAGAATCAAAACCGATTTTATCTGGAAATCCCCTTGACGCATCCAATCCAATCAGAAAAAGAGGGAAGTTTCGAGAGAAAAAGAAAATCAAAGTGTCTCCTCTTAAACGACTAATTCTTCAGGAGCGAGATAAAAGGAGACATCACCATAAATTGTTTAGTAATCAACCACATGGTTTCGAAAGTTACCAAGAAACAGATAGTAATATTTCAGATAGCCAAAATATATTTTTCAATGCCAATAGTTTAGGTCCTTTGAAAGCATCACAAGAAGACTTAACAAATGTCAACACTGAGAAGATAATTCCAACTGCTTTGACTGTGTCTACCGATCCTAAACAATACAAAGATTTATCTATTAAAGACGATACAAATTTGAGTAAAAACATAATTGACCATGAAATACATAACATCAGGGACATGGTGGTCAGCAGCATACCTACTACCTTCAGTAAAGAATTGAATGTCACTCCTATCAGTACAGACATTGTTCATGATTTTGACATAGATGGTATTGTAAAGTCTCTGAAAAGTATGTTTTCACCCAAATCACAGCTACATAGTCGTAAATTTAGAGAGTAAGTGATATTTACTTAATTATTAACACAATTGTTTATTTGTGGGCTAATCAATAGACATATTACTATTATTATAATTATTGATGTTGACACAAAATGTAATTAGCGCCTTTATATTTAAATAAGCACAAGCATTCTTCACTTTGAGCTGTGAGCTTAGGGTTTGATTCCTGAAGGGTGCATTAGGACTATACTGTTTACTTTTTTTGTGTCTGTTTTGCATTTTTTTACTCGTCTGGCCTATTTACATTTAATTACCCTAATGAGGTAAGGTTGAGGAAAGCATAATTTAGAGAAATTTTACCCACATTGGTGTGGAGGGGGAGTGGAAAACTATTGAGGATAAACTAGTATCAGTACTCTTGGCTGGGATTTGAATCTCAATCTCCTCGTCATAATATGTTTGCATTTAAATGACAAATATTGTGTTTATTACATGAGTAATATTTGAATTAAATTTTTATCTTTTGTTAGGTATTGTGAGCATATGTTGACGCCAGAGATCAATGGGGCTGCAGAGACCTTGATTAGTGAGTTAGTCCGATTACAAAACCGCCTATACCAACGTGACCCCATAAAAGCTCAAATAAAGCGCAGATATGTTGCAGGTCTACGAGAACTCAAGAAATATATTAGTTTGAAAAAAGTCAAACTTTTGATTATTGCTCCTGACATTGACAGAATAGAGTGCAAAGGTACAGTAAATAAATCAGTCACTTTTTTATCTTTCTTTTCAGGGGAAGTCCAAGCCATAAGACTTGCAGAACATTTAGTCATATTTGGCAGAGATTTTACTGCAGGTTTTTAAGCTATCTGTCTATGTCTCATCCTTACCCCTTAAACTAATTACCTAAGAAGGATTATCCTAAAAAATACAACTTTTATTTTGTTACATTCTTAAACCAATTGTGCAAATTTGTTTCTTAATTGTTATGTAGATGGTAAGACATTTCAGTGTGTGTACACACCAAAACAATTATATTGATTTATAGTTCAAAATGAGATAAAATAAGTCTGAGAAATACACAACATTTATTGACATGATGTCACCAAATGGATAGAAAAATTAACTATGAGTAGATAACAACATTAACTATGAGTCTTGGGTGTACCTGGTTCAAATCCAGGCAATGTTAAGAATAATTTATTGTAGCTAATACCATTATTAAGGTTTCTGGAACAAGGCTTTGATTTATATTGAATGTATAAGAACTGTTTATAAGATATAAAAAAGTAAAGGTCATTAAACCGGTCTTAAATATGTTAACCCCTTGAAATACTTTGACGAGCAGGGCTTGTCATAACATAGTACACCACACAGATACTCTGATGAGCTGGGCTCGCACATTGCGTTCATGCTTATGCTTCATAGATGGCAGGAGCTGTATAAATAAAACTTGGCAGTTTATCCCTTCTATTTCAAACAAACATTTCGTTTATTTCTGTGTATTTTTTATAGTTTTTTTTATTTATTCCAAGAATTGCAGGTGTTACTGCCATTGACGGAAGGAGTGTTATAAATAGAACTTAGCAGTTTTATTTCATATTTTTCTAGCTGTTTTTTTTATTCCCCCCATGAATAGCAGTTGTTACTTCATAGATGGCAGGAGCGGTATGAATATAACTTGCCGTTTTATTCATTATATTTCAACAAAAACTTTAACGTAGGTTTTTTTTTACGAAGAGTTGTTACTCAATAACTGATGAAGAAATGACACAGATACTTGTGATGCTGACAATGAAAATGACTTAGTAAATAGTAGTGATAATGAGGATGTGGATTTTTCTGATAATTTTGATAGTAAAAGTGTAGAACTAACTGAAGATGTCAGCAATAATAACACAGATAGGCCTTCTGAAAGTGATAGTTCTTTTGACTTTAGTGGTTCAGACAATTAAACAAATTCAAACAAAGAAAGATTATTGAGAAAAAAAACACCTTATGGGGTAAACCAACACTATGCTTTATAAATAATTTTATGTTATGTATAAATTTGATTTTTCTTGAACAAAGTATATACAGTCCAGAAAAGTAATCTTTGTCAATAATAGTTATAATTTGCTATGATAAGAACACACATAGTGTCTAAGAAGGGGGAGATATAAACTGAAGGATAGGGGAAATAATTAAGTAGGAGGGGAGTGAAATAAGTAAAAATAAATAAAAAGAGAGATAAATAAAGGCTGAAGGGAAGTGCTAGTAAAGAGGGGTGATAGTGGAGGTATATTAAAGGGGAAACTGGAGAGAGAAAGAAGTAAAGTGGAAGGGAGGAAGAATGTTAATGAAAGAAGAAGAGAGGAGGAAAAAATGATAATTTAGCATGACATAAAAATGCTGTTTATGGCATTGAAATTGCAAATATATTATAGAAGTTTTATTAGCTAAACTAAACTTGTGCATAAAGTATTTTGAGGTGAATTTAATTGGTGATCCTAGTGTAAAACATAACCAGGTTAAATGGTTAGTCGAGGGGTTAAAATTTACACATTCTTCAAAATAAAACACTCATGACCATACGTCATGTCACTAACTTTTAAATTGTCTGAGAGGGTTGGTCCTCTACAATTTTTACAAAAGTTTTTACTTTTTATACTTCATGTGCTGGTACATCTTGCATAAAGAAAATGTAATTTTGAATACTGATTTAGCATATTAATAACAAAAATAATTTTAGTATGACTTTTCGCAATATATTCATTGTGTACTGTTTCTCACATGTTGATATATATACTCAGTCCAGAATACCTCAAATAAAGCATTTTTTTTTTACTAATTTCACATTTTTTATTTATTTATATCAGGGGGTCTAGATGACACAGTAAACCAACTGAAGGAATCAGCCTCCATTCAAAACATTCCGTACGTGTTTGCTCTGAATCGAAATAAACTTGGCCATTTGTTGCTGAAGAAAACTCCAGTCAGTTGTCTGGGTGTGCTTAGATATGAAGCCTGCGAGGTATGGCATCTGAACTTGTTTTAAAACTTTCAACTTACAAAATTTTTATAAATTGCTCTTTGAATGAAAATAAATTAAAACATATAAGCTGATGTGAATTATAACCTAAAATTGTTGGGGCTGGTCACTAAGGAAATGTAGTACTTTTTTAAAATAAGAAATTTAGGTTTGATCCCTGACTAAATGTGCTATTTTGTAAATAGCATTCAAACATTTTAACTTAAGGCATAATGGAAGAAAACATCGCTATATAATGTAGTATGATATGAAAGGCCGAAGCTTGGGGGATGAATGATATTAACTATGGAGAACAACTGTAACTGAGTCATATTCAAATAAATTTAAAAATGACACCTGTACAAATGACACCCAAGTTTCACCTTTCATATATACCTAATTGTATAGAGCTGCTTTCGTCCATCTTGATTCACTTGGCATGTGCTCTTTGTAATATTGGCAGCATAAAGCCACAACCGAGTTGCCGGTGGCTTTTATATAAATCATTGCTCTTAGTAGTTGATTATATCAATACGTCCATCACAGACTCTGCCTTAAAATATGAGTGAAGAATGACATTGAGCACTGGACGATCCCTGGATAGCCCAGTGTAATAGTTTGTTTTTGGTTTAAAGAACAGTTTAGGATATGCAAAAATATCTTTGTGGCCAACATTGATAAAATACAACTATATTATTTGTGTTACTTTATAGGTATTGATCAAATATGACAACTCCAAATAGTATGATGTATGAATATATTAAAATTGTTTTGGTAACTTTAGTAACTAACATGTACAGTTCTTACCAAAATAATACTATAGAGCATTGGTGCGCTAAGCCTAAGGTCCTGGGCTCGATTCCTTTACCCATATGTCATTTTCCAATTTATTTGAATTACACTATTATGTTGGATGGAAAATTGTTGTTTGCCAGTACTGACAAACCTTCTTATCCTATTCTATTAAACTAGAATATCCAACTCTGGCTCTAGAGTTTAATAGCCCAAAAAAACTTATAGATTTTTGTGGATATTGAATAGTTCAACTAGCTGAACAAAAGTACAAGAAACCACTGATCTTTTTAAGTATAAATATCTATTAAATCGTTAGGTCGCTGATCTCCACCTCCAATGATAGTTTTTGTCTTGATTGCAATTATTAGATTATCAAATAGGTACCTGAACTTTTCTCTCTTACTTTGTTGACCTAAAAAAAAACTTTAGTTTTTCTCTTCATCACATCACAGTACTGTTTGAGCTATACTTTAAATATGTTAAAGAAGTGGTAGTGGATAAGATGGTATTTTAGATTAAATGTAACCACTATTGTGTGAAGAAAAAGTTGGAAACTATTTAGGAAAAACCACCCCCATGTAACTAGTCGCCCATCCTAGCCTGATCTTCTTAAATAGGTGTCGTAGGTTTCAGTAGAGCATCTCGGGGTTATACAGATAATGGTGGGGGTAGATGGACACAGCCGATTAAAGAGCTACTATTTAGAGTAGAATTTGAAGTTTTATTTTAAATAAATATTATACATTTGGTACCACGGGTGACTTAATGTAGAGAAACAAATTATTTATGACAAAAATACGGAGAATTATTTAAGGTAGTGGTCATTTAGCCACCTGGTCTACATCTCTTTCCACCCTTCTCGAAATCCTATCTGCCCACGTTACGAAGAATACTTTTTGAATACAGGTCTTATCTGTTTGCGTGCTAACCAGCCAGTGTCGCGTCTGACGCTTCCCTTCCACATAGGGTCAAACACAGACGCTAAATCGAATGTGCTGATTGGCCAGGAGTCTGTGACAAAACCTCCCACCCCCCTTCATGACCACAGGTGCATCTCCCAGCTTTCAGGTTCAGCTATTAATACATTGCACGATGCTTAAAATGAAAAGTAAAAGTAATAAATTTGGATGACTCTATAATTCCAACAAAGACTTTAAATAATGAAAAACTATAAGATTAAAAGTTTAAAGGCCTGAAAATGAAGTTAAAGAATTGAAATTTAAAACATATTGCTTACAACTTTGGTTATGATTTACATAACTTATAATTACCATAAAACCCTGAACTTTATTATAATTAAACATTAGATAATAATAAAGATAATTAAATTAGGCCTGATGAATGGGAAATGAAAAATGTATTTATCAGTTTAGTACTCTCAGTATCTTGAGCGTATTAATATGTAAACAAAGGCAAACTGATATAATTTTATAAATGAAATGGTTGAGAGCTAAGGGCCTCTAAAACCCTGACCACTTTACACCCATTCCACTCAACCGGGATTCAAACTCCAATCACCCTTCACTTGAAATCCAATCTAATACAAGATAAATGTGTTACATGACGCAGCCATTAATGACTGGGAAACTTTGTTTCAGAACTGTAAATTCCCATGTAAAAAGCTGGGTAACACCACCTTTTTCTTTTTCAGAATATGTTTAATGATCTATTGAATGCTGTACCGCCAGCTCGAGAGAAATACAAATTGGCACTATCAACATTAGAAAATACAACTGATGAGGTATTTTATACATCAACATTAAATTTAAACAACCCGATGGTCTGATTAAAGTATAATCTGCATCTGATGTGTATATTTCTAAGAATTAAGTTTTAGCGGCTAAACAATTATTATAAAATTTTGGAAATATTCCTTTTTTTTATATAAAGAAACATGTAAATAACACTTAAAACACAAATAAAGAAAAAGTCTGATTTCCATAGGAAGAATATTAGAATATTTCTGGAAAAGGTACTAGAATGCTATAATGCATCCATACGCCAAAACACATGTTTTGAAAGATCATATGTTGCAGCTGTCACTTTTGATAATCAAAGTTACATAGGCATATAACCCGAATGGGTATTAAGACGCGGCGCTAAAAAAATTAATATTGTATAAATAAATTATTAATTACTTCATAATTTTAAAATAAAGAAAAAGGAAAAATAAACTACTAAGAGTAAATTTGATGAAGAAAGCCCCGCTAGAGAAGATGAAAAATGTGGGAAGAATCCAATGCACAAAGGTGACATCTTCTTCCTTTCTTCTGTCCTCTATAGTAGAAGTAACCCACACATTTTAACACAAATAGAAGAATATTTTGGCATTGTTCCCTTTATCAAACACAAAGAAGAAAGAAGATAGTACAGATAACACCCACTGGATCACTCCATTTTGAATTCTAAAGAAAATCTGTTATAAACACATTGTTCCAACTGTTTTTGGGAGTAAAGATACTTTTCTTGGCTATGTCTAGTATTTATATAGGCTTATTTAATACTGATGGGTACAAAATAAGATTAAAAAAATAGAAAAAATAAATACTCATCATAGAAAAAAACTATCTTCTGATGTGGCTGTTGAGAACTGTCGCACTGTTTGGGAAATACTCTTAATATATTGGTATCATCATCCTACCAGCTGACAAGGGCACCACCACAGTCATCTTGAATCATATTGACTACATCACAGAGGCACAAAATCAGCTATCCGACTATTCCATCTACAGACCACTCACACAAGACCCAACTGAAGATCACAGCACTGGATTAAAGAGTTTCTACAACATGAAGGTTCCTGACAGAATCTCACCACTAATTCGATTCAACTTCTCTTTTCACAAAACCTCAAACCTCCACCCTGTATCTCCTCCCTAAAATCCACAAAGAAGTTAGACCTCCACCTGGTCATCCAATTCTCTCTGGTGGCGGCTCTCCAACTGAGAGAATTTCATCTCTAGTTGATTCACACCTACAACCCTTTGTAAAACAACTTCCTCATTCATATAGGATACAAAACACTTCTTAGACAAAATTCGCAAAATTAAAAACCTTCCACCAAACTGTTTTCTGGTCACTATTGATGTCACTGCACTTTATACTAACATCCCCCATTTACATGGAATGTCAGTAATGGAGCATTTCTTAGAGCTCAGACGTCCTGGGTCCAAACCTACCACTTCTTTCCTGATGATCCTTCAATTTAACAACTTTTGTTTTCTAGACAAACACTACCTGCAAATAAAGGGCACACCTATAGGTTCACACATGGCTCCTTTGTATACAACTCTTTACATGGAACTACTAGAAGAACACTTTCTACAATCTCAACCCTCAAACGCTATCTATGGCTTGCTACATCAACAACATTTTCATGATATGGCCTCACTCCAAAGAATCCTTGGACATCTTTCTAGATAATCTCAACAATTGCAGCCCCTTAAACTTCACCACAATAAGCATAGTCTTACCTTCCTTGATGTGAATCTGTTCCTTTAAAACAAACAAATTCGCACCACTGCACATATAAAACCCACCAATCACCATCAATACCTCTACTACCATAGCAGCCATCCTTCATACACAAAATGTCGCTACCAATCAGTCATGCCACCCGAGCCAAACGGAAATGTTCAGAACCCATGATTTAACTGAATATTATAAGCAACTCTATCTACACAGCTTTCCAAAGCAGAGGTTACCCCAAGCCTTTAATAACAACTAAATCTCCAGAGCGTTCTCCAGGGATAACTAAAATTGAGGACATCCCTCTCACAACACAATACCATCCTGGTTTACAACGTGTCAACACCATTCTTAAAAGTGGTTACAAATTCCTAACCACTTTCGCTCAGAACAAAAACCTTCTTAGTTCACCCCCAAGAGTCACTTTCAAACAGCCACCCGATCTCCACAATATTCCAGCCCATCCCAAACTTCCTGACCCCAAGAGAATTTGAGAAGTAAAACTGACGACCAAAGGTTCATACCCCTGCGGTAGCACCCGTTGCAGCACATGTGGAATCCACCTACCAGCTAAATCCTTCAACAGCAAAGTTACCAAATTGGAATACAAAATTCCTGGTCATTACAAATGTAAAACAAATAACTTGACAAATCAACTACAGTGCACGGCACAGATTTATCTGATTTCCAAACCCTTCCTTCACCTCTGACAAGACATCTTGTGAGTGTGGGGAATGCCAGGCCTCCACCGTGGTTCGGATTCCACGTTAAACTGTAGGTCCTCATTTCATCTCACAATCACCCTACCATTGCACATTAGCGTAAGTGCGTATAACCCGAATGGGTAGTAAGACGTGGTGCTAATAATAATAATAAAAACTACAGTGCCAAACCATGTGATGCGGAATATGTAGGCCTACTACAGGTTCTCTCAGACAGCGAATGAACAATCATATTTTGACACAAACCACAAAGATCCAGACAAGCCTGTACCCATACATGCTTGTACCCACAACCAGGACTTTCAAACCTGCTACACCACCAAAATATTAAGACATTTCCCAAACAGTGCAACAATTCTCAACTTAAACAGTAGGAACTGGACCACCAATGGATTACCAAATCAAGATTATCACCAGGCCTCAACAGAAGATAGCTTCTTCTTTCTATAAGATTAAATTTTTTTTCAAATTATTATTATATTATTTAAATAGGCCTATATAAATACTAACCATAGCCAAGAAATGTATCTTTACTCCCAAAAACAGTTGAACAATGTGTTTATAACAGTTTTTCTTTAAATTCAAAATTGAGTAATTCAGTTTTGTGTTGTTTGTACTCTTCTTTCTTCTTTGTGTTTGATAAAGGCAACAATACCGAAATATTCTTCTATTTGTGTTAAAAATGTGTGTGACTACTTCTACTATAGAAGACAGAAGAAAGGAAGGAGATGTCACCTTTGTGCATTGGATTCTTCCCACATCTTTCCTCTTTCTCTAGGGGGCTTTCGTCATCAAATTTACTCTTAGTAGTTTATTTTTCCTTTTTTTTTAGTTTTATCAATTTCCTTGATTATAAAATTATTTACCATTGGGCCAACTTAATTTTTAAGTAATTCATAAAGAAGAACTATTAGAATTTTTTTTAACTTTTTAGATGAACTATATTTAATAAATCAATCAAATAAAACAAACACATTTCTATAATGTCAAATTTTAGTCACAATCAATTTTTGTGAATTATACTGTTATTCCTATAAAAATTAGATTTTATATGGGCCTCCATTCATGAAGATTTATTTAAAAATTCAGGTACTCGTTAGTTTTTTATTAGTTGAAAAAGTATTTTATGAGGATATATATTTGCTTAAGCTTCCATACTGCTAATTGCTTTGGCAACACTGCAAGTTTTAAATCATTTTTCAAGTTCTTCAAACATGTAGTCTCGTATATCTTTCTTGGTGGTGTTTGTATTATTTATGTATGTGTCTTTTGTTTAAAGGGAATAGTTTTGAAAATTTAAAACATAATGTAACTTTGAAAGTTAAAAAAGTGGGAAGGGTGAAAATTGTAAGAAAAATGAAGAGAGAAGTGTGTTTGTTATATAGGCCTAACCTAACTATCCTTTCAGGTTGGCTTCCTTCACTTTCATTTAAACCTTGTCTACAAGTCTTTAAGGTTCATATCTGTATAGTCTTTAAGTCATTAATAGTCTTTAGAAATGGAAATCATGTCTAACAGTTTGTATCCTTAATGACGTGACTCTGCCAACTAATTAGAATAGTCGAGACTATTCTAGTTAAACTCTTCAAAAGAAAAGTGTCTAGAGCAAGCAGGAAGCAGATGTGATCTGTGAAACAGAGGTAATAAATAATACTAATAGGAGGTTCAACCATACCAAAGTGAAGCAATTTTTTTCTGAGAACTTGGTATTTTCCAGAGAACTGTTTCTGAGATGTCATGTTTCCTGGGGATTTAAAATTTTCACAAAAATATTTCTCAAATAGCTCCATGCATAACTATAATTTCAATTTGTATTTGTTTCCATATTAACGGATCCTTTCGCTACCATTGTTGCTTTAATTTTGTTGTGTATACACATATATACTTTGCCTTGATTGATAATCTTTACCATTCTGTCTTTAGAAAATTTAAGTTGAGTCAACTTCTGGATTCTGCGTAGTGGTAAGGACCAATAACTTAAGGCTCAGGACTCTGTAGACAGTGAATCTGTTAATGTGTAGTCTTTGGACACTTTGTACCTTACGTAGTGAAGGACAATACTTAAGCTCAGACTCTGTAACAGTGCAATCTGTTAATGTGGATCTTGGACACTTTGTACCTTACGGATGCAAAGTTGGTAGATGGGGCTTTACTTTACATTAATGTGCATTGTTTCTACACTGTCTTATTATATATTTCCAAGCCATTGGGAAAGAATTCATTTTACTAAAGATTATGGTTGTAATCATTGTACCTAATTACTATGAACAAATCATTTTAAGTACCCTATTTAGTGATAAAATAGTTAAACATATTTTAATTGATGTTTATTGTGTTATACAGAAAAAAGACAAAGATGAAGTTGTCAACCCAAACATAGAAGAAAACAAAGCTCAGGAAGACGTAACCGACAATTTGATAACATCTTTCCTTTCCAAACTGCTTGACAAGAATGCTACAACCACTACCTGCTCTAGTCAATCTGTGCTCTTAGGTGCCATTCAAAGGCAAAACATTAAGGACATCATTTCTTCAGAACACTAATAATATATATACTTTTACAGATTTATATTGGAACTATTTCCCACAAGAGTCTATGATTCTAAATATTGTGATATGTTAATAACAAAGCAATTTGTGATTTTAATAATGCTAAAGAATAAAACTGGTTGTTATGTAATTTGAAAACTGAAATAACTCTACAATCTACCACATTTCCCAGTTGTAAAACAAATTTGCACAAACAAAATTAGAAATCGTGTTAGAGCTCTATTTGAATAGTCTCAAATCTCTTCAACATCTGAAAAATTTAGGCCTACTCTTCGTTATTACCACCAATTTTGAGTTTCTCTGGATTGAAACACTTAAGCTCTTAAATAAAATGATTAAATATATTTGATATGTTTATAGTAATGACTAGGGCTAGGATTATTATACCCTAAAAATGGCTAGAAAATGCTTGATAAAAAATGCATTATGAAAAAAAAATTTAAAACGAAAAAATTACCAACATAATTACAATGTATCTCTATAAGGAAAACCTCTTTTCGCTCTATGAAGTAATTGTTTATATTTGGAAGGAGGTATAGGAAAGGTGGATAGAAACATATAAAAGAGGCCGAACACAATATGGATTTTATAATAAAAGAAGAACACAGGTCACACTTTACATTGCTGCCTCTTTGTCCAATTGCAGAAATGTAAAACTGTTCTTTTCATTATAAAAGCCATATTGTGTTTGTCCCCCTTTTATATGTTTTTATCCACCTTTCCTATACCTTCTTCCAAATATAATACAACAAAATTTACTTTAATTTTTTATATCCTTGCAAAATGAATTAAGAAAATAATAGGTAGGTCTATGTGAAACAAAACAAAACTTATTTAAAAATATAATTTAGTTGTTTGACTGTTTCTGTTCTAACAGAAATTCTTTATTTTACTACCAATTTTACTAGTTTTACCTATAAAAAAACACTTATTTTGTTTACAGATTCTTTGTCAAACTAATAATAATAATAATAATAATAATAATACTTAGCACTGCATCTTACTACCCTTTTGGGTTATATGCTTTAGTACTGATTATGCTAGTAGGCTAGGAGTTGGGAAGGTTGAATATAGAGGAAGAAGACCCACATTTGAATGGGAGGAAGTGAAAAACCATCTAGGAAAAACCTCCAGTTCTCCTGAGCAAGATTCAACAACCCTTGTCCTCGGCAGTCTAGCGCAACACGAAACTAGCGGTTAGCTAACTACACCACCGGGGATAAAAATGTACTGCCCAAAACATGTCCTATATGAGATAAAAAATACTCTTGTAGTACAATTTAACTTTTTACAGTTTCTGTGCCAAACTGAAAGACATTAAACAAAAAATATGCCATATAAAAGAAAACAGGGGAGGGTAGATAGTATTATTTCCACCATGGTGCCACCACCGTTTGCTATGATGTGTGTACAGATGTTCTAAACACAAGCACTCCACCAGCCCCCTTTTTTCCCCTTATTTTTGTTTACTGCTTTCAGGGATAGTCATAAAAAATATCCTTGAAAATACCAAAATATGTAACATCATGACAAAAAATAAAAAAAAAGCCTTAAAATTACTGAAAAACCTGAAAATATGCTAAAATACGCCCTAAAAAGCTACTTAAATGAGCTTAGATTCTTATGAAACATATATGTTTACACTTGAACAGCATTCTAGGTTTGCAAAAAATATAATAATTGCAAAATCTAAAAATCCTAGCCCTAATAATGACTATACAACAAAAACAATGGTTAGATGAAATATTAAGCTTATATTTTTGTATGATGGTCACTACTAGCATAGCGCCTCCCTAGTTCCAATCACCACCTAAAAGTCACACCGGGGTCTATATTTTTATATTACCCAATATCCCAGGGGAAGGGAAAGGAACTGGGGGAGGGGGGCGACAAGGTGAAACAGAACAGAGTCTCACTCTCGCAACTCCAGAAATTAAACCTTCTGGGAGTCCATAGAAGGCTTGAAATCTTATACTATGTTCTTATTCCACTTGGAATGTACTGGAAGAATTTTCAAACATAACCTGGTAGGGCTGTTGACGTCACTCCACTGTCAGTTGGACAGCGACGTACCATGAGTCGGTCGGCGCTTAGCTCGGGTAAGTTTGGTAGGATTGCATGTAAGGTTAAATTGGTGCACGCGTTGAATGGTGTGAGTATGCATTTATAGTATTAAGATTATTATTAACACCGCGTCTTACTACCCGTTCGGGTTATACCACTTACGCTAATGTGTAATGGTAGGGTGATTGTGAGATGAAATGGAGGACCTACAGTTTAACGTGAATCCGAACCACGGTGGAGGCCTGGCATTCCCCACATTCACAAGATGTCTTGTCAGAGGTGAAGGAAGGATTTGGTAATCAGATAAATTTGTGCCGGGACTGAGGATTGAACCCCAGACCCCAGCACAGAAGTCCGACACCTTACCCCTATAGTATTAAGAAAACATATATGTTAAATACTACCATTTGAGTTGTAGCTTAACCCAAATGGTAGTAAGATATGGTATTAAAAATAAAAATGAGAATGAAAGAATATTAGAGAGAGTTGGGGGTGTGGGGGTTAAAGAGGTTATCAGTTGTCAAAAACAAGACAGACTGTATTGTTCACTGTCTCTCAGAAGGGAAAGTCTACTGGTAAGGGAATGGTGGATGAATAGAGGAGAATAGGACTTAGAAGGTACCAGATAATGCATAACATCAAGGTTGGAAGCATTTATTACTTTTTAAGTTTTTATTTGCACTGCATATTTTTATGGATACATACATTTCCAACCCATTGAGCAATAATTCCTTTGATTACAAGGGTTAATTTGATATAAGAAAGTTTTTGTTTGAATCGAGAGTTTAATTTTCTTCTTGGGCTATATGCCTACTTTACTTTGAAGAGTTAGCGCAATCATTTAAACGTTTTACAATATTGCTAACATTAGTGTGCTTTTTCAGTTGTAGGCCTAGTTAAGCTACAGTTTCCTACCTGCCTCGGCGTAGTTGGCTAATGCGCTAGTCGTGTTGAGCTCGACCGCCAAGGACGGGAAGATCGAGGTTCGAATCTCGGTTGGGTGAACTGGGGGGGGGGATTTCCTAAATAGTTTCCCACACTCCCTCCACGCAAATGCGGGTTCACTTCCTCTAATTCAACCTTCCCAATTCCATTAGCGTAACCCGAACGGGTAGTAAGACGTGGTGCTAAATTATTATTAAATTATTACAGTTTCCTCCTCACTTTTAGATGTTATATCTTCGTCTGTTATAATTTAGACGAATTATTTAAAATCTTACCCAATAGGATTCAAATACCAATTTCCTCAGATGTCATAATATAGTTGATGAGTGTTACCTAATGTCCTCAACCTTTAATAAATGTTATTTATAATTTTTTTTTTTACAATTTAATTACTAGTAACCTACTTACCATGCATAAATTAACTCCCCAAAGTACCAACTACCAAGATAATTTTAATATTACCAAGCAAATTTAAATTCTTTTACAAACGTGAGCATACAAAATTTATAGTTTTTCTAGTATTTAACTGATGAGATCCTTATTGTTGTAGTTTTTATAATAATTTTCTCTAGACTATATCACCTAAGAAACTATGGCACTAAGAATTTGAAAGGTCATTACCACACTCAAAAAAGTGAGTCACCTATTCTATCTTAAGCTCGTTCTATCGAGTCTACTCCATTACACCCTATTTATTTATGGTCTATTCTGTACTATATATATATCACCTAAAATTAAAAAACAAAAACAAAATAACTTGTACTTCAAACTTTTCTACAAGATTTGAATTGACAGCGCGTTAAAATGTGGCTGCACAAGCGCTTTTGGGATTAAATATATAATCACTAAATAAAGTGTGTCTAGATCTGTATTTATTAGTCCTTGGTTATTAGCGAACACAGGTCTAGTTGATAGTTCAAAAGAACAACCAACACTTTAAAATTAAATGTAAGAAAGAAAGGGATAATTTTATTAACTTGAAACTTAAGGCTTTTATTTGACATATTATCAATTATCATAAAATATATTAATTTAGTTAAAAAATTTTTTTTTTGTCTACAAGCTTAAATCGGATTGGGCAATTAATAAGAATACAAAACTTCAAAGCTAGCTAAGTACTACACTGAGGTGACAGATAAATTTGATTATTTAAAATGTTTATCATAAATTTTATATAGTAAGTAGTGATTGTACGATATAATAACATTAGTTTATAGTTATTGTTTACCAAACTTTAACTTTACAATGTTGGTATATAGTTACTGGCGAAGTAAAGAGTGAAAGCTTTTCTTAATTTCTTGAAATAAATGTGACAAAATTAAATATGGTAAGTGACATTGTATATCAGATATAGAATGAATATATTATTGTGAAATGGTGTAAATTATTTTAATCACAGTAAAATATCGATTCCTTATTTCACTGGACATTAAAACTCTAAGGATTATGTCGGCTGCTAGCGCGTCCTCATGGCGTCTGCTATTATGTTCACGCGCCAAGCCGTTTATTTTAATCATATGTTTTTCAATCTATATCACAAATAGCGCTTTTGAATGAGCAAATAGCCTAATACTAAAGTCTTAATTAAACACAGACCACTGAATTTTACACACTTAATGCACAATGTTTCTATTCGTTAAATATAAGAAACTGTCACTTCCATAACGACGTCAGTTGTCAAAGTCGAAATGTTTATTAGTAGTTTGGTTTGTTTATTTTCTTTAATATAACAATCTGAGACAATTTAATTGTATTTGGATTGTTATTGATACTATGCACTATTTTTAACAGATCTTTATGATTTATTGAAATTAAAGTAGAAATAGGCAATGCTTTGTTTTTGTATTTAATTGCTTCAACTTTAAATATGACTAAATTTTCTTTGTTCTCTTAATGGTGGAGAGCAAAGGGCGTTGCTCATAAACCTAACCACCCTATTGATTAATGTATTATATAGATTTCTTATTAATAGGCGTGTGTATTTATGGCCTGGTATTTGTTTTTACAAACAAATCTGATTATTTCAAGGTCACTCATTTATACACACACTGAAATAACTCAAGTCCATAATATTTTATACAAACTTATATTTGACATGATTGAGAACAGTTTTGAATTTAGACGAACATAATTCAATATAAAGCTAATAAGAGAGAACCAGAATTCAAAATTAAGCCAATAGGAGATACAATAAATCAAATGTGTAACTTAAGTTTAAATTAATAAATGGTTCAGATCCTTTGCTGTTCACATTTATAAATTTAACACATTTCTGTGTAAAAAATAAAATTATTTGAGTCTAACATAATATTTACAACTATCACCAGCATCATGAAATAATAGTTTTAAAAGTAACAGGGGTATAGGTATACCATATATTTGCTATACATATCATCCACAAAAAAATATTTACCTCCTTTGACCTTTAAAGCCATCCACACCAATTGATTATATTAGATATACAAAAAATAAACTGTAAAACAAAAACAAAAAAACTAATCTAAGTCTGCCTAACCTTTAGCAATATAATCAAAAACCACAGGCTTTCCATCAAATGTAAAAACAGCAGACAAGCTGCTTAGATTAGGTCAGGCTGGTTTTAAATTGACATTCAGAAAACCCTGTGTCCAAGAACTCCTATTAGAGCTGGCTTTGTCTCATTCTGGATCGTGCAATAGCCCATTAACGATTTTAAAGGGATTATCATTGTGTATAACCTGAACAGGTAGTAAGTCGCGATGTTAAAAAAATAATTATGCCTTCCTCCTACTGCCTTAATGTTGGTTGGCTCAAGAGCATAGTAATTTATGGGAGGCTTTGCCACATTCTAGTTTTCCATACAATCGTCAATTAAATATAACATTTTTTTAAACTCATAAGGCTTTTTAAGTAGATATATTAATAATTTGTTCTCAGGAGGATGACAACTACTTCCTGCTGAACAGAGGTGCTGGGATGGAGGAGATGAGAGGGGGAGCAGGGGCCCTTCTAAATATGCTGGCAGAGGTTGCCTCACAGAAATTGCACTCTGACCCCATCGTGGCATCTACAGTCACAGACCAGTCCCGTGATTACTGTGATGCTCCAACTTTCAATAGATCAAGGGTAAGTGACACTGGATCAAAAGGGCTTCAAGTTTTAACAGGTGGAACAACCCCTGAATGTAATGCAAGTTTGGGGAAAAAAATGTGGAAATTAATTGTCTCTTGTATAACTAGCAATTTTGTAGGATTTCGAAGATTCCAAACCAATATTTGCTAAATTTGACCATTGTACTATTGGCCATTTTATTGTTTACTTTTTTTGAGTCTTACTCGTACGACTACCCATTTAATCACACAAAATAATAGGAACGAGGAAGGTAGAATTTAGAGAAAGTGAATTTGCATTTGTATGGAGGTGGACTAAGAAACTGTTAAAAAAATAAAAATCTCAATACACTTGGTCAGGATTAAAAAAAATAAGTTCTCCTCATCACAAACCAGAATAGATAAACCAGACATTTAGTTTGCATGCCACCCACTTTGGTGGGGTGTACTTAGACAGGGTGTCCAGTGACCTGGAAAACAGGTAAAAGTCATAGAAAAGTCAGGGAATTTAATTAAATTTCTGGAATTTTTACATAATCACTAAAAAGAATACTCAAATTTTATTTACGTAGTCAAAACTACATTTTTCTACGATTTAATATGCATCACAATCTCTTTTAACACAGTTGAACATACTAATTTTAATTCTCAAAGTCAACATGGGATTTTTGTGTGTCAACTTTCAATCCCTCTACTTTGCAAATTTATTTTTTAAACTCTATTTGTGCAAATCAATATTTTAATGTCTCAATATAATCTCACTGAAATCTAACTTAGATCGCTCTACCCAAGAGCCCATCACTTTAGGCTGTAACCCTTCATAGTGTGTCACAATTTCAGTGTGTATGTGTTTAAAAATATTGCATTAAATTGTAATATTAATAAAATAGTGTTTGTAATATAGGGACTGGAAAAAGTTGTAAATTGGCTCTGGAAAACTTGGAAAAGTAAGGGAATTTTAAAATATTGTTTGGCTGGACACCCTCTTAGAATGGTTTTTCCAAAATGGTTTTACACTCTCCCTCCACACAAATGCAGATACACTTCTCATAAAGCTTTCTAATCCATAAACACCATTACCATAGCCTAATTAGTAGGCCTACATAAGCGTATATCGCCCTAAAGGGTAGTAAGACGCGGTGCTAAAAATAAGTTTGCATGCCCACCCTTGCAGGTGTTTGCACTAGTGCTTTTAATTTTAAATATAATTTGAGTCTGCCACAATGTTTTATAAAATAGCTTTTCACCACCAATTTGCTGTGTGAGTAGATAAAAACCTACTCCACCTTCCCTTTCCTCGTGCTATGAGAGATGAGTTGTGACTCAATCTATGGACTTGTGGCTTTCTTGCTCTTTGCTTTGTATTGTGAGTGATAGTTGCACTTTTGGAGTCATGTTTGTACTATGTTAGCCTAGATATATTTTTGAAATTAAATACCTACGTTTATACCTATGTTTATGTATGTATTACTACCATCCCAGATATCTGCATATTTGTACTATTAGGTAGGGATTAAGAAGATTGAATTTAAAATAACTTATTGGTATGGGCTCTTAAGTTTTTTGTTGTTGATATTTTTCATAGTAGGTAATTTATAAACATAATATGTCATATAGTTATTTGCTTATCCCCAAAAAATAATTATTTAAACACCAAATTACACTCAAACGTTCAATTACTCACCCACTAGTTGGCTGCATGGTCTGATGCGCTACTCTTGCAATAGTCTGGTCTACTGATGACTGGGAAATTGTTGTTGATCCCAGTTAGGTGTACTCAGGGTGGTTTTTCCTAAATGATTTTCCACTCTCCTCCCTTAAATTTGGGTACACTTCCTCTAAATTCAATCTTACTCATCCCTTACCCATTAGCATAACTAGTACATAAGCATAAAACCCCGATTGGGTAGTAAGATACAGTGCTTAAAAAACTCATTTCTTAAAGAAAACTGATAATTTAGTTATTCAAATATCCGCTTCTGTGGTCATCTGGTCTCACACGCTTATCTCGTGTGTGTCAACTGCTGAAGACTGGGAGATCGGGGTTTGATCCCGGTCGGGTGCACTTAGGGTGGTTTTCCTAAATGGTTTAAAACTCTCCCTTCATGCAAATGAATGTGCACTTCCTCTAAATTAAGCCTTACTAATCCTTAACCCATTAGTGTAATTAGTATATAGGCATTTAACCTGAACAGATAGTAACACGCAGTGCTAAAAAATATTCAAATATATTTTATTGGAATCTGTTAGTTACAAAACAAACATAATTTTTTTATCAAAACCATTTTATAATTTGACTGCTTATTATTATTTTTTTTTGATCTAGAAGATTTCTCCCCGTGGCAAATCACTAAATGGCAGCATAAGTTCCAAGGATCTTCACAGTCTTTCTTCAAACAAATTGCTTAAAGCTCTTTGCTGAGTTTGATGGAAATGAAATGAAGCGAACTTTTACTTATACATGCTCCATAGAACCAGAACATTGTCGGCAGAGTTATTCCAGTTTTGGGAGTGAGAGCAAGGCTCGCCAACAAATGAAGGGTCATCTACAGACACATGTCCAACAGTTTGGAAAAAATAGTAAGTTTTTAAATAACTATAGATGTATCGATATAGTCGACACCTAATTAATTGATATAATGGGGGCCCAGTTAACACCCAAACATGGATTACCTGAAGAAATATATAAAATTGTACTGTAACTTATAATTGAGATTTAAAATATTATTTGAGGCTTTCAAAAGGTATTTAAAATATGTGGATAGTGTTAAAAGTACTGTATTAATCTTTTATTAAGGCTGTCAAACTCCATTTCTCGATATCTCAATTTACCCTTGATTCTTACTGGAACCGAAAGAATTGAGAATCAATCTTAATATTACAATTCTTGCTACTTAGATTCTTAGCTCTCAATAAAATTGGCAACTAAACAAAACGGCAACATTCAGAATAGGTAATAATCGATTTTCTTCTCTCATATTAGTTTAGTTGCCATTTCACTTAAATGTTGGCAAATTGTAAATATACCGTATTGGCCCTAATATAATACAACCCAACATTTTGAGGTGTTCTACATGAAAAATAAATGACTCGAATATAATCTAACCTGACATTATGACAGTAACAAGAGGTAGAAACTTGACAATTTTGACACACTTTTGTTAAAAAAAAAGTTAAAGTTAAGAGAGACAGCAAGAATACAAGAATCTATTCTAAACAAACAATCAATATATCACACCGTGTACATTGAAAGCTACGATATTTAGATTAAATTAAGATAGCCGCTCTCCTGTAGTTATATTCTATATTCTTTATTGATTTTCACCCGCCTCTGTGGCGTAGTTGGCTAATGCGCTTGTCGTGTTGAGCTCGACTGCTGAGGACGGGGAGATCGAGGTTCGAATATCGGTCGGGTGAACTGTGGGTGGTTTTCCTAAATGGTTTTCCACTCTCCCTCCACGCAAATGCGGGTTCACTTCCTCTAATTCAACCTTCCCAATTCCTAATCCATTAGCGTAATTAGTACTTAAAGCGTATAACCCGAACGGATAGTAAGATATTATTATTATTTATCCATTTTCAATTTTTAATATTTATTCTAGCTCTTTGAATAAGACAAGTTTAATAAAAATAGAACAAAAATCGATGTAATTAATTAAAATGGAGAAAAAAATAATATATTTAGTTTAATTCATAAGATTTAGAGCATAGTCCGATATATTCAATATATCATTCCCTAAACTTCACTAATTTCTGGCAAGCAATGTGTGTTGGATCAATTATGGAGAACAACTTTAAATTTTTGTAAAGTGTGGAATGTTTTCTTCCATCCGTTATAAAATCCGCAATTTGTTGAATCAATTTCGAGTTTGTTTGAATTTTTGGTCTGACTTTCAGTATTGAAGAATTTTAGTGTGTTTAATAAAAACTTAAGATTTTGAGATCAAAGTTTTAAGTGAGTAGGATATCAGGCGTGTTAGATTTTCTTTACAATAACAATTATTAAATACTAAAAAAAGAAGGTTTTTTACTTTTTTTTATTAAGGTAATCTCTTTTATTTGACAAATTTACAGCATTATTTGTGACATATGTTCATAGGCCTAAGCAAATATATTTTTATTATTTTATTAATTTTCTTACTTTAAAAATTAAGTGACATCTACAATTCGTATCTTGTTTGTTTACGTGCTTCCAGTATGTACTTAAGTTTTATTTCCAATGTCATAAAGTCATAACAGCGCACTTTCATTTAACTGTCCTATTTGGTGAATTGAATAGACTTGTGTTCTCAACAATGGTTTATTATACTTGTTTTAATTTTATTTATTTAGAAATGTTTTATTCAATGAAGCTTTATTTGTAGGTAATAATAATGTTTAATATAATGTAATTCCTAATTATTCTATTATTTTGATTATATGATTTAATACTTAATAAAATTGATCATTTTCTTTGTTAAAATTAATTTTTTATTACCATGAAAGTATTTTAGTTTTTTGGTATGTTATAAAGTTGAATACCAAAATATAGTATTTTTATATGCAGTTGGATGCTTTGAAACAATATGAAAAAAAAGAGTTAAATAATCTGAGTCAAGAATCGAAATACCTTTCGAGGTTGAATTTAAGAATCAAAATTGAGAAAAGAGGTATCGTGACATCTCTACTTTTTATGAAGTTGTTTGAACTAATCACATTTTGCTTTCATTCATGTTTATTTGGCTCTTAACCTAAAGTTGCGTCCCATAAGTTTGTTAGCAGATGAAATTTCTTCTTAATTAGAGATAGAAACTTTGAATCCTCAAATATCTTAGATCCTTGTGGATAGTCAAGAATAGAGGATTTGAGAAAATATCAAATTTAAGATTGGAAAAAAATATTTATTTAAAAAATAAATAAATTGGAATTAATTTTAGAGCTTTTATTTTGTTTGTTGGTTATTTATCCATATATTATTATTATTATTATTATTATTATTATTAATATAATATTCTTATATTATTATTTTATTTTATTATATATATCATTATATTATAATTTCTTCTTACATTATCAGTATGATCTATTTATATCATCTCATCATCACTATGATCCATACATATCATATCATAATATTAGCATATTATATCATCATCATTATTCACATATATATTATATCTATATATAAATCACTACTTATACCATACATACCACTACCACTACCATACTACTACGACTACACTACACTGAACTGATCATACCACACCACACCTACTACACTACCACCACCACACCTACACCACCTACACACCACTACACCACTACTTTACTACACTTTAAGTTATTTTTTATTATTGTTATTTTTATACTTAGCATTATTAATTTATAATTTTTCTTAATTATTAATCAGTGTGTGTGTGTGTGTGTGTGTGTGTGTGTGTGTGTATATATATATATGTTTAGCTGATTGTTTATCTTATTTTCACATGTAATTATATCTATTTGAAAGTACCGGTACTTGTGTTCTTTTCAATGTTGGCCTGTCATAGGTCTCACAACTGTTGGCCAGCACTATAATAAAGGAAATTGAAATTCTTATAATAATGATGATGATGATGATGATGACGACGATTTCAATTTCCTTTATTATAGTGCTGGCCAACAGTCGTAAGACCTATAACAGGCCAGCACTGAAAAGTACACACGTACATACCTTACAATACATATATTTACACACGAAAAAATGATAGACAAAAAATGGCTAAATAATGTTCCCTATATACTGATGAATAGCTACGAGATAAAAAAAGTTAATGATAATAAGAATAAAAAGTAACATTAAAAACAAATAACTAAATAATAAGCAGTAACATTATGCAAAAAATAGATCAGATAGAATTATTTATAAATTATGATAAATATGATAGGATAACCTTAAATAACTCTCTGAGTTTAGCTTTTTTTTATGATAAAAGTCGAATTCGACAAATCTAGAATTGGTGCTATGTATACAACGACCTATAGGGCTCATCTTTAAGAGCTATCGAGAAAAAATAATTTAGGATTACGAGAAGCCCGAGAAGGGATATGAACGCCTACATGATCAAGGGCAATTTCAAGAAATTTTGTTATTGAAAATATTAAAAACAAAAAGAGCATCACAATAAAGTCCACGCAGAAGAGAGTTTGGAGCCCTAAGAGGTTTAGAATTATGTCATAATCATAATAAATCCGGTTACTAAAGTATTTATCATAGCACGCGGCGACAAATTTTCTTTGAACGTTTTCTAACCTAAGAGAGTCAGTTAAGGTAATGGAATTCCAAGCAACAGTAGCGTATTCTAACTTAGATCTAACCAGGGTGTAGTACAGACAAAAAAAAAAGGTCAACTTTCTTAAATGATGATGTAATAAATTTAATAAGCCCAAGTATTAATTAATAATAATAGTAAATAATAATAATAATTAATTATTAATAATAATAGTAATTTATTATAATTATGTATAATTATATTAATTATAATAATTATAATAATTATAATTATAATAGTTATTATTATTACTGTCTTAAAGTCCATTCCTTTTATCATTGAACTTTTTAACTTTTTGAGGTGCAAAATTGTGTAACTCAAACACTGAAAGTAATTTTCACTGAAATTTATATTTATAAAGTGAAGCAACGTATTTAAAGCTTGATTTACATTTGGAGTCTGGCCATTACTTATGTTTTTAGAGCTAATAATCCTTGTATTGACAAAACTTTAAACGACTATAGTAATAAATTAATAATTGTGATACTTCTAAATTTTTCTTTAAACGTTTGTTTAAAAATGTATGTCTTTATTTTATAGATGCAGTACAGGTGAAGTGTAGTCCAGTGGATGCTCAAAAACGTAGAACTATTCAAAAAGTCGAAGTGTCTAGTAAAAAACGACGTAACCTAAGATACAGTGTGAAAGCTGAGGGCTCTATGAAAATAGAAGAAGCTGACGAAAATGATAGTAGAATTCCAAACGTTGAAAATATCAGATCGAATTTGGATAAACTCGCTGTTCATTGCCCTGCTATGGAGAAACAGTCTGTTGCAACAACTGTATCATGCAAGTTGGAGGAGGTAAAATCTGTGGATACTGGAAGTATCTACGACGAACACAATTACACAAACTTTACCGTGGGAACGGCTAGTCTTACTGAGCGGAACCTCAAGTGTAGTAACTCTGTGGTGTCCGATTTTGAATTTGGTGGCAGCATACCTGTAGGTAGATGTGAGGTGGTACTAGGATTTGAGGACATACCTGAAGTTGATCTTGGAGGAAATATGGATGAGTCTGTGAGTAAAAATGGTTTATTATTGTGATAGTTGCATGGATCTCTAATATATTACAGGGCCTTTTATTTCATTAGTGCTAAAGAGTTTGGCTTAAAAGGCTGCACCACAACTGACTAACTGAAAAATTAACTACTTGGTTGTTGGACTCCGCACTCTTAGACTAAAGTGCTTGCCTTAGGACTCAATGTTCGTGGGTTCAAACACAGCCAGGGCCTATGGATTTTTCTAGAGCAATAAAAATGTTGATTGTGGAATGTAAAAGAACCCTGAAAGGTTTGGGAAAATACCTTTTTCGCCAAAATTGGTAGACCCTTTTGCTCTTGCTCATATACATTCTCGTGTGCCAATATAATCCGTCGGTTCAGAAAGTGCATGTTAAATACCTAAAAATAAATTAATAAAGTTACATGATTACGCTCGAATCAGAAATCATATCAAAATATGGTTTTCATTCTTCTTCCCTTATTAGAGACATTGGATGGAATTACATTTATTTTAAAATATAATTTTTTTCTTAAGAATGTGGTAACATTATTTCACCAATTTAAATTCCACTGTAGTTTTATGGAGGCTACAAAAAACCACATCAAAATGTAATACATGTTTTGAGCTGTACTAACTAAGTTTTGTGTAATTTAAAGAGAAAGATGAACAGTAAAGCCAATAACTACCTTTCTTTTAGAGCCATTAGTTTGTGTTCAAGCTTGTTCTCATATATACATAGTAGTAAATACTTAATAATATTTGGGCATATGAATACATGAAAGTAGTTATGTTTTGAAATGTGAGTTAATGTTTAATAAATGTTAGGCTGACTATAAATGAGACTAAATTACTTTGTTCTAGGCCATTGATAGTGAAGTGGTCAACAGCAATAATGAGTTTGACAACGATGAGGTAGCTGATATAATCACGGCGAGAGCAGGTAATGTATTGCATTAACTTATTTTTCATTTCATTAACAGTTCTTTGGCTTGCAATTAATCAATTTCGATTGGTGTTCACTGTTCAGTTATTGTTGACTATTTTTTTCTAACACCTTATCTCACAACTTGTTTGAGTTTTACGTATATAAATACTAATCATGCTAATGTGTAAGTGATGAGAAAGGTTTACTTCGAGGAAGTGTTCTCACATTTGCATGGATACATTGAGGGACACTTGAAAACCATTTAAGAAATAACACCCACCAAAATTCAAACACCGGCCTTCCCGTTATTGGCAGTTAAGTCTAGTGTGAGTGTGACACCTTAGACTATTGAAGCAGGTGACTCATCATTCAAAGTAAAAAAATAACCTCTTGTATTTAGTGAATGTTTTTGTTGTTTCCCTCCAACGAAGGGAAAGTCAAGTCCTTCGTTGTCTGTGGTTACACATTCTAAGTAGTTGGCTTGTATATTGAACTGTCGGTGAAGAGAAAATTAAGGTTTGAATCTCGAATGAGTCATTTGAGGTTGTTTTCCACATACAACTTCTCGCTATAGTTTCCCCATTTCCTCCCTATGATAATATGGGCACACTTTCTCTAAACTACCATTCTCACGCTTACTCTTTAAATTAAGCTACTATTAAAGTCAAAACAATAAACGAGGTGATAAGATCCCTACCACCAGTGACAAAGTAATAAAAGTTTCCAAATGGGGCTTATATTATATTATTATTATATTATAATTATTATTTATTAATTATTAATTATTTATTATTTATTATTATTTATTATTATTATTATTTATTAATATATTAATTAATTATTAGCACCGCGTCATAATACCCGTTCGGGTTATACACACTTACGCTAATGTGTAATGGTAGGATGATTGTGAGATGAAATGGAGGACCTACAGTTTAACGTGAGATCTGAATCACGGAGGAGGCCTGGCATTCCCCACATTCACAAGTTGTGATTAATACACGTCTTGTCAGAGGTGTAGGAAGGGTTTGGCAATCAGATAAATCTGTGCCGGGACTGAGGATTGAACCCTGGACCCCAGCACAGAAGTACGTCACCTTACCCCTAGACCACCAGGTCACCCAACATGATTATATACTAAAGCAATGTGGTCCAACCTTTTTAGGACTTACAAACCAATCTGCAGGAAATCAACATAACAGGCATCAAATAAAATTTAAAAAAAAATTAATGTTTTTTAATAAACAAGAATTATTTAAAATTTGACTTTTTTAGATAGAAACAATACAAGTACAATATAGTATTATGATTATACAAGTATAGTTAGTGAGATGACTTGTGCCTCAAGTTTATCAATAATGCAGATTGTGGTTGCATTCTGTTTTCTATTATTTATTTAAAAATTCATTGGTATTGACCCAAATTGGACTGTAGAAAAGAGATGATTTCTTAAATCTTTTAATAATGTTACAAATTTTTTCTTAATATTCTTAGTTTTAAAAATTAATATTTTGTCAATCAAAATTCAAAAATCTAATTTTATTTTACTATAAGCAGTTTTAACTGTTTAGCGACATTAGCTGATTAAATGTTTCTGAGATTTTTCATAAATACTGTTTGTTAATATAACATATAAACGAATCAAACTAAGAAACATGGAAAAGTGTATAAAAGTGTGTTTTGTGAATAAAGTTCTTGAAATAGAAATTTTAAAGTATGTGTTGATAAGAGTGAGAATTATGACAGCCAGTATAAATGTCAGAAATAAATCTACCATGAAAACATTTTTTCATACAAAATATCTTTATTAACATACCAATATCATTCTATGATTACAATTTAATTTTTTAGTATTATTATAACTTTGGAGCTATAAAACTATAAGGATGTTTGCACTCAACTTATGTCTATAAAAATATTTTTTCAATGATTCTATTTTATAGACACTGTTTCAACAGCTAAAAGCAATAAGGGCACAGCATTTTTGAAAGAAGAAAACCCTGCTGGAAAAGACGTGTACTCGTGAATATAATTGAACATGATGTTTACATCCAAAAGAAGAAGCCCAAGGGAAAAGCAAAGTTCATCGGTCAGTCCAAAATTGAAAAGGTAAAATCATAGTCTCTAGCAATATTTAAAAACTTAAAGAAAAGTGATGACTTTGTAAAATGGTTAAAATAGGTTTTGAAAAATTCAATATATAGAATAAAACTCTTCATATTTCTGGATATATTTTCATTTAGAGTTTATGTATATTTTAATTTTTTAGAATTACACATTGAAAGCTATGCTACCTTTGTAATTTTTTTTGAAACTTATCCATTTCAAGGAAAAAAGCTTTACTATTGAAATTTTGAAATACCTATTGATTCAAAAATAATATGAAACTGTTTATAAGCAAACTATGATAGTATTTTAGATATTGACCTTAGAAAAATAAAAGGTATGTAACATAAAAATTTAGAGAATTTTACAATTTCTTTTACTAGACATATTGAAGTTTTGTTTAGTTTCTCAGACTTTATCTAATGTTGTGAGTAGAATTGCGAGTGATTTGGGTAGAACTAAGTTATATTTACTTTCGTTTACATCTATTACTTTTTCCAGCCTGTGGCCTGGGTCAGTTTTTTTATTCAAGCCATATAATTTCTACTACCGGCTTGCTAGGCCTATAGTAGCTTCATATGCCTTATAATCTAACATAAGACTAGGGGACAGGCACAATGCACATTCCCACTCGTTAATTTATCAATGTGAAAGGTCAAACCCACATTTCACCAATGATAAATATTTTGGCCACGCCGGGAATCAAACCCGGGACCCTTGGCTCAGTAGGTAGACACGCTACCGACTGAGCTAAGGTGTCGGGGTACTAACTTTAAATTAATGCTTTTAAACCTTTTAACCTTTGCAAAGCTTTGCAATTTCTTGTCCATCTCCAAGTTAACTGAGATTTGTATTTGATTCTAAATTCCAAAATTACAAAAGATTCAAATCAAATTCTAAATTTCAAATTCAAATATATTCCAGATTAAAATTTGATGGAATTTGATTCAAAATTTAAAGTAAAAGTGAAACTTTTAATTGATTTAACTCCTATCAGAAACAAACATTCTAAAATGTAATAAAATATGTTTTGATACTACAGGTAAGTCATGTGGATGTATTACATAATATTTTAATGGATTGTAATACAGATTTATTAGCAATATTTCCAAGCCCTTGTTTCTAGAGTAAGACATTTTGGTATGCTTTTTTTTATTTTCTAACTGGATAGGGGAAAACACATTTGTTATTTCATGGCTTACTACCCTGACATAAAAAAATATCAGATGTTGTCAAAGGAAATGTCTGTTAAAGAATACTCTCCTATCCACTGGGCCACCACATGAGTGATTTTTTTTTATAGAAAACAGCCCTTAACACAATTCTCACAATCTTTTCTCTTAAAATAAAAGCAGGATTTTCAGAGACCTGAAAAACAGGGAATTTGCATGATCAGAGAAAACTAATGGAAAAGTTAGGGAAATTTATCAAATTTCTGAAACTTTCACATATTCACTAAACGGATACACACATTTTATTTACAACAGTGAAATTAACATTTTTCTTCCAGTTACTACTCATCGCTAATCTCATTTAGCACAATTGTCCCTGTTGAACATTCTAAACTCACATCTCAAAATCATCATTTGACTTTTGTGTTGTCTTTCATCCTAACTGTGGTTTAAAATTAGATTAGATATGCGCATGCACGTGAATTATTACCGTATAGGAAGAATATACTAAAAAAGAATTTGTATCCCAACAATTTTAAACTGTACTATTATAAGATGATCTTTTAATGTCTCAATACGATCCCACTGAAATATAACTTTTAGATCGTACTACCCAATAGGCCTTTGCTTTAGGATGAAATCCTTTAACCCTTTCATATAGTGCCAAAATTTCAAAATATATTTATGTGTCTAAAAATATAATTACATTAAATTACGATCTTAAAATAATAATGTTTTAAATGTATAATGACTGAAAAAGCAAGAAATTGGTTCTGGAAAACCTTAAAAAAGGCATAGAATTTTAAAATATAATTGATTCTGGATATCCTGGAAACTGCCCAGGGCTGACTCGCTATTGTTGAGGCCTTCCTGGAGCATGTAGAATCCTAAATAAAATCCTGTGAGGCAGGACAACTGAAAAAGATCCTTGTGTGTTAGCAGTCAAGCTGTAAGGAGGTGCATTTAATCACTATGATGCACATTTAGCCAGTTGATCAAAACAGATGTGGCTTAATCACTCAGGAGGCACAACAATGATTAATTAGTTTTAGCATAACAATGCAAAAGCAATAGTTATTCTTCATAGTCAATCAATTTTTTAGCACTTCATCTTACTACCCATTGGGCTATATGCCTATATACCAATTACTCTAATGTGTTAAAGATTAGGAAGGTTGAATTAAGAGTAAGTGTACCCACCTTCACCTCGCTCAATGCACTAGACTGGGATCAAACCCTGACCTCCCCATCTTTGGCAGTAAGTCTATATTTTGTGAATAATGCCTTAGACCATGCAGCTACTGAATAGAGTGTTAATCAAATTAAATATCTCAATAAATAGTTATTCTCAATGTTCTCATTTGTTTATATTAATTCATATGTAACAACAATGATGGTAGGAGACTTGCCTACTTGCAGCTGAATGCAAGGCAATAGAGTATAGTACCCACACATAAGTGAGACATGATTATTAAGAATGATTGGGGTGTACATTTTAGCTGGTGAAGATCTTAACCTGAAACATCTGGTGAGATTTTGCAGCGTGCGCTTACAGGATTAGCTCACATTATTTATCTTGAACATAGGTCTTAATATTAATGTTATATTCATTGTTTTAACACAATTTTTATTATAAACTCTATTTAAAATATACATTTATAATATTGCCTGCTATTCAATCCAGATTGGATTTGAAACAGTTTTATTTTAAAATACTCAATTTAGATTCGATTTGAAACATTTTAACTAACCCTTTTGCTACATTAATCGGATATATCTGATCTCAGCATTATAGCCATTGACTGCGGAAATTGACTTTATCCCACGACGTGTAAACTTTATCTATCTTTGCTGCAACGTTCGGAAATAGCCACAAGAGGGTTGGGAAACACTGAATTTTTCATACTAGCATGCCTGTGTACATCTGACATCTCGTGTTGTTTTGAGAACTGTCAATTACCAGCTGCTAAATCTTAACAATAGTAGTGCTTGTTTACTTCCGCATTTCCCTACTTGTAGCACACATGCATTATTTGTGGCAGAAACATTGTTGAAGGATTTATTAGTGTATTATTTGTTATATTACCCTGTTATTCTACTGTGTTAGTAACATTTAATTTAAATTGATGAACTCGTGCCATGTGAAGTGTAATAAATATAATATTTGGTTATTATGGCAATTGAAAAATTCAATAAGTGAGTTTTAAAATTTATTTTATTTCTTCTAGCTGCTATTTTATTTTTGTTCTTTGCCCGATTCCTATTTTGAAACCATGCCTAACACAAATATATGATCTTATAGACTACACTGAGGAAATTACTAATGTAGCACAAAATTGTTCAATTTGTGTTGATGTAACCTAATTTTCAAAAGTTTTCTTTTTATTAAATAAGGCCTATATTAGGCCAATATTAGGCCTGTCAAATCTTCATTTATTGATTGGTTTGACACTATTGTAGTGTTGCAAATAAAATAAAGGATGGTTTTGATAGCAGGATAACATTGCATTTGAGTAAAATGTGACAAATAATATGTGACATATAAATTTTATTGATATAAAATATATATTATGATGCAATTTATAGTCGTGGTGCTAAATTTCATATTTAAAAAGCATTACTAGTGAAAATCACATTATTTGATCATAATCATGATCATTATGTAAATTTTCAGATTTTGAATTTTTGACTTATAACTAGTAGCATTTCTGAAGGCAAGAAGTAAAAATTAAATATGCAGAAAAAGGGTTAAAAGATATTCAATTTGAAAATTTAAATAATTTTAGCTAGTAAGCAAATGTTTAGATTTGATTCAAACTCTAAAATCTTAAGCTTAATTGCAGGAAATGGCAATCAGTTTGATTGAGTCGATGAAACGAAGAGGAAACACTTCGGAATGTCTTGAGTGTCACATCTGCTCTCCGCCGAGATCTTTCACTGCTCCTACAACACTTATCAGCCATTACAGGAGCCATGCTGGTATGTTTAGATGCTATAATCACCATTAAACTAGCGCTTTGTAGAAAAAGGAAATAAAAAAATAAAGAGTTTCTTAGCGATTAAAATGGCCGTGTTCTGTAGTATTTAAATAATTTGATTTAGAATTTGTGTGTATAGTATTAACAAAATACATAAATTTATTGTGGTTTGAAATACATTATCAACAATTCCTAAGGGAAAAAAACCCCAATACAATCCTTATTTCTTATTAATTAATGAGCAGATGTTTTAAATATTTTCAATTGTTTTACAAGTGAGAAATTCTCAATTAAAGGTACTTTGTTTAAGTGGGCTAGTGACTCATATTCTAACACATTTGTAAGATAAGAGTGTAAAGCTATGTTTACTAGGTACATTTTGGCTCATAAGCTTGATTTTTATTCAAATCCTGAAATTTCATTAAACTTTTTTAAAAGTAGTCTCCACTGCTTAAAATAAAGATCCCCTAATTATATACATACTTAGTTCGATTTCATCAGACATTTATATGAATTTCTTTTACAAAGTTTGTTTGATCCAGGTCTTATAATATTTGGGTTAAGTTAGGTGTTTAAACAATATTTGAATAAATGCACACAATAAGTAAAATATCTAAAAAAACTCCAAACTTTTTATAATATTTTAAAACTATTTAATGAACTGTTGATATTTATTATTCTTTTTTAAGTTCAGATAAATTAAATTGATTAGTGAATCTTTTAATTTTCAGAAATAAGCTGAAGGTAAAAAGTTTGACTGTCTTTGGAGGTCTGGTCTTAACCTCTGAGGGCAGAAAGTTTTTTTTTCCACAGTGTGACATCCCATTCTACCTCTTTTTCTCTCTACATTTGAATGTTGGTGTATTCCCTTAAAATACAACCTCATCCTGTACTCTTATATTAGGTAGTTTAGCCATAAATCGCCAGCACACTGGCTGAGATTTGTATTAATAAATATATTTTGGTGCATATGGAAGAAGGTACAGAAAAGAGGGACAGGAATAAAGAAAAAGAACAAATGCAATACAGCTTTTACAATAAAAAAGTAACACAATTCACACTTTACATTGCTGTAATTGGACTAAGCGGTAATGACTCCCTCCTGAAGAAAATCAATCATCCAACCACAAAAACACAAAGGGAGAAATGGAAACTAATAAAGAATGATAAGACCAATTTTCTTTTCCTCCTTTTATTATATTTGGAAAGTTGCATTACATGTTCCACACTCCTTACTGATGAGTTTCGATAAACTGAAGCTTAGGTTGATAGATTGAGTATTAACGATCACTTTTATTCAAAAGGCAGCTATTACCCCTTTATACATTAGCAGCAATGTAAAGTGTTAATGGTGTTCCTCTTTATAATTGTAAAAGCCATATTATGTTCTCTTTTATCTGTTCCTATCACTCTTTCTTTATATTACCTTCCTCTATACATAACAAAATGTACCTGATAAAGGGTAAAGAGGTTTCCCTTAAATATCTCTATACATACTGTCAAACTTTGTTATAACGAGCACCAGAAGACCAACACTTTCTTGTTAAAACCATCGCTCATCTATCAATGATTGATTAAATATACATCCTATTTTGGTAAATTCTCAATAACTTGATAAAAAGATAGATTCAAAAACCAAAAACTATATTAGAGAGAAAAAAAAACATTACAAATATACATTATTATATATTTGTTTCGGTTATGTATTTTGATGACTAAGAAATAATTTTACAAATCTCAACACTTTTTGCACCATGTTATTCATTCTTAATAAATTATTTATACTTTTGTGACTTGAAAGACACTTTCTTTTGTTAGTGTTTCTGACAGAACAATAGGTTTCTAACTGATTTTACTGTTGGGGCGGTGTATGTATCAAGTGGGGAAGCAGGGCGGGAGGTTAGATAGTTGAGAGGTAGGTAGAGGCATGACGGTCCCCAAGGACAAGGCAAGGTTATAAACCAACTGTAATCATATATAGGGGAAAGGTGCTTGTATTGTACCAGTATCACATTTACATTTTTTTGCCACCAAGTTTTCTGACTGATTCTTACCTTATTTTCTGTGTAATTGAATGACACATATGCGCCAATTTAATGTTCAAATCTAGTAACAAAATTTGTTGAGATAAATAAAACTCAAGTTGTGCAATCGGTTCAATATAGGAAACTGGTTTCTTAATTTGGACCACTGAGTTTCCTAAATTGGACAAATGGATTGTAAGATTAAAACTCAGGATTTCCCATGAAATTCCAATGTTATATTAAAAATATAAAACTATAAAACACAATCAAGTAAAAGCGCAGTCGAAAAAGTCCAGAAATTACAATAATACAGTTAAAAAATAAAATAAAGAATATTTTAGCAAACACCACATTCAATTTTATCTCACATGAAATTTAGGAATGTTGACGCTTTGTTTGACTGTGTTTCTTTGGGTTTGGTCATGTAGATGTCACAATGTCCACTACCGAATCACCAGGCACTATTGAAAAATGAAGGCATTATCAATTTTAGTTGACTTTCTCATTAAAAAAATGTATATGATAACTGGCATTGTTTTCATGCTGAACAACCTGACCAATGTGATAAACATCTTTCCTTTTCTCATCTTTTAAACAAACAAGAACATACATAAGTCATTTTCTTTCAGCTCATTATGATCAAAATCCTGAAAATCATCTGTGTCAACAAAATCATCCCCACCCGAAGAAGAACCACTTGCAACAAAATCTTCATAACTGTCATCGATATCTAATATAATTTTTTTCTCTTATTATGGAAAACCGCTACAGAACTCTTAGAGGTAAATAAAGCTCTTTGTGATTTTATCGTCAACTTTCATTTGATTTTGTTTACTCCAAACTCTCTTTTTAAGGAGTTCTTGTAATGACTTGGGCATTCTGTTGTTTTCTTTGGTTGCTGAAACCAGTTGCTGCTTGAGGTACTGGAGATACCTTACTCAGGGTTTCAGAAAAACTTCCTAATATTGGAGTAGGCACTTCAATGATATCATATGCTTGCCTCAAAGCATCTGAAGTAGCGAAATCGTGATCTTGAAATATGTGATGACTGACAGAGCCAGATACCAGTGGCTTTGAAGGCATTTTCATTGGTGCCCACTGTGGCTGCTCTACCATATGCTTTTGCAAGTAAGGCAACAACGTCATATTGGGTGATTAGTTTCCCCATGTTCTGCTGTAAAAATGTTCCTTGTGCCTGTATGTAGTACCATCCAACGGGACGAAAAAAGTCAACGTCAAGAGGTTGCATGCGGTGCGTTGCGTGAATTGGCAACTGCAGCATAATAATTCCACTATCCTACACAAATAGAAGTTCATTTATTGCTATGGGTTGCGTGCCCATCCAGAAGGAGCAGTACATGGTCTTCTCTTGAACAAACTACATTCTTCTTGAAGTGGCAGAGCCACTCTATGAAGAGTTCTGATGTTATGTACCTAGTATCTGAAATCAATATGTCACGTCCTGCTGGAGCTCCTCTTTCTAACTCTGGTGCGTATCGCTTTCTTTTGAAAATGAATATGGGCGGGATGTATGAGCCGGCTGCAGTCACACAACACTCAACAGTTGTGTTCACTCCTCTCTCCCCGCTACTTGCTGCCCAAACCTGATGTTTTCCTTTAAGGTCGACTATCTTTTGTGGCTTCTTTTGGACAGTCATGGAACCAGATTCATCTACATTGTAGATTCTCGTGCTACCTAGTTTATGTTTATCCGCTAGCTCTTCTAAGAGATTGAAAAATTCTTCCACTCATTCTTTGCTGCAACTCTTCATCCTGTCACTTCCGGCCGCCTCAGCGACATTTTCAGTTTCCTCATCATGAACTTATAAAACCACTTCTTTCCCACCCTACCTTTTTCCTCATTTCCTCAGTCATGTATTTTAGTGAAGTCAAAAGTAGCTTTCTCACATCTTTTAATGTTAGTCCAAACATTCTTTATTCGAACTTGAAAATATGTGTCTCCAGTTCTTCCTCCATTTCCTTGGTGAAGATAGGTGGTTGACCGAAAAATTTAATAAGAGTAGTTCCTTTGTTTTTCCCACTAATGTGTAGCTTCAATGTTGCTTTTGGAACACCATATCTTCTTGCTCCTTCATTCAGCCCAACTCTTGCTGAACGAACCTCATTCATGGTCAAAGCTAAATCTTGTTCACTCCACTGTCCGTATTTGCCTCTTTTTGACATCTTCCTGCAACAAGTTTAGAAGAAAAAAAAAGATTAGGAACTACTTTGTGTTCATGGTTTCCTAAATCAAACCGATCCAACTTAGGCAGCCGTGATGGTCCAATTTAGGAAACAGCACCATTTTGCAAACAATATTCAACCATCACCGAACATTTAAAGATAAAGGTAAACAACTCATGTCTAAAAACATCAACAGACAATCCAACAATATAAGAAACATATTAAAATAGCTCTTATCTGTGTTATATGTGCACTACTTCTTACTCAACAGTTACGAGATATTACATCAGATGATGAAAATACTAGAAATCCATCCTCACAGGCTTTGTAGTGCAACTGGTGAAGGTGCACTTGTCAGCTTATGGCCACGTTTTTAGTACTATAATTTGATACCAGACTGGCAGAACTTTCATAATTCTTTGTATATAATAAAGAAGGGATCCAAATTAGGAGCCAGTCCAATATAGGCAACCTTCCCCTATGTGGTCATAAAAGCTAATTCACTCCTTAAATTTTTGTCTATTCCAAGAATTGAGTATTTCCGACTACTTGAGCAACTCTGAATGTTTGCATGGCTCCCAAAGTTTATATGTTATATCCGTGAAGTACACGTGTTATAAAAGTGAGCATTTGTTGGGATACACATAAATTAAAATCATTATAGCTGTTTGCTCATTAGAGCTCTGATCTAATTATTTTTGTGCTCATTACAACAAAGTTTGACTGTATAAATATACTAATAGAAAAGTTCCAGTCTATTTTTGTAACACATTTTTCTGTTTTGTTGTTGACTGCCAAGACTGCTGTCGTGAGAAATTCACAGGTACGCTCCTGTCTCTTCACACAGCACATATTTACCATAATATCTCCATGCACTATTGTTCATTGCAAGGATTGGTCCTTTGAATCCCTCAACTCTTTTAAGAATATTTGAGATGAAAAAAAAAAAATCAGCATTATCAATGACGCGCTCTAGTGGCTTATATCAATATAATTATTGGATAAACTTTATAAACTCAAGACCATTAATTTATCACTTTATAGAATGTGAATTCCCATTACAACAAAAATATGTTAGCATATAACTAGGATTTAAATTTTATACAGCAACTAAATTATTAATATGAACAAAATCTGTTTCATTTACAGGGTGTCTACCATTCGAGAAAATCAGGGAAAACGGGAATAAGTGGGAATTTGAAGTGATCGGGAAAAAACGGGAATTTGGTAAATTACAACATAAATCCGGGAAAATGTTGTTTTACTCAAAATATGAAATATAATAATCATTAAATCAGTAAATAATAATGTTATCAAAACTGTAGTTTTGTTTGTTTGTAGCTTTGTAATATATTTTATAATTCCTAATAAACAATGTTAGTACACATTTAAAAATATATTTATTTAAATTTTAAAAAACTTATTATTAATGAAACGATTTGTAGAAAAATGAGGTGATAGGGGGAAGGGGGGGGGAATTAGAAGGATGTGACATACTTTTTAGTCGGGAGTTTCAGGAAATGATAAGGAGAAATCAGGGAAAAAGTCGGGAATTTCATTGGTCAAGTTGAGTAGACACCATCATTTAGAGTTCAAATCTCCGTCAGGTCTACTAAGAGTGGTATTTCTTAGGTGGTTTCCCATTATCCTTCCATGCAAATATGGCTCTATTACCTGCTTCTTCCCTCGGGGTCTCTACACCATTAGAGTATTATCATAACTAAAAGAATATAACCTACACCAATAGTAAGAAAAAATAAATAAAAACAAAATAAATATATAAAGAATCATTTCACTGTGGAAAGTTTACTAAATCTTATATGCTAGTCATGTTTTCTAAGATTCGAATTTTCGATTCAAGATTTGTATGTAAAATGAAGATTTAGACTTGGGAAGAAGTGGATTTGACCAATCTATAATTGTTTGTAAACTCAGGCTTGTCATCCCTGATTTGTTCTACGATCAAATAGAATTGTAAGCATTCCTCTGATTGAATGTTTTATTTTTAACAGGACAACTTGAGCTCTCTTAGTGTTATAATTTGACTCATGCCAATAGAGGGGGCACAATTTTAACTGTCACAGCTAGTTCAGCCTCAGCTTGCTCAACACTCAGCTGGAACTTTGAGTTTGAATACCTGTCTAGTGCACTGATGGGGTTTTTGGTGGCATCCTCTCTTTATACAATTACTGGTGCCTATTTTAAAACTAGTTCTTCATCATGTTCTTAAATTAATCTTATGAATGGCCTATATACACACTAAGTTAATTAGCACACACATACAAAAAAGGTCACAATTCACCCTAATTTTTCTTTTTCAAAATAAATTCAAATCCTTGGAATTATTTCCCCCCCCATTGTTTGAATTGAGTGTAGAACATAAAATAAATGAGGCTGGAAGAACAATACCTACTTGCACACCTCGACTAGTCTTATTAGTCTATCAAATTAATATTTAGTTTCAATGGTTAAGCTCCCATTTTGAATTATTTTTTATGACTAACTTTGATTCAAAAGGTGTACAATACTATTTATACATTTTCAATTTGTGCTAATATTTTCTGAAATTTTTTACTGTTTGAATCATAGCTTTTGAATCTTGGAAAAGCTTTGTATGTTTTTCTTAAGTGTCCATTATCGAAAGACTTAGGTTGGAGTTGCAGATTATTGCAGACAAAATCTGACCATGGAAAATAACACTTATACATTTTTTCATTTCTCACTATACTGATTACCACATCTGAGTCATCAGGGAAAATATAGTTTATAGTCAGTTTATTACAGCTATAATCAGGACGTCTCAAGTTCTAAGATTACAAATATTATTAAGTGTTCCCTTAACCTACACGCAACAAATAAAAAAACCACATCAATGGGTATTCAGACTATAATTAGACCCATATAATCTACTGTAGCTTGCCACTAAAAAAGATTGGGTTTCAAATCCTGTATGGTGTTCTGGGGGTGGTTTCTGCTAGATAGTTTCCCACTCTCTCTCCAGGCAAATGTGGATATAGTTCTTATAAATTCTACCTTCCTCATCCTATCCCATTTTGTGTAGTTAAATATGTACAGTCCAGATGGGTAGTAATATGTGAGATGGAATTAATGTAATATATGGTTATAGGTTTCAAGATTTAGCTGATTTTTGGACACTAATTTTGATTAATCCGACAGGAATCAAACCTTATGAGTGCCGCATATGTGGGTCAGTGTTCACTCGCCAACACAGCCTCAACTACCACATGCTTATCCACTCGAACCAGACCCGCTTCACATGCGCCGACTGTGGCCGCAAGTTTCGTCACCCCTCCCACTTCAAGGAGCATCGGCGACGGCATACCGGCGAGTCACCTATGAGTGCTCTGATTGCATGCTCAGGTAGATTGCCCACACCATTGGTCTTGATTTTTTGGATATGAGTAAGACAACACACCTAAAAATTCAAGTTGGAAATGTAGAGTTTAAAGATAGTTTGGCTTACCCAGGATTGACATTTAATTTACATATTAAATTTTCACCAACACTTTCTTTCAAAAATAATAAATAACATTAAATTTACAGTCTCATTTTTTGAAACTTATTTTGGTGAATGCATTTTATGCATTTTATTTCTGCTTTGTTACTTTTGGTAAATGGTTAGCTGGCATTTCAAAAATAATTATTTACTGTTTTTATGAAAAGTGTGTTTATGAATAATTTTTTAACGTTGATTCAAAAATTGACTTACTTTCGTTTCCATCATGCCAGGTTTTATCAGAAATCACAGTAGAAAATTAGTTTTTTCACAAATTTTTACTAAATTTGACAAACTTTGTGCATTGAAATTATTAACAAAATATTACAATTTTTACAAACTCTCTTAGCTTCAATGCAAACTTGGCAAATTTTGGGGCCCTGCACAGCCACACTGTTTGCACATCCTTAAGGATGGCCCTGATTATAATGGACCTGAATGAGATAGGGTGTAATGCGATTGACTTAATATAATATGATAGGAATAGGTGGCATATTTTAGTAAGTGAGGCAATTACATTTTTAGTTTTGAATGCTCTAGGGGAGTAAGTATTTTGTGTACACATATATAAACAAATTTATCTACCTGAAAATATGCATAAATGTCCAAATAGAATCCACTCTAATCAAAAAATCTTGAGCACTTATGTCTTGGTTGTGAAACTGCCTGAAAAAAGAATATATTTTAATTGTTTTACTTAAACCCTTGTCAGGGGATTGGCGGTAACTATCGATTTTCTTCAAGGGGCAGCTCCATTACTACTTGGTCTATTTGCGGCAATGTAAAGTGTGAACTGTGTTCTAATTTTTGTTATAAAAACCATATTGTGTTTGCTCCTTTTATATGTTTCTATACACCTTTCCTATACCTTCTTCCAAATATAAAATTAAACTGTGCCCTTCACTTAATTTGTATTGTCTCTTTGGTTTTATAGATTTAAGACACGAAACACCTATAAGCGTCACCTAAAAACTCGTCATGGAAAAGTCCTTACCACTGCCGGATGTTTGATCGTTCTATCTGACGATGAGTTCAGGCAGGTACGAACTTGCCCCAGAACCCCAAACATAATAAGATCTCAAAAGTCTGCAAAAAAGAAAGCTCGAAAATCCAAGAAGATTCACAAACCTAATACGGTTGGTTCATTGAGAAACTGCAACGAAAATGGCATTCAAGTTGGCTTTAACAATATTGAAGTGGCCAAGCTGCACGAAAACCTTACACAAATTCCAATAACTGTCGAAATGGAGGACTCTGAACTCACTAAAGTAATGCTGGAAAAGGCGGTGAGGCAGAATGATATTGTTGAAGAGGCGATGAGACAAAGTGATATTTTGTTCTTGGAAAATGACATTCAAAACAATAACAAAGTGAAAGTCGAACAAGTGTGGACTGAAAATGACCCCAACACTCCTGATGTTAACATGACAAACACCTGGGACACTGTAAATGTAAACTTTGAAAATCTCAATATAAACAACAGCCTAGAAGACCAGTCATCTGACCTTAAGAAAGCCTCCCAAGAAAGTAGGACTGGGTCACCTGTAGAAACAATCATCTCAGACATATCTGCATCGTCAGAAGAGGACTGCGAGTTTCTTGTCGCGCCAGCAATTGCTGGTGTCCAGAATGTTACTGCTGTGGTCTCAACTGGTTGGAACGATTTTCTGCATCAGGTGAACTCAACAAAAAGTTACATTTCCTTCAGTCACAGGAAGACTTTCTGAACGAGGCACCCCCTAAGCAGATGAGCTTTATCGCAAGTAACCCGAAACAGGCGGCCACTTTGCTCATGGAAGACAACTTTTTACAGAATTCAATCTGCCCAAATGCTTAAATATGGGGAATGTCACGGGTCAGAATTAAAAATTTGCCTGCCCTGTTGTATTAATGCTGAAGGAACTATTTAATGGATAGAATGTTTTTGTATTTTATGATCAAAATTACTACAGCCTAGATGTACATGTTTCTATTTAGAAATTTAACCTTACTTAGTCCTCAGTCTAGGAAAAGTATTTTAAAAGACAAGAATACTTTGTGTTTAATGATGAATACAAGTTAGTGATGGACATACATATAGTTTTGTATATTTTTTAAAATACCTTAATTGCTAATCATTTCAGTATTGACTAGATGATTTTGTAATTGTGACATTAAGGAGATTTCTTTAAAAATTGTTTTCTCTTTTAACTGTTACAATGCTATTGTATAAAACATATGTGACTGATAGATAGACTGATTATTTACTGCACAATTATCGTTTTCTACTTTTGTACGATAACATGAAATTTGATATAAGTCTTGTCTGTAATATATTTTCACTGTCATAATCTGTAAAAAGACAATTAAACATGCAGACCACTTTTGATATGTAAGAACATTTTTCTAAAATGCAATTATATTTAAAGGTATTTTACAAAGCTTTATATTTAAGGATGGAAACTTTGAATCCTCAAATCATTAAGGATATTTTAGATTTTAGGATTCAAGTTTCAAAACATATATACATTAATTTCTTTCCAAATTTTGAGTTGGAATTTTTTTAAGAGCTTTCTTACTGCTTATTGATGATTTGGCCCAACGTAATTATAAAAATCTTAATACCCAGACCTCAGATCATTTAATCATTACTTGATTAAATGTATTTTTAACATTTAGTAACTATTTTTTAATTTTATAGCAACTTAAGATTTATTGTAATAAAGTAAACTTTTTATATTTATCATGTTTTATAAGATTCATGTTCAATCTCAAGATTCCTAGGTAAAATTTAAGATTTGGTTTCATAAAATAGGGCATTTTACCATTCTGTAGTAATAATATTGATTGTACGGTATATTATCTTAGTAACATTGGATATTTTCAAACAAAAAAAACAAATTATGATAAGGTTATTTGGAATATAGCACTAGGCTAGATCATGGTTTGAATTTTGAGGGATGGCCAGTGATACTAGACTATACATATTTTGGATAAAACACTAATAAACACAACACAGAGACAAATTTTCAAAGACAACTTTCACTGTCGCAGACCATTTCTCCAGGTTAAGAGAGTGGACTGATGCTCTAGGTTGAACTGCAAGGTTGACTACTCTCATTCCAACCAAGAGTATCTTCAGTTTACTCACTCAATCTGAAGAAGCTGTTTGTGAAGGTGAAAGCTTGTCTTTAAAAAATGTATTTTGTAGGTCTTTAGTGTCTTATCTTGAGATAAATCTCTCCTAATTAAAACCATAAATTATATATAACTATACCATAATAATAAAGATACACTATTTTATTTAAGTCAAGTTAATTGTACAGTCAAATTCAAGTGACATTATATCAATATAAAATTAGACATGCAGTTAGATTAACCCACAGTAACAAACACACAGCTACAATTCTCACACAAATCTGCCCGGTTATATAATATAACTATGGTGGTATACATAGTCTTAAAAAGTATATAGTGAACCTAAATTAACTAGTTCATTTTATGTCTTGTAAAGAAACATTTCTTCCTATTTCTTTATTATTCACAATTATTTTGTAATTTGATATATTTACTCCCAAAAGCTATTTGTAACATTTTTCGTACTCATTTATATTTTAAAGCCTACTAGGGCAATTATAAATAAGCTAATTTGATTAAATAAGTATTTTGTTAGGGTTAAACAATTATGTATGTTATCTGATGGTAGAGATATAGTTGAACAATAGGTTCTGGACTGAAATTTGAACTCTGTACTGCGCCAAACTCAAGGTTCTTGTCAATATTCAAGAGACATTTTTCATGCTATATTTTTGAGACATAACAGGCATGATTTTCACTCATATGTAGTCTTGTGAATATGTTGTTCAGGTATAATGGTAGAGGTATGTGAGCACTCAAAAATTCTAGTTCAAGTCAAGTTTTAATTGTTTGAAATTGAGTAGAATATTTTGTATAAAACTCATAAAATTTGAGTACTCTGAATTTTCAATTTTAGCTCAAATTCAAAATCTAATTAATTTGATTCAATCTAATGATAGCCCTACTATTGCATATCATATACATTCCCTCAATATTTCCTTTTCTTTGATTAAAAAAAAATACCTAAAACAACTATTTTAAATTTATTTAAAAATCTGAATTTATGTGATTATAACTTTATTGACAAACAATTTCAATTAAAAACTATTTTGGTGCTTATGATATATGAATAAATATCTTACAAAAACAACTTGAAATATTTCTATTACAAACATTTCTTCGTGTACTTGAATTAGAAATAAACTCTATGATTTTATTTGAACTCGACTTGTAGTGAAAAATGTCTTCTCACACACCCCTATATAATAGATTTATTTGTGGCCCTAATATTTCCATTTAAATTAGGACATGTTGTGTTCAACTGGCCCACCTGGCTCAGAACTTAGAGGTTGGAATTCAAATCATGACTAGATTCACTGATATTGTTTTTCCCACAAAGGTGATTTCCCTTCTCTTTAAGAGAACACTTATGCTTTTCCCCTTAATGATTTTAAAGATATGGGGGTGATTAACACCTGAGGTCAAGTCATGAAATAACCCTTTTATTGAAATTAAACAATAGAATACATCCAACATCTTTACTTTCATGTTTAAGGGGAAAAAAGTAATATATTTCTTCATGATATAGATGATAAGCTCATTAGCTCAGTTGGTAGAGCAATGTTGCACTAATTCAAAGCATTACAATTCAGCACAATTTTTTAGACTCTTTGGATGAACTAATATATGTATTTGTAGTGTAGATATTAGGGGTGTGCGAGTAGGCATTTTTCACTTATTTGAGTTCAAATCAGGTTTGTAATGAAAACCTAGAATTTTCTTTGAGGTTGAGTAATGTGAAGCAATACATATTTCAAGTTGAATTTCTGTAATAGATCCATTTATAATCAAAATCATTAGTACAAACATACTTTTTTTTAGAATGACATTTTCTTGTGAACGAAATTATAATCTCACAAATGTAGATTTTTAAATATTTTTTATATAACTGTACAATATTTTTTTAATTAGACAGAAGGAAATATTGAGGGACTTCTTTGCTATGAATTACTATCTTAGAATTAAAAAATCAATTAAATTCAGAGTTTTAAAGGGGGGGGGAAAAATCAAAATTTTTGAGTACTCTTTATTTTTCGAGTTTTGTAAAAATCTTTGACTTGAGTTTGAACAGCTATTAAAACTTCTCAAACTCAAATTTCTAGTACTTGCACACCCCTGACATTGCTCAGCATTGTAAATATGTTTGGTTTAGATACCAATAGACTAAGGGGAAAAACCTAGAAAACTTTAAACATTTCTGAAAATAAAACTTTAATCTACATTTAACATGTGCCAAGTTTGGTGTCATTTAATCATTTTCAGAAAGTAATAGGGAGAAAGCCAACCTGAAAGGAAAGTTAGGTTAGATAACAAACTAATTTTTTCACCCACACTTCATGTTTCCATCTTCTAATCACTTTCACAGCGAGACACAATTTTTAAATTGTCATAAATATTACATTTTTACATAAAAAAGTCACAAAGAAAGAGACAAAAAATTGTCACCTTCATATTTTTTGTGTGCCTGTGTTTCTTTGTGATTTTCTTTCTTTCTGAAAATGAAAAATAAATATTTCAGAGAATTTAAAAATCATCTGTGAAAGTAATCATGATATGTAAATGTGAAGAAACATTTTTTATCAAAGCCTAATCTAACTATTTTTTTTTCATTTTTTTACAGTGTTTCTACACTATTTTAATATATTTCTAAGCCATGAGGAAATTATTCAGTTTATAAATGTTCAGAAAGTAACTTCATCACTTGGATTAAGACAACATATTATTTTGATTAAGTCAGAATTCATGAAGTAGCCAAATGGTGCTATTTGTTTCATACACTTTATTTTATAAATACACAATACAATATTTTGAAAAACTTTTATTATATTTGACCCAGTCCTGCTGGGTGATGTCTCATAAATAAGTTGTTTCAGTTTGACGCTGAGTTCAATTTACATTACTTATTAAAGTGAAAGCACATATTTGAGTAGTGGTATTTTATGAAATTGTTTAAAAGTGAATTTCATACCGTCAGAAATTAGACAGTTCTTTTGGTTTAAAACTCTGGTTTAAACAGGAATAAATGTAATTGCTATATAGCTACTTGTTTGTTGACAAATATAAGGTGTGATGAGCGCTGGGGTTAGGTGGAGACCTGCATCTTTTCAAACCACCGGTTACCTATCTTCTCCGTTTATAGTGCTATTGATATATAATTTGTATATTTGATTTGAAACTAAATATGACAATGGGCATTCCTACTATTCATCCTTCCCCATTAGACCTACCTCCCCAAAAGTCTGTTGCATAAAATATGAAACTTTAGTAAGATTATGATAAGACAGCTTTTTATTTACAAGTAATAAATACATCCAAATGTCAAGTCATGTGATCTGCAGTTGTCACAAATAACAGTAACAATAAGCTCGTTTGGCGGCCACATGGTCTAAGCCGCTACTCTCGCAATAGACTAGGGGAGATCGAGTTTTGATCCTGGTTGGGGGTGTACTGAGGATGGTTTTCCCTAAATGGTTCTCCACTTTGCTTTTATGAAAATTGGGATACACTTCCTTTAAAAGTGAACCTTCCAAATCCTTAGCAGATGAGTGCAATTAGTGCATAGACATATTACACGAAGAAGTGGTAAGATGCTATGCAAAAAAAAAAAGTTTGTTATGTTGTCAAACACTAATAATAAAGTAAAATGTTATCAATGTTGACGGGCAAAATATATGTTTGTATTTTCTTAAAGTTTCTTCCGACCAGAATCTTACTATAAGTCTCCCACTATATTATATTTTATTATAATTTCCCAATAACAAATGCATCTTTTATGTTTTTCTGCCACTATACTAAAACCTTATTATCCTGAACTACTTAGGACTGAAGCTTGGTCGGATTAGCGAAAATTCGGATTAAGCAGGAGAATACAGGGATACAGAATTTACACAAATTTTGAATTACAGTTGATGAATTTATAATAAAGTTTTTATTATTTTAACTGATGTATAACATGTAATATGTACTGTAATTATTTTTAGTTACAGAAAACACATTATGTTGACTACAACATGCAAATACCAAGCATTTATTATAGCTATCAATGTTTCTTACAATTCTCTTTTAACTTTGACCTTACTAACCAGTAAAATATATTTCATTTGACTTAATTTTTTTCCTGTTTTCTGAAAAGTGTGTTTAGATTATTGACAATTTCGGACTACTAAGGTTTGGTCTAGCGGGTTTTTACTGTATATTTAATCATTATAAAAAACTTGATCAACTAGATTATTTAGGCACACATTATGTCTAAACTAGAATTAATTTTTCAGTATACACTTTCACATAGTCCAACCTTTAGGCTATTTTGTTTTTTGAGAAATGGCAAACTTTAAACTTTTACCAAACTGAAGTTTATAAGTGTTCTTTAATTTTTTCTCATTGTATATTATAAAGATGGTTCATATTTACAATATTAAGTACATATATTATTTAAATATTTGAAAACTTGTATAATTTACTAGAACAAATTCAATGGCTTTCTATACAAAGTTATTTGGTTTTATGGAAGATTATTCAGAAAAATAGAATCTTATTAAAATAACCCATGTTTTTTTGTTAGAAGTGAGTCAAGTACTTTCATTCAATTAGAATCCCCAAATAAATAAATTTAAGAAAGTGACATTTTGGCACTTTTAAAGAAAACAACCTCCATGGCTTAAGCCTGCGATCTAGATAAATAGACCAAGCGGCCGTTACCATTAGTGATGATAACGCTAACATTTGTGGAGACAGGGTATTATGTGGTCAACACAACAAATCTCAGTTTTCTAGACTGAAGCCCTACCTATTTATTCAAATACTTCTATTTATACTTTAGTCTCAGTATAAAGACACTTACTTATCCCAACTTAATCCTAGGTAAAACGCAACAACTACCTCCAGACAATCAACCACATTTTTTGAATGGGAATCCATATTTAATAGTGTTTACTTTGGTTTACTATTTTTAGCATCTCAAAAGATTCATTTAATTATATGGAAATTAAAAAAAAACTATGAATGAAAATGTTTGTGATATAACTTGAATTAAATCTGTGTTTTAAGCTCCTATTTTTGCAATTAATATAAAATGAAGATTCATGTTTGAAAAAATATCCATTTTACACCTCTTGTTTGTGCATTTTTTAAATTATAATTAATATTTGCTTTAAATTTGTTTTGTATTTGACATAATTTAAATAATGTTCAAAAACTAACAAAATAAAGACTGAAATTTATACTTATAACACTGGCCTTGGATGTTTGTCACATTTGAAAAGTGATTTTTGATTGACATTTGCTTAGTGATTGTATCATATAATGTTTATAGCTGTGCATTAATTGTATATTATAAATGCCATTAGAATTAAAACCTTACCTTATATATGTTAATATTTATTAACATGCAGTATGTACCAATAGCATTTAAAAATAATACACTTAAATTCTTTACTTTAATAATTTGGTGTCAAATATATATATTAATTAGTTTGTTAAAATAGTGTGCCTGAAGGTTATTATTAACTGATTTGTTTTTCGAGAAATATGTGTAACTATGCAAATAATATAACAGGTATTGATAGCATATTATAAGGGAACATCTTTGATGTTAAATTGCAATCTCGGTCAATTATCCCTTTTACTGTTAATCAATGTCGATTACAAGATGATTGAAATCATTGTTCATTTTATTTATAATGTATTTTTCATTACTATGCATATTGTCTTTTTTCCAAGGGATGGTTTCAATCTTTTACCCATTTTCGATAAAAAATTGAAATTAAAGTATTATATTGAGACCCAACAGCAAAAAATGCTAGTTTAGTTACATTTAAATTTAGAAAATTATGTTAGGATGTATTATTGAATAAAATTTACACTGTTAAAAGGGTAAAAGAAGACCTGAATCCAACAAGAGGACAACAGGTACTGTTTTGTGTTAACTCTTCCCAAGTAATTTTTTTCTTATTCTTACTCACGAGTTTGTATTTTCATATTTTCCTCTGTTTTAAAATTATCATAGAATGCAAAAATATATAAACAAAAAAACTGTTAAAAACATATTTAAAAAAAACTAATAATAGGAGGTAACCAATGCAGAAAGATGACTGAGCCAATGATGGAAACAAGTAAGATTTGGTGCTTTAAACCCATTCGTTTTGTCAGAATCTAAAAAATTACTTTTTTTTTGTCATACTTGGTGTCTCCCATACAAAATTTCTAGTCATGCCACTGATTGTATTTCCTTGAACACACATTTAATTACACTATCTCTAATGGATATTATCAAGGCCATAGCCAGCCATTAATTTCAGGGGAGGTTTGTTGAGCATATCCCCCAATTGCTGGTAGCTAGAAAAAATTCTAAATGATAAACAGTTCTAGACACTCTCTGAAGTGGATTTTTTCATGGTAAAATAACCCCCTAGCTGCCGAAGGCTTGGGAAATTTTTAAATATTAAACAATTTTTGAAACTCTGTGAAGTGTTTTTTTATATTAAAATAACCTCCGAAATGTCGAGGGCTGGGAAAATTTCTAAATGTTTAACACCTCTAGAAGCTCTCTGAAGTGCTTTTCATGGTAACACAGCCCCCTAATTTGTATTTGTATCTTAATTTTGATATTGTTTGAACCATAAATAAAGCCATATATATTTTGTTCATAAAATTTTGCGAGGGGGTGGGGGTGTTGAACCCCCTAAACCCCCCGCGCCCGGCTACGACCTTGGATATTATATTTCACTAACAGAAGTACCTGGCAATACTTTTATTTGTTTCAAACAGACAGAGAAAATAAAATTCTCCTAGCTTTATTTCTTCAGACCTAGTTTTTAATAAATTTAAAAAATCTAATCAAAAGTTTAAAATTCCAGCTTGGAGGTGCACATATTTGTTTACCAGTACCACTAATTTTAAAGTTTAAGCTCTCTTTGTGCAGTAGGTATTGTGCGATGCTCTTGATCAACAGACACACACTACATTTTATTAATACAAAAGATTAAGTATTCCTTTATCATAACTAGAAATAAACATTAACAAATGATTAAATAACATTTTAAAATCACTTGCCATTTACATTTAAATCTGATTTCCACTTGCAAAATTTTCCTATTTTTGTGTTTTAGTGTTTCTAAACTTGATGAAGGAATATTTCTGAATGCTTAAATCCAATGGTGGTAGGCCTGTAAATGTATGCGGAAGAATATTTAAGAATGATATTAGAGGCTCACGTTTTATAATGGTCTGAGACTGCTCTTTTTCCAGGGTTACCCCTCTATTTAAACAATTTTTATCTATTTTATATCTATTTGGCACTTATTCACATTTTTTAAGATGTAAAAAGCAACTAATAGCCATCTTAACTATACATTTTTCTTTACAATACCGAAAAATGAAAAATGCTTAAAATAGGAAAGAATCTGTATTGAAAGATTATTTTTTTTTCAAAGAATTTTCTTTTTGTTTAATGACCATATAGTTTTCTTATTATTTGAATAGCCTACTTCACTCCTAGAGGAAACTGGCCCAGGCCACAGACTGGAAACAGTAATGGATGTAAAAAAACAAACTATAACTAGAGGGTGCAGTAACAAAGAACTGTATATAGTTTAGTTGTTTAGTTTAGTTTGTTAACTTAAGTGTTTTAAAAAAATTAGTGTTCTTTTTTTACTTTTATACCATTGTATTTGTTGTTAAGATGGAACTTGTATTTTATATAGAGTAAAAACTATATTTGAATATTAATAATTATTATTTTTGTTTTGTTTATTTATGTTTTAGTTTTATTATGGTATTGTTTACAATAGTGAAAAATGATAGACAACTAACTTCAGCTAATAGAAGGCAATGTAAAAAAAAAGGGTTTTTAAAAATTATACTTATCAAATTGATGAAATACACTTACTGACTGGGAAAACAGACATCACCAGTTTTTTTTTAATTAAGTTTGAAGTTTATCTTCCCAAATTTTTCTAGCTCTTATTTTTTTTAATAAGATTAATACAAAATTATTTCAGCAATCTTTACCTAAATATTTGTAATAATTTCTCTACTGTACAATTCTAAAAAAGTATATAAAAGTAATAGCAAAATGAAAAATTCCAGATACATGATTTTTATATTAAGTCATATCAATTTTTCATCTTTCAATTTTTAAATAACTTTTATTTAGACACCTTGGTTCTGGGGATGATTGGTTATTATGCTTTAAAATGTTACTCAACCACCACCTGGTTAAGATCCAAGTGGAGTCTTATCAACATTTTATTACACGGTTTTACAGATAGCACACTATGTTCAGGGTGTCCAGGGACCTGGAAAAGTTGGAGAAATTTTATCAATTTCTGTAATCTTCATATATTCCATAAAAAAGAAATCAACTTTTATTTACAATGTTCAAAATAATTTTTTTTAGCCGCTTCTGTAGCATAGTTGGTTGACGCGTTAGTTTTGTGTTGAGCCAGACTGCCGAAGACTGGGAAATCAAGGTTCAAATCTCCGTCAGGTGAATTGGGGTGGGGGGTTTTCTAAATGGTTTTCCACTCTCCCTCCACACAAATGTGGGTTCACTTCCTCTAAATTCAATCTTCCCAATTCCTAATCCATTAAAGTAATTAGTACTTAAGTGTATAACTTGAACAGGTAGTAAGACACACTCCCAGTTAATACACACGACAAATATTTTTAACTAATCCTAATTCTTAAGGCCAGGTCGCCACCGTGGTTCGGATTCCACGTTAAACTGTAGGTCCTTCATTTCATCTCACAATCACCCTACCATTACACATTAGCGTAAGTGCGTATAACCCGAACGGGTAGTAAGAACGCGGTGCTAATAATAATAATAATTCTTAAGGTCATTATCTGATTTTCATATCGTCTTTCTACTCCTCTACCAAATTTTTTTTTATCTTGCTTTGGTGATTTCACAGTGGGTGTACACTCATGTTGGTTTTGTAGTAAATATGTTGCTCAGAGCGTATACACTCCATGGCCAGTAGAGTGAATTTTCCAAACCGTTGTAGAGAAGTATTACAATAAGTATAGGTTTTAATTAGTCGAGGCTGCATTTTGAATAGATACAGCACTAAAATAAAGTCTCAAAAATGGAGAATATCTTTATCTATTTTTGAAGTCTGTGAACATTAATTGAAATACACGCTTTTTTTTTTTAATAGTGTTTGCAATAGGATCTAATTTAAGCAATTATTGTTATATTATTTAGACTTTATTTTAATTCATTCTTATACTCTTTAGTCACAAATAATTTAATAACAGAAATGACAAATGCCATGGATTTGTTATGTTCTTTAAATGTGCACATAGGGCCAGTTTCATAGTCAGACTTAGTATGCCTCAAGTGCGGCGCTACACTAAGTACATGACGACACCTTCCTAAACCAGAATGGAATGGGCCGTTCTCGCATAGTAATCTGGCCCATTCCATTCGAGTTTAGGTAGGTGTCGTCTTGTATTTAGTGTAGCGCCGCACTTGAGGCGTACTAAGTCTGACTATGAAACTGGCCCTTTATTAACTGACTGATTATATCAGCACACAACTTACAAACCAATTTCTAAAACAGATACAAAACTTACTCACCCAGCTGTTAATTAATTACTGTTTCGGGGAAGCTCCAATTTCACTAACAATAAACTTTATGACTATTCCAAAAATTTAACCTAGTCGTCCTACTAGGTAAGCAAAATCATAACTAACTTAGTTAAGGTGTCATATAAAATGTTGAAGAAAAAGTGAATATTCTTACAAGCATTTCATACAACCTCAATTAGGTTTTAAAACACTTGGTTTGAGTGATTTTATATATATTATACAAAAAAAATCCTTGCTATCTTCTATTATAAGGGGGTGAAGGGAGGGTTTTACCTTGCCCACATGTCACCACATGTAGGACCTTCCTCCCTTTCCCCATCAAAAAAATATGGGTACCGTCATGCAACTTAATATGTTTGAACTTTACCTATGCCTCTAAAATTTTAATTGGCTGTATCATATTTTTACAAAGTTGTACAGTGGTGAAATATTATGCACTTTTAAATTCATGTCCGGCTGACTTATTTTCAACTGGATGCCAATTCCATTAAAAAGGTTATTTAACTTTATTTATATTCAAATGTTAGTCAATATATGTTATATCATTAACCATAGAATTAAATTTTATATGTTTATATTTTTATATAATATTGTATATAGTAAAAATATTACAATTGTAATAGTTTATTAAACTTTTGAAATAATAAAATAAGATTAACCTTTATGTTTTGTAAATTTATAGTAAACCTTTGACCATCTATGTTAGTATTTATCTATTCATATGTTTAATTAATTGATATTAATACT